>CM028134.1:28335000-29535000 GCA_016271365.2 Neoceratodus forsteri
TGTTGGAGGCTCCTGCCACGGAATGGCTAGGAGATCCGCCTCCAGGCTGCGCAGACGAGTGACCAAATGCGGAGAGCTTCCTTGCATAGAAGCATGGAGCGCGGCCCCGCCCCTGGCGGTTTAGATAGTACATGGTCGTGGTATTGTCCGCCTGACTCGGACCACTTGACCTCGGAGGAACGGAGCAAAGGCGGTGAGAGCTAGGCGGACCGCCTGAGCTCCAGCAGGTTGATGTGGCATCGACTCCTCGGGACCAGAGGCCATGAGCCCGTGTTCCCCAGATGGGCACCCCAACCCATCAGAGAGGCATCGGTCGACAGAGAGACCGTCGGCTCGGGCGGACTAACGGGATGCCCTCCTGCAATTGATCTGAACGGTCCACCACTGGAGCATTCCACATCCCCTGTGTCACCGGTACAAGCTGGTCCAAGGGATCGCAGCGTTGTGACCACTGGCTGGCCAGTCCCCACTGAAGGGGACGCATGTTCCAGCGGGCCCAACGGACCACGCTGGTACAGGCCGCCATGAGACCCAGGAGGCGAGGAAGTCCCAGGCAGGTGCAATTGCCCAACCAGAAATGATCGGGAAAGGAGGAAAGAACCGCCCTGTCCTCACGGGAGCCGCGCCTGGCTCAAGAGAGTCGAGCTGCGCCCGATGAATAAAATCACCTGCTCGCTCGAGTCCGACTTGGCCTCATGGACAAGGAGGCCCAGTTGAGAGCAGACCTGAGGGCCAGATCTCTGGACCACTCCGCCTCCTTCCTGAGGGAGCTGCTATCAGCCAGTCGTCCAGGTAAGGTACACCCGACCCCTCGGCATCAAGAGGGAATGCTGGTCACCACTGCCATGCATATGGTGAAGACCCTGGGAGCTGGAGACAAGCCAAGGGCATGGCTTTGAATCAAGAGATCCTTCCGCTGGAAGGAGGGAATCTCTGGTGAGACGGACGGATAGACGTGAAAAACGCTGGCCCTGCAAGTCCAGAGAGCAGAACCACACGCCTGCTCCAAGGATGGTATTATCTGAGCCAGAGTGACCATCCTGAAGGTTCGAGACCTTAGGAACTTGTTTAGGTCGTGGGTCGAGAATGGGGCGCCAGCCCCCGTCCGCTTCGAACCAGGAAGTACCTGGACACAAACCCTGGGTCTGAAGGAGGGTCCACCACCTCTCTTACCACCTCCTTCTGAGGAGGAGAGTGATGCCGGCTCGACGAGCCGCCAGTGAGGCTGGGGATCCCAAGCTCCGGAGGGGCGACGTCTGAAGGGTGGTGCCTGTCAATTCCAGAGGCAGGCTCTTCCCACCACCTCTAAGACCCACCTGTCCGTGGTAACAGCGACCAGGCGGAACGGAAGTGCTGGAGCTGCCCCCACGGGGACCTAGGGGGTAAGGTGACGGGATGGGGACACCCCTCAGCCCGGCCACTGGGCAGGCTTGGAGGAGGGACCGCCGAGGGACCTCCTGGGCCCTTTCCTCCTGCCTCCTGTTAGAGGAAGTCGCGGTTTGGGTTTGGGATGCCAAGGTCGAGCCTGCTGGCCCTTCTGACGCTGGCTGGCGAGCCAAAGGCACAGAAGGACAGAAGGGCTTAGGCTGTGGTTTGCGGCCTTGTCCTTCTGAGCGAAGAGACCCAGTCCAAGGTGGCATTGGACTCTCGATCCTCTGCAGGTGACCTTCCACCCCAGGGTCAAGAGGTCAGTCCCTCAAAGGGAACATCCGCCAACTTGTGCTGGGTATCCGAGTAAAGGTGGATATCCTCAGCCAAGCCCGCCGACGATAGCCACTGCGGCCGCCACCGATCTGGCACATGAGTCCCCTACATCCAAAGCAGTCTGGAGCTGCTGTTTGGCCACTGCCCTGCCCTGGTCCCGCACCTGCTTAACCGTAGTCTGCAGATCGGGCGGAAGATGAGGATGACCTCATCCAGGGAGCCCAACAGGGCATGAGAAAATGGCTATGAGGATCGGCCGAATCCGGCCTGACGGGCCGAGAGGACGAAGCGAGACTTTTCGCCTCACATAGTCCAATTTCTTGACCCTTGTCAGGAGGTTTGTCCACATCCTTGGCGCAGCGGGCGCGCGAAAACGCTAGCGGTAACCAACCCTCAGCAGAGGGTGTTCAAAACCGACAAGGAACTGTAGGACCGTGATACTTCCTGGCCATCCTGGCTGAAGGCGCAGGGCAGGAAGCAGGCGCTGCCAAAGTTCCAGTGCTGGACCCACTATGGCCTCGCCACCGAAAGGCCTCCGCTGGAGAATCCCTCGGTCCAGAATCGTGAGGGGATACCTGGCCCGCTTGGAACGGGTTCAGCTCCATCCCGGTAGACTCCGAGAAGAGCCAAGCAGTTCTAGGAAGGACGACGGGCTATCAGTCCATTGGCTGACCTCCTGAAGACTCCAAGTCCAGTCGCTGGAGAAGAAGGGAGGAATCATCTTCGACTCGAAGAGTCCCTCGAAGAGCTGCCTCTGGCCTGAGCCACCCTTCACCCGCCGAGGTCGGTCGGGAGTGAGGGTAACTGACAACGTGGGGTAAACCTTAACCGACCGAGAATCTTGGTCGGAGCCCCAATTGGTGGCTGTGGAGGCGGAGGTTCCACCGCAACGTGGAGCAGCTTGGTTTTGGCCGAACAACCGCCTGGGTATAGCTCTCGGGCAGTCGAGGCTAGTGGCGCTGCCCGGTCGAAGCTACTTAATGGCCGGGAAGGCGCCGGAGTCGGCTTATTCCTCGCCAGGAGGAGCTGTTGCAACATAGGTCTCGCATCCGACGTCATTTACGCCGAGCCTCCCTCATCCGGGAGGGAGGGCGAGGATCAGCGGCGACGCCGCTTACCGCGGTGCGAGACCGAGACCGCTTATGACGGTGGGAACGCTGGACCGCTGGCAGAGGTCCCAGATCGAGACTGAGAGTCCCGAATTTGGTTTCAGGCAGGAGGTGTCGGCCGAACCGACACTCCCTCTCGGCTCGGAAGGTCCATCCAGGGTTCGAACCGGAGGCACAGGCTATCTTACCGGGATCCTCAACTCCTCCCCGGGAACTGGGAGAGGGGAATCTCGGCTACAAAGGCGTATACAGCTCAATGGGTCGAGAAAATCTCGACTTCATCAGTGGGAGTCTCGTCAACTGACCTGACGGGACACCGTGAGGCCAGTGGCCGCCGAGCGGTCGACCGGCTGGACGTCGACGCCCGGGAGAGGGACCTTCCCGCCCAAGAGCTGCCGACGGAGGGACTTACCCTGTCCTCTTTTGGACCGAGAAAAGGTCCAGCAGACGCAGGCCCTTCTCCTTTAGTGGAGAGGGACAGACAAAGCTCCTTAAGGAAGCCGTAGGAAGAACCCAGAGAGCGGGATAATGCCGCTGCCGAGGAGATACGGCCCGCGCCGGCTTCCTCTCGAGGGCCCATCCGCCGAGCTGATCCGGCCGAAGGCCGCACAAGGACACCGCCAACCGGGCCTCCTTTGACTTTCACCGAGGGAAACGCTCGGGACGCCCAGTTGCAATCGGGCAGCACGGTCTTCGAGGACGTAGGTCGAGAAAGATGAGCACAGGTCGCAAGCCCGCGGGTCGTGCTCAAGGCCTACAGTAGACACATCGCGGAGTGTGGATCCGCACCGAGACATCTTCTGCCCGCATGGGCATCTCCGAAACTGGAGTCGATTTATCCATCGCGAGCCGCGAGGGATCAAGACTGAAGTCTTTTGCAAAATATTATTTTTAATCCGCAAACGGAGAAATAGGAACTAGTCACAAAACGCAGAGCTGCTAAGGAGGAAACCTGAGCTTCCAAGCGTAAGGAAGATCTAGCGCCATGGGGCGGAGCCGAGAGTTATACCACCCGGTGGGTGGGAGGAGCAAGCTTGAAGACCTTCCGCAAGATTTAAAGCGGCAAGGATACTGCTAATGAGTGTGGATGAACAATATATCCATGTCCCTAGAAATATATATATATATATATATATATATATATATATACACACACACACACACACACACACATATATATATATATATACACACACACACACACACACATATATATATATACACACACACACACATATATATATATACATACATACACACACACACACACACACACACACACACACACACACACACTGTGTGTATATATATACACACACACACACAGGGGATACATGATGCTGCGTTGAGGTGGGGTATGGTAAATATTGTCATCTGCAGAGTGAACTCTGGATATCTCACGGTGCCGAGGCACGAGTGAATACTCAGCTCACCACGAGGAGTGACAATATTTGCCATAGCAACGATCTGCCTCGGGTCATGTATTCGATATATACAACAGGACCAAGAGTTTTAGAAGTTTTGTTATGCTGTCTTGTGTTCTGTTCCTGTTTATGTGTTTGCTCATTCTGTGTGTGAGCTTTTCTGAATGGGCTGGTAGTGATATAAACTCAAGACACACATTAGTGTGTTTTGCAATGCTAAATGAGTTAGTTTTAGATAGAAATGAGAAACATACTTTTGTGAAGCTGTATTGTTTAGCAGTCTGGCTGCAGTGAAGTTAAGAGCATCACAGTAATTGTAATGAGCTGAGAGGCAGAGTGTCAGAACAGCTGATACTGTTTTCAGTGGTAATTAAGTTAGCTGCAGGCAGAGTGTTCTGTGAAATTGTGCTCTTTAGGATTCTGGCTGCAGTGAAGTTGAGATTGTCACAGTAATTATAATGGATGAGAATCAGAGTTTGAGGAACAAGTGAGAGTGTGTTTCAGTGGTAGTTGAGTTAGCTGCAGGCAGTAGTTTAGACTGTTCTGTGAAGCTATGCTGTTTGGAATTCTGGCTGCATCAAGTTGAGAGCACCACAGTAATGAGCTAGAAATTGGTTGGGGGGTGGGAGATAGGTGTGTTTTGTAATGCTCACTGAGTTAGCTGTAGGCAGCGGTGAGACCTCTCAGGTAGTTCTGCATTTGTGTCTATGGTAACAGCACAAGTGTTTCTTGCATGCTGAGGGGAAAGCTGCCTAGGGTGATATCAGTGACCTGTGTGTGTAAATGGCTGGTGATATCACAGTAGAGCAGAGGGTAAAAATATCACACTGCAGTGGATGATGCACTTTTATCTCACTCATTTACCACTCACCCCTATTGTTTGTATGTATGTATATATATGTATATGAGAGAGAGATACATATAATATACACATATATATATATATATATATATATATATATACACACATACATACACACACACACACACACACACACACACACACACACACCAGATGACCTTAAGGGGTTAGCAAGCAATGTGACAAGGCAGTAGGGAGGGCTGGGGGTATACTGGGATGTATAGGAGAGGCATCAGCAGCAGAAACCTGGATGTTGTTATCCCTCTGTACAGACAGTTGGTGAGACCCCATCTGGAGTACTGTGTCCTGTTCTGGAGACCCCATCTCCGCAAGGACATAGACAGGATAGAGGCAGTCCAGAGGAGGGCAACTAAAATGGTGCAGGGTCTGCAAGAGAAGCTGTATGAGGAGAGACTAAAGGAGCTTAATATGTATACCCTTGAGGAAAGAAGAGAGAGGGGGGACATGATAGAAACTTTTAAGTACCTCAGTGGAATCAACAAAGTCCAAGAGGGTAGCATCTTTCAGAAAAAGAGACGTGCAAGAACAAGGGACACAATTTAAAGATAGGAGGGCGGTCTAGGGCAATGGGAGGAAGTATTATTTCACAGAGAGGGTAGTGGATGCATGGAACAGCCTTCCTGAGGAGGTTGTGGGTCTAAAACTGTGGGAGAATTCAAGAATGCATGGGACAGACATAAGGCAATTCTTGTGGGGGGTAGGAAGAAATAGGCTGTTGGTTAACTAAGATCTGCGGCCTATCCTGTAGGTAGGGAAATGGGCAGACTAGATGGGCCAAGCGGTCCTTATCTGCCATCAAAGTCTATGTTTCTATGTTTATATATATATATATATTTTTTTTTTTTTTCTAAAGTATCTGGGAGGCATGGATCTCTGGGTGTGCTGCATCCTGGTTGGTTGAGTCAGTACCGGCTGGCAAAATATGCACTGATAAGGACATGGCCCAAGGTACCTCTCAGCCAGGCAGGCAGGATCCACGACATTTCCTACCCATTTTATATATTTGTTTATTATCCCATAGCTGCATGTCAGACCCCTCCTGTCTTCCCTCATTACTGGTCTGTTGCCCATCAGGAACTCCAAGCCTGACCACCAGACAGCCATTACAGACCACTACCTACTGAATGTTCACGCCATGGGACATCCACATGGCAGGATCTGGCTGGCAGGTCTAGGAGCAGGTTGCTGAATCATGACAATACAGTCCCATGGCAAACTACAGGAGGTGCAAAGCCAAAGAAACGGACACAGACAGAAGCACAAAACAGGCTGTACTCTCAGCAATCCAGTACAGTGAAAAGTCATACTCCAAAATATACTTGCAAATCCATAGAATTTTATTAGAGAGCCCAGGTGAAGAAAAAAACATTGGCGCTTTGCGCCTCAAGAGGATGAAGCGTAGCACTTGAGATGCAAGGTGCCAATGGTTTTTGTCTCATCTAGGCTTTCTAATAAAATTCTACGGATTGGCAAGTATATTCTGGAGTGTGACTTTTCAGGTCTAGGAGCAGAATACTCGAGGGGTCGGCAGTGGAGATAGCCAAGGGCAGACAACAGGTCCAGTAACATGGATGTCCTGCTGCTGGGAATCATTCGCTGATAATGCCATTTTCTTCCACATGCCCCACACATGCCAGAGGCACTCAAGTAGACGGGTGGGCTAACCCCCCCCCCCAGTCTGCAAGTGCTGCCTCTGCAGCACCCCACACCTCCACAAATCAGTGGAGGGAGTATGGCTCAAACTGCAAACCTTAGTCTCCCGCATGACAGTGAGACACATAACCACTGGTGCCAATGGCCCAGACATTATTCAAAATACTAACCTTTTCGTCTGCCATATTCCCCAGGGTTGTTCCAAATGAAGGGAAAACCTTGTGCCTTGATGTACTGTACTGTGCATAGATGCATTGTCTTTGTTCACCAGTGTACGATTTTTTTTTTTTTTTTTTTTTAATCACAAATCAGTAAATAGAGTTTTAAAAAGGTGACAGTAATGTTTTTGCTCATTTGCAGTTTTAGTCACGATTTGAAATCACGTTGTTCCAACTTGTGCAACACAGCTATTAAATTTCTAAATCGATAATTTCCATTCTTTTAGATCAGCTGGTTGGGAATTTAATGGTGCCCACACTGGCTTCAGAAAGTCCACTTTGAAACCTTCACAAGGCTAACATCAAACACATCAGAAGAAAAGTTCATCTGATTCCGAACACTTGTACAGATAAGATTATATTACTTTATTGACCTTAACATTAATCACATATACAGCAAAATAAGTCTTAGCCTGATTGTTATGTGGGATTTTTGATAATTAATATAAACATCCTGATACAGATGCCTTGCGGGATGAGCTAAAATATCAGCTTGGTATGTTTGTTTCAAATCATAATTACATACTTAATACTTCCACCCCCCCACCCTTCTTTTTTAATAAGATCTGGACAAAAACTGTCTAATATATTAAGGAGAACATTATCAGGAAAGTTCAGCTGTAACAATACAGTATTTTTTAGGTTCCCCCCAGTTCTATTTTTGTTCCTTCCATGCTGGCTGGGGATGTACCCCTTATCTGCCAATACGGTCCCCCACCCACCCAGCCTGGCATTCCTCCATGACCATCCGTGCAAGGCGAGGCCCACGACTTACCCCCCCAGGGAGATCAGGGGAGAGACCGATATCTACCTAGAGCACCTTGGCAGGCAACCCCGAACCTCATTCAGTGGAAGACAAGGCAAAAGAGCCTCAATTTCAATGTGCACAGTGGACGGGATTACTGTTGGCTTGCTTGGTTGCGTTGCCCCATGTGATTGTGGACATGCAATGATGTCTGCAGCATGCAACGTGTGCTCCCGCACGCCGCGGGCCAACATCAGCCACAACCACCAATCCCAGCACTGCCAAGGCTTATAGGCACACTGACTCCTGGGCACCACCAGAAGTCAGACTACTGCCGAGAGCCATCACCGACCCCATCCAGAGGAGGAGGAGAGCTGTCCATCAGATGCCCTATCCTCCTCCCCATCCCTGGCCAACGCTCTGGGTTCACTCCCGAACCAGAGTCATCGGTGCTGCAAGTGGTTAATGCTACTGTTGCATTGGCAGGCCGGCCCAATTTTTTTTTTTTTTTATTTTGAAACACTTTTACAGTTTGTTTACACTAACTTGTACAATATGACTCCTATACCAAGAAGAGCCTAAAAGGTGTGTGTGTGCGCTGCCTTCCACTGCAAAGTCATTTCCACACATACCTTCTTATCCTGTGCTTGCCAGTTTAAACTACTAGCCGTTAGCTCAGTGAAGGGCAGTTCCAGAAGGTTTTCGGTTACAAAAAGCACCAGGAGCTTTGCAGAGGTTCTAGGCCCCACCCCTAGAGGATAACAGCTCTTTTAACATGGCCAACATACACGATATACAATGGCTAGTTCTCTGTACTCTGCCAGTGTTACAGGGAAAGCCCATCTGATCCAAGTACTTTCTACACCGAGTAAACCATGAATGGGGACAACAGCACCAAGAAAAAGCTCTCAAAGTTTCTGAAATCTTGAAGGAAACAAAATTGGTTTCTGAAACAGTTTTAAAGTCAAAGTTCACATGCAGTGGTGTTCAAAGAAAAGAAATATTAAAATCTATTTTATTACCTTTACTCACACTTTTCTCATTCAAATTCCTTCACAATATGACATCATCTCTCTCTTTAAAAAGCAGAGTGAAAAAGTCATAGTGCCAGCAGTACTGACCTTGTACAAGCAGGGCTGAGGCTGCAGCCTATTTGACCACTTGGCAGAAAAATAAATTAAACATTAATTGTCTATAAAGTTAGGTACTGTGTGACATCTCAGTTCTACAGGGTTTTAATTTCAGTACAAGTTCACAGCATTTGCTTAGTGGATTTTGTTCAGTACACGGATGACACCAGGCAGTGTATTTGCACACTTCAGCCACGATTGAAGACTCTACTACCTTCTCTTCACTGCACCACTCTTGCCTGCTTTGCTGCTGCTGCCAGACTTGCTTGAAGATTTAGAAGAGAAAAGCTTTGTCATGAACTCTGAGACATCCGGTAGCTCGTGGTTAGGGTTCAACATGGTCATAGACTGCTCCATCTCCTAAAGTAACAAAGAGCTGTCACTGTACGAGAACAAAAAAGCGACAGCAGCCTGGGCACAGCAAGTTATGGTTTTACTCTATCAAGGTTTCAGAGGACTATCAGAATAAAAGGGTGCTGTGTCAGCATATTAACCGTAAACAGAACCAAGGGGCTATGCATCTTAAATGCATACTGAAAAATGTAGACCATAAGGTGTGTTCAGTACCTCCCCTAGGACAGCATCACCTCGGAATGCAACCTCAGTTATCACTTTTATGCCAACGATAATCAGGTATTTCTTTCAACTCCTCTGATTCTGACATATTGTACCGCCTGTCTTAAAAATCGGCTGGCTTCATCTCACCTTCCTTCAGCTTAAAAGAGCAGCTCGTATGGGCATAAGTGGAGAACTAAGTACTCTCACATAGACTGTTCGTGAATAGGCAAAGAACAGCGTGAATTACACCATGGTGGCCAGGACAACTTGACTGAGATGACACTCCACTGTGATATGTAGCACAAGCTACGTACAATTTTGTTTCATTTTTAATCATTTAAGTTTGTTTTTTTTTTTTTTTTTTTTTTTTTAACTTTCTTTCTTTATCCTCCTTCCTACCTCCGGAGCCCCCTCCTTCCGTCCGCTCATGTCTCCCATGCCCACCTTAGGGATCTGCCCCTAGTGTCTGCCCTCCTCTCTCCTTGCACAGTGGGGTCTGTCCTGTACGTGGTCCGGTGGACTTAGGGTGGCCTTCATCTAGGGCTGCCGGAGGGGAATTTCCGGTTTCTCCCCTTACGTCCCCTTCCCTCTGGGACGTCGAACGCTTGGGACGTACGTCCCGAATGTTGGCGTGCTGACGCATGCCAGAGCACTCATGCGTTGGCGACATCCCCCCTTCCCGACTCCGTTACACGGAGCCGCCTCCATCCCCTCTATTGTCAGTGCTTCCACCGGCTACGAGGGTGATGCAGAACGTGGAAGCGTTCTTGGTTCCCACCCCTGAGGGAGGAGAGCATCCGTTGGGACGCTCGATCCTCCCTCCCCCCTGCTGACCCCCCGGCCACCCGAGTCCGCTCCCGAACCCGGGTCGCCGGCGCAGCGCGAGGTGTGGCGTCTAGCGCCTCAGCCCTCAGAGCCACCGGGCTGGCCAATCATTTAAGTTTTTTAATAAAGATGATGAAGCTGATAACGCCTCTTATTACAGAAACCCTTTCCCAAATTTTGCACAACTTGAGCAGACCTTTTTTAAATTGTTCTTCTCTCCCCCGCACACCCCAATTTCTTTTTTTCCTCATATAAATGGGGGAAGGTACAGCCCCCCCCAATGTAAACAACTGTTTAAAACAAAGTTCTGCAGCTGCAAAAAACATCTGCAGAACTTATTTTTATTTAGTACAACACAGATAATGCCACAGGAAAAAACAAAATCAGCATTTGTGGTGATTTGAGTTTAAAAAAGATGCAATACCAGTTTTCCACAATTCTAGGCTCTTTTCCACGTCTTTATTGTTCAGAAGCCCCTTCCAATCACTCAATATCTGATTTCATTAATGACACCACGTGGTGAGTTAGACAATGACTTGACAGACATAACCAGGTTAGTAAATAATACTCACCCTGGCAGCAGAAATACTGTAAGTTGCTCCAGTTGCTTGGGCATCTGCTTCAGAACTTGGGGCTTCAGTGCTACAAAGAACCAAGGCCCCCATGCATAATTTGCTGTTTACAATTTTAATTATGTAAACTTGACATTTTGGGCCTGCTCAAAACTAAACTTGTTCATGCCACCAGCACTGCTCAGCACCAAGAAGCTGGAACAGCTTTTTAAAGGAGAACTATGGGGAGAGGTGAAGCCCAGACCGCTGCACAGATCGGGGCTTCACCTCTCCGATCCCCCTTGTAATTATCATTAGAAATTAAGAGTATAAGTACTTTATCGCTCATAAAATTCTTCCAATGCTCTGGTGGAACCGGCATTTTGATAATGGCACCTCAAACCCCCCAAGGATCTTGCTGGTAGTACCACGAGAGGATGACGCTGCACTGCCCTACCATTATACAGCCCTTACGCACGGAAATAAAAATAGATGTAAATCTCCATGCCAGAGCAGTGTTTACTGAATTTGCCTAAATCCTGTGGATATGCCAGTCATAGCCAGCAAGATCCTTGGGGAGTTGAGAGTGCCATTATCAAAAAGTGGTTCCACAGGCATTGTCAGGATTTTACAACTACAAGGTCTGCATACTCTTAACTTCTAATGGCACTTGCAGGGGGGCTCAGAGAGGTGAAGCTCAGGTCTGTGCAGCAGTAGGGGCTTCACCTCTCCTAATAAAATGCCTTAAATGATGAAAACATTGGAATGATGTAGGTCAGTGAAATGGCTTCCCCACTGAAATTGAGTACATCTTTTAGCTTGGCTTTTTTTTTTTTTTTTTAATTTCTATTTATCCCCACCTGCCGGCCCCCACTGGAGCCACACCATCGGGAGTTACCACTCAAGCCCGTCTCTGCCAATGCCTTACCTGCTAGTCCTGGTCCCCCCATCCTGCCTCGGATACCCCCCCCGGGTGGGGTCAGGGTAGGGGCAGACCCCCAAATTTTGCACATGTCAGGGTCCAGAGGCTGCAAGCAGGCACCGGCACATCGAGACCCCAGGCTCAGTGCTCTGTCTTCCCGGCCCCAGTGGGGATGCTTTCCGCTTTTCTGTGGTACACTACGGGCCCATATGTCAAGGCGCAAGCGCTGTCAGCAACGTCCCTCTGCCTCTCCCTCCTTCCGCGAAGGAGTAGCCCCTGTGGCTGATTGGTCGAGGGCGTAAGTCACCGACCAATCAAGCCCCGGGACCCCAGCTTGCCATCACGCCCCCAGCCTCCGCCAGGGGTCACTGCTTGCCGAGTTGAAGAACCCTCCCTCCCCTGGAGAAGGCGAGCTGTCGTCTGACGCTCCAGCCCATCTGCCCCCGGCGTCCAGAGTTTGCTTCCAAACCTGGGTCGCCGGACAGCTTGGCTTTTAAATTAAGGGTAGCATTAATAAGGCTAGAAATGGAAAGTTCCTATGCCACAGCAGCTGCAGGTACAAATGGTGAAAGCAGACTGGCACCTGTTACACTTGGTCCCCACACCCTTATTGGCAACCCACTGTGCACCGCTGACAATATCGATTATGTTATATGCATAATCAGTACTAACATTTAGGGCACTGACACTTACCAAGTAACAGTAAGTTACCAGGGACATAACTTATTACCAATATTATTTCTATGCTTATTATAAAAATGCATACATAACGTCCCGAGAATACATGTCTATGTTCTTTTTATATTCTTCTGAGAAGTCATTACATAGCCTACACTGCCATTATGCAGATTTATGTTAACATGTCACTTATTTTCTGTTTTATGAATGTCTGTTCTCATTTTAGCTGATTTTGTATATCTACAGATAACACTGTGGCGCCACCTAACTTTTGGCCAACACGGCTCGTTTTGTATATCTCACTCACCACGAAAGTAATTTCCCATGGGGATTATCACCGAATATAACTTGCTGTATTACATTTGATTGGCTTGGCCCTACGCACATTTAAATATCTTTTAAAGGCACACCTTCGGGGCAGTTGCACCTAGCCAGCTGAGTGCAAAAAAGTTACTGATGCTAAAGGACTCCCAGGGTAAGAAACACAGACTTCCCTGACCAGTCCAGGACTAGTGTATCCTCTAGGACTGAACCCACAGCTGCAGGTCTGCAATAAAACAGTGGGAGCTGGCCGTTTCCCAGGAAGCAAACATCAATTTCTGATGTACCCCACTGTCTGAACACAGATGCCAGAATCTGCTGGTTCACTGTCCACTAGGGTTTCCCTGGCTGATCCTGCTTAGGGAGACTGCCAGTATGTTGTCTTTCCCCGACAGGTGTACTATGGATAGAACTGTACTTCCAGGGAGAGGGCCAAGATCCTGATCATCAAGGCGTCTGTGCATAGCTTTGGAGATCTTGTTCCTCCCGATTTGTTTATGTAATATATTTTTGTGTTGTCTGGCTGAATTTAGTCAGACTGACCCTGTATCTGGGAGGAAAATGCCTCACTGTCAGGCACAATGCCCCGAGCTCCAGGAGACTGATATGCTCCTGCGTCTCCAAGTACCACTTACTGTGAGGTCCTCCTAGTGATCGCCCCATTCTAAGAGGGAGGCATCAGTTGATGGATAGCTATGGGAGAATGCAGGAAGAAATGAATTTCCTCTCTAAGGCTGGCTTTTTCCTGCCACCAAACAAGTGCTTTTAGAAAGGCTTTTGTAACAGGCACCAGCTTGAACAGAGGATCTCACCTCTGAGACCACTGATTCCTGACGTGAAACTGGAATCTGGCCCCAGGTACCACTGCAGTTGATGAGGCCAGGTTGTCACGAACCCACTCATGGGGGTCAAGTCCACTGAGCTCACAGTGCCCACCCCTAAGTGCAATCCGTGATGGGGAAGGGGAACAGGGAAACCCTCCCCGTGTCCTTTTAGACTGCTTGCCAAGGTCACGACTGCACCTCTGCCAGAAGGACCCAGGGCGTCCCTCTAACTCTGGATAAGGGTACAATACCAGTCTTGTGGACAAATATGAATCCTTCTTGGTTATTACACAAAGAGGGGGAACCCAGGTGCCACACTCTCTTTGGGGTAGCAGTGTATTCCTCATTTGGCTTTCTCCCTACAGGACATGCAACAACCTAGTTCAGAATCTCTGCAGACTCTTCCCAGATGCTTTCATATTCTCTGTATCTTCCTAGATCCCTTACAGACCCCTTATTTGATTTGGTTGATGATGGTGACAACCCCTTAGCAATAACAGTTTGTTATGGATTATAAAACACTGTCCCACAGTTCACACACAAATTATAAATCTCACTCAGGCAGGATTTCTTTAGAAAACCAAATGTTTTACTGAAATACTTAATAATCATACAGTTACAACTAAAATAACCCCACTAATGTGGTCACAGAATACAGAAATAAAAAAATTGAAAAATATACATGAAAACGCACAATTACTGTTAGTTAAAGTCTACTCGAGATGCATAGTAACTTGAAGTCCAGAACAATAAATGAAAGTTTCAGTTTCGTTAGTCTTGGAAGCAGTTTTGTTCCTTGTGTGTCAGGCAAAGTCCAAATGAAGTGTCCAAATACCCTGAGCTGGGGCTTTAAATACTTTCTGTAACTTGCAGTGTCATCAATTATCCCAATTCTAAAGAAACCGGTCTGTTTCCCCAGAACCATCTGACCAGGAAAAAATATCACTGTTCCACTGTTTCCAAAATCCCAACACAATTTTTCGGCTGAATGGTGATGTCATCCAGCCTTACATTTATAACACCTGGTAATTAGGATCTCAAACAGGTCTGCTAGGAAGGATGTTCCAGTTTTTTTGTTTTTTTCATCTCATCAAAGGCAAGACCATGACAGTTTCCTTGGATCACAGCATCCTGCTTTTGAAGTGAAAGAGAGCCATCTCCTGAACATTTTATTTACCTCGGTTTCCCTTGGTTAGTTAACTATGGGAAATACCCTTTGATCAACTATCCACAAACTTTTTGACAAGTACTTGTCAGTTTCCTGGCAACCAAGCCAGCCTTCAGGTAAAAGGAAGGTCAAAACCCTTTTAAAAGGGATCCAGTCTCTTTTTCTAGGTGCCTTTGTATTAACATTGGCATTTCTTGTGGCACGTACATATACACAGAATTACATCAAAAAATATATATTTATTTAGTTTTTGTTGACTAAGTAAGTGCACTAGACAAATCCTGCCTATTTTCAGGCAAGACCCGGGGGAGGGGGATACAGATGAATGCCAACTGACCTTGAAACAGATGAAAAAAATTACTCACCTTAGTAATTGTGTTTCTTCTAATGGAGTCTTGCTGTATTCTGACCATCTGCAGTTAGCACCAGCCTTTAAACTGCCCTGGAGAGTATAGGGTTAATTTTCTACGCAGTGCATAGAACGTTGAGGTTGAGCTTGAGCTCGGTTGAGGTCTCTGTCTGCAGCCCTCTGAACCCCAACTGTCAGATTCTTACAAGCAAAGACTCACTAACTATACGGTGTGGAAACTAACATTTTTAACTAGCCAACTGGCAACAGAAGTTTTGGATTCCCAAAGGAAGACTCAAGTCAGGAAACCCAAAACCAAAAACCAATCCAAATAAGGATAACAATACAAAAAAACACCAAAATAAAAAGGAGGGTGTGCAAGAAGCACCCCTAGGGTGCAGCACTGCACCTGCCCACCCACTTGCCAAAAACCAAGTTCTGAGAGGGGAGGCAGGTCAGAATACAGCAAGACTCTAATAGAAGAAACACAATTACTAAGGTGAGTAATTTTTTCTTCAAACAACATAAAGTCTTGCTGTATTCTGACAATCTGCAGACTACCAAGCAGTACCTCCATGGAGGAGGGAGAGAACCTACTTTGGGAATAGGCTCTGAAGCACTGGTGTGCCAAACCGAGTATCACTCCTAGCCTGGATATCCAGACAGTAATGCTTGGTAAAGGTATGGACTGTTTTATAGGTGGCTGCTTGACACATTTCTAACAGAGGGATATCCCTGGCAGCAGCCAAGGAAGCAGCTGTACCTCTTGTAGAGTGAGCCCTCAGGCCTGAGGGAGGAATGTTTCCCAGTTTCTCATAGCAGAATTGTATACAAGACACAATCCACCTGGCAATAGTTCTCTTGGTGGCAGGTTTGCCCTTTCCCACTTCCCCATAAGTGAGGAACAACAGGAGGGACTCAAACCTGTGACCCTTGGTACGCTCTATGTAGTAGCTATGGGCTCTTAACATCTAAACTGTGTAGCCTCCTCTCTCCTGAGGAAGAATGATCAGTGAAGAAGACAGGAAGAGAGACAGACTGATTCAAGTGGAAGTCTGAAACCACTTTGGGCAAGAACCTCCTAATGGTTCTAAGGACCACTTTATCTCAATGAAAGGAGATAAAATCAGGTTCCACTGACAGGGCTTGCAGTTCACTGATGCGTCTGGCAGAGGTAATGGCTACCAAAAACAGTTTTCCAAGTCAAGTACTTAAGCTATGCTGAGGACATAGGCTCAAAAGGAGGTTGCATAACTGAGCAATGCAAACATTTAAGTCCCAGGCAGGGGCAGGATCCCTAAAGGGAGTACTGGTATGAAGCAATTCCTTGAAAAATTTACAGAACACAGGATGAGATGATAGTGAGGAAGACTTCCCCACTGAGAGAAAAGCAGACACAGCTGACAAGTGTACCTTGAGAGTAGCTGATTTGAGGCCTAGGCCATTAAGATGGACCATATAATCCAGAACCGTAGGCAATTCAGCAGTGTCTGGAGAAATATGCTTCTTGGAACACCAAATGCTGAATCTTTTCCATTTGAAATTATAAGTCTTTCTGGTGGAGGGCTTTCAAGAAGCTTTGAAAATATCCAGAACCCCGAGACAGATGCAAATCTGCATACTCCAACTCTTCAAAAGCCATGCCTTGAGATTGAGAGACTGAAGACTGGGGTACCAACTCCTCCCCTGAGAGGAGGTTAACAGGTTGTAACTCCTGGGAAGACACAGAGGAAGATGGACTGCTACAGACAGTAACAGGGGGTACCAAGGCTGTCTGGCCCAGTCTGGAGCAATCAATCACTTTGCAAGGTTGTGACCTTATCTTGACTAGAACTTTGAACAGTAGGGGGAAAAGGAGGGAAGGCATACAGAAATTTCCCTTCCCACTTCAAAATCAGAGCATCCAGAGGGACTGAGCCCAAGACTGGGGGTCTGCAACAAAACAGAAGAAGCTGATGATTGTCTGGGGCTGCAAAGAGATCTATCTTTGGAGTGCCCCACCTTGAGAAAATGACTTTCAACACTTGGGGGTCCAGGGACCATTTGTGATGTCCCTGGGAGATTCTGCTCAGTGCATCTGCTAGCACACTGTCCTTTCCTGGAAGGTGGACTGCTATCCGAGAGGTCTGCAGGGGAATACGCCAGAGACCACAAATTCATGGCCTCTGTGCACAAGGCCGTAGACAGACTGCCTCCCTGCTTGTTGATGTACCACATGGTGGTGGTGTTGTCTGTTCTGACCTGAACTACCTTGTGCTGCACAGACTGAGATAAAGCTTGTAGGGCCAGAAAAACTGCCCTGAGTTCCAGGAGATTGATATGAAGAAGGGACTCCGGAGGGGACCACAGACCCTGGGCTGTGAGAGCCCCCAGATGAGCTCCCAACTCCAAAAGGAAGCATCAGTGGTAAGGACCACCGAATGAGACTGAGTGACAAATGGGACCCCTTGCCTTAAATTGTCCTGATCCTGCCACCACTGAAGAGCTTGGATCAGTGTCCCAGTCACTGGAATCAGCTTGGTAAGGGGTCCTTCTTTTGGGACCAAAAGGCCCTCAGATGGAACTGAATGTCCCTCATCTGGGAATTTTGCCCCTTGGACCACTGCTGTAGAAGCTGCCATGTGGCCCAAGAGCTGAAGGAAGTGCCTTGCTGGTCGGGACACCTGAAGGCTGAAGGAAGAAGCTAGTTCTATAAGAACTCTTGCCCTTTCCAGGGGAAGAAAGGCTCTTGCTTTGACAGTATCTAGCTCTGCCCCTATAAAGGTAAGAAGCTGTACTGGTTCGAGGACTGACTTGGGGAGGTTGAGAAGAAACCCCAGGGAAGAGAGCACTTGCTGGGTCACTTGCAGGTCTGACCTGACTCGGTCTGGAGACTAGTCCACTATGAGCCAGTCGTCCAGATATGGAAAAATAGAAATCTTCTGCCTTCTTAAAAAGGCCACTACTACTGCCAGACACTTTGTAAAAACCCTTGGAGCTGATGTTAGGCCAAAGGGCATTGCTTTGAACTGGTAATGGTCTGAGGGCAACTTGAACCTGAGGTACTTTCTGTGGGAGCACCTGATGGGAATGTGAAAGTAGGCATCTTTGAGGTCCAGGGAGGCTAGCCAGTCCCCTGGCCTTAGAGAGGGAAGAATTATTCCCAGAGTCACCATCTTGAACCTTGGTATTAAAAGATGTTTGTTCAGGTATCTTAGATCTAGGATGGGTCACCACTCCCCTGTCTTTTTTGGGGTAAGGATGTACCTGGAGTACAGACCTTTGCCCCAGTGTAGGGTAGGAACTCTCTCTATGGCTCCTAAGGCCAGAAGAGATGAAACCTCTGCCTCTAGGGCAAGGGTTTCGGAGAGACCTGCAGATGGAAAAGATCTGGTTCTCATCTTTGGAAATTTTTTGAAGCGGAGAACCAGTCCCTGGCTTACTACTTCCAGGACCTACTTGTCTGAAGTAATAGACACCCAGTCCTGGACAAAGTAAGCCAGCCTGCCCCCTACTGGGATAGGAGAATCGACCCGAGCAGGCCCATCAAGGTGTCTGCTTGGCACGGGCCTTAGGCTGAGGAGTGGATGCAGTCCTGCTCATCCCCCTTCTGCCTCTCCCTCTGAAGAATCCCTCTGTGAAAAGGGAAAAGAGGCCTGTGCTTGGTAGAAAGACCTATGAAAAGGCCTGCCCCTGCCCCTAGAATGCTGCCTTTTAGGAGTTGCCTGCCTCTCCTTGGCCTGTGCACTCCTATAAGTGGTCCTATATTCCTCCATCTTCATGTAATTTTCTGTCTGCTCCCCAAACAGAGAATTACCTTCCACAGGGAAATCCATGGTCTTAGCCTAGGTGTCCTGTGAGAGGCTAGTACATCTGAGTCAAGCCATTCTCCGAAGTGCCACAGATGTAGCCATGACTCTTGATGAAACATCACTGGAGTCCACAAGCAGCATGGAACTGTACCTTAGATGCATCACTCCCATCCGCAGCCACCTCCTCCAGCTCCTTGGCCAGCTGGGGGGAGGCCTGTTTAGCCAGTGCCAGTACAGTGTCCCACCTGGACTTCTGGTACCTGGCTGTATAGACCATATAATTAGCCTGCCCAAGTCCCAAAGAGGATGCCATGTATTGCTTCTTTGCCAAGGCATCCATCCTCCTGGAGTCTTTATCTGGGGGTGAAGCCAAGGGGACATTAGCCCTGTCACAGGCTGCAGCCTGCACGACCCCAACATAGCTGCAATGTTGGTAGAAAAACTGTGTCTGAGCCTGATAAAGTGTACCTCTTATCCATTCTTCTAGCAACAGGAGGTACAGAATTAGGAGACTTTAAAGGTTTTTGTGTCTGTTTCCCAAAAGATTTGTGCAAGGGAACGGCCAGCCTCCTGGACTCTGGGATGTCCATCATCTCTACAAAATCAGGCTCCTCTTGATTCTCTGTAGCTTCCTCCATAGGGTGCTGAAGAGTTTCAGCCACTTTCCTGTAAAACATATAGTGGGGAGAGGACTCAGAGAGCCTAGGAGGGGAAACACCAGAAGGTCTGTCTGGGGAGATGTCCAGTTCAATGGGCACATCCAAACTTTCTGCTCCATCATAATCATCTTGTTCATAATCCTCCTCCTCCTCAAATTCCGGTTCATAAAAATCTTCAGGGGCATATTCCTGAACCGGTGGAACTGACCGAACTGAGCCCCTAACCAACGGAGCTGGATCGGGTGGAACCGGGCGTAGCGATTCAACAATCTGAATCGCTCAGGCAATCTCATCCGAGGTCGGAACATGAACCTCTGAATCGAACCGCTGATTTGTCTTCTTTCAGAGGAACCGATCCCTCAGATCGGCTCTCCTCTGCCCGGTAGTATCGCCCTGGTCAGAGGGCACTCCTTCTGGATCAGTTGGAACCGAACCGGGCTGGCCATCCGGGTCAGCGGACTTCTCGGCCTCCTTTTCTCTAAGTCTACCTAATCTCTTTTCCAGAGTAGACTTAGGAAAAGTTTTACAAATCTGGCAGTCTATATCGAGGTGTTCAAACCCCAGACAATAAACACAGGTGGTGGGGGGATTGGCCTTAGCAAAGACTTCCCCACGCTCACTGCAGTGTTGAAACCCAGTGGGCCCATTTTTTTCTTGGGTTTCTCAGACATGGCCAACCTATCCAAACTTACTCTTTTTTCGCAACCGCCAGGCAAGACTCCTTATTGGTTCCTAAATCGTGTCTATGGGTATTGAAAAACATTTAAAACAAGTTTTTTTTTTTTTTTTTTTTAAGAACCACACACTAAAGCAAAGCACAAGGATTCAGTATATAGGATCGGTTCAGCCGAACCGATCGAACAAACTTACAATTTCCACAAGTAATAAATGCTACAAGTCTCGATGGCTGAGAGGGACCTGGGGGTGGTGGTGGATGTCAAGATGAACAACTCGGAGACTTGCAGGAGGGCTGCAGCCAAGGCCAACAGAATGCTGGGATGCATCGCTAGGGGAATCACCTCCAGAAGGAGGGAAGTGATACTCCCTCTGTATAACTGCTTGGTGAGGTCGCACCTCGAGTTCTGTGTGCAGTTTTGGAGGCCACATTTAGAGGGACATTAAACTCCTGGAGAGGGTCCAGAGGAGGGCAACCAAAATGATTTGGGGCCTAGGGGACAGGACCTATGGGGTGAGGCTTGAAGAGCTAAATATGTACACACTGGAAGAGAGAAGAGACCGGGGGGACACAAGAGGTCTTCAGGTACATGAAGGGGGTAAATAGGGGAGGAACAGTCAGGGTGCTTCGAAGGAAGGAGGAGGGGCAACTAGAGGGCATGGGTGGAAGCTGGAGGGTGGAAGATTCGGGGAGAAAGGAGGAGGTGCTACTTCACTGATAGGGTGGTGGAGCCATGGAATGCGCTGCCCAGGGGGCTGGTGGAGGCAGAGATGGTGGAGGGGTTCAAGAGGGGGTTGGACAGGTACAGGGAAGGTTCTGGAAGCAAAATCCAATGCAGCAAGAATATCCGGAACTGGGAAGGAGAAGCCAGAGAAGGCGGGGAGCGCAAGGCCAGCTCCCAGGGTGGGGGCTGACCAAACGAGCAGACGCGAAAGATCATTAGGCCTATTCTGCTGGCATTAGTATGTTAGCATGTTACTGAAAAATAACTATCTAGTACTTACGGTACCGCAGACAGAACCTGAACTGACAATGCGGAACAAATTCGGAATAATTTCGGTTTAAAACAGACACTCTAACCAACTTTTGAACTGAGCTGAGCTGAAGGAGAAATCTCTGGAGCAACTGTTCAGTGAGGCAGAGTAAAGAATCTGACGGCTGGGTTTCAAAGGGCTGCAGACAGAGACCTCAACCAAGTTTGAGCTCAACGTTCTATGCACTGCATAGAAAATTAATCCTATACTCTCCGGGACAGTTTAAAGGCTGGAGCTAACTGCAGATTGCCAGAATACAGCAAGACTTCATATTATTTGAATATGCAGTTGGTGGTATTTTTAGTGAACGAGGGAAATTTGGCCAGGACACCAGGGAAATTCCCCTACTCTTTTCAATAAGTGCCACAGGATCTTTAACATCCACCTGAACTACCACCAATCCAGGCAGATAGGACCTTGGTTTAACGTCTCATCCGAAAGACGGCACCTCAGAAGTGCAGCACCCCTCTCATGCTGCACTACAGTGTCAATACTGGGATATTAACCCAAGTGCCAGATATGGGAACTGAACCCACAGCCCTCTGATCTCCCGGCCTCAGAGGCAAGTGTGCTACCTACTGAGCCACTGACACTGATATTTATATAACAGAATTATATCTACAAATAAAGACTGGCACTTGGGTAGCTCACCACATGTGTCCCAGTGAAGTTGGACAGCCCCTGCAGGTCTTGGCGGACCCTCTCTTAAGGATTCTGCAGTAGAAATATGATTTGTTACCACTGCTTGAAGAAGAAAGGCCTTCCCTTGCAGGGCATCTAGTTCTGCAATGATAAAGTGCAGAACCCGACGTGGTTCTATGAATTCTGATTTATGGGAAAGCACAAATCCTCTACTGTGCTCTGTTTTAGCTGTATAGAGGACTTTGCTTCCTGCTGTGTTTTTCCTGAATCAACCAATCTCCAAGGTAGGGAAAAAAAAATAAAAACTTACCTTACCTTCTCAGATATGCTGCCACCACAGCTAGGCACTTTGTGAAAACCACTAGTGCCGAGGTTAGGCTGAAGGGAAAAGCAGTGAACTGATGTTGGCCATTCCATAGCCTGAGCCTGAACTTTTCTGTGAGTGGGCCTGACTCGTATGAGAAAGTAGGCATCTTTCAGATCCAGTGACCCCAAACAGTCTCCCACTTGCAGAGATGGCATCACTGAGCCCAGTGTTATCATTCTGAACTTTTTTTTTTTATTTTTTTTTTAATGTTTGCTCAGATATCTTATGTCTAAATCGGGTCGCCACTTCCCAGTTTTCTGGTGGGTCAGGAAGTTTCTGGGGAAAAGACCCCTTGCCCACTCACTGGTAGGTACTTTCTCCACAGCTTTTGCTTGCAGTCATTTCTTTAACTCCAACAGGACTTTTTCTGTTGGGGTGTGAGACCGAAAACCCTTTTAGTTAAGCAATTTGGGGAATTTTCTAGACTGCAGAGACAAGCTTTGGTCCACTACGTCCAGGATCCACATGTCTGTCGTGATTTTTTTACCATTCCTGGGAGTAGAAGGCCAACCTTTCCCCCACTGGCAATGGATGGGTGACCTGGGCAGAGTTGTCAAGGGTTTTGTTTTTCCTGGGGTTTAGCGGCTACATGCCTGGTGCACACCCGTCTCCTTTTTCTCCCCCTGCCCCTATAGCAACTTCTTTGGTGTGGGTACTCAGAGAATATAAGGTTGGCAGTAAATCTTACCACTACCTCCCCTTCTATAAGGGCTGCAGGAAGTAGAGGCCTTTTCCTTTTCAATACTGCTGTTGTGGATGGGTTTGTATTCATCCACCTTCTTCATGTAAAACTCAATTTTTTCACCAAATAGGGAGTTTCTCTCAAAGGAGAAATCCACAGCTTTAGTCTGTGGTTCCAAGCCATGCAAATCTCAAGGACACTACATGTGCCAGGACCTCAGAAGTAGTGTCATTAGTATCCGCTAAAACACGGAACCAGTACTTAGTAGCATCCACTGCTCACCTGACTATATCAGTCACATTTTGGGCTAGATTACCAGGGGCTTTCTCACTCAGTGCCCATATGGCGTTCCAAAGTACTGTATGATATTGAGCCACGTATGCCAAGTAAGCTGCCTGCCTGAGGCGCAGAGAAGCTGATGTATACACTATTTTGACCATACTATTCAGTTCCCTGGAATCTTTCTCAGGGGGCTGGGAGGATAAGGGCACTTTGGCCTAGTCACAGGCAGCAGCCTGGTCCACCCCCTCATGGTTAGGATAGAAGATGAGGTACTCAACCCAGTCAGTCCACCCGATACCTTTTCTCAACTGTTCTGTCAATGCCAGCAGTTGAGGTGGGTGCGGACAACTTTACTAGTAACCTTTTTGAGGGATTTGGGAAAGGGAAGAAGTAACCCCCTTGTGGTGACTACTCCCATCATATCTATGAATTCCAAGTCATCGTCCTCAGTTTCAGTGGAAGAAATATTGAGTGTGTTTACCATGTGCCTTTCAAAGGTGTAGGTGTAATCCTCTGAAGGGCTAGGAGGCGATCCAAATTCTTGCTCTGAAGAACCATCTGGTTCCAGGGGTTCTCCTTTCTCCTCATTTTCATAATACATTTCGTCCTCCTTCACAGGCACTGGGAATGGAACTGGAGCCTGGGAAGCGCGGCAGGCATATTAATGAAATTTCCCATAACTTGGAAAGCATGGAAAAATTACTGTGCCTTTGTCATGTCCGCTGCTGAGGGTCTATATTTTAGTCAACTGGCAGCTCCTTTCCTTTTTCAGGAGGAGAGACAGAGATTTTTTTTTTTTTTTTTACTTTTTATTTGTACATTTTATTACATCACACTAATCTGTATTACATAAAATAATTACAGTGAGGTATGCAGACCCCTAAGCTGGATGTACAGAATAAAATACAGAGGTTCACTTATCTTATTGATTGTAAGTCCATTCGGTCTTGAGAGCCACCAGGCAATTACACTAGGAGTAAAGTCTGACCCTTTTATGTTGTAGAACCTTTACACTCTAACCACTACTGTTACAGAGAAAAACTTGGATGGCAACATATCAGATCTCCTGTAGAATTAGCACCTGGTGGGAGCTTAACCTTAAACACTAATAGAAGGACATTATAACGAAGGCCTGGGCTCAGTAAAGTTATGAAACTTACCCACAGTTAAAGGTAAGACAAGGCAATCCACCCTGCCCTGTGGGTAGACAGGAATTAGCACACAGGAGTTGGCTCACATTCACAAACTGAGAAGGTGTAGGTATATACCACTGTTTTTAAATTCTACAATACTAACATACTCCTGGTGGGGGACTCCATTGTTAGGAAGGTAGAACTGGGGGAGGAAGGGGGAGTGGGAGGTAAGGTGCCTGCCTGGCGCCATGGCTTGGAGGGACAGGGAGCGAATCCTCAGGATTGCCAGAGCAGCTGCACAGGGGAGGGAGCTGGATGTCATTGTCCACCTAGGGACAAATGACCTGGCTAAGAAAGGGACTAGAGAAGTGCAGGAAGAGTTTGTGGAATTGGGGAGGGGCCTTAGTCAAGTAGCACACATGGTAACCTTCTCGAGGTGCTGCCCATCTATGGCATAGGAGGGCTAGGGTTCCGCACTCACGAGATTCAATCAGTGGTTGGAAAACTGGTGTGGAGCTCAGGATTTGGCTTCATTGGGACTGGGGTCCACCTGGAGTGATGCAAGCCTATACTGGCATGATGGGCTGCATCTGTCCAAGAGGGAAACCAGGATCCTAGGTGATGGGTTTAAATGCTTCATTGGCAAGCTTTAAACTAGCCAAGGGGGACGCACTGGAAAGAGCAGGAAAATCCTAGCCCCACCCCCCAAATAATCACAGTAGTAAGTGCGGCAAACACCAACATAGAGGTGTCGATAGGAGAAGGGCAGGGTAAATGGAGAAAGTGACAAAGGCAAGAAGGACAGGGATGGGGCAAAGGGAGTAAGGCCATCAGAAATGGAGGGTAATGAGTACCAATGCCCGCAGTCTGGGCAACAAGCTCCTGAGCTGGTGGTCTTGATGGAAGAGGGATGCCTGGATATCGAGCAGTCACAGAAACATGGTACAGAGAACCATGACTGGATGTTAACATACCAGGGTACATAACCCACAGGAGAGACAGGCAGGGAGAAGAGGGGAGGAGTAGCTCTCTATGTAAAGGAAGGGATAAAAGCAACTGAACAAAAGAGTAAACAGGAAGGAGAGGAGGCGCGGGTCACCTTGGAGACTGGAAAAGGCACCACAATCCGCACAGGGTTGTGTACAGACCCCCATGTCAGGGGAGGGAATGGACAAGGATATGATAGAAGGCATTCTTAGGATGGCAGAGAAAGGGAGATACTGTTGATGGGAGACCTGAATATGCCAGATGTTAACTAGAGCACATTTGCTGCAGCCACATCCAAGAGCAGGGCCATTCTTGATGCCCCACAGGTGGCAAGCATTAGACAGCTAGTTTCGAACCCACTCGTGAGGGAGCAACTGACCTCAGATTTTAAATGGGGCAGTGAGAGGATCTCAGATCTAGAAATGGGTTGCCATCTGGGGACAAGTGACCATCAAACAATGTGGTTCACATTAAACTCAGCTACAGAGTCAAGCCATACAAAAGTGAGGGTACTGGACTTTAGGAGGGCTGACTTTGGCAAGATGGGAGAGTGCCTCAGAAAAGCACTAGCAAACAGGCTAGAAGGAGGTGTGGAGCAACAACAGGGAATCATCAAAACTGCCATCACAGAGGCAACAAGCCTTTGTGTGAAGCAAATAAACAAATCAAAATAAAGAAAAGCCACTATGGTTCTCAAAAGAGGTGGCTGTGAAAGTCAGGAAGAAAAGATAGCATTCCGGAAGTATAAGAAAACACAGAAGGAGCAGGACAAGAGCTGTACCAGTTAAGGCAGAAAGGAAGCAGGGAGGGAAGTCAGAATAGCAAAGGCCCAAACTGAGGAAAAGATAGCCAACTCAGTTAAGAAGGGGATAAACCTTTATAGATACGCTACGAGCGAGAAAGACAAAGGAGGGATAGCGAGGCTGGATAGAATGAACGGTGGGTGGGCAGAGGAGACAGTGAAAAGCAGGATACTGAACGAATATTTCTGCTCAGTATTCACAAAAGAGGAGGGCAAGTGCCTAATCCAATTAACAGAAGCACTTGATGGGGGCGATCCCAGTCCTTTCACAGAAGAAAGGGTTCTGCAAGAACTCCTAAAACTGAAGGTGGACAAAGCAATGGGGCCTGATGGAATTCACCCCAGAATTCTAAAAGAATTAAGGGAGGAACTAGTGAAACCACTGGCTACTCTTTTTAATAAATCATGGGAGGATGGTGTGGTACCCGAGGACTGGAGGAAGGTGGATGTGATTCCCCTTCACAAAAGTGGGACCAAGACAGAGGCAGAAAACTACAGACCTGTCAGTTTGACCTCTGTGGTAGGGAAAGTGATGGAGTCACTTCTGAAGGAAAGAGTAATTGAATACCTAGAGGCCAGTGGAGCACAGGACCCAAGGCAGCATGGGTTCACAGCGGGAAGGTCAAGTCAGACGAATTTCATAGATTTCTTTGACTGGGTGACCAAAGTATTAGACCAGGGAGGGGCTGTGAACATGGCCTACCTAGACTTTAGCAAGGCATTTGACACAGTCCCACACAAAAGATTAATAGTCAAATGAACCAGCCTGGGAGTGGGTCCCAGGGTGGTAGCCTGGGTAAAACATTGTCTGCACAACAGGACACAGAGGGAAAATAGTAAACAGAGTCCACTCTGAAGAAAAGGGGGTTACTAGCGGGGTACTGCAGGGTTCAGTACTGGGACCAGTCCTTTTTAATGTCTTTGTAAGTGACACTGCAGAGGGACTGGAAAGAAAAGCATGCTTCTTTGCAGATGACACAAAGATCTGCAACAGGGTTGATACACAAGGGAGGCAGAAAGGATGAGAAGGGACTTGGCAAGGTTGGAGGAATGGTCAAAAGTATGGCAGCTTTAATTCAGTGCAAAATAATGCACCTGGGAAACAAGAACCCAGGGGAAGAATACACAATGGGGGGAGGTAGTAACAACAACAAAAAAGAAAAGGGACCTGGGGATAATCATATCAGATGACCTTAAGGTTAGCAAGCAATGTGAGAAGGCAGTAGGGAGGGCTGGGGGTATACTGGGATGTATAGGGAGAGGCATCAGCAGCAGAAAACAGGAAGTTGTTATCCCTCTGTACAGACAGTTGGTGAGACCCCATCTGGAGTACTGTGTCCTGTTCTGGAGACCCCATCTCCGCAAGGACATAAGACAGGACAGAGGTAGTCCAGAGGAGGGCAACTAAAATGGTGCAGGGTCTGCAAGAGAAGCCGTATGAGGAGAGACTAAAGGAGCTTAATATGTATACCCTTGAGGAAAGAAGGGAGAGGGGGGACATGATATTAACTTTTAAGTACCTCAGTGGAATCAACAAAGTCCAAGAGGGTAGCATCTTTCAGAAAAAGAGACTTGCAAGAACAAGGAGACAATTTAAAGATAGAAGGAGGGCAGTTCAGGGGCAATGTGAGGAAGTATTATTTCACAGAGAGGGTAGTGGATGCATGGAACAGCCTTCCTGAGGAGGTTGTGGGGTCTAAAACTGTGGGAGAATTCAAGAATGCATGGGACAGACACAAGGCAATTCTTGTGGGGGGTAGGAAGAAATAGGCTGTTGGTTAACTAGGATCTGTGGCCTATCCTGTAGGTAGGGAAATGGGCAGACTAGATGGGCCAAGTGGTCCTTATCTGCCGTCAAAGTCTATGTTTCTATACCGCTAAGTATGAAAAAAAAAAAAGAACATTGAAGACAGCAGTAAACATACCTACAGTTAAACAGTGAAACATGTCGGGAACAGTACTGAAATAGCCTCTATTTCAGACCCCCATAAGGAAAAACCCACATCATAATTCGATCATTAGAATGTATGCTACTTGCATACAACCGTATTACTGAATGTACATGCATCTCATTTGCATCTGCTGTGCTTCTCTTAATAAAAAAAAATGTATTGGCAGAAAAGGACCGATAGGCCCATCCAGTCTGTCCCATTTCTCCCTGCCTACTCTGGCTCCTTGGATCCCATCTGGTCACCGGCATGTCTCCCACCTCCCTTCCCCCTACTTATTATGCCGATGTGCCTATCCCACACATGCTTGAAGCTCCCCACCACATCTTCTGGCAGGCTTTTCCAGGTGTCCACCAACCTATCTGTAGAGTAGTATTTCCTCACATTCCTCTTAAACTCCCCCCCCCATTCACTGTATGCGCACCCTTGTTCTGGTGATTTTCCTTCTCTGAAAGATATTCTCTACCTGCACCTGGTTTGCCCCTGTGAGGTACTTACAGATTTCAATCGTGTCCTCTCTTATTCTTCTCTCCTCCAGGGAGTATGTGTTGAGATTCCAAAGCCTCTCTCCATATGGTTTATGGTTTCTTGTGCAACCCCTGCACCATTTTGGTAGACCTCCTCTGGATTGCTGCCACCCGGGTCAATGTCCTTGCAGAGATTTGTAAGCTGCTCTTTATCTGCTTCTCATTTTGTTGCTACCATAACTTACTTCTTCGCACTGCATTGACTGGTCACTCCATTTCTGGCATTACTGCCTGGGAAACTTGCTGTTTTGTATGCTGCAGTTTGAATGCTCAATTGTCCCTTACCAGTAACTCCACCCCCCCCCCGAGGTCGCACCTAGAAATGAGCCTCGCCCAGTGTGCCTTCCTGGTTATCAAAATTTTAAATACATAAATAAATAAGAAAATAAATTGCAAAGGTGTGGCCTCCAGAAATAACCACCATACTCCAGGTGGTGTCTCACTAGTGAGAGATACAGTGACAGCACCACCTTCCTATTTCTGCTAAAAATCTCCCCACATGCACCCCAGCATCCCATTAGCCTTGCCTACTGCCTTGTCACACTGCCCTGATGTCTTGAAGTCATCAGATACGATTACCCTGAGGTCCCTTTCTTGCTTGGTGACAGTCAGTACCTCCCTTCCCCAACTTATACACAGCTCCTGGGTTTTCCCATCCCAGATGCACGACTCTACACTTTTTGGCACTGAAATATAACTGCCACACCCTAAACCACTCCTCTAGTTTTCACAGATTCCTTTGCATTCTCTGCACCCCTTCACGAGTGTACACACTGTTGCAGATTTGAGTCATCTGCAAAGAGACACACCTTCCCCTCCAGTTCCTCAGCAACGTCACTTATGAAGACACTGAAGAGGACCAGTATTGATCCATGTGTCACCTGCTAGTCATGCTTACCACCATCCTCTGCCTCCCATCTTGCAACCAGTTTGATACACAGCTAACCACCTTCTCCCCAACTCCCGAGCCGCTTAGTTTATTAACTAGCATCCTGTGTGGCACAGTGTTGAAGGCCCTACTGAAGTCAAGCCACATCCACTGCCCTCCCCCGATCCACTTCCCTATCCACCCAGCCAAAGAAATGTATGAGATTTGTTTGGCATGACCTCTCCCTTGTGAAACAGTGCAGCTGGCAGGTACTCCCAACAACCTCTCCTTCAGCAGGGTCATCATTAATTTCCCCATCACTGATGCGCGAGTGACTGCCCAGTAGTTGCTACTCTCCTCCTTGCTGCCGTTGTTAAGAGGGGCCACATCGGCCCTGCTCCAATGCTGAATAGTGTTGCCAGAGGGGCGGCTAGCGCCATGCTCACTTCTTTTTGAACCCTTGGGTGAATCCCATCCAGTCCCATTGTCTTGTTCACCTTTAGGGCTTCCAATCCCTTTCAGATTATCCCCTCTGAAAACAGACTTGGGTCCACACACCCCCCGCCCCCCCCAGGATGCCTGCTGATTCATGTTGGTCCATCTGTGTCCCCCCTCCCCCCGACTGTGAAGACCGAGCTGAAGTACTCATTTTAAATGTTGGCTCTTCCCTGATCTTTTTCTGCACATTCCCCCCACCTGCTAATTCTCACCATCCCACCACTTGCTTTCCTCTTTTCATTCATGTACCTGAAAAAAATCTTAGCCCTTTTTATGACCTCCTTGGAGATCCTCTCTTCTGTTTGTGCATTTGCTGCCCTCCCCTTCCTTACTGTCTCCCACTGCTTTTCCAGATAAGCTTCCTGTATGTCTTGGTCTCCTTGTATATCCTAAAAGCTTTTTTTTCTTCACTGCCTTAACCACCTGCTTTGAGAACCATAGCTGCCTCTTCCTCCTCATTCCCTTCCTACTTCCTTCAAACAGCATGCCGTTGCCTGACTTTACCCTCCTTGACCTTTTTCCACTGGGTCTCTACTCCCCCTCCCTCCATTTCTTTAAAATCTGCACTCCTGAAGTCCAAGACCCTTGTCTTGGTGTGTTTTTTCTCTTCTCCAATCTGTATGTCAAACCACACAGTACAGCGATTGCTTGTACCCCGTGGGGACTACCCACTGTGACGCCTGCTAGGTTACCTTTGTTGGTAAATACCAGGTCTACCACTGCCCCGTCCCTAGTGGGGTCTGTAACCAACTGCCTGATAAATGCCCCCTGGGGTGAGTCAAGGACGGTCCAGCTTCTTCTTGTATTTGTGGCCAGAATGCGCCAATCTACAACCGGCAGATTAAAGTCCACCATAAATCAATACTTCCTCACCATTTGCCAATTTACCAATGGCCTCCTTTAGGGTAAGTCTGGGGGTTGAAAAGTGGGGCTGTAGTTAGGAGAGAAGGGGCTGGGTGGTCGCCTAGAGCACATGGGAAGAAGGACCAGGATGGAAAAGACAAATCCTACATCTGATTTCACACCTTCTCTTTTCCTTGTATTATTTGAACAGGTTATATATCCATTATAAAATCCTTTGCCATATGTTTGCATGAAACATGCTGTACAAGGCTGGCCTGGTGGCACAGAGGGTTGAGGCGCTGGACACCATACCTCACTCCGCACCGGTGACCTGGGTTCAGTAACGGACACGGGCCACTGGGGGGGGGAGGTCGGCAGGGGAGACAAGGGATTGAGCACCTAGCAGCGGCTCTCCCTCTCTGAGGAGGGTTGTGTGTCTGTCCCGCTGCTACATCACCATCTCCTGGGTGAACCTGGGATTGGCGGTGCAAGTCGGGACACACAATGGGAGGGGCAGCATCAGCCGAGAGCCCTTGGAGTTGCATCTCGACTCATGCCTTCCAATCAGCTCTCCAAGCGTGCCGGCAACTGCAGGGTATGGGCTCACCAAGAAAGAGTAAAATGAAGCCCATCACTCCTAGGTAATGACCTCTCTGATGCCGGACCACGTTACCCGTGGTCACCGGGGCAGACTCTGCTGTGTTCTGCCAGCTCCACCATTGTTCGGGGGAGGTAAGGGGGGTCCTTCCCACGCCCCGCCCAGGGTGGTATACAAGCGTACCCTGGGAGCTCTGAGCAGATGGGCACTCTGGGAGCACCAAGGGATGCTGTGAAGGCTTGAGGGGCTCTGACCGAGTGGAGAATGGTCCAAGTAAGGTGAATAAAAAGAAGGTTTAAAAAAAAAAAACAAAAAAAAAACACCACACATGCTGTACAACAGTGCACGGAATTATACTGATATTATGTTAGCACTAGGAACCCAAAATATGCTTATAACAAGAGATATCCAACACAAACAATGCCTGAAGCTTCGTATTTATCTTACTATCTTTTGATAGGATCATTTGAGGTCCAGATACATAGTGTATTTAGTGCTCAGCCGCATCATTACTACTAGGCAACATTTGCAAAAGCCCCACACACACTGCAATTTGTACTGGAAAAGAAGAGATTATACTTACCCTTCGCACTTCAGGATCATTGGTGTTAACAACTTTAGGCAGCAGCACAATTATCAGTAATGGAAGAACCATCATCATAACCTGGGGAAGACATAGGACAATCATTAACACTGGCACACAGGGCCGGATACCACTGCACTGATTTAAAGCGAGCAGGGGTTGGTTCACAATCTGTTAATCTGGCTCATTTCTTGGTGCGACCCGGGGGAGGGGGAGTAAGGGAGGCAAAAATACAACAATAGACTGGGTACAGTACAGCGATACAATAATGGATATAAAGCACAACGTCGGAGTATATACAAAGATTGCATAATTTGTGTACAAGGAAGCACAAGTACAAGTTATATCCGCACAGCGCAGAGGAATTCAGCAGTCAACAAATATACATTACAGGCTTGAGCTCGGGGAGATGGCAAGGAAAGGGGTGGAGTGGAATGGAATGGGAGGGGAAGAAGGACAGCTTCAGGAGTGGGGACTAGAGAGGTGGGCAGCAGTATGTTTGAAGGAGTAGAGGGAGGGTGACTGGGGGGGAGAGGAAAAGAGTTCCAAATATGGGAAGGTGATATTAAACTTTTTTTTTTTTTTTTTTTTAATAGTATATGGCGCCCCGGGATGTACAGGATTTCATATTAACTAAAAGTTGCAGAATTGTGATGTACTCTTCTGTGGTACAATGGATTTTTTTAAATTAAAACTCATGCCAACATGCCATCTGTTTTACTTTCATTTCTCCCAAACACAGAAGCTCCCCCAACACAAAATCTTGTTTCACAATTAAAAAAAAAAAAAAACAGAAGCCTACACCTTACCCAGGTGGGTGGTGTTTTTTTTTTTTTTTTTGTTAAATAACCAAAAAAATGTAACTGAAGCTTTCTTGAAGAAAAAAAGCATTTTTTTATTTTTATGCGTATTCTATACAAAACCTATAAGCAACCAAGCAGAACTCAGCTGTGTTTAATCTCGGGGCTCTGATGACAGCAGTGACCTCTCAGGCTTCATTCTCGAGTGGCCTATGATGTCGTCAGAACTCCTTGATGGAAATGCAACCTTGTGCATGGTTGACTGTTCATTATTCTCTACACTGCTCATGAGGGCTTCCAGCTGTTAACATAACCCTTTTAGAATGCTGTCAGACAATTAGAATGCTTAATTTCCAAACGATGTTTTATGACATACCCAGACTTCCACCTATTCAATATGCAATGGAGTAGCCAGGTTTAAATGGTAAAAGAGAAACAAAACAGCTTTTAAGAAAAAAGAAATGATTACATGCGAGTGACCGGCTGCACTGTATGATGTTATTTACCAGATTTCTTGTTTTATTTTGCAGAGTTATGCACCAGCTACCTTGCAAAAGACTGCTGTTAAGTTTTGCTGCCTTGGAACTAAAACGTTGTGCATACATGGACTCATACTGAACAGGTGCCAATTAAATACATAAATGTAATTATTCTGTGCACTGTCCTCTTCCAAGGGTCCTTTTATGTGGTTGTAAATTGCATGGATGAAACGTTTTTATCTTTGTATATTTTTGGATTATTGAGAACTGATGGACTCATTACATGTATAAAATGAGTACTGTCACTTTAAGGAAATGGCTACTTATGTGAATACTGGGGAGAGGTACGTCCGGCTTTGAAAAAGCACAAATCAGTGTGGAGCATGTCAGCTGATCTCTAACTGCACAGCTGTTGGGAGCAGTTTGTTGAGGGAGCGTTTTTCCTGTTTTTTATACCTTTTATTTATCTATTGCACCTTTTGCACAAGTGTGGAATAATAATGATTGATTTTTTTGCACCATATGGATGCCTACAAGAGTTTACTGATGTTGGTGAAGAAGGGAAACAGGAACTGACTGTGGTTTTGGAAGTCCAGGACTACAGGCCTTTGGTGGGTGCCAGCTAATAAGGTACTGTTTTACAAAATGCCTGTAATGCAGCTTCACTCCCTGACCCGTTCTCTCCCCAAGATCCTCCTGTCCACCACCCCAATGATGGGACTGCCACAGCTGCACCCTTCCCCCAGCTGTTGGGACGGGGGGGGTGACTGCTTGTGTGATGGTCATTCTCACTAAAGTTTTTCTGTGGCTTAGGAAGACCCCCCTGGTGCTCTGAACACCCCCCCCCTTGCTATGTGCTGGCTAAGTGTGCAGCTGTGGGGTAGTCTTGTGCTGTTCTGACCACGCCACCCACCTCCCTCTCTCTGACTGTACTTCCTTCTCATAGCCTGCAGACTTATCCTGCAGCTGTTTTGGGGGTGGGGGTCTGATGCTATTCTGACCAGCCCACCTCCTTCTCACAGCTTGCTGGCTTGTTTTCTTCCGCCAAGGTGAAGGCAGGTTAGTGCACATTCATCTACCTTTCTTTCCTGCACTCCTGTTCCATACAGGGCAGAACTGGCTCATGGGCACTTCCAGTCTCCCCTTCCATCATTCCCAGAATTTGGCTCCTTGTGGCCACACGAGCAATATTTCCACAAGGGTCAAGATCACTGCCCAGAATGGTACCAAAAGGCAGGTCAGAGCTGGCCCAGTGGCGTGGAGGGCTGAGGTGCTGGATGCCTTACCTCACGCTATGCCAGTGACCCATGTTCGGGAATGAGCACGGGTCACTGGGGGTTGGCAGGGTTGGAGAAGGATTGAGCATCCGAGGGACTGCTCTCCTTCTCCGGGGAGTGGAGTTCGCCAGTGGTCGTCGTTCGACTGGCCCCTAGTGGTGGCTGGGGGCAGTGCACCGACACCGCAAAATGGGGGGGCGGAGATGGGGCAGACTTCAGGAGTGCGTGCGTACACGCTCTCTCCACTGACGTCCTGCAGCCCCTCTCCGCAGGGGAGAAAAAAAGGCAGGAAAATGGAGCCCTCGCCACGGACAATGATGGTCCCCCCCCCTTACAGTGCCACCAGGAGGGCACCTCCCCTGAACTAGTGGGTGAGGGTCTCCCCACCCCCCTCCACGAGGGATAAGTTGCGAGGGCTGAAGGGGAGGGGGGTCTAATGCCTGGTCGGCGCGAAGAGGGGGACGCAGATGGCTAGCAAGGCTCCAGAGAAAACTCCCCCCACCCCCCCCAAAAAAAAAGGCAGGTCAGCAAGCACCTCCATTTCTGGTGATTCCTCTTATTCTTCCCATATTAGAGAGACCTCAGCTATGACTACCAACAATGGCCCCTGTAACTTACCTTATTCTATTTGCCTCCTCTGTCAGAATTTGACCCTTTAACACCAGTGATTTCTTAGCCAGTGAGAAGCGTGCTTCAGTATCATGAAGGACTGTTGCTGCAGTACCATTAACTAACACCTTATGCATATATGGCACAGAATTGGGTTGTGGGCATTTGACCAAGTAGTTTGCTATATGCTCATGTCCCTAGTCCATGGTCTCTTTCCAAGACTTACCCCAAGCATTTTAATTTTTTTTCGTCATTATCCTAGTTTGTCACAGATGAAGCATCATTTCTCCTCCTCCTCTGTTCTCTTTGGGTCAGAACCGGGTGGGAGTAGTGGCATGGGGGCACTGCTGGTTGCCTCTGGGGTTACTGGTTTGTGCATCAGTGGGCCAGCCTGCAATAGTCCCACACCCTTCCCGATTAGTCTGAGGTCTTCCTACCACATATCCGATCAGCCCACTCTGCAGTCTAATTCACGGTTTGTGGCAACCTGTGATGCAGCCAATACGCAAACTCCACAGGAGTAATGTTTAAAAACTGCTCCAACTGCATAAGCTCACAGATGAATGTGCCCCAGATCCTTCCACCAACAATCAAAATACATGAACATTTCATCAAAAATTAAGCACAGCTAACGACACGTTGCTTTCTAGTACTTAGCAGCTCCTGCCTGTAGGTCTTTGGTGGCAGTCTGCACTTTTTTTAGAATACCTTTCTTTAACACCGGATATGAACTAGAGTCCTTATCAGTCATCACTTAACCTGGAATAAGCTTTTAATTATTTATCTGTGAGTAAGGGCTAAAGGTGAGTAGGTCAGGCTTCCTTTCCAAGTCTATACTGCTTACTTAAGTTTAGAAATGTGGCTACATTATAATTTTTTTAAGCAGTGCTAATAAACATTTTTTAAATGTCATGCCTACAGGACCTGAGACCAACTCATCAGTGCCTCTACATTTTATGTCTGGTGCTGCAGGTTCCGATGGATACAAACACGGTTTCACTTTTTCTGCCAATTCCAGCTGTTCATCTCCCTCTCTGGTTTTTCTCCATCTCACTTCATCATCTTCATCTCTCAATGTTCTCGCTCTGTCACTTGATCCATCTTCATTTTCGTGGGCTCAAAATGTATCACTATTTGGTGTTACAGCTGAGCAGAGGAGATAGGAGGAGTGGCTGCAATGCGTGCAGATGCCAGCTAGACTTTTCAGATGCTGCTACCTTCCCGCTAGCGCACAACACCTACGGCGTTTTGCCTTTACTAAATTTACTATTTTGGTCTTACCCTCCGATTTTGGGGTACTGGCTTCTTTCTTGATAAAACTGACAATCGAGTATCGATCCATGTGGCCGAACAATGAGCATCGAGCAGTAAATAAGCAGTAACCCGGTAATATCTCAGCTGAGTCCGCTGACAAGCAAAGAGATATTCATGGTGATTGATCAATTTCGGCGGGACAATGAGGACTTGAAGGTCTGTTTAAGCATGCTAAAGAATCCGGTTATTCCCCATCATTCTACCATCTGGTTATTTACTCAGTATATGCGGGATTTCGACTGATGTAGCCTGATGACCAAGACTTTTTCAGCAGTTCCAGACTACGCGGCTTCCTGAAGATGCTTTCATTTCTTTCGAAACTCTCACCAGCTGATTATTACCAAAGGCCTGCTTCCCTCAATCTCCTTTTCAGGTGAACTACTCAGTATTTTTGTCGTTGCACTTATAAGCATCAAACTGCAGAAAAACATGGACTTTAAAGACTTGGTTGCTGACTTACTTTCAGAGGGTTAATCGGCCAATTTGATTCTAGACCTCAGCTCTGCTAAAGGCCTTCCATAAAGGTGTTACTGGGTCATTTAGGGGATCTGTGGCTCTATGCCTAAAACGTCAACATATATTTTCTGGTGGGGGAGGCATTCTTTTTATGGCGCTATATGTGCTTTAATTCAAGGAAGCGGTTTCAGCAAAAATCGAGCTGTATATGTCCAATGAAGCAAATAAACAAGATAAGAAAAGGTTAAGCAAGCTTTTTCAACATTCCAGTAAAAAATTAAGTAACAGGCCCCACACAAAAGATTCTGTAAATATCAATAAAACTTGCGCTACAAGCTAAAAAGTGCTACAGACAGCTCCAACTTCCTTTAAAAACTGCTGTGACCCTTCAGGCCCTACAGACCTTAAAAAACCCACCAAAAAAAGACCCAGAAAAGAAAAAGGAAAAACAAGGGGAGCAGGCACAAAATATGGCCTCTTCAAGTAAATTAAAAATCAAGCCAGGACTTAGAAGCCACCAACGATGAGTTTACCTTCTCACAAGAAGAAAAAGAGCTAGCTGATTCCCCTGCAGACTGTACTGGGAATGGAGGTTCCAGTGATTGTACAACTAAAATGCAACCCCCCCCAACGTGCTCAAGGGACTCCCCCATCAGAATGGGCAAAGCAACTAATTTCTAACGCTCAAACTGTTCAAGCGTCTCTTGACAAATTACAGCCAGTTCTGGATGCAATTAATAACTTAAAAGGCTCCCTTTTAAGTACCGAAAATAAGCTTGAGCAGGGAACAAAGAATAAACGAACTAGGGAACTGTCAATCACAGCTTGAAGAAATAGTCCTTCCAATACCAAATGATCTCAAAAGTCTTCAGAAGCAACAGTTATACTTACAAAATAAACTGGATGATACTGAAAACTGTGCCAGATGTAAAAACATCCACAACTTTGGCATACAACAAGAATGGGAAAAAGGATCATCTCTTAAAAATGTTGTTAGAGAAATGTTCTCCCATTTACTAGGGGAATGTCCAGAGATTCCAGCTATTGATAAGAGTCCACTGGTTGGGGCAGCCCAGAGGAAATTCAGGGGCAAGACTGGTAATTCTGAAACTGCTTACTTCAGAAGGGAAAGATACTTTAATGGCCTCCTACTATAAAACCTCAAATTTTAAATGCAAAGATCAACAGATTTCACTGAGGAATTATTTCTCAAAATTTCTTTGGGAACGGAGGAAGACGTTTAACAGGGTTCAGCAATTTCTCTGGAAGAAGGGATTTAAAGGAAAACTACACCCTCATATGTTTTACATTTTGTTTCAATGTCAGACAACTCCTTTCATGTAGCTGTTAAGAGATGCATGCAGCTGCCTTCGTCAGTTTTCGCACTTCATATTAGGCCCTGTAACTGTTCTGGGAGGCTGCAATTGGTGGTGGTTGAAATCTCATTGTCCCCGAGAGCTGCATTAGCATATGAGAACATGATGCGTAATCAACCTTTAAAGTCCCCAGTATGCCTGTCTGCTTAATTAGTCTTCAAAGAAAAAAGCTGCAAGAAGGTATGAAATACCACTTTTACATTCAGTGTGCTTTGCAAACTATCCAGAGTTGTAATGCATAGTTTTTCCCTTTAAACTCCATTCAGTGTATGTGTTTCCAGAGAGTTTTTGCAGAGTATTTGTTCTTTCAGCATAGATATATATGATACAAATGGTTGCTCTGACATCATGTTCTCATATGCTAATGCAGTTCTCATGGACAATGAGATTTCAACAACCATGAAATGGAGACCCCAGGGCAATCACAGGAGCTACTATAAGCAGTGAAAACAAACTAAAAGTAACACATATAGCCCTAACAGCCACAGGAAAAGGAGCTGTCTTTTAGCATGGAAACAACATTTATATGATATGAGGGTGTAGTTTCCCTTTAAAGCCTACACAATTTATCCTGCAAGACTGACAGTCATTCTTAATAATCAATCTCTGTTCTATGATTCAGCTACTGAAGCAATACAGGACCTTAAAATAAGACTTCCAGTTCATTTTTACTCTTACAAAAATTATTAAAATTATAGGCAGAGATCTGTGTTTAATAAAAGCTATTCAAATAAGGATGAGTGGGACGTGGGGTTGGGGCAACCCATACCCTCACTTGAGGACAGACATACTTCATGTCTTTGGCAAATTAAGGGTAGGGAGGGTTTAAGGGAAGGGGCAAAAGGGACACATTTGTTTTTGCTTTCTTTTTCTTTACCATATACAATGGTGCAAAATAGGTGTTCTCATGGGTTCAGAATGATTGTTGTTTCTTCATATTTAAAATGTGTTTTTCCTATAAAAATAGCAACATGGAATATTAATGGAATTAACTCTCCCATAAAGAGATACAGGATCTTGGCAAAATTTAAAAAAACTAAAATTGGACTTATTGATGATGCAAGAAGGCTTTCTCATCAGAAAGAAGTAGACAAACTTAAAAAAAAAACAAAAAACAATTGGTCAGGGACACTGTACTCCTTAGGCTTCTCCAAAAAAGGGCAGATGTACTGATAATGCTGTCCAATCATTTTAAAAGGAACAGTAACAGATTCTAAAACTGATACAAAGGGACAAATTGTGGTGGTTAAAATAAAGACTGGAGGGCAATTTATAACCTTTTGCTCAGTCTATGCACCCTTTACTGGGTTCAGTAGCTTTTTATCAGAAATTAAAATGATACATGGCCTAGATTGCTTTAATATAATTATAGGAGGGGACCTAAACTGTCCAATTAATGATCTGTTAAATAAATCCTCGCCCTTTTCCACCTGGGATAGCTATAAAGTCAAGCAGCTATAAAACTTTTTATAGACTTCAGTAACCTGGTAGATCTATGCAGAGCTTTACATCCTAATGTAAGAGATTATATACATCCTTCTCCACTAGACATCAGATGTACTCTCGTCTAGATTATATTTTTATCTCTAAAGACCTATTGATTACTTGTTTGGCTACTGATGCTCACATACAGCCTAAGACAATTGCTGACCATAATATGGTCACTTGTGATCTAACCTGTGACAGCTCTATCAATAAATACAATATTTGGAGACTGAATAATTACTTATTAAAAAAACATGTATAAAAAAAGACTGAAAAGGCTAGTATTAATTTTATGACAGATAAAATTATAAAAGAAAATATTACAAGAAAGACAAAGAACCTCTGTGCACAAACACTGAGGCAAGGTTACCCCAAAGGGCATTTGGCTGGGAAGCCAAGTTTCAAGAAAATACAAAATCGCACATGCCCACACAATGCAAAGCATCATGGGCTGCATATGCAAATCACCACAGAATGTTATGCTGGTTCAACTTTAAACAGAATTGCATGGTGCCAAAAGGCCTCTCACACAGTTTGCAAAGAAGTTGGGATGCTTTAAAAGCAACTATCCGAGGCATCTTAATTTCAGAGGTCTCTTGGAAAAACAAGATCAGACTACAAAATTACCAACAACACAAGATAAACTTCAAATATTAGAATTACAAGTCAAAAATGGAAGTTCCAGTAAGATTACTGAGTTATCTGAATTAAGAAAGTTTATTACATCGACCAAAATATACCAAACTAAATACAGTTGGGCTAAAAAAATATTGGAAACAATACAGTGAACAAGTGAGGCAACTGTTTGCAAGAAGAATTCAAGAACAAGACAGATATTACTCTAATAAAAAAAAATCAAATGGTCAAATTTGTATCTCTCAGGAGGAGATTGAACAAGATTTTTTTTTATTTCTATTCATCTTTATATTCCTCAGAATGTAGCCCTACCGCTCAGGAGATTCTCTATTATGCAAAATTCTGTGATACAAAACGTCTAGAAAAAGGACGTGGAAAATTAAAGTAAACCCGTAACTATTGATGAAAGTTTTGAAACAATTAAAAATAGGAAAAAAGGGAAATGCCCAGGCTCAGATGGGTTTACCCTCGAGTTTTAGGACATGGTTAAAACAGTATTAGGGCCCTGGTTACAAACTCTCTTTAACCAAATTCAGAACCAAAATAAATTTACCCGACTCCTTCAATCATGCTTATATTTCCTTAATTCCCAACCATAACAAGGACCCACCCAAAACCAAAAATTACAGACCCGTTGCTATCTTAAACATAGACTACAAAATATATGTTAAAATACTTAATAATAGAATTCCGACTCATCTAGGAAATATCAAATATAAACCAATCTGGATTTATTGCGGACAGAAATATACAATCTGGACTTTTCAGAATACAATTCATAGTTGAATATCTCCTTAATTCTGGTACTCAAGCCCTGTTTCTTTCTTTAGATGCTACCAAAGCATTTGATATGCTTGAGTGGGAATACCTATTTCAAGCTATGGAAATATTTAATTTTCCTGACCAATTTATAAGATATATTCAAACCATATATAAAACAGACCCCACGCACAATAAAAAAATTAACGGACATCTTTCAAAATCCTTCAGACTACATTGTGGGGTTAGACAAGGATGCCCCTTTGTCTCCCTCACCATTTGTGATAGGGTTGGAGTTACTGCTAAAAGAAACAGTCAAATCAGCTTATTTCTGATATTAAGGGTCCCCAATTGGAACTAAAGTTCAATGCATATACGCAGATGACTTGTTACTTCTGATTCAGGAACCAGAGCAGAGTTTACTGGAACTAATGGGACTGATCAGAAGATTCTCTAAGATAGCCGGGTATAAAATAAATTTAAGAAAATCCAAAATGATAGCATTTAATATGACTCATCCAGAGTTATATAAAAATATAATTAATGCCACTATTCAAGAGAAAGGGATGATTTACCTAGGTATTACTAGCTCAAATAAAAAAGATTGGTACCAGTTCAATTTTGAATCTTTATATAATTCTTTGAAACTTAAAATCTTGAGATGGAGTAGATTCCAAATATCAATTTGGGGAAAGATCCAACTTATTAAAATGGCTGCAGTTCCAATTTTGTCTTATGGACTACAATCTTATTTTATTTTCAATTGCACCTCAATGGTTTAAAAAAAAAATATATATATCAGTAAGCTTTTTAGCAACTTTATTTGGAATTATACAACTCCCCGAATTTCTTGGTCAAAATTGTGCCTGCCAAAAAGAAAAAGGAGGGTTAGCTTGCCCCGATATCCAGATTTGCTACTATGCTTTCCTCATTAAAGTAACCATGAACTGGCCATTCAACGAAACCAATTTGCACTGGGGAAACCAAATCTTAAGTAATCACTTTCAGGAGCAGTTGAATATAAAAAAACTTGCTATTTTTATCATATTTAGGCATAAAATCTAAATGCACTATTATTAAAAACCTAAGTTCCATACTACAGAAATGTTTCAATACAACTAAATGGTTAGTAACCAAATCTCCCTTGAATGATATTTGGAACAATTCAAATGTTATCTTACAAGGGAAAGTGCTTATAACAAACATTGGCATCAGAAAGGTATTGGGAAATGGGAAGATTTATACCATGATGGAACCAAACTCCCTCAGTGTACCTTCAAACAATAATTTCAACTAAAAAGTTTCCATCTTTTTTATTTTAATCAATTTAGTGTGTACCAAAAAAAATAACCAAAGATGGGAAAAGAGCCACAAACAACAAAGTTTTAGAATCTTAACTAAGGAAAATTCTTAACTCCAAGTCTAACAGTATTAAATTATATCCTTGGATTGGTTCTAAATTTCATAAAACTCCCCGTATAACATACACAAAAAAAAAAAAAAAATGGGAGGAGAAGTAAAGCAACAGGTAACAGAACAATGGATGCTGACATTACCTCAAATTCATAACTATACATTAAAAGGGGACAAAACCATTCAATTTAAAATTATTAACAGAGCCTATGATTGGAGCCTATTATTCAGAGGCAGTATAGCACAGTGGTTTAAGGTTCTAAGCTGCAAACCTGGAGACCTGGCTTTGAATCCCATAGCCCCCACTTGCATACTGTGTGACCCTGAGCGAGTCACAACTTCCTTATGCTCCCAGGTCACACACAAGCTTTGTCTTAGTGTGCCTCTCGTGGTTAAACAATCCCCCCCCCCCAATTATATTTATAGGCTCTTCAAAATGAATATCAGATTCAAGTTATTGCTGGCATTGTAAATCCTCAGATGCAGATTTTCTTTATGTTTTGGGACAACAAACGTAGCAAAGCCTGGTGGGAACAGTCCTTCACATTCTTAGAAAAGACAGGTTTCCAGTCACATAATTGGAAAAACTACCTATTTATGATAATTGAGATGTATAACCAGCAATCAATAGATAAAAACTACAAAATTATTCTTAAGATGAATATAATGGCAATTAAAACGTCAATTTTAAAATACTGGAGATCAACGGATTCCAATAGGAGGTCTCCCAGATATAGAATGAAAACAACTATTTCTAAGTGCATTATACAATAACAACCACTTTCTGGACTATGATCTAATCTGGAAGCTTTATAATAAGTAGGTGGAGGACAGGAATAAAGAAGATTTTTTCTGACTATTAAGGCATGTCAGAACTAATAATGGCTATAAGAGGAAAACTCGAGCACCGCACCTTAATATGATCAGAGTATTTATACTGTATTAGATATATATTTTTTGATACAGAATGTAATTTATTTCTGGAATATGTAATAATAAAATTATTTTTTGCCAAAAAAACTATTTGGTGTTACACGCATACCAAAATTACGCACAGAACCCCGAACAATGCGGTGGTAACCCACACAGTATACTGCTTCTCGGGCCACAATTTGACTGACAGCAACCATTTTGCTATTTGCAGATGCCGCTCTCCATTTTGTGAGCTTCTCTTTTTTGAACCCTTTTCCATGCCTCTCTGTTCTACTGCTGTGACTTGCTGTATAAATGGTTAACTGCATAACATGCAAGAACTGCACTGAAATAGTGCAAGACAATGCAAGAGATCCCATCTCTTTACTACTGGACAGCCCTCACTGTTAGCATACTTCACCAGTGCCATCACACTGCAATACATGCTGGACTGTCTGAAGAACTCCTGCTTTGTCACTGCTGCCCCACTGCTCTGTGAATGGTCCGAGAGGCCTCAGACTACATTAAGTGCCTTTTTTTTTTTTCCACTACCCTAAATCAGTGAGAGGTGGACTTTACTTCTTAAAAACAAAACGAACAAAAAAAAATTAAAAACACAGAACTACCGTTAGAGGTCATCTGGTAAGCTAGTCCATTTTGGGGATTCAATTATTCCTGACAAAATCTAAGTCCGTCATTTTTATAATCACATTTTTAAGAGCTACCTGGAGGAATATGAGTGAAACATTCAGGTCCTAATAATCAAAATTCAGCCATATATTTGCTCGTTTATTGCAGTTTTAAAAAGTAAAATCATCTCTCTAGTCTATTTCATTGGGAAAAAAATGCATGCTGTTTAATTACTGAAAGCTAACATTTTGAGGGCAGGCAATTATGGCAGGCTACAAGAAGTAATACAGTGGTAGAACTGATTTATGGGACTGTTTTTTTTGGGGAGTTAATTTAAATCCTGGTCAGTTTCTTTTGCTCAGCTGTGTAGTGGCTAGGAAAAAAATCAAAAACATGGAACAACTGGCTTTAGTACACTTACTGCAATCTAACTTAGCAGTATTTGCACATATCAGTTTAAACTTGCATTGCCAGCCTGGTTGTGACACCAATGACCAGGGTTTGGGCACAAACTCTTGGTTGTCGGTGGGCCAGCTGTTGGGGATGGGGGGGGTGTCCAATGGACTGCTTTCCTGGGGAGGGAGGGATCTCATGCTTGGTAATACCCTAACCCCAAGCAGAGGCTAGGGGGCAGCATGCCCCGGACCAGTGCTTCAGCTGGGATTGGTGGACACGGCAGATGTCTGCTCATAGGGGCCGGAAGCGCACCTAAAGGGCACTGACATCACCAAGAAAATCCTCTGAACTTTGTTCTTCATGATGCCTGGAGAACCAAGGTGTTCCCCACCTGAATAACTCCTGCTGTAAGTCTAGACGGGGAATTCAGGTGGATCTTGGCCTCTTCCCTAGGGTAGCCCCGCCATGAGGGTAAAGTCACAGGCCTCCCAGTTCATGTGGTCAGGGGGATGCCAGGTGGGAGGGAGAGGGGTCTGCAGGAATCAGTGGGCTAAGCAAGGGGTATATCCCTGCAGATATGCCAGAGTGCCTAAATAGAACTGAACAAAAAAATGTAAACTTGCATCACAGAAAATGACATCTTGATGCAAATTTAACAATAGTAAAATGAAAGCAATAGTGGTACACAACAAAAAGGGTTTGTATACCACATTTCAGGATGAAATTCCAAATCCTGTAAAATGGTATTGTATGTAAAATGCCAAAAATGTTCATGAATTTACAGCCGTGTACCAGGTCAATGATCTTTTGTTTCCTATACTCATATTCAAATTGTATTTAACCAGGATAATACCATTGAGACAACTCATTTGCGAGGAGGTCCTGGGAGACATATACAGTAAAAAAATACAGATGGCAAAAAAAAAAAAAACACACACACACACACACACACACACAAAAAGCATTAGGATAACAGAAATAATACAATATCAAAAAAGCATACTATACACAATAGGCAGGGTTACACGTACCTCACAAATACTATGGCAATTAGGCAAGTCAATGCCAGGAAATGTAACGTACTTAATTTGGGGGTTAAAAACCCGGGCTATATATACACCCCGGGATGGGGTCACACTGCAAGCCACATTGGGAGAAAGGGATTTAGGGGTGGCGATAGACATCAAAATGAATAACTCCGAAAACTGTAGAAGAACTGCAGCCAAAGCAAACAGGATACTGGGCTACACAGCTTGGGGAATTACGTACAGAAGGAGGGAGGTGATCCTCCCTGTATATAATGCCTTGGTCAGGCTGCAGCTTGTGTATTGTGTACAGTTCTGAAGACCTCATCTGAAGAAGTACATAGCGCTGCTGGAGAGGGTCCAGAGGAGAGCGACCAGGATGATTCAAGGCATGGAGGGAAGGCCTTATGAGAAAAGACTGGAAGAGCTTGGGCTTTACTCACTGGAGGAGGGGAAGGAAAGGGGAGATATGATAGAGGTTTTCAAGTATGTAAAAGGAATAACCAGGGTGGAACCAATGAGCTGTTTAGGATAAAGAAAGGGGTGGCATGGTGGAAGCTAAAAGTGGAAACTACAGGGGGGTGCACAGGAAGCATTTTTTCCACTGAGAGGGGGGTGGTGGAGCCGTGGAAAGCGCTGCCTGGGAGGCTGGTGGAGGAGGGCACAGTGGAGGGCTTCAAGAAGGGGTGGGACAGGTACAAAGGGAAACAAACTAAAGAAGACCCTCTTGGGGGCTGGGGGGGTGGTAAGGCGAGCAGCCAGTAGGTTGCTGGCTTTCGAGCAGACAAGACAGACCATTTGGCCTATTCTGCTGGCTTTTAGTATGTTAGTATGTAAGTGCAAATACCAGGCATTACAGGCGCTGTAATCAGAATAATGAGGATAAGATGTGAATCAAGGGGTCATGGGAGAATCAGTATAATAGAAAACAAATTGCCAAGGAGGACATCAATATGGAGAAAACAAAAGGATGAAGTGAGGAGGAGGGGTATAGGGGTGGGAGGAGAAGAGGTAAGAGACGTAGAGACAGTGGGGGAGAAACGATGCCAAGGTAGGACTGGTAGATCCAGTTTAGGAATTAAGATAAGAGTCAGATCAGGCAAAGCAACTGCACTCTTCCTTTAAAGCAAGACCGAACATGGTCTTGAATGTACAGAGTCCCACTAAGTGCTTAAATTTTAGTGTTTTCTGTAGTGCGTTCCAGAGAGTAGGCAGGGCATGGCTTATGGCTGAGGAACCAAACCTGGTTCTTGTACCAGGGATATCAAAGGTAATATAGGAGAATTTTCTAAGAGTGTAAGCACAGAGTGTACATTTAAAAATGAAGCAATCTTTGCCGGCCCGGTGGCACCGAGGGTTGAGGCGCTGGACGCCAAACCTCGCACCACACCGGCAACCCAGGTTCGGGAGCAAGCTCGGGTCGTTGGGGGTTGGCCGAGGGGAGATAGGCTGGAGCATCCAGGGACAGCTTGCCTCTCTGGGGGAGGGGACTTCCAACCCGGCAGCGGCGACCCCTGGCAGAGGCTGGGGGATGAGCAACAAGCTGGAATCTTAAATTTATGATTAGTTTGCAGGGATGACTGACAGCCAATCAGCCTCGAGAGACTGCTCCTTCATGGAAGGTGGGGAAATGCTGCGTATGCCATCAGGCGCCTTGACACAGGGGCACGTGGCGTCCCATGTGGAACATGGAGGAACCAAAACTCGGAGCAGGATGGCGGGCAGCTGAGCCGGGACCCGATGTGCCAACACCTACCTGCGACCTAAGGACCCTGACAAGATGCAAGATTCCGGGGGCTGCTGGCCCCGCCCTCGCCCGGGGGGTGGGGGTCCGTGGTTAGATGGAGGGATCAGAGGTTGCAAGGTAAGTGCTGGCAGGGGCAGGTTTAATGGGCAATTCCTGAAGTAAGCAGCTCTGTGAGGCAGGAGGAGGGAAAAATAGAAAAAAAAAAAAAAAATGGAGCAGATGTAGGGAAGAGGATGATCAGTACATATATTTGTGAATCTGTTGTAACCTGTAAATAATCAAATGTTGTGCTCTGTGTTGCATGCCACTGGTGAAGACCATGGTCACATTAACATTCCAAGTAGGCAGCTGAACTGCTCAAAAACCTACTCACCATTGGGTTCATTAGAAAATCTGTCCAGACCCAGGTCTCCCTCTTCAAGAAGTAGGACGGTGGTCCAGCAGACCTCATCTGCAGGGGGTACGGCTGTCTGACTACTTCGGATGCTTTGATGTAATTCACAACTCTGGACCTTATAAATAAATGCAAAAACAACAACTTAAGGAAAGTTGTCGGAAACTTGTTGATGGCTAAGAACATCCCCACAAGAAAATGTGCCCCTTTACCCAACCTACAAACTGCTGGGTGTTCTGCAGGTTCATTGCTTCATGTCATCTTCCAGAGAACTGAGTACCCAAGTCTGTGTAACACTGCCAAGCAAGAGTAAGATTTATTTAGTGGAGCTGGTTTTGGTGTCTATGATCTAGAGGTCAGCCTCTAAGGTAGTGTAAGAAGGGCAGAGTCGATGGGTCAGAGGTCTCCCTCTGCGGTCAAATTCTATGTTTCTAATGCCCTACCAGGGATCCAGTCGGGGACTGCAGAGGGTGAAAACGTTAGTGTGCCTGCATTTCGGTACAGAGGCTATGCTTCACATACCGATATCCAGGTGTTAATAAAAGACCAGCCTTTATGTTCAGTGATTTGAAAATGTTACAACATTTGCAAGCAATTTAAAAGATACATTCCATTTATTGTTTTACCTTACTGAGCTCTATGGCCGCATTCAGATTCCACGTCCCAGGACCATTTTAAAGTATGCTCTGAAGTAAATCTCAAAGCTCACAAAAAGGAACAGTAAATGTCATGATCCTGTGAGTACTGATAAAATTGTTACAGTGATCAGTGATACAGGACAGTGCAGCAACATTAAAAACCCATATCAGTGGTGTATAAATGTGCAGTGTAGCCCAGCGGTGCAAGCAGACAGACGAGAAACTTGTGGCACTCCAAGAAACGCAAGTCATGAAAAAATACAGACCGGGTGAGATAAAGTTAACAGCATATTAACTGTGCAAAATTTCATTCGTGCAAACACTACAAAATTTATAACTGGGTCAGTATAAGCACAGACCTAGAGGCAGGAGACCCAAGTGTAAATCCCACAAAAGTCAATTATTGAGTGTGTGACCTTGAGCAAGTCACCTAAAAAGAGAAGGTTACAATCTAAGTGTGTACGTGTTTTTTTTTGGGGGTCAGTTAAGGCTTTCGTTTTTCAAAAAAGATGCTCTCAGCAAGCTGCAGAATTGACTGTTGCTAATGCTGCAATCAATGTTTTAATCACTGCTGCAATATATTCCAGCCTGCAATCTTGTGCCTATGCTCTGTGGCACAGTAAATATTCCCGTTCCTGGTGGCAGGATTTTTGCTATCAATGTGCAGAAATTCTGAACAGATCTACCAGTCCAGCGTTAAAGTTTTAATAATGCTGCCCTTTATTCACTTCTTGTCACTATCCAGTCTCAAGTTCTGTAAAATATATTAAGTTATAGAACTTTATCTTTTTCTCACCTTGCCTCTAGATGCGAATTCTCACATAACTGAGTAACTTTACTACTAACTATATCTATTTATCTTTATTTTTATGTGGAAGACCAACCTTATTATTTTTGTTCTTTAAGGTACATATTTCAAAATTTATTTTTTTAAGCCTTGAAATGTATAATAATGGCTTGTATAATATGAATTTAGGTTGGATCCTAAAATAACATGTTTTTGACACAGCTTGAATAGTGCCCGTTTTTGAAATACACTGTGTTATACAGCTTAACTATATTAATTACAAGTATAAAAGAAATGATAATAAAATAGAGCTTTTTTCAGCAATATATGATATTAGTTACTAACAATGTAGCTCAACCGCAAATCTGCACCCTTCCTTTCTCTAGGAATTTTAATATCTATGGTCTAAATACCTTTTAAATGTTATTAAGATGTTTAATGTATGCACTTACGTATTAAAGGTGATGTAATGAATATTACACGTAATTCATGAGGTTTATAAAAGGAGGTGTCTTACCCCTTAGAGGGACACACCCCGTGAGGAAGACAGAGTGGTTGAAGCACTTGGGATACTAGCCAGTGTTCTCCTATTGCTGGCTGCAATAAATAGTTTTGGAACTCCGTAACGAGCACAAGTTGGTTTCTGTTCTTCAAGAGCAGTTTAAATTACTACTTCTACTAGCACTGCGTGCTGCTGCCTCAGACACCAGTTTACATAAGCAATCCCCAGAATTCTCCTGAAAAGTGCAAAACTGCATGAAATGCTGAGGCATGGAGCAGGGGGGTCTGTTTAGAGAATGCATGTGTATTTTTACCAGCCATACAAATAAAACCTTTTTGCATCAAAGAAGAACCAGAGTTATTTGGATGCAATGAAGGATGAGTGCCAGAACTTTCTTCTTAAATAACCATTCAGTTTTTCATTCAGTGTCACTACACCCTAAGAGCCACTTGTTCCATAAACAAATCACCAGAATTCTAGACTGGTGTCAAGCATGTTGCTAAGGTGAGGTTCTCACTCCTGGATGTGACAGGATTGGGTTAAGACCCTGTTCCATTGGTTATGCAGAGAGAGGTAAAGGCAAGGATTTATTTTCTTCTCTGCTGTTTCTGCCATTTGGTTTCTTTTACCTGACTAAACAATAACATTTTCTTGTGGCACCTAGGAATTGGCCACTCTGAGGGTCCCATAATTTCCCCCATTAGTATCTCCTTTCCTTCACTTGCTATTTCTATTCTTTCTCTCTTCCCTTGCTTCTCTGTGGTTAACAAACACATGTGAATCTTTATGAGAATCTGGAATCCCTTGGTTTGCCAATGTATATAATTATACTGTTGAAATGACTGTAGAAAAGCTCTTTGGGTTTATTAGAAAATATATCAGTCTAAACCACGGGAATCAACCTATTTTGACCTTCACAGGCTTATTTGCAAATTGTTCAACAGGAGACCAGGGGCTAGATTCACAACACCCCCCCCCCCATTTTTCCACCAATTCAGTCCAAGCCCAGTTTGCACGCTCAAACTGGGTTAGCACTGGGGCAAAGTGTGGAGGGGGCTGCAATGCAAATGAGGGGGAGGGGATATGAATAGCAACGCTGATTCAACAAAGCATCTGTTCTGAACAAGGGCTTTTTGTGGGGTCCCCTTGAGCGGAGTAATACCGCCAACTGAGACCCTACTTTAGTCTAGCGCAACCCTGGTGACTGGTGGAGGTAGTGCGGTGGTCGTCATAAAATCGCTGGCCCAACAGAAAAAAAAAAAGTTCCCCTGGTGCTAGTGGCCCCCCCAACCCCCACAATCGCTGGCCCAAGTATGCAGAACAAGTTTTCCTAGTGTCCACTGGTCCCTCCTCCCACCCAATCACCTGCCAGACAGTGACAGCATATTCCTGATGTCCAGTGTAATACCAACCCCCAAATGCCGATCCCTGTATAGTATATTTAAACATTTCCCTGGTGGTCTAGCAGACCTCCCTCATCCCCAATCCCCTGTATAGAGAAATAAAACCTTTCCTTGGTATCTAGCAGACCTCCCACCTCCTCATCCTGGGAGGTAGTGACCCACCACCCCACTCCCCCCCCGATCCCAATCCAGCGACTGGCACAGCCCTCCACTGTCCACCACGGCCGACAGCTGACTGAGCTGTCATGGAACATATACTGTATATAGTACGCGCTGTTTTCTATTGGGCTGACAATGGGGGAACTCTACCACCAGGTAAACTTGTATTTCTTTGTTATTGGGCCAGCGATTGTTTGGGAGAGGGGGGAGAAGAGACACCATAGACAACATCAACATAGGGCTGCCTCTAGGGCAGGGTCGAGGGGGTGCTAAACTCTGTTGCGACCCATAATGGCCATTGCAAATGGCCACATACTGCCTTGCATGCCCAACAGGCTCATTTACATGACTGCTTTTTTCAGAAATAGCGCACCTGCACTATTCATTGCGGGGCCATACTCCTGGCTGCATGTCGGGGCAATGCCAGTGGGGTTAGCACTGCAGTATTGAGGTTAGCGCCGTGTTGACCTGGCCCTGTTCTCAGTTGGACAGTGTGGTGCCTTATCTGACTGTGAATGGCAACATGTGACACCTGGGCAATCACAAAGTGCAACGCAAACTTTTGTGCTGTCTTTGTGATTTTTTGTGACTCTAGCCCCAGCTCAGGATAAAATGTTCTATTTTGTAGCACCTGTTAGACGTACTCTTCTAACTGGTCAAAGGATAGGCAACGACAACATGTCGTTACATTGTGTAAAGACAGGAAGTGAAACTTACAAGAACAGGATGCAGAATTTAACTGCCTGGCAAGACATCTCATAACAAAGGGAACAATATTTTATCAGAAGTGAGAGAGAGCGCGCGCACAAGAGACAGAGAGAGAGAGAGAGAGTTTGAGATTCAAACTGAAAAGAGACTGTCAGATGAAGGACTTTGCACCATATTTGTAAAGAGCTATCCTTTTTTTACAATTTTAATTTTTTTTATTTTATTGTTGATGATAAAACATTATTTGCAAATTTTCCCACTTCTCCTGGTTTGCCTATGCCTCCTGACCCATGATTCTATGATACCGGGCAAGGTGGGAACTGGCTGCCTGGCGTCCACACTCCCACTACCGGCCTGCACCTTAGGAGCGGCATTAAGGGCTGTAAAGGCAACTGCTTCTCCACCCTGCAGAACACAGAAAGAGTGTTGCAGTGATCCCCCCAAACAAAAAAAAAAAAAAAAAAAAAAACACACACTGGCGTTGGGGACAGAAAGAAACAAATGGGAAAAATAAGACGACAACGTTTCTTGTACTAAAATTAACATCAGTTGTTTCTTTAAATATTCTCTTTCTCCACCTAGACCCAAAATACGCTCCCCCAGTGTGTCAATTTAGTCCCGTGAAAGGCAACAGATAGACAGCACTGGAAACTGAAGCCCTCCGTTCACAACAAGACAGAAATATTGTGGGCAATGACAGTGCAAGTGTCCCTGCACTGCCCTGCCAACGTGTCTCAACCCTCTCGTGGGGGGGGGGGGGCACCACAGATTTATTTATTTTATTTGAAAACTGGTGACTAGGAAAGGCACACTGAGCAGAGTTTTGTTTCCAGGTGTAACCTGGGGGAAAGGAAATCGAAGATACAAAAAACATAGTACAGACACCATTTTCAGTTGCAATAAAGAAAAATGAGTGAACGTGAATAGTTGTAGGAGTCAATGCAAAATGAGCTATCAAGGTAGAAGCAATAAAATACGATGTTTCAGCCATCCCTACATCTAGGTAGGAGGAAAATGCAAGGGGAACAGTGAAGTAAAGGGAGAGCAGGAGCAGAGGGGGAGGGAAGGAGTTTCGGCTGATATCTGAGGGAGACAGGGGAGACAGTGAAGTGCAGGGAAGAGGGCAGTTGGTCACAAAGTGATGGGAGAGGATAGTACAAGGCTAACTGCACAGCAGAGGAGCAGGGATGAGAGGATCCCTAGATCACAGTGAGCAGGAGGCAGAGGGATGAGGGAGAGGAGTGACGAGAGGGAAGAGAGAAGAGACCCAAACCAGTGTTTGAAAATGAATGAGGAACAGTGTATCTGGCAATGTAAGGGTAGAAGGAGAATGGCTAAAGAGAAGTAAAGTGAGCAATGGTAAGTATGAGAGGGGGAGCCGTTACAGCGGAAGTATGGGTTGCAGAGGGTGTCCAGTCTGGCCAGGGAGGATGAGGGAGCAGTACCATAGTCCAAGTCTGCATAGTCAAAGACTGGGAGCACCATTTTGGTGACAAGCTCACAGTGGACCTACGGAGACAGATATCTTTACTGCAGTACATAGCACCAAGATTAGGGCCAAGTTTGGCATAGATGGTGTTGATGTGGACATTGAAGTCAAGTTTGCTGTCTAACCACACACTGAGGTACCTGAAGGACTGGACTGCTTCTAGAGGGGTGCCATCCAAGGTGGAGAAGATAAGCAGAGTTGCAAGTCTTGCAATTTCTGGCTGGTCCCAATGGTCACACACATCGTTTTATTTGGGTTGACCCAGAGTTGGCTTGATTGGAACCAGTGTCAGACACCGTGCAAGCCGTGCTAGAGCAGATCTTCCACAGATGTGGCAGAGGGACCAGAGGCATAGATAACTGGGCCATCTGCAAACATGTGTATATAAGCACTGGCACAAGCTGAGGGGACATCATTAAAGGAGTAGTATACCCTCAATATTGTAAATGTTAATTTGTTTCCTTGTCAGACAACTCTTTGTGTAGCTGTTAGGGATATATGTGTCTGCTTTAGTTTGTTTTCACTGTTCATAATCAGCCCCTGTAACTAGCCTGGGGTTCTCCATTTTCTGGTTGTTGAAATCTCACTGTGCCTGATAGCTGCATAAGCATATGAGAATAGGATGCATCAGCACCCTTTATACTCCACAATATGCCAGTCTACTTAATTAGAATTCAACAAAACAAGTTGCAGCAAGGTATGAAATACCTCATTTGCGTTCAATTAGCTGTACAACCGTCTCAAATGTAATGCAGGATTTTCTCTAAGTTGCGTTCAATCTCTCTGTTGGTTTTTTTCAGGTTATGTGTAATTTCAACATAAAGAACCTTAAAATCAATAATTACATGAAAGATCTCCAGTTACCCTTCTAACTGTGTACTGTATGTAATTACTCTTAAGATTTGCAAGTGTTCTACAGCTATATCCTATCTATGACAAAGCCCCACTGGACCTGCCCTCTGTACTTGGTTTACTAAGACTAATGTAAACACGAATCTGACAAGGAACCTCTGTAAATGAGCTCCCAAGCTCAAAGGTGTTTATCTGAATGTATAAATAAACAAGGAGAGATTAAGGGAATTGAACATGTATTTCCTGGAGGAGAGAAGGGATGGGGGGATATGATAGAGACCTTTAACTACTTAAAGGAAATAAATAAGTCTGATACTGAAGAGATAGTCAAGCTCTGGAAGGGGAAGGACACGAGAGGGCATAGACTTCGACTGGAGGTAGGTATAAGAGGGAAATGAGGAGGCACTTTTTCAGAGAGAGAATAGTGGCAGTTTGGCTTGTCGGGAGGAGGTGGTATCCTGTAAGGACGGTGGGCAGTATTAAAAGGGAGGGACAGGGGTGGGGGGTATTTGGAAGGTGGGGATGGGCAGCTGCAAAGGAGGGTGTTAGCTGCACACTCAAGCAGACTAGACAGACCTAGAGGCCTAATTTCTGCTGACAATTTTCATATGTTCGTATGTAAATAAATACAAGTGATAAAAAATGTGTTAAAGGTGAATCATTTCTGTCTATGATTATCAGTCAGTGCTAATCATTCCAGACCAGCAGTGGGTCCTTTACAAATGCCTAATTCAGCACTGCCTCTTCAAAAAACAAATTTTTCCCCATTCAAAATAGCTTTTTTCAGTCCTCCTCCCCAGGACCCCAAGCTGTCTGTAACTGGCTACATGGATGTGCCAGCCCCCTCCCCCCCCCCAAACCGGTCACAGCACAGGAGAAACAAGATTCTGTCCTCTTCTATGCTGCATCAACCCAGTGGAAGAAGCAGGTCGGGGAGCTGCAGGGTGGAGTAACTGTGGTGAGTACAACTACTTTCTTTTTAAGGTCCCCCCCCAATCGTGTTTTGCATCAGGTTAGTAATATTATTTTGTTTTGTTGCAGGGCAGATGGAACAGAGTAGTGACCGACCGGAACGGAGGCCGAGAGACTGCAGAGACCCAGGGGCCATAAGCAGAGCAGGGGAGCCGAGGAGGCAGACAGCCCCGGAGGGGAACGGAGACCAGTGGCTGAATCACGGCGGTAAGCAGAGCAGTATCAACTGCTGATGCAGCAAGCAGGACCAGGGATGTACAAAAAACAACTAGAAACTATTTTGTTCTTTATGGGCAGGGAGCCAGGGGGAAAGAAACACAGGAGGGCACGACTTGGCACGCAGAATCAGTGGGGGAAGCTGCACAAACAGCAAGAAGGGCACACTCGGCTGAAGGCCAAACAAGGCCTGGAACACTAGGTAAGGCCATTGGGGGGTGGGCACCTCAATTGAAGGGTTAGACGACTGCCCTATACAAAAAAAATCAAACTGTTGTGCCCTGCTCTTCGCAATGATTGGGGGAAAAAGAGATAAACAGACATTTTTGAGCAGCAAAGACTTGTATGTTGTTCCATGCTGTTGCAGTGATCTGAAGAGACTACTAAGCTGCTAAAAGTATTGTGCCTTGCTAAACAGCAGTGATGATTGGGGGGGGGAACAGAGCTGCCAACAAGCGTTGTGCCCTGCTTAATTTGCAGTGACTGGGAAAAGAGACAGTGCTGCCAAGTTTGTGCCCTGCTTTTACAGTGAAAATAATTTTACTGACTGCTCCTCTGCTTAAGTAAATTGTGACTTGCATTGCAGTAATGGGAAAAAGACAATTCCCATCTCACTGAAAAAGCAGGGCACATTAGTAATGTATGTTTCCCCATCATCAGCATAGCAGGACACAATTATTTAAGCAGAGGGAGTTCAGTAATCGCCTCTGCAAAAGCAGGGCACAACACTTAAGTATGTCTTCTTCCCCCCATCACTGCAAAGCAGGGTACAACACTTTTACTATCTGAGACATGCCCTGCTTTGCAGTGATGGGAAAAGCCATTTCAGGTTTTTAAATTGATTAGCAGTTTTTTTTTCTTGGGACAACACTAACTGTACAGAAGGTATTCATATAGATTTTCTAAGAGTGTTATATTTGTTAAACACAGTGAAGCAAGTACTATGCATTTTCCCAATGTTTTGGCACTTTTATGAGCAAAACGCTAATCAATTTTTAGAGTTAAATAAAACCCTGCATTTTAAGTGTTGTGCCCTGCTTTTGCAGTGAAGAGACAATTTTACTGACTGCTCCTTAATTAAGTGCCCTCCCAACATTCAATGTTAGATTACCTTTTTACCAGCTCACCACACCTGTTCGTTAAGGTAGGTACAATGGCTGAGACAGCCAGTGATCATCATGTTATTGTTTTGTAAGAGAGGTAGGATGAAGGTACAGGGACCCCCAAAACTCATACAATTCAGATCCATGAGGAAATTTGATTACTTTAAATTGATGGAAGATTTAGTCTAAATTGGGAAAGGTTATATTTAATACCAGATTTGAATCTTGTTTGGGATTATTTTTTAGATAAAATGAGTAGTGTATATGATGAGCATTTTTCCTCAATAACAAAAAAGGTTTAAAAGAGTTTGGCGGTCTGGTTCAATTCATCCCTACAGAAATTAAGGAGGGGGGAAAAAATGTTGGGAACTTGCCAGGAAATCAGCTGTCTGCTGACTGGTTAAACTACAGGAAAACTAGGAATGAGTTTGCTAATGAGGTGAGATTGGCTAAAGAAAACTACTTTAAAAATAAGACTAATGAATTTCTGGGAATTTAACAAGATTTTGGGCTACTATTAATATGCTAAATGGGAAAAGTAAGGGTAGGGAAACCATCAGAATATCAGAGGATGGGGAAAAACTATTATGGATGTATAACTTTCAGACCGATTTAATGATTTTTTTTTAATAATGTGGGATAATTTAATGGGGACAAGGAAAAGGACAAGAAAGTAGAAGTAGGTGAGTTTGTGCAGGAAATTGTAAAAAGTTTAATTTTCATAGTATTACAGTTGGACAGGTTAGGGAACAGCTTTTGAAATTAAAGGAGGGCAAAAGTTGTGGACCAGATGGATTAGCTCCTACATTTTTAAAGTATGCAGTGCTACAAACTGAGAAACATCTAACATATCTGTTCAATTGGTCATTAAAAACAGGAGAGTTACCCCAGGGATGGAAGTGGGCCAAGGTAATCCCCATTTTTAAAAGGGGGGCAGCCCTGACCAGATGACAAACAACAGGCCAATATCCCTTTTCTCTGTAGTGGCAAATGTTTTGGAAAGGTTAGCCGCTACACAACTGCAGACTTATATAAAAGGTAAAAGTCTGGCGGATTAATATTAATTGGGATTTCCTAAGAATTATAATGCAGTTACCGCCATGTCGAAGGTCTTGGATGATGTCAACAGAGCTATGGAGCTCGGAAAGATTATTGGGGCCATTTCTGTTAACCTCTCCAAGGCCTTCGACATGGTGGATCATAAAATACTGCTAAAGAAACTTGGAAATTTGGGATTGGGGTTGGAGGCCTTGATATGGTTTCAAAATTATTTGATTGGACGTCAACAAAGTATATTTGTGAACGGACAACATTACAGGATCACATATACCAAGAAGGGAGTTCCATAGGGATCTCTTTTAGGTCCCTTACTGTTCACCATTTATTTGAGGGACTTGGGGAGCAGCACTGGGGGTGTTGATCATCAGTGTTACGCTGATGACACCATGGTGTACACCTCTGATGTTGCTGTTGGGTACACCTCTGACGTAGCTGTTTTTTTTGGTGGGGGGGGTCAGATGAGGCTACAGCAAGTGTTTGAAAAATTAAAAACTTATTTTGTCCAGTCTTATTTAAAATGGAATTCATCTAAAAACAAATGTTATACTGATCAGGTCTACAAAGAAGAAGTTTGATTCTTCGACACTCCACTGGAAATTTGTACACTGGAAGGTGAAAAACAAACAAGTAGAGGTGTATAGACCTGAAGGAGCTGTAATTGCCAGGGGGATTGCTGGCCACATCGGCGGCAGGAGAATGCGCACTGGAGGCCACATCGGCAGCAGAAGAGAGCAAGGGCGAGCGCATTGGAGACCGCATCAGCTGCAGGCTGCACTGGCAGCAGGAGGGGCACCAGGACAAGCATTTCCCAACGATGCAATGGCGGCGGGCCAGGGCAAAGAAGAGAGCGGGGCTTGAGTGTGGAGCTGCAGAGGGATCAATCAGGGCGCCAAATTTAAACTTTGTGGCTGGGCTATAAAGGCCAAGGCCAGCCGCCTTTACTCAACTCAGACCTGAAAGAGCTGTAATCGTTTCCCTCCCCCCACCCTGGCACCGACCTCTATTAAATAAATGGCGGGGGAGTTGTCAGGATAGGAGTGGGCTGGACTAGTAGTAGGCTTGTAGCCTTGGTCCTAGGGAAACCGTTTTTTTGATTGACATTTTGCATGCTGTTGGGTTGTTAAGTTAAATCACTTGTAGCTCGGACCTTTGTAAAGCCTTGTAGCACTGACCCTTGGGGAACCCAGGGGGTTGTTTTGGAAAATTTCTTGGGGGCCTGTCATCCTAGAAATCTGCGATGATGGAGAAAGGACCACACGTCACTAGAGCAGGCATCTTTGGGAGGGTGGCTGGGTGCACAGAGTGTGGGCCATATAGTACTTGACTGGGTTTGGAATTAGGAGGCAACTGGGAGATTTGGGGGTTATGGGGGGTGGAGGCGGGGCCACCTGTTGCTAGTTGCACCAGGGGCTGAAGCCTCGGACAGAGGGAAAGGAGTGAAGGGTGGCACCCAGGGGGCACATGGGGACCCAAAAGGAGGAAATTTCCAAAAAAGCAGGCAGGTGTCTGGGGTTCTCCAGAGGGAATTGAGATGAGGGTGTGGGTCAGTCCTGGTGACTGGTCTTGGGCTCAGCAACGGGTTCGACCCTCTATGTCTGGTAGTAGAAATGGAGAGGATGCAGCTAATGCAGGGGCAGACAGGGTGGGGAAGGGAGGAAGGGGCAAGAGGAAAGGCACAGAAAATCAGGAAGAGCAAAGGGTGCATAGTGTGAGAGAAAGCGGGACGGGGGAGGCTCCAGACAGGCTGAGAGGATGGAGATAGAGGGAGCAGCAAAGAGGAGAATCAGATGAGCAAGGCGGAGGCTGTAGCAAGTGGGGGGCTGGGGTATGGACCAGGGGCACGGCAGGCAGGGGGCACTGAAAGTGAATGGGAAAAAGGGAGCAAGAGCCAGGCTACGCCACTGGATAGGTGGAAGGACCATTCATGGGCAGGGTAGGGGGACAGTGATGCAAAAAGGATACTCAGGCGGGCGGGGTTCCCAGAACTGGAGTATTGGGAGGGCCAGAGACAACAGGGAGGGGACTACTTTGACACCCAGATTTGAGCGGGACGAGGAGCAGGCTGGGGGGGGGGGAAGAGGCTGAAAGAAGGGACATGGACTGGCATGGAAGGAGGGGAAACCTGGGGGGTGAGCAGAGAGGCAAGGGAGAGGCTAGAGTGCTCCTGTTGGGGGATTCCATGATCGGGGTATCCAGTGGGAGGAGGAGGGGAAAACCTGTCCGGTAAAAAACAAATGTCACCCTGGCCGGACGGTGCACAAGGCCAAGCATGAGGTATATTCACTAGCAAGGGAATGTGGAGGGTCTCCGGACATGCTGGTGCACCTGGGCACAAACGACATAAATGGGAATCGTGAACTGGAGATACAGGCAAGGTAACAAGAGCTAGCCAGGATTTGCCACACCATAGGATGCTCGATCTCCTCGGAAATCCTGCCGGTGCCGAAAGCTAGTGGGGAAAACAAGCAAAAAATGAGGGTGGTTAATCAGTGGCTCAGGAAATGATGCGATGCTAGGGGGTATGGGCTTGTGGGGGACTGGGGCGCAACCTGGGAGGATAAGGAGCTGTACGCTAGGGACAGGCTCCACCTCAGTTTGGAAGGGAGGGAAATTCTAAAGCTAAAAATAGCTGCTTTCATCAGTGAAAGGAGGGGTTTAAACTTATGAAGGGAGGAGGGATGGAAGAAGGGGCTGTTGCAGGGGGATTGATAAAAGAGGAACTCGGGCACCACTCCCCAAGAGGCTGAGGGATATGAAAAAAGGTCAACAGGTAGGTGGGGGGACACAGCATGCAACACAGGGGTGCGAGGGTGGGGAATAGGAGGAGGGAAAGCGGGAGGTTGGTCCTGATAAATGCCAGGAGCTTAGAAAATACGATGCCTGAGCCCAGGCGATGCTAGATGAGGGGCAGTAGGTGTGGCAGCTGTCATTGAGACCTGGGCCACCTGGGGGCACCTAATGGGACCTAAACCTGGAAGGCTACACTATGTTCAGGAAGGATAGGGGAGAAGGGAAGGGTAGCACTGAGTCAAAAATGGCATTGGTATTTATCGATTTTGTTGACCCGGTTAGCCCACTGGGCCTAGAAGTCCCTTTTTCAGGGGCGACCGGGTGGTTGGTGGGGGGGGGGATACTGATGGTAAGCAACTGTAATTGAACCACGTTAAGATGTTGGTGGTATTTTTAGTGAATGGGGGGGAAATTTGACCAGGACACCGGGGAAATTCCCTATTCTTTTTCAATAAGTGCCATGGGATCTTTAGCATCCACCTGAACTACCACCAATCCACTGACGTGTCTAGGGAAGGGGAAGGGACAGCACCGTCAGGTGGCGGGAAGGCAGTACAGGGAACCAAGGGGGAGGATGTGGAGGTCGAAATTCCAGTAGGGAGAGTGAGGGAAGCCCTCCAGTCCCTTAGGATGGAGAAAGCACCAGGGCCGGATGAAACACACCCCAGGGTGCTGAGGGAACTGGTGGACCCCCTGGCAGAGCTTTTCAACATCTCCCTGAAGATGGCGTGGGTACCCCAAGACTGGAGGGTGGCCCATATCGTCCCTATTCACAAAGGAGGATCAAGAGAGGAGGCGGAGAAATACAGGCCCATTAGCCTGACGGTGGTGGTGGACAAGGTGATGGAGGGTATTATCAAGGAGAGGCTCGGGGGGGTACTGGAGCAAATGGGATACCTGGACGATAGACAACATAGCTTCATCCCGGGGAGATCGTGTCAGACAAATCTTGTGGAGTTCTATGATTGGGAGATGAGTGCACTGAACTAGGGTAGGCCGGTGGATGTCCTCTTTCTAGACTTCAGCAAGGTGTCTGATTCGGTACCTCACGATGGCCTGCTGGTTAAACTGGGGGAAATGGGGGTGGGGAAGCAGACGGATAGCAAATTGGCTCTTGGAACATACTCAGAGGTTGGTGGTTGGGGGACTAGTCTCGTCTCCAAGGAGGGTCATTAGTGGGGTCCCGCAGGATCGGTCCTAGGGCCCCTCCTGTTTAACACCTATGTCTCTGACATAAGGATGGGTATCAGGAGCGAAATGAGTCTCTTTGCGGATGACTCGAAGCTGGGTGCAGTGGTGGATGGGGAAGAGGAGACGATGGCTCTGCAAGAGGACCCGGAGGCACTGGAGAGGTGGTCCAGGAAGTGGAAACTGAAGTTCAATGCAGGACTCTGCACCTGGGGGCCAAGTATATATCCTGGGGGGAGGCAGACAAGTCTCAAAGGGAGAGAGGGACCTAGGGGTGGTGGTGGATGTCAAAATGAACAACTCTGAGACTTGTAGGAGGGCAGTGGCAAAAGCCAATAGGATGCTGGGATGCATCGCTAGGGGGATCACCTCCAGGAGAAGGAAAGTGATCCTACCACTGTACAACTGCTTGGTTAGGCAGCACCTCGAGTACTGTGTGCAGTTTTGGAGACCGCTCTTAAAAAGGGACATTGCACTCCTGGAGAGGGTCCAGAGGAGGGCAACTAAAATGATCTGGGGCTTGGAGGAAAGGGCCTACAGGGAGAGGCTCGAGGAGCTCAACATGTACACCCTGGAGGAGAGGACGGACATGAAAGAGGTCTTCATGTACATAAGGGGATTAATAAGGGAGGCTCAGTTGGAGTGTTCCAAAGGAAAGAAGGGGGTGGCAACTAGAGGACACAGGTGGAAGCTGGGGGGGGAGAGAGACTCTCAATGGGGAAAGGAGGAGGTGTTACTTCACTGATAGGGTGGTGGAGCCACGGAATGCACTGCCCAATGGACTGGTGGAGGCAGAGACTGTAGAAGGGTTCAAGAGGGGCTGGGACAGGTATAGGGGGAAGAGTGAAGCTGAGGAAATCCAATACATGGGGAACATCTTGGGCCGGGGGTGGGGAGGACAGCAAATTTGGCACCCTGTATAGGTGCTGACCATGAAGCAGACATGAAAGACCATTAGGCCTCCTCTGCTGGCATTTTATAAGTATTTGGGGTATTGGATGGATACAGAAGGGTCATGTAAAATACACGTAGCTAAGTTGATAAATAAGGTAGGGAAGTGTTTAGGAGCACTATACCCACACAAGGGGTGTTTGGCTACAGAGACCAGGTTAAAGACAGTACAGTCACACATTCTGCCAATTCTAGATTATGCAGATACTGTGTAGGAGTACAGTACAAAGGAAAAACTTACTAAATTAGATATATTGTATAAAAAGATGGCAAGATTAGAGGAATGGTCAAATGTATGGCAGCTTAGATTCAATGCTAAGAAGTGCAAGGTAATGCACCTGGGAAACAAAAACCCAGGGGAAGAGTACACAATGGGGGGTGAGATACTAACAACAACAAAAATGGAAAGGGACCTGGGGGTAGTCATGTCAGATGACCTAAAGGTGGGCAAGCAATGTGAGAGGGCAGCAAGGAGGGCTGGGGGGATACTGGGATGCATAGGGAGGCATCACCAGTAGAAAACAAGAAGTTATTATCCTCTGTACAGACTGCTGGTGAGACCACATCTGGAGTACTCGTGCAGTTCTGGAGACCCAATCTCCATGAACATAGACAGGATGGAAGCCTCCAGAGGAGGGCAACTAAAATGGTGCAGGGTCTGCACCGGAGGACACACAAAGAGAGACTTAAGGAGCTTAATATGTATAGCCTCGAGGAAAGGGAGGAGAGGGGGACATGATAGAAACTTTCAAGTACCTCAAGGGAATCAACAAAGTCCAAGAGGGTAGCATCTTTCAAAAAAAGAGGTGTGCAACAACAAGGGGGCACAATTTGAAGATAGAAGGGGGCGGCTCAGAGGTAATTTAAGGAAGTATTTTTCACAGAGAGGGTTGTGGATGTATGGAACGGCCTTCCAGAGGAGGTTGTGGAGTCAAAAACAGTGGTGGAATTCAAGCATGCATGGGACAGTCATAAGGCAATTTTAGGGGGTTGGGGTAGGAAGAAGTAGGCTGCTGGTTAACTAGGATCTGCAGCTTATCCATCAGGTAGGGAAATGGGAAGACTGGGTGGGCCAAGCAGTCCTTATCTGCCATCAAATTCTATGTTTCTAAGATGTGTGCTCGGAGCACCCTATGATGCACATGGATGCAAATTATATAGCCAACTAGGATAGACTACATTACATGAAAGGCGCCGACTACATCGAATAGTGTTTGCATCCAAGTGCATGCGGGGAGATGTACTTGATTATTTGTTAGAGTGTTTAGCGTATAGGGAATGGAAAGGATGGCTGAAGAGTTCAGATTTAGTGGAATTGATCATTCCTAGGACTAAAGCACTGAGAGCCACCCATTTTTGTTTTTTTGTTATGAGTCCTAACATACAGAATTCCTTGCCAGGTAGATTTCGAATGAAGGGCAATAAGATACAATCACAAGCTGTTATAAAGAAATGGTTTACGACTTCTGTAACATATTGTGAAACATGTCATAGAAGGGGTTACATAGGATGATTGTGCAATATATTTGTGATAGTGCTTTTGTGTGCATCTGTATTGTGAAATTTAGTATGCGTTAATGTTGTATTATGGGGGGTGGTATTAACAACAACAAAAATGGAAAGGGACCTGGGTGTAGTTATATCAGATGACCTAAGTTATGCAAGCAATGTGAGAAGGCAGTAAGGATGGCTGGGGGGATACTGGGATATATAGGGAGAGGCATCACCAGTAGAAAACAGTAAGTTGTTATCCCTCTGTACAGACAGCTGGTGAGACCCCATCTGAAGTACTGCATGCAGTTCTGGAGACCCCACCTCTGCTAGGACATAGACAGGATGGAGGCAGTCCAGAGGAGGGCAACGAAAATGGTGCAGGGTCTGTACCAGAAGCCATACGAAGACAGACTAAAGGGGCTTAATATGTATATCCTTGAGGAAAGGAAGTAGAAGGGGGACATGACAGAAGCATTCAAATACCTCAAGGGAATCAATAAAGTCCAAGAGGGTAGCATCTTTCAGAGAAAGATGTGCAAGAACAAGGGGACACAATTTGAAGACAGAGGGCGGACGGCTCAGGGGCAATGTGAGGAAGTATTTTTTCACAGAGAGGGTGGTGGACGCATGGAACGGCCTTCCTGAGGAGGTTGTGGGGTCAAAAATAGTGGGGGAAATCAAGAATGCATGGGACAGACATAAGGCAATTCTGGTGGGCGTAGGAAGAAATAGGCTGTTGGTTAACTAGGATCTGCAGCTTATCCTGTAGGTAGGGAAATGGGCAGAGTAGGTGGGCCAAGCGGTCCTTATCTGCCATCGAAGTCTACGTTTACCTCACAGGAAGTATGAAGTACAGTAGAATACTATATTCCATAGAAAAAGATGCTCAAGGACAAGGGGGCACAAAGTGAAACTGGAGGGAGGGAGGTTCAGAGGGAACATGAGGAAGTACTTCTTCACAGAGAGGGTTGTGGACAAGTGAAACAGCCCGTCAGCGGAGGTGATGAGGCAGAAAATGATTACAGGTTTTAAACATGCTTGGGATAGGCACAGAGGATTGCTGGTAGTCCGGGGTACAACCTAATGCCAGCAGTGGATGATAGAGCGCAATTGTTGGTAGTAATAGGAAGACTAGGTGGGCCGTGTGCTTATCTGCTGACAATTTCTATGTTTCTATGAAGGGAGGAAGGAGAGGGGGAGGAGGAGTAAAGGGAGCAGTGGTGGGTTCTGGGGGGGGGGGGCAATCAAAGGAAAAGCAGTGGAAGGAGTGAAACAGTGGGTCCAGTCTGGCTAGAGTGGCTTGAGGAGCAGCACTGTAAACAGCATCACCATAGTCAAAGACTAGAAGAATAATCTTAGAGACATTATCTCTGCAGGTAGGAAGTGGGATACTTATTTTATTCCTGTAAAATGCACCCAGATTCAGTTGAAATTTCTGGTGGATAGCATCAAAATTAATTGAGATGACGATCCAGACTATGAGGAATTAAGAGGAAACACCATGAAGTGTATGGAAGATGAGGATGGGAGCTGGCAGGCCAACAAGTCATGGACACCATTTTCTTGGCACTGAGGGATGCTGATTAGCCCAGAACCACTGCTGGATGTTGGCGAAGTCCAGTTGGAGCCAGGCCATGAGGTCAGAGGCAGAGGATCCAGAGGCACTGAGGACTGCGCCATCTGCATACAAGTGAATGAACACAGAGAACAGGCACAGGGAAGGCTGTTCAGGAATAAAGATAATATAATAAACCCGAGGATGGATCTGTGGGTACACCAGAGTAGAGAGAGGAGGGGATAAGGCGGCACCAGTATGGGCAGCTTGAGACCTGCACTCAAGGCAGAAGCAGAACCACTCAGCTGAGTGAGCAGAGTGTCCCACTGCCTTTAGCTTGTCCAAAAGGATAATGTAGCCAACAGTGTTGTTGGCTTTGGCCAGGTCAATGAAAACGGCTGAGGTGACCAACCAAGCCCTGATCCATAACAGACAGGATGGAGTCAGGGATACGCAGAAGAGAGGAGTCGTGGTGTTCCTAGACCTGAGCAAGGCCTTCGACACGGTCAACCACACTCTCCTGCTTATTAACCTTAAAAGGCTTGGCATGAGTAGTACTACATTCGACTGGTTCGCAAGCTACCTTTCAGGTAGGCTGCAAAGTATCAAAGCCAATGGGCTCCCCCCCCACCTCTTCCTTTAACAAGAGGGGTTCCCCAAGGTTCTATTTTAGGTCCATTATTATTTTCTATTTATAACAAGTCCTTGGGCAACAACATCCACAACTCAAAATTACACTTCTTCGCAGATAACACCGTCCTCTACACCTCCAAGCTCTCCTTGAAGGAAGTGGGAACTGAACATCAGAAGGACTTCAACCAGCTCCAGCATAACCTCCTGAACTCCAAACGTCTACTAAATGTGGAAAAAAAAAACCCCAAGACCATGTATTTCCTCCCCCCTCAGTCCCATTTGTCCCTCCACAACCAGGCAATGCCTGCTCCAATTACAACCCTGCTAGGTGACACTCTTGAGATCGTGGATAACTTCACATATCTAGTCATGTGGCTAGATTCCAAACTATCCTTCGCCACCCATACAGAATCACTCTCTAAAAAAAAACTAAAAACAAGACCAGGGTTCTTCTTTAGGAACAAGTCTTTATTTCCTAAAGCAATCAGAAAAAGATTGGTGCAGGCTACCTTCCTCCCACTCATCGACTACGCGGATATCATATACAGTAACAATTACAGCGTCTCACCTTTGCAAGCTCGACATCCTATAACACCATACCCTTCACTTCATAACATCAAAATCTGATGTACTTAAGTTGTTACGGATTATCCCTAAAAAATTAGTGACTGTGGTCAAGGTCTTGATGGCCGATTTCTAAAGTTAATCCCCCAAACTGCAGCCCCACTTTTTCAATCTTCAATTCATGTTTAATCTGTGGCCAGTTTCCATCAGCTTGGAAACTTGCAAGGGTGATCCCACTCCCTAAAAAATCTAATGCTGAAAGCCTTGATGATTTTAGGCAGATATCCATTCTTAACCCCTTAAGTAAACTACTTGAAAAATTGTTTCAATTCAAATGATTGAGTATTTAGAAACCTACGGTGTGATGTGCCCAGAACAACACGGTTTCCGATAAAAAATCAAGGCACTAGATACATACATACATAGATACATAGACAGTGTCGGCAGATAAGGGCCTATGGCCCACCTAGTCTGCCCATTTGAGCTTGTAAGTTCAGTTTGTTTTCCTAGAAGTCTATTTCCCCTTACCCCTGACCTCTAGAATTCCTTTATGTCTATCCCATGCATTCTTAAATCCCGTGATTGTTTCAGCCCCCACCACTTCCTCTGGCAGGGTGTTCCACTTGTCCACCACCCGCTCTGTGAAGAAATTCTTCTCATGTTTCCTCTGAATCGTCCTCCCTCCAACTTCATCCCATGCCCTCTAGTCCTGAAACATCTTTTTCGCTTAAAATAGTGTTTTCCTGCACCCTGTTCCTCCCTGTAAGATACTTGTATGTCTCTATCATATCCCCTCTCTCCCTCCTCTCCTCCAGGGAGTACATGTTCAGTTCCTTCAACCTGTCTTCATAGGACTTGTGATGCAACCCATGCACCATCTTTGTTGCCCTCCTCTGAACCTTCTCTACCCTGTCTATGTCCTTACGTAGGTATGGTCTCCAGAACTGTACACTGTACTCCAGGTGGGGCCTCACTAGTGCACTGAGTGCCTTGGTCAGGGTTCATGTATGCCGTCCTCCAAGGCTTTGAAAAGGACCTTTTTAACGAGGGCGGTCTTCGTGGACCTGACCAAGACATTCGACCTTATAAATCATTCTTTATTGTGTTCAAAAAACTGTTATCTTGTTTTTTTTCAGAGAACGTCATAGCTTGGTGTTGAGATTATTTAACAAGTAGATCTCAAGTTGTTACTTGGGGTTGGTGGTTTCGTCTGTCAAGCCTATTAATTTTGGTGTCCCACAGGGGTCCATGTTATTTTCATTGTTTATTAATTCTCTTCCCCTCATTTTCAAGTCAAGTAACTGTTTATTATATGCAGATGATCTTGTTATTTTTTCACAAGCTAAAACCGTACCTCAAATTATTTCATTGCTGGAACCTGAATTTCAAAATGTGTGTAGTTGGTTTTCTGACAATCACTTGACTCTTAATGTTCAAAAAAAAAAAAAAAAAAAAAATCAATGATATTTGGAACTCCCCACTCCTTAATAAGTAATCCTATCCTTTCGATTCATAATGACGGGGAGCAGCAATTTTATCTGTTCACGAATTTAAGTACTTAAGAGTCTTGCTGGATTAAGGTTTAAATTTTTCTTCTCAGATTAAAGCAGTCAGTAAAAAGGTGAATCAAAAGTTAGGACTGCTGTATAAGTTTAGGATATATTTCACCCTTGCTAGTCGTAAAGCAATTGCTATTGGGACACGTCTCCCTCATTTGGATTATGTAGCAAGTCTTTATTTTAGGTTATCAGTTCAAGAAATCAAGATATTGACAGTCACTTATAACAATCTTTGCCGTTTTGTTCTGGATTCTTTATATCGTCTTCATCATTGCCATCAATATGCCAATTTGAGGAGGCTGTCTCCATACTCTAAAATTACATATTTATTTGGCTGCCAAGTGTTTAAATCAGATTTTCCAAATACTGCTTATCCGCTTTTGGAGTTGGTCAAAATAAGAACCTCAGTTTGCACTTTACGTTCTTCTAATGCTGTTCTTCTTCAAACTATTTCACATTATTCCAAAGTCGGTTCTCGATCTTTTTCAGTTGCTGCCCCCTTTTCTAGAATTCATTACCTGCTGATCTTCACTCTTCTGCTTCACTGAATTAATTTAAACATAACTTTAAGTTCTATTTGCCATCTTTGGAAGTCTGCAAATGTTTTGTCTAATTTTGTTTCATGTATTCATTTTTGTCTGTTTATTCTGTCACATGTTTCTTGTTTATTATCAGGTCGGGCCTGAAAATGGACTAGTTCCAGTATTCTTAACCGGTTAACAAAATTTTAAATAAAAAAAATAACCAAAGCACCCCATAGGACACATCATTGCACTCTTTATTCGACAGTAGGCTGGCCTTCTCTTAAAAAGAAGGCTGCGCCACACAGGCAAATGGGCACTGAAAATTCTGTAGTGCAAACTTCCCACCTACATCTCTTCCCTCTTCCACTTATCCCACAGTTACTACTCCCTGCATAAAAATAGCAGCTTGATGTGCCCAGAACACATACACTCCATGGCAGAGCTACAGTTAGTTATACCGTCTACTGATTCACAGAGGGACCTGGGTATCCAAATATCAAACACTCTGGATTTCTCAAAGCATTGTATTAGGGCAGCTAAGAAGGGGTATGGAATACTGGCCTGTATAGGGAGGAACATTAGGAGCAGGACCAGAGAGGTGCTGATGCCTCTGTATGCATCTCTGGTGCGCCCCCACCTGGAGTACTGTGGCCAGTTTTGGTCACCCTTTCTGAAGAGGGATGTGTTGAGATTGGAGGAGGTCCAGAGGCGGGCGATGAGGATGGTGGTGGGAATGGATGGGATGACTTATGGGGAGAGAGTATGAGATCTGGGGGAATATTCGCTACAGTATTGCAGGTATAGAGGCGATTAGTGTTTAGTATTCAGGGCATTTCAGGAAAGAGAATTGTGGGAATGCTTGGGGGTCCAAAAGAGACCAGTAACCACCAAAAACAGAGGGCACCAGTTTCAACTAGGAAGAGGTCCTTTAAAAAAAAAAAAAAAAGACAGCGAGAACACTGGTTCTTTCAGAGAGTGGTGCCAAAGTGGAAAGCTTTACCTTCTAAGGTGGTTTCCAGTGACACTATTGGGGTTAAAAATGCATTGGACAAATACCATGGTAACATGTGTTTCCAATACATACACACTACTTGACTTAGCAATCTGTCCTATGAATCCTACCATACCGGCCTACTGGAACTAAATACAAACCTCGCTCAAACTCACTATGATTGTCTCTGTCAACACCTTTAAATCTCTGTTCAACAGGGTCTTCAAGAAAACCTGTCAATGCCACAGTGGATAGGTCTACCCATCATGCTTTAACCCAACTGTTGCAGCACTTCTCTTCCCCCCCCCCCATTCAACCCCTCACTCTCCTGCTTCTATCTCAGCCAACAGTATATACACCCCTCCTCGGGTCCTTCAGCCCTCCCCCACTCCTAGCCTAATCTGTTCTTGCCCGATTGTCCTGGTGGGATACCGCGGTGTGCTCCCCCCCAACACTGACCCTCCAGCAACTGGATCATCTCGTGTCTATCTTATGAAACCCCTGCACCCTCCGCAGTCTGTTGCTAGTGTTTACCTTTCCTTCTTGACTATGAATTCTTAACTACTGTTGTCCTCCTTATCACTGTTCTCATGCCAAAGTGTTGATTTTGAACTCTCTATGGTTCCCCTAGTCTCCCAATGCTGCTGTACCCCCAACATTACTGCTACTATGTTAAAATTTAGCACTTATGTTGCCTGCACTTATCACCTTCTTGTGCTGCTACATGGTTTATACTGCAGTACTCATTGTAAGTAATAATCACTGTAATCGGTACTCATTGTAGCTGCCCATTGCTCTGTATTGTCGTGCTTCGATGTCATCTGAGGACCTCCTTGTAAATGAACATGCTTAATGGTGTTTTCCTGCAAATAAACTTGAAACTTTTATAATGGCCTGGATATATATTCCTTTAAAGGCCTCTTTATCCTGCCAACATACACCCTCCCATAACTGCCCCACCCCATATAGACAAAACATAGGTGTTCCACAGGCCCCATATTATTCCAATCTATATTCTTTGTCCGTAACTGGATTTTTAAAGTACTCTCCCTCTTGAGCACATTTACATACATTACAAGCTATACAGGCAAATAATTCATTACTGCCAAAACTCTGTTTGGTTTTGTCAACATAAACGCTTTGAACTAGAACATCCAATAAATTCCTTCTCTACAGAAGGTAAACCTAGGTTGGGGGGTCACTACACTCCTCAGTTCTGGGTTCTAGTTAAAATAGACCATTTTCTGTTACTACAAACAGATCTAACAGCATTAGCTCTTTTATGAAAAATCAGTTACAAATGTTACAACACTTGGGTCTATTTGGTCCTTCATTTTTGGGACCAACAAGTTTCCCTGCATACCCTGTCAGCTTTCTCTCTCGTTCTTTTGATTTGATATGCTGACTACCCCCAGACCTGACATCTGGCCGATAGCATCACCTTCTCTCTTTCATACGCACTCTCTAATGTACAATTCCCTTTTATATGAAGAAACTGAACATAGCCGGCCTGGTGGCACTGAGGGTTGAGGTGTTGGACGCCACACCTCGCGCCATGTCAGCGACCCAGGTTTGGGACCGAATTCTAGCTGCCGGGGGTCAGCAGGGGAGGGAAGGGATCAAGGTAATGTGCTGCTCCTGGGCAGCCCCTGACGGTGATCAGGGACAACACAAGGAACAGGCGGCGCTGCAGACACGGGGGTGGAGCTACGGCAGACAGCGGCACATATTGCCTTGGACGTCAATACACATCCCAGCTCAGAGGGGCAACCAAGATGAGAAAACCCCTGCTTGGTCTAAGGAGGTGATGAGGGTTCCAGTGGCAGACACCCACATCCCATCATCAGGCTCTCTCTCCGAAGGCTGGGTGAGCCCCCCAACGGACGGACCCTCTAATTGCAGAAAGGCCACCAGGTAGGAAAGGTGGGCCCTCCCCCCGGGGGGGTGATGGAGGGGCTGGAATGTCTGGTTGGGTGGGTCCTGGAGGAGAATAGAGCTTCAGACAAGGGAAGTAGAGGTGTCTAGCTGAGACAGCACCTCTGAGAAATGCCCTGAGTGGAATATAAAGAAAACTGTAAACAAAAAAAGAAACTGACCATAGGGGATGCTGTTGACCAGAGCCTGGGGATGCGCACTATCAGCGCGCTACAAACTGTTGCCACTGATTGGTTTCCAATATAGCTCACATCTGACCTTTCTATCCTCATGTACAACACACCTGATATCTAGAAACTCAATCACAGATGATGACAATTGTAGGAACATTTCATGTTCAGATTATTCAGATTAGCCAATCGACAAATTCCTTTACCGTATCACAGCCCCCACCCCAAACACATATTATATCATCAATAAACCAATAACACTTTATAAACGTCTCTGGGATGGGGGCTATTGCCTGCAAACACCACCTGATCCTCTAGGCAAGAAACAAACTGGTGTACACTGGGGCAACAGCTGCCCCCATCACCGCTGCCCATACTTCAACTTGAACCAGATGGATAAAAGAACTTAAAAGCCTATGGCCGAAGGGGCTTAATACTGAAACCGATTATAAGGCTTTTCTAGGAGGTCTACATTTGATGTTTTTTTCTAGCTATTTATGGATAAGACCAGCTGGTGAGCTTGTTGTGTCATTTTGCTTTTTGAATTTGCAGGATGCTTTATCTCCTTGTACCCAATGGCCTCAACTGGGCTTTGAATTGTTATACGATTGCTGCGCGGGTTAGCTAATAGTGAGAACTTCTCGTTCACTAAAAACAAATTATTCCCGTTTTTTTGTGTGGTGCTTGAATACACTAATTTGGAAGTAGTACAGTTTCACTATATTAATTCACTGGGGGGGGTCCACATCCCCACTCCCCCCCCCGTCGATTCTGGTTAATGGTTTTTGAGTCTTACATCTTCAATGATTTTAACTTTGGTTTTAATAGCTGGATGATTTGAAAGTATATGAAGATATTTTCACTTTTATTTTTGTATCACTTTTGAATGTAATGTTATTAATGCACATGTGATCACTTTAATAGATATTTAAAATTAATACTTAAATATGTGAATGGTGGCCAGGCATTGCCCCCTGATGAAGCCTTCTGGGTAAGACAATACACACGTAGGGGTGTTTGGCTGTGGTGTCTTTGCTCATGGTATTTCAATAAAGGCACAGCAATAAAGTCTTGTGGTGCATGCGCTATTTTTTGTTTTTTTATTCTGAACTCCGCTTTGAGAGTTATGGTGGCGCCTCTAGGAAAGGTAGGCATGTACAGTTTTTGGTGCAGTTGTTTTCTGACCATCATAACTGGAAGCTGTTTGTCAGCTGGAAGACAGGAGAAGAGTTCCCCTAAGATCCCAAACAGAGGCCTGACAGTGACCCACTGCCACAGCAGCATATACATTTTTAGCCGCATGGTCAATCTTCTTTGGTTCTTTGTCTGGAGGCTTATCCACATTCCCTTGGCTTCCGGACATATGGAAGGTCGAATCTGAAACCAAGTCCTCTGCAGAGGGTGGCCAGAAAATCCCAAAAGGAAAGCAATGGGACTGTGTATTTGTGGACAATATTGTGGGGAGAAGAGGGCCCAGAAAGGATGCTGGATGCTGCTAAGCTCCAGGGCAGGTCCCAAGATGGTCTCAGCCATGGGAAAGGCAACCCCTGGGAATCATCCCTGTCCAGTATGTTGGTAAAAGGCCTCTAAACTGGCTCTAAGGAAACTTTCATGGACTCTGACATGAGTCGAACCAAAGCTCCAAATGACACTGGATCCTGGGTCAGCTCCCCGACTGATTCCCGATTGAAAGTACGAGTCCTGGTTGAGACCACTGATGACTCATATTCAGAGTCAGAGGAGTCTTCAAAGATGCAGGCCTCAGGCCAAGAACAAGAACTGCAGTGGAGGTGGATCAACTCAAAGAGGTGCAGAAGCAGATACGGGGGACTGCTGAGAAGCGTGGACTGGCATGGGAGCAATCAGCAAAGACCAAACGAAACAAAGGTCCAGGGGCAGAGCCCTAACCCTCCCAGCAATGGTCAACTGTTGCCAGAGGAGCTCCTCCATTTTCTGTCTATACCACTCCTCGTTTGCGGACAAGGAGCGTTGAGAGCGACACCTCCCGGTCGAGTGGGACTGAAGACAAACCTATGTCTCAACTGTCAAACTGTGGGTCGGCGCAGATGCCTCCGGAAGGTTCATGTAAACCCTCTCCCTTGGCAGGTTAAGCACAAGAGGCTATGGAGGCAGAACCACTGACAGAGGCCGCTTCCAAGGCAACTCAGCTGGGGGTACCAACTCGGTCTCATCCTCCTGAGTGAGGACAAGGAGCACTGGGGTCTGGAAGATCGACTTCTCATCAGTCTAATGAGACAGAAGGTTGGCAGGCTCGAGAAAGATCTGGACAGCCTACTGGACTGGACAGCCCCAACAGGGTTACTGTGGAGCCCTCGATCATGGGGAGTTCGACCAAGGCCAAGCAGTCAGGGGAGTCAAAGGAGCAGGAAAAGCATGATCTTTCCCAATCCCATGACGAATGGCATGTCTTGTGTTTACTACTATGGTGAGAAGGGCTCTCCCCGAAGGTCTGGAAAGTCAAACACATTTCTCTGAACTCGTCAGAGAAGAAAAAATTACTCACCATAGTAATGTTGCTTCTTCTAATGGAGTTTTGCTGTATTCTGACTATATGCACTTAGCCCCAGCACTTGAACTGCTACGGGGAGTAAAGGGTTAACTCTATTCCAAGGCATAGAATTTTGAGCTCGAGCTCGGTTTTCAAACCTCTGTCCCTGGTACTCCTCAGTGTGACCGTCAGATTCTTACGAGCACTATGCCAACTATTTAAAAATTGTTTTAAAAAAAATTCTGCCAAAAGGGCAATAACATATTGTTAGGGTCCAAAAGACTCAAGTCGAGAACCCCAAAAAGAATCCAACTAGGTAGTGAAATAAAAACAATATTTTCTTAAATAATAACCCAAAATACCTCAAGCTAAAAAGGAGGTGACCAAGGTACACCTCTGGGGTGCAGCACTGCACCTGCCAGACCACATCCGAAAACAATTAGGTTCCAGGAAGGGAAGCAGGGAGGGAGGTCAGAATACAGCAAGACTCCACTAGAAGAAACAACATTACTATGGTGAGTAATTTTCTTCTTCAAACAACATGAAGTCTTGCTGTATTCTGACTATATGCAGACTACCAAGCAGTACCCCCCCCCCCCCCGGAGAAGGGAGTTACAGAACCTATTTTGGGAACAAGCTCTGCAGCACTGCTGTGCCAAACCTAGCATCACTTCTTGACTGGATGTCAAGAGAATAATGCTTGGTAAATGTATGAACAGTTTTCCAGGTGGCTGCTTTACAGATTTCCACTAAGGGTATATCTCTAGCTGCTGCGACCGAAGCAGCTGTACCTCTGGTGGAGTGAGCCCTCAGGCCTCAGGGTGGCTCTTTCCCAAAATTTGAATAGCAGAACTGGATACAGGAGACAATCCACCTTGCAACAGTTCTCATAGTAGTAGGTTTACCTTTTCCCACTTCTCCATGAGTGAGAAACAACTGAACAGTCATTTCTATGGGTTTTAGTGTGTTCCATATAATAACTAAGGGCCCTCTTTACAACAAGACTGTGTAGTCTTCTCTCCCCAGAGGAAGAATGGTCAGTGAAAAATACATGCAATGACAGACTGATTCAAATGAAAGTCTGCTACCATCTTGGGAAGGAACTTTCTGTTGGTTCGAAGGACCACCTTATCCCTTTGAAATGAAATGAAGTCAGGTTCCACTGATAAAGCCTGTAATTCGCCGATTCTCCTGGCAGAGGTAATAGCTACCAGGAACACAGTTTTCCAAGTCAAGTATTTTAGCTCAGCTGAAGATAATGGTTCATGGGGGGCTGCATAAGCTGTGCAATACAGATATTCAGATCACAAACAGGAGTAGGCTCCCTAAAAGGACGATTGATATGAACCAGACCTTTGACAAATTTCTTGAAAACTGGATGGGAGGCTAGGGAAGAGCCCTTCCCAGCTGAAAGGAAGGCAGAGATGGCTGCCAAATGTACTTTGAGAGTGGTAGGCCTAAGGCCTAAACTGTTAGGATGCACCAAATAGTCTACAGCAGTGGCAATGTCAGCTGAATCTGGCTGACTATGCCTCTGAGAACACCAGAAGCCAAATCTCTTCCATTTGGAATTGTAAGTTTTTCTAGTAGAAGGCTTTCTACTAACCTTAAGAATGTCCAAGAATGATTGGGAAAGGTGCAGGCTTTCATATCCTAGCTCCTCAAGAGCCAAGCTTGGAGTCTGAGAGTCTGAAGGTTGGGATACAGTATCCTCCCCTACGAAGAGTTGAGGAGATTGTCTTCCCAGACAGTACAAAGTGGTATTGTCACTGACATTGACAATAGCAGGGGGTACCATGGCCGTCTGGCCCAGTCTGGAGCCACTAGAATCACTGTGCAAGGCTGAGATCTGATCTTGACCAGAACTCTGAATACCAGAGGAAAAGGAGGAAAAGCATACAGAAACCTGCTTGTCCAATTCAACAGGAGAGCATCTTGAGGAACAGACCCCAGAAGAGGGGGTCTGCAGCAGAATAGAGGAAGTTGGAGATTGTCCAGGGCTGCAAAGAGGTCCATCTTTGGCATGCCCCACCTTTTGAAAATGACCTGAAGAACCAGAAGATTCAGGGCCCATTCATGGTGACCTTGGGAAATCCTGCTGAGAGCATCTGCCAGTACATTGTCCGTCCCTGGAAGATGCACAGCTATCAGGGAAGCCAGAAGGGAATAAGCTAGTGACCACATTTTCATGTTTTCTGAGCACAAGGCAGAGGACCGAGTGCCCCACTGCTTGCTGATGTACCACATGGTTGTGGTGTTTTTTTTTTTTGTTTGTTTTTTTTTGTTTTTTTAATAGTTGTTTAACCAGGAATAGCACACTAAGCTGAAAGCTTTTTTACAGGAGCAACCTGGGAGCACAAGGAAGTTAAGTGACTTGCTCAGGGTCACACAGTATGCAAGTGGAAGCTGTGGGATTTAAACCCAGGTCTGGTCTGCTGAATGTCACCAGATTTGCAGCTCAGAGCCTTAGACCACTGTACTATACTGCCTCCTCTCCTGTCTGTTCTGATCTGCACCACTTTCCCCTGAATTGTGTTCGAGAATGTCTGAAGTGCTAGGAAGACAGCCCTGAGTTCGAGAAGATTTATGTGCAGAAGAGACTCCTGATGAGACCATGTTCCCTGAGCAGTGAGCTGGTCCAGATGGGCTCCCCATCCCAGTAGGGAGGCATCTGTGGTGACAATCACAGTAGAAGCCTGACTGAGGAAAGGGACACCTTGCTTTAGACTGTCCTCCTCCAGCCACCACTGGAGAGCCTGAACCAGAGTTTGAGACACTGGAACTAACTTGGAGAGAGGGTCTTTTTTCTGAGACCAGAAAGATCCGAGATGAAACTGAATATCTCTCATTTGAAATCTTGCCCCTTACTCTACTGCAGTAGAAGCCGCCATGTAGCCTAGCAACTGTAGGAAGTGCCTGGCTGGTCGAAACACTAGTGGATGAAAAGAGGAAGCCAGGGTGATGAGGGATTGAACCCTCGAAAGAGGAAGAAAGGCCTTTGCCTGGACCGTGTCCAGTTCCACCACTATAAATGTGAGAAGCTGGGCTGATTCCAGAACAGACTTTTCTAGGTTCAGAATGAATCCTAAGGAGTCCAGAAGCTTTCAAGTGACCTCTAGAGCTGACGTGACTTGGTCTGAAGACTGACCCACTACGAGACAGTCGTCCAGGTAAGGGAACAGCAAGATGCCTTGTCTCCTGAGTAAGGCCACCATGCCAGGCACTTGGTGAACACCCTTGGAGCAGATGTTAGGCCAAAAGGTATTGCTCTGAACTGGTAATGACATGTGGGCAACTCGAACCTGAGGTACTTTCTGTTGGAATGTCTGATAGGTATGTGGAAATAGGCATCCTTGAGATCCAGGGAGGCTAGCCAGTCTCCTGGTCTCAGAGAGGGAAGAATTATTCCCAGAGTTACGATTTTGAACTTTGGTTTTATTATATGTTTGTTTAGGTATCTTAGATCTCGGATGGGTCGCCACTCCTCTGTCTTTTTTGGGGTAAGGAATTATCTGGAATACAGTCCTTTTCCCCTGTGACAATGAGGTACCTTTTCTACGGCTTGCAGAAGTAGTAGAGAGGAGACTTCTGCCTTGAAGGCCTTTGTCTCCAAGGGAGGGGGAGGACTGAAGGACTTTGCTCTCATTTTTGGGAACTTTTTGAAACTGAGAGCAAGTCCCTGGCTCACTACTTCCAGGACCCATTTGTCTGAGTGACAGACTTCCAAGCTTGGAAATAATGAGCCAGCCTGCCCCCTACTGGAACTAAGGAGGCGACCCTGATGGACACCTCAGGGTTTCTGTTTGGCAGGGGGCTTGGACTGAGCGAAGGATGGAGTCCTGGTCATCCCCCTTCTGCCTCTTCCCCTAAAGAACCCCCTCTGCTGGAAAGAAGAGGAGGCCTGGGCTTGGTAAAAAGGCCTACCCCTGCCAGCCCTAGATTGCTGGTTCTGAGGAATGGCCTGCTTCTCTTTGGCTGCAGCACTCCTGTAGGTGGTCCTGTACTCGTCCATCTTTTTCATGCAAGTCTCTGTCTGTTCCCCAAACAGAGAATTACCAGTAACAGGAAAATCCATGGCCTTAGTCTGGGTATCCTGAGACAAACTGGTACATCTGAGCCAAGCAAAGCTCCTCATGGAGACAGATGTAGCCATGACCCTGGAATGCACATCATTAGAGTCCACAGCAGCATGGAACTGGACTTTGGGTGCCTCGATACCATCCACAGTCACCTGCTCCAGCTCCCTGGCCAGCTGGGGAGGGGCATTCTTAGCCAGCTCCAGAACCGTATCCCAGATAAATTTCTGGTATCTGGCTGTATAAACCATGTAATTAGCTTGCCTGAGTCCCAAAGAGGATGCCAACTACTGTTTCTTGCCCATGGCATCCACTTTCCTGGAATCCTTATCTGGGGAGTGAGATGCCAGGGGAATGTTAGCCTTGTCACAGGCTGCAGCTTGCACTACCCCAACATGGCTGCAATGATTTGTGAGCAGTTCCGTCCCAGGACCGGACAAGATATACCTCCTGTCCATCCTTTTATCCAAAGGCGGTATAGGTGCTGGAAACTGTAGAATTTTTTGGTGTCTGTCTCCCCAGAGATTTATTTTATTTACTGAAATGTTTCACCAGAAGGGCACACTGAACAACAAGTTGCTCGTCTCATGGTGCGACCTGGGGGGAGGGGTTACATAAGGTTGTGAAGGATGATCAGTTACAATAGTATGTGGGTAGTACAAACAATACAACATTGTAAGATTGTGCAACAGTTGGAACACAAGGTATCGTACAATAAACAGTAGAGGAACATTGGGTAAATTACAATACATGTACAAAATCATACAAAAGAACATATGAACCCTATAGAACCATTTACAGTGCATGAGTGTACCAGGAGCAGACTCAAGGTAGTACGCAAGTGCTGTTGGAGTAAAAAGGATGGGGTTAGGTGGTGCACACTTGTGACCCAGAAGGGCAGGTGGAGAAGAGAGGGAGGAAGAGGCAAGAATATGAGAAGAAGGGGTAGCCATTTCCTGATTTTCACCTTCAGGATTTTGAGAACCCTGCCAGGGAGGGTCATGGCAGGAAGGCAGAAACTGGGGACACATATTAAGGTGGGTTAAAGCAGGAACAGCTGAGGGAAAGGTAATTGTGTAGGGCAGAGGTAAGGGAGTAGTTGGAGGAGAAGTGTCATATTTCAGGGGGGAGAGAATTCCAGATTTTAGGGAAATGATGGGCAAAACTAGTCTGATCAATGAGGGTGGAGCGAGGAGGGACCGTCAAGGTGCGGGCGTCATTTGATCCGAGAAAGTAGGGGAGGTAGAGTGGACAGAGAGGATGAGAGATAGCAGGGGAGCCCCCCGAACCAGAATTTGGAGGTTAGTTTGGCACAGTGAGAGATGCAACTGTGAAATAGTGGAAGGAAGGTTAGAGAGCGATAGAGTTCACAGTGGTGGGAGCGGAAAGCGGAGTTGATAGCAAAGCAGCGAAGGAGTTAAAGAGAGAGTATCCAGCTTGGTCAGGGAAGATTTGGGAGCAGCACCATAGACTACATCACAGTAGTCAAAGATGGGGGGGGTATCATCTTCTGGACAATTTCGCACCTCACAGTCAGTGGGATGCAACTACGATTCATGTACAGAGCACCAAGCTTGGGGTGCAGTTTCTTCAGGATAGCATCGACATGCACAGAGAAGTTGAGCTGCTGGTCCAGCCAAACTCCCAGATATCGAAATGAGATGTCCTCCAAGATGGTCCCATCAAGGGTGTGGAAGGTGGGTAGGGCCGGGGAGCCTAGAGAATCTCTGCCTGGTGCCAAAAGTAATTGAGACTATCTTCTTGGCATTTAGAAAAAGCTGGCGAGAAGCAAACCAGAGCTGAACTTGGTTGAAGTCATGCTGTAAGCTGGTTTGCACGGCAGCAGGGTTTTTGCCCGAACTGTACAAAACAGTATCATCAGTGTACATGTGGATAGAAGAGGATGAGCAGGCTGTGGGAAGTTCATTAAGGAAAATGGAGAAGAGTAGGGGACCAAGCACTAAGCTCTGAGGGACACCAGTGTTGATAGGGAAGGGAGGGGAGATGGAATCAAGGATTCTCACCAACTGGGTCCTGCCAATGAGGTAGGATTTAAACCAGTTGGTGGCTGATGGAGCAAGGCCAGCTGAGAAGAGTGAATCAAGAAGCAGGGGATGGGAAACAGTGTCGAAAGCTTTGGCTAGGTCAACAAATATGGCTGAGGTAATCATGCCATCATCCAGCCCTGAAAGGATGGAGTCAGTAAGCCTGAGGAGGGAGGTGGTTGTTGAGTGGTTCTTCTGAAAACCAGAGTGGAAGGAGGTGAAGGAGGAGGAATCAGAGAGGAATGGTGATAGCTGAGAGAGAACTAAATGTTCTTGAAGTTTGGTAAGGGTAGGATGGAGGGAAATGGGGTGATAGTTGCCAGGAGTGGATGTGTCACCACCCTTGGGGAGAGGAAGGACTACAGCATGTTTCCAGGATGAGGGTACTTGGGCAGAAATAAAGGACAGGTTAAGGATTAAGGAGATAGGATAAGCAATTGCAGGAGCAGAAAGGTAGAGAAGTTTAGGATCGAGCTTATCTGGTGAGGAGCCTTTAGAGGGGTTGAGGGATAGGAGAGCATTAAGAGCTTCTTCAGGGGAGATAGTAGAAAGGAAATGGGGAGGGGTAGGGACTGGCTGAGGCGAAGGGCTGAAGTTAGTAGGTGGCAATGGGGACAGGGAATTTAGAAGAGACGTGGCACACGAGGTGTAGTAGGCATTAAATTCATTGGCCACGGAGACAGGGTCAGAAACTAGGGAGTTGTTTATTTTTGAGAACGGGGGGGGGGGGGAAGAGAGGGGAGAGAACAGAGCATGAACTACCCTCCAGAATTTAGATGGAGAGTTGTGTTAGTCAGGAGGTGAAATCATCAGGTTTAGCCAGTCTAGTAGCTTTAGTACATGAATTGCATAGCATTCTGTACTTGGCGTAGTCGTTTGGATGTTTAGTAGATTTGTGTTTTCTCCAGGCCCGATCACGCCCCCTGAAGCAGGCCAGTAGTTCAGAGGTGATCCAGGGGAGGTGAAGCCCACAGACTCTGGTCCGTCTAAAAGGAGCAAAGGCATTCCAGGTGGCAATGAATTTATCCTTAAAACAGTCAAGTGCTTGGTCAACAGAAATGGCAGTGGAGAGGGGGGGCCCAGTTGGTGGAAGCGAGTGCAGAGCCGATTGGGGTAAGGTTTAAGGATTTAAAGGACCGAAGCTGTATGATTTTAGGGGGAGGTCTGGGCTGATGAACCTTGCGTACAATGAAAATGGGGTTGTGGTCACTAAGGGCATCGGGGAGGAGACCAGATTTAATGACATGGTGCGGGTGGGTTGTGAGTGCCCAGTCAAGCAGGGTGTGATTTTGTGTTTTGGGATTAGGGCGTGCGAGCTCAAGTATAAGTTGAGTGAGGTTTAGATCAGCAACATCATTGTGTAGCTTGTTTAACTTGGGAAACAACCAATTTAGATTCATGTCACCCATTATGAAAAGTTCACCAGATTGTGAGAGGGGGGTGATATTTGCAAAGAGTTCAGTCGTGACAGAGGGTTGAATGCTTGGGCGGCAACAGATGCCAGTCACAAAGACTGAGAAAGGAAGGGTAATGCAGGTGACAAGGGTTTCATAGGTAGCTGGGATGGATGTAGATAGGGTGGTAGTAAACTGCAGTGAGGACAGGATATACATAGCCACTCCCCCTCCACGACCTGATCGATCTTGTCTGGAGATGGAATACCCAGGGATAGCAATGGCACTGTCAGGGGTGCTCTTTTTTTTTTGAGCCATGTTTCGGTAATAATTAGGATGTCAGGGGTGTGTGAAATCATAAGAGTTTGTAGGAGGTCGATTTTAGGCAACATGCTGCAGATGTCCAGGTGGAGGAGCTTCAACCTGTTAAAGAGGGTTGTAGTGGGAGTTGGGGTTTGGAGATATGTTATTTGGGTAAGGAACAAAGGTAGGAGACGAAATAGGGCCAGGGTTTGGGTGGATGTTCCCTGATGAAAAAAGGAGGAGGGCAAGGATGAAATAGTGAAGTTTAGGACCTTTGTAACTGGAGAACGAAATACGTGAGGGAGGGGAAATGGGGGGTAGGGGTGGAGAGAAGGAGATAAGGAAATGAAGAAAGGCAAAGTGACTAGGAAGGGAAAATAGAGATGAAGGAGGGTAGTAGGGAAAGTGGGTTCTGCTTACAAGAGGAGCTGTAGGGGTGACTGACAGAATGAAGGAGGTATCTGGAAGGGAAGGGGAAGGGAGAGAAAAGTGGCAATAGGTGTAGAGGGGGACATTGGGATAAGGGTAAGAACCAGGAAGGGTGTGAATAGGTGGGAGATGAAAACCATTCTGGGTAGGGTAGTAGAGGCTTTGTACAGGCTTACAGATTCAGTTCACACCACCGAATGTTAGAAAGTTGATAATTTGCTTTAGGTATGAATGACCCCAGGACTAGGAGTAATAGAGGAGAGTAGAGGGTAGAGGATTGCAACCTACTTGTGTTGTTGCCCTCTAGTGGCTTTACAGTATAATTTACAAATGGAAAAGAAGACAAAAAAAAAAAAAAAGTGTTAAATGGGGGCATGCATCTGACCCGACATGTTTGGTGCCAGGTCCTACGGGCAGGTCTAGTAGCCAGACAGATTAGAAATGGTGTAGCTGCCCCACCTCATCCCCCACCAGGGGGGAACTGCGGCTCCATGGGGCAAGCGAGAAGGTCTCAGGTAGGTGGCAGAGGTGGGGACAGACTCCACAGGTGCTCCTGATGAAGTGGAGCTTGGGGAGACGGGGCGGGGGGCCAAAAAGTGTGATAAAAAAAAAAAATTTCTATTTCACAGCCAAGAGAGAATATCCACCATCCACAAGTTTATTGTGGTCTGGGCCCATCTTTTGATGAAGTTGTGAAGCCATCCTAGAGAGCCCAAGGGACAGGATGGGCCAGTGAATCATCATGCAGATGTTAAGTTCTTCCTGCCAGATTCTATGAAGCATCTTCGAGAGAAGGAGCCTCTACTCTGAGGGAACTTAAAACCGGTGAAGAAGCCTCTGCGTTGCTGATTTCCAAAGCCTCAAATAATGAAAACCACCTCTGGAATTGCATCCAATACCTTTTCCCCTGGAAGAGTCACTGCAGTGTGCCTGCCATCTGAAAATAAGCAACTGGCCTTGTTTGTCTTCAGTATCTTTTAGAATCTCCTCAAACTCAGGACTGAACAGCATATCCCCTAAAAGGGGAACACCATAGAAATGCCCTACAGACTGAATTGCATAGAGCCCTGGAAACTGGGAAAGATGCTTACATAATTCTAATGTTAGATCCAGACCCTAAGAAAAGCTTGTCTAGAGGTTGCATCTATCTTCTTCTTTCTGTCAAAAAGTGCACATGTCCAGACAGGTATTGTCATGTGCGAAACTGTATCAGCCACCAAAGCATCACTAATCAGTGGGACTTCCCATAGTTTCAGCATAGCCTGTCGAATGGCTAGCATTTAACCCGTGATTTAGGCCTTTGCTCCCTGATACAAACCACTAATGCAGCCACACCTGGAATATTGCTCAACATACTGGAGTACACACCTTAGGAAGAACTGCAACAAGGTAGAGGCAGTACAGCGCAGGGCAACTAAGTTGCTCCACTGCCTTGCCTTGGGGATAAGACATACGAGGAGAGGCTGTAGGACTTAAATATGTACTTCCTTGATAAAAGAAGAGAAAGGGGTGACATGATAGAGACATACAAATACTTGCATGGGAGAAACAGGGTAGACACCAAGGGACTACTCTCCACGAGTTCAAAAACAGGAAAAAGAGCGACTTCACTAAAGCTGGTGGGAAGGGCCTTAAAAAGAGGACATCCATAAGCACTTCTTCATGGAAAGGGTGGTGGACAATTGAAATAAACTACCTGACAAAGTAGTACAGGCCAAACTGATCAGCAGCTTCAAGCAGGGATGGGACAGGTTGGTGGGTTTAGTCAGAAAAAGGGCGGACAATATGAAAGCGGAGGACTGCCACAAGGACTAGGTAGAACAGTTAGGTAGGATGGGCAGACTGGATGGGATAACAGCCTTTTTCTGCTGTCAACTTCTATATAATCTGTATCTATGATGTTGCAAACTGCCTTTCTTAACATCTAACCATTCTTGGTTGGTAACTGGGTCACAATTATGTGGAAAATCATGGAGTTCACCAGCAGAGAAACCACCAGCTGAACCTCCAAGAGTTTTAGTGTTCTACAAGATGCAGCTACAAAAAGGGATGTGAAATGGGAATCAAACAAAAGTGAAATGGAGAACGTCTGAGTGCCCTCAGAGCACTCACCTTTCTCTTCCTCAGTGGCTTAACAGGATTTTATGGAGGGGGACCTTCCTTCTCGATAATCTTTATTTTTTGTCCTGCTGAAATTTTTAATCAAGATAAGATACATTACAGGATGCCTGAAAACTGGTTGGAGCATCTTTGACATAGTCTGGTACATCTGTATGTGCCTGCTGCTGACACCAGTGGCCAGAAAGACTCCCTTTGGGTGTCTTCACAGAAGCGGTTTGCAGTTATTAGCCATGAAAAACATCGTTCAAGAGTTTTGATAGGAACTAGTGTAACTCAACCTTGTCACTGCCAATAGAAATGCCAGAAGTAGTCTCACCCATGACGGATGTCTTGGTGTTGGGGACTGAAAATGCTAAAAATGCTATGTTTGCTTGCCTAGCACAGAAAGGACAGAATGAGCCATAGGAAGAATGTCTCGGTGCCCTGCACAGGACTTCCACTTTATATAAAAAAAAAAAAAATCAATCAAAATATGGTCTGCAGAATGCCATGGTGCCAATGTAACCCCCCCAAATATATACTGCAATCTGCCCAATCAAACTTAGCAGAAAACTGCAAATGAGGGAGAGGTGCTAGCGTGCTTGTTCAGTGTGGTGGTTATACAAGCCTCTCAAGTAGCAGACAAGTGGCTGTAAAACGTTAGAAAATAGTGACGACACGAGCAAATGCTTAAATTTGAAGTAAAAGCCTCTAGAGCAAGTAAATCATGTGTATGCTGTCACGCAGTGCTAAAGGCACGCGTGTGACATGCGTCACGGACCTACAGAAGCACAAGTAAGCTGCTAGACAGGCCTGAGCAAACGCAGGATGCTCAGGCTCCGCCTCCAGCTGCAGCACGAAATCGGCACTCGCGTGGCTGGCTGAAGAAATAATTAAGTAAAAATCTCCAAGCATACACAGAACCTCTTTAAAAAAAAAAAAAACTCCCAATGCCTGCTAAGGCCCAGGTAAAAAGCAGAAAACCGTACAGGCCAACGATGTGTGCGTGTGTGTGGTGGGGCTGACGGGCTCTGAAACAGAAAACCTCACTTACCTTACGAAGGGGAGTGATGGCCACTAGGGTCAGTGCAGAGTAGTTGGGTAGGGTGGGCAGACAGGATGGCCAGAGAGGTCTTTTTCTGCCCCCATTGTCTATGTATCTATGTACTTAATGAACCAGGGCAGAAACAAAAAAAAAAAACAAGACTAGGTACTGCAAACGACATACCCTTGTTATCTTTCACAGAAAATTGACAGTGGAAACTCACCCAGGCTTTCCAAGGAGTTGTAAATGAGCAAAATGCAAACTGTTTTACGCAAACGTAACTCAATCTAGAAAGACCACCTCTAGAAACAATTGGCCCCCGCTTGCCAGAGTTAATTTTTTTTTTTTTTTTTTTTTAATTATTATTCTTTGGTAACTAGGTAAGGCCCACTAGGCACAAGTACCTGTTTTCAGGGGCGGTTAAGTGACTTGCTCAGAGTCACCCAGTATGCGAGCGGAGAGTACGAGAATCAAACCCAGGCCTGCCAAATGTACCAAGCTCACTCACAGTTTGTTACTCTAACCACTAGGCTATACTGCAAGCTCAGGAGCAATAGTAAGAAAAAACAATAACAGTGCCAAATTTAACAAGTCTGATCTGGAGCTCAGACCTTCGGCTGCCCCTAGCACACTGATACAAAAGATTGCCCAAGATGAGGCATTGGGACACTCATGACACCAGCATTCAATGCTGTAAGGTTCAGCTCTTAAAGCTATAGCTGTACCAGTGAGACCCAGGTCTGGGTACACATGACCTGTATTGTAGCATTTAAATATTTTTTTTTTTTAAGTATTCCCTGAAGAGGTCACTCCAGAAAAAAAAAAAAGTACTAAAACGATATTCCATTTCATTAGTACCCTTCCCAAGCATATCCGGAGCTCCTATCTGGAAACTACTTACCTCATTTTGCTTTTTGAGGTGATATCCACTCGAACAGGTTCAAACCTGTAGAGTGGACACACTATTTCCACTACATATGAGCCAGAAGGGACATCGTGAACAGTAAAACTTCCATCTGTCCTGGAAAAAAAATGAAAAACATTCATTTGAGTTCAAGTATATTAGAAGGGCAGCTCTACAATGTTAATAAAACACACTGCAATGCCAAAAACATGTGTGCAGTAGTCCACAGAACTTAGGCTATTTTACGCACCATTTTTAAAAGCGATTTTCCAGTACTGTGTATTGTATGTATATATATATATAAAAAAAAAAAAATACAGTTGGCGTCAGCAGTATAGAGGAATATTTTCATTCAGACAGTATCTTTTCACCCTCGCTTCACCAGACTATTAATGTTCGTACCAGCAACCACCACACCTACTCACTAAGATCTCAGAAAGGACAATCACGCAGCAAAAGTTCCTACAGATTACCCCAGGCCTACATCCACCTCCTCCTCCTCCCCTCCAATAACAGTATCCAAGCAGCAAAAACCTATCCGAGACTTCTCCCTGCCCCATCCCAACTCCCACCATAAGCGACAAATGTCATCACCATGACTGTCCATATACTGGCTGCTACTGTATGCCTGACCACACCAAATTTTTTCTATTGTATTTTGCACTGCCCTAATTGTACCTCTTATAAATGTCACTTAGTGTTTGTATTCTTCGACACCGATTTGTTTTTTTGTGTTATCATTTGTGTATTTTTGTTGCGTAATGTCTATTTTGTTTCACATTCCTCTGGTGCAGCTGGAAATGAGATTGTGTATCAATTCTGTTTCCTCGACCGACAAATAAAATTTCAATATGCTGATGTGACATTCAATATGATGATGTTGCAGGTTAGGCAGGAACATAGCTGATAGAATGAACTTCAGACTTCTCTGGACTAAAAGATGTTTGCTTACAAGAAAACAAAAAATTAACGTTCAAATTCCTTTGATTTGAGTCCAAGGGATGAAAAATTCCCCAAAATGAATTACTGGTTTGATTTTGCAGGTAAACCTGACTGCGGTATTCCACTTGTATGTTTTTTCTCTTTAATATTTTATTGTGCTAAAACACTGGGTCTGACCTGGGAACCTCCTTCAAATCACATTCCTTTTTTTTTGGTTTTTAATTCAAGTTTATTGCAAATTTAGGCACTGTTACATGGTTCTTAAAACAGTTCATCTTAACAATTTCTGCTTTAGATTAGACAGGAATTAGCAAACATTTCATCACATGTTCTAAGACTATACAATAGTTTAAAATCTAGTGTCTAGACCCAAGGTATGCCTCTCTCCAATTCTTTTCCCTATTAGACAGTATAGATCACATTTTACTCTCTCCAGTTGCCATATACTTTCTGATTCCCCCGCTCCCTTCATAATATTTTCAGTATTCTCCCTTTAGTCCCACGAGGTGACATTTTAGCCCTCCCATGAGTTTGGATTTCCATTTCCCTGCATCATTATCCATGGTGTCCACCCAAGCATAAATTTTGGTATTCTGGATTTTATCTTACGGGTCAGCTCTTCTAAGGTTTGGATCTCCTGAACAATATTCACCAATTGTTGTGAGGTGGGGGGTCACTGCCAAGCCATTTTCTTGTAAAATCGCTTTATGAGCTGATGTCATTAATATGTTCCATAACTAAATCTGGTCACCTCCCTTCACCTCGCAGGGTAAAATCCCCCAGCACTAAGTGTTTTGGGCCTATGAGTTCTGTAACTGAGAACATAGCTCTCAGCTGCTGTGTTATTTCTCTCCAGAACTGTTCTAGTTTCGGGCATGACCAAAATATATGCAGTTGTTCCGCCCTAGTCTCCTGGCAGTCCCTCCAGCAAGCTGGTGGGCAGTTTTTGTCTCATTTATTTTTAATAATCGGAGTGAAAAAAAAAAACCTAATTCTGATTTTCCACTCAAATTCCCTCCAAAAGGGGGAGTATGTGGTCTTATGTATTTGTGCAGAACTGATTTCCCACTCTTTATCCGAGACTTGCTCACCTAGTTTCATCTGCCATTTTGATTGGGATTTTATGGCCTGATTACCTCCCCTATCCCTCAGTGACCCTTATAGGGGCAGAGATGTGGTCCGTCTCCACGAGTGCATTATGTCCTCTATCACCCTTCGCAGCTCTGCTGGGGTCTGTTTCTGGTCCTGATAACCCTGAAGGACCTGTATGTATGTTCTGACTTGGAAATATCTGTAATGGTCTATCTGTCTAAGGGTGTATCTTTCTTTTGAGTTGGGCAAATTCTATTACCTGCGTCCCATCCAAAAACTGACCCAGGGCGTACATGCCCAGCCTTTCCCATCTTAGAAATGTGAGGTTTTGTGTTGCAGGGTAGAAACCTCTGTCCCAGGCGAACCTTCTCATAGACCACAGCTCTCTGGTTAAATTATGCTTTGACCATAATCTCCGTAGTGCCCATAAGGTGTTTCTTACAGTAAATAATAATCTTGCGTGATCTTGATTTAGAATTTCTGGCATTGTTAGTCTAGCTCCTAGGGGCATCCCTTCCATGGAGACTATCTCCAGCATTTTCCAACGTGCAGAATAGTCCCGTGTGTGCCAGAGCAGGGCCCCTCTTAACTGGGTCACTAGACCGTAATCCTCCAGACTGGGAACCTGTCTCCCTCCACCTTTTTTGATGGACTGTAGGATTGACATTCTGATTCTGGGTTTCTTATTCCAAATAAATTTGGAGATCATCCTTTGCCAAATTTGAAATTGGTTATGATGGATTCTCCCTGGGAGGCACGAAAAAGGTAGAGAAAGTGGGGAAGCATGGTCATGGTCATAGTCACAAACTGAATTTTCGAATACAATGGTAGGTTCAGCATTTCCAAGTTTGTATTATCCTGCTTAGTCTGTTTTATCAGGGGGTCAAAGTTACATGCGAAGAGGTTCGTTAGGTGCCTTGGGATTTGGGCCCCCAGGTACCTTATTTTGTGGGCATTCCATTTCGGAGGGAGTAGTTTTACTTCAGGAGAGGGGTTATAATTAAATTTAAGTAGCTCTGTCTTCTGTTTGTTAAGGGAGTAGCCGGAGTGTTGGCCAAACTGGTCTAGGATGGTCCGTAGTCGAGGGATAGATTTGTCCGGGTTGGTTATGTACAAAAGGACATCGTCCGCATACAGGGATATTTTGTGTTCCTCTCCCCCCACCACTACTCCCCGTGTCTCTGGATCCTGTCTCACAACTCAAGCCAGAGGTTCGATGTAGAGGGCAAATAGCAAGGAGGATAGTGGGTAACCCTGCCTGGTGCCCCTGCCCAATTCAAACCTCTGAGAGAGCTCTCCGTTCACTCTTATGCAAGCCTGTAGTTTAGCATATATGGCTTTGATAGCGCCCATAAAAAGAGTCGGGTAATGCCATTTTATTTAAAACTGCAAACAGGAAATTCCACCCTACCCTGTTGAACGTTCTTTTTGGCATCAAGGCTCATTATACATGTGGGGATGTGATTTTTGCTTACTATATCTACTATATTGATGATACGTCTAACCCCCTCCGGGGCCTGCCTGGTTGCTATGAAATCTGTTTGGTCTGGATGGACCAAGTCGGTCAGGATGGGATTAAGTCTGGCCGCAATTATTGTCGTGAAGATTTTATAGTCTACATTCAGAAGGGATATCGGTCTATAAGAGCCACACTCCTTCAGGTCTCTTCGCTCTTTGGGAATCAGGGAAATGGTGCTATAATTCCATGAGGGAGGGACTTTTTCACCCTCTTGCCACACCTGATTATATATGTTTTTAAGTAGGGGTGTTGTTTCAGTGGTGAAAGTTTTGCATAGTTCGTTACTGAATCCATCGGGGCCTGGGCATTTACCCACTTTAAGATTTTTAATGGTTTTAATTATCTCAGCCTGTGAGATCGGGGCTACCAGTCCCTGCCTTTGCTGTTTATAATAGGTCACCATGGACTCCACAACCCGATCCCATCTGTGCGAGACCTGTCCTGTGACCGGATGTTTGATGATTGTAATGTTGGCTCTAGCTGCCCTCTGCCTTAAACGGCAGGCCAACAACCTAGTGGCCCTGGGGCCTCCCTCATAACAGTTTTGCTTTAAATAGTGTAGCGCTTTTTCTGTTTCGATTTTCTGGATTTTTTGTATTTTAAACTTCTTTAATTTCCTTTGTTCTGTTATGGCAAATTCTGATCCTCTGCTGATTTTCTAATGTCGTTACTTCTTTTGTAAGTAACTCTAATTGTTTAACCCTTTCCCTCTTTTTGTGTATTGCTATGGATACTAATTTTCCTCTGATTATCGTTTTTACTGTATCCCACAATATTTGTGGGGTTGTATCTGGGTCACTATTAGGCTGAACTGTTTGTTCTGTTACTTTCCCGATTTCATCTTTCACCTCTTCACTTCTCAGCAACCTAGTGTTTAATCTCTGTTGTGTCGGTTTTCTTGGGAGCTGAAGGTCTATGTCCGCTATTATGGACCGATGGTTGGATAGGGCATCGGTTCTCACCCACATAGAACTGAATATATTCAGGTCTCTAAAAAAAGTCAGGAACATAACCAACCTCGAGTAGATCTTATGCCTTGGGGAGTAATAGGTGAAGTCTTTTGCTGTCGGGTATTTCTCTTGCCATACATCAACTAAACCTATATCTGCCATTAACTTCCAATAATTTGGCAGTCCTAGTGTTTGTTGCTGGGATATGGGACGTGGAGTCCAATATCTATTCAGCGTAATGTTCCGGTTCCCCGCTATTAGAACTCCCCTCTTGTTTATTCCATTATGATAAAAGTTCTGCAAAGAAGGAGACAGGCGAGCCTGAGGGTGCATAAATATTTACCAGGGTAACCATCATATCTTGTAGTCTTCCCACCACTAATACATATCTGCCCCCAGCGTCTGCCACTACCTCTTCCTCTTCAAATGGGAGGGTCTCAGACAACAGGATGGCCATACCCCTCTTCCCCCTCTCCAGAGATGCTTGGAATAATTTTGGGAATATTTTATTTTTTAACTTCTGGCTTTCTATTGGGGACAAGTGTGTTTCTTGGATAAAGTTAATTTCACAATTCCGGTCCTTTAGAAATGTTTGTACCGGTTTTCATTAAATGGGGTGGTTAATTCCATTTATGTTGTATGATAACATTCTAGAGTTAACCTGTGCCATATTTACATTCTATAGTTTCCTTTGTTGAAGTATTTTCTTACCTATGTGTTTGTGATTCTTTTATCTGTCCCATGTAGTAGGGGCCTGCCTTCCATCCCAAATCTGATGTCCTGCTTAGCCAGTCCCCGTCCCTTTCCCATCATAGCAGTCTTTCTCATACTCCTAATATAATGGCACCCTTCAAACAACATTAATAACAGAAAATTAGCTCCCAACTGTGAGCCAACTTTAAAGAGGGACTATGGTCACAAATTACTGGCAGCAATAAATTCAGAATATGCATCAACATATCCCAAATCACCCTCATGCCAAAACTGAGATCCCTAGGTTACTTTGTTTAAAAGATACAAATCATTTTACAGCCCTAAATGCTCTGCCTGTTTAAAAAAGTCAGTTTCAGTGAAGAGATGCTGATGATGTCATCTCCTGAACTCACAGTCTACCCCTCCCTGTCAGCAAGCTTACAGGACTTGCTTCTTCAATGTTTAAAACTATGTGCAAATGGTTTTCCAGGAAAACAGGCAGCACTATTCAATAAACATTGCTTTAAAACCTATGGGTGTTTCAGGTTTGGTAACAAAGTTGGCAAATTCATATTTTGTGTTCGGTGTTTTTTTGTTGTGGTCCTTTTCTCCTGGGTTGCTGGATGCTAAGTCACAGCACACTACTGTGAGATTTGCAGACTGGATATCTCTGATGTGGTGAAAGGCTGTGATCATTCACACCTATCATTCAATTGAGGTGATTTCACAGGATGGCACTTTAAATCAATTATTCCATCACCCCAGTAAATGGAGGTGGGGGAGGTAGTGCTGTTTTGAAACCTTGCTAAGAGTTTCTATGCAGTAGCCAGAGCAATGCTTAATCACTCACTCAACCAATCAATATTTGATTCATCATGAAAGTATGAATGAAAGGGATACTCAGTTGAGCAGAGCTAATTTTCTGTTCTCATTGGCAGGCTGTTACCTGAGTTATATTCAGGCTCATCTACATTGTACTCTACATTACAATGATAGTTTTACCTGGGCTAAACTATAGTTTTACCAGGGCTAACACTTCCACCCCTAGTAGAAATTTACAACTATAAGGCCCCTATTAAAACTTATTGTAAAGCAGGCACTGACAAACAGCAATGAAGCTACCAGCACTGCAACACTTGTAGCAATACACAGCACAGTTTCAATAAACTTCTACAAATCGCTAAGTTCAGCCAAAATAAAAGACACCTGTACCTGTCATTAAGTCTCTTCCTTCCCCATGTGTGCCATATTTATCCACTGGTAAGGTATAATTGCTTTGTCATATTAACTGCTTTCCCTTCCCCTTCTACTCCTGGCTTTATCTATGCTTACGCTCCACTGCTACTCTATCAAATCACTCCCCCCCCCCAATATCAGTTGTAGTCTGTTGTTTGTTCTAGCTGCCAAAATATATGTATTGCACACACCAGTCATCATGTTTCATTTATCAGTATGCAACCTGTAAGTTGCTTCACCGTGTCATATTAATGTTTACCACCTGCGGTCACCATATGTGGTACCCTTGTATGTATATCCAGCCTGTATCATGTAACGTGCATTTCATGTGTATACTGTTATTACCTATCTATGTTTGTACTTTAAGTGTTTATGTCACAGGACCTCCTTGTCAATGAGCTTGCTCAATGGAGTTTTCCTGCAATAAACTTGAACTTGAAATACAACTTCAAACAGGCACTGCAGAGTAGCACCTCACATGGTATCAGCTGTCTGGAGGCATGCTAACTCAGCGTCCTGCAACTCTGGAGGAATGACCCACACCAAAAATACATTAAAATACAAATGTTTCAACTTTGTTACAAAACCTGAAACACATAGATTCTGGAGCACTATTTTTAGAATGATGTTGCCTGTTTTACTTGTGTAAACCATTGCAGAATGATCTTTTAACTTTGGAGAAACAGGTCCTATAAGCTTGCTGGCAGGCAGGGCTAGACAGTGAGTTCAGGAAATGACATCATCAGCACCACTTCACTGAAACTGGCTTTTTGAACAGGTAGTGAAATCAGGGTTACAAAATAGCTCATAACTTTAAAATGAAGTAACACAGAAACCTAATGTTTGGCATGAGATTTGTTGGGGGTATGCTTATTCTAATTATGCAATGTAGCACTTTTGGCCAGAGTCCCTCTTTAATTCTGTATAATATCACTTTCAACCCACTAGGTGGGGGTATAACCTTTATCTTAACACTGAACTGACGCAAGTTAAAAATTGAACAAACATAACTTATAACTTGATATTTAGTGTTATGAATAGTGGTTCGGTCCTACCCCCCTCGGCTCCCTGGGAGCCCAGGAGGCGGTGCCCCTCAGTTCTGAGAAGTTTAAAACTGCCCATATGCATCCAACTTATGTGGTGCAGTGTTTTGGGTTGGATCCTAGGTGTCCAGGTTCCCTTGAATCCTCTGGACGTCTTCATACTTCCCAGGTCGGCCCCTGTTGTTGAACTGGGGCTGGTGTGCGTCCCCTCTGGGTCGCTGTGTCCTTTTAGATGGTCTGGACATTGAGTCTTGCATGGGCAACTGTTGGATCTTTGTCCTAGCCCCAAAGAGATTAACAACTTCAGCAGCAATAGCAACATCCCATTCCTCTTCCCCGAGGTGGTCTCCAGTTGTGCACCCCTCTCATATCCCATTATTTCAACGAGGATATATTCCCCAAATAACCCTTTTTTCTGGACATCCACAATAATATTTTTAACTTTGAAGACTGTGAGGCTCAGGTCTGGCCTGAGTATAGAGGGAGGAGGCCCCCGCCACGAGCCCCAGTACGCCCGCATGAATGGGACCTTATTGGTTAACTGGCACCATGGCAAGGGTCTCCATTTCCCACCCCTCAATCCCCACTCGTGTCTAAATCGTTACAGTATGTGCTCAGTTAACAATTTATCAGGCACAGTCATCTGTATGAAGCACTTACCCAGAAGGTCTCCACTATTTCTCTCCACAGCAGAAACACCAGCCAGGCCTATGCAGCTGATAAAACTTCGAGCCCCATTCCCTTGACAGTTAGGTACAGTCTGAAAGAGAGCCATTCTGTTCCTCATTCCCTTTTAACTATTCACAATGTCCCAATCCCTTTCTTGTCTTGCGGTGCTCATTTTGACAGTCCTGGCATTTTTGCAAGAAGAGAAGGGTTCCATAGTTGTTGAGGAATGTCACCCCTTCAACTAGACACAGGTCTGTAGTAGACAGTGCTGCGTTATTCAGTCCCTTCTTGGAGATAAATTCCTCAGCGACCAAACATCCCCCCCCCCCAATGCCACCCCGATTCGGTCCAGTTGGGAAAAGTTAAAACATTCAGTACCTCAGTTTTCAGTGGGGGCTGCATGGGTAGAGGCCTCCGCAGCACTGTGTGTCACAAGTTAGTAAAAACAGCTCTCCACAGGGTTCTGTGTTCATGGAGACAGCTTCTTCATTTTCCTGGGTGACTGTCTCATCCACATTTTGAGTAAGGATTCCCTCAAGCTGGAGTCGGGAGGTGTATGGCTTCAATAGTGCGGTTATGTCAGCTTAAAGGGACAGTGACTGGTTTTCTTCAGGTTGATGCTTTGTAGCCATTCCGCTCAAGGCCACTGTCCACGCCGCCCTTCATAGTACTTTTTCCAGACGTTTTTTGCCAAGGTATGGCACCACGACACCGGTCTCCTACAAGACCCTAGAGGCGGTTTCCAGATCCACGGACATTTTGACTCCCTTACCGGTCTCAACTCTTAGTCGTGCTGGGTATAACATCTGTGCTTTCATGTTTTTGGTTCGTAGCTGCTTTAACACTGGCCATAGCGTGCGTCTGGCCTCTTGTACTTGCGATGTGTAGTCGTTATCAATAGTCAGCCTTGCCTTCCCAAATGTGATAGCTCCCATTCTCCATGCTCTACAGAGTAGTTCTTCCTTGCTACTGTAGTTAGTCATTTTGATAAATGACTTTGGGTGGGCATTAGGGTTAGTAGGCCTCTGTGCTACTGATCTGTGTGCTCAATCCATGGACAGGTCAAAATCATCCGGAAGTTTCATGGTTTCCCCAAGGACCTTCTGCAGAAAAAGAATTGGATCTCTCATGTCCTTCTCTGCCCCCTCCGGGATTCCATAGATCCTCAGGTTTTGGCGCCTGCTTCTTCCTTCCAGATCATCCAATTTATTCATTAACTCCATCTCTCTGGCCATGAGGAACAACAGGAGTTGGTCATGTCTGTCTGCTTGCTCCATTACTGTTGCAAGGCCCAGTTCTAGTTTATCTGTGCGGTACTCAATCTTCCTGATGTCTGCTCTCAGTGCTGTCAAAGAGTGAACTATTTTAGAGACTGTTTTGGACGTTTGGAGTATGGTTTTCAGTGAAGTGAGAACAGTCCTCTACTGAATCGGCTGCGAACGCCATGCTGTCTTCATCTTCGAATGGGCCCAGCAGTCGTCTCGTCTTTTTCTCCCACTAGCATCGTTTGTAGCTTTTGTGCCAGGGTACGTGGACTCTTCATTAGGACTGCCTTCAATCACGTCACTTTTGCCAGCGATTGCATTCCATTTTCTTGTGGAGGTCTTCTGATTTAGCAGTTGGGATCAGAGAGAGCTGTGAGTTAGGCTGCCATCAAGCTGCTGACGTCACCGAAGTCCCTTCAAATCACATTCAATGGCACATTCCAGCCTGTGGAGATACTGGTGACAGACTCTCCAATCCTGCCTTTGCTCACTCCTAACTCTGTGCCCCCCAGATAGGCAACCTGTGGCACGTCCAAAGGTGGGATGTTGTAGGGAACCTAGGCCTCTGAAGAAAAGGTTTATTTGAAATTTTTGACCTGGAAAGGCACACTAAGCTATGAGTTTGTTTCCAGGTACATCCTGGGGGAGTGAGTTGCACGGACCCATTTTATTGTTGGGGGAATGTTGACTATGACACCAGGAACACTCCCTGCCCCCCCCTTCATCAATAAGCACCATGGGATCTTTTACTTCCACTTGGACAGCGACCAGAGGCAGACATAAAGAGCCTTGGTTTAACATCTCATCCAGAGGATGGCAGCTCACCAGTGCAGCACCACCCTTGTACAGCACAACAGCGTCAGTTATGGGAATTACCCCCAAGTGCAAGGTGGGTGGCTAGAACCAACAACCATCTGATCTTCTGGCCCCAGATGAGAGTGTGAAAGAACTCCTAAAACTAACAGTGGACAAAGCAATGGGGTCCAATTGGATTCACCCCAGAATTCTAGAAAGAATTAAGGGGAGAAATAGTGACATCACTGACTACCCTTTTTAACAAATCAAGAGATGATGGTGTGGTACCTGAGGACTGGAGGGTGGATGTGATTTCCCGTCACAAAAGTGGGAGCAGGGCAGAGGCAGGAAACTACAGACCTGTTAGTTTGACCTCGGTGATAGGTAAAATGATGGAATCACTTCTGAAAGAAAGAACTGTTGAGTACCTAGAGGCCAGCAGGGCACAGGACCCAAAGCAGCATGGAGTCACAGCAGGAAGGTCATGTCATATGAATCTAACACATTTCTTTGACTGGGTGACCAAAGTAGTAGACCAGGGAGGGGCTGTGGACATGGCCTTCCTAGACTTTAGTTAGGCAATCGACACAGTTCCACACAAAAGATTAATAAACAAGTTAGCCAGCCTGGGAGTGAGTCCCAGGGTGGTAGCCTGGGTAAAAAAATTGGCTGTGCAACAGGACACAGAGGGTATTAGTAAACGGAGTCCACTCCGAAAAAAGGTGGGTTACTAGCGGGGTACTGCAGGGTTCAATACTGGAACTGGTCCTCATTAATGTTTTTATAGATGACACTGCGGAGGGACTGGAAGGTAAAGTATGTCTCTTTGCTGACGACACAAAGATCTGCAACAAGGATGACACACAAGGGGGTGGTGGAAAGGATAAGAAGCGACTTGGCAAGGTTGGAGGAATGGTCAAAGGTATGGCAGGTTAGATTCAGTGCACCTGGGAAACAAAAATCCAGAGGAGGGGTACACAATGGGGGGAGGTATTAACAACAACAAAAATGGAAAGAGACTTTGGGATAATCGTATCAGATGACCTAAAGGTAGGCAAGCAATGTGAGAAGGCAGTAAGGAGGGCTTGGGGATACTGGGATGCATGGGGAGAGGCATCACCAGTAGAAAACAGAAGTTGTTATTCCTCTGTACAGATGGTTGGTGAGACCCCATCTGCAGTACTGCATCCAGTTCTGGAGACCCCATCTCCGCAAGGACACAGACAGAATGGAGGCAGTCCAGAGAAGGGCAACTAAAATGGTGCAGGGTCTGCACCAGAAGCCATATGGAGAGAGACTAAAGGAGCTTAATATGTATACCACTGAGGAAAGGAGGGAGAGAGGGGACATGATAGAAACTTTCAAGTACCTCAAGGGAATCAACAAAGTCCAAGAGGGCAGCAACTTTCAGAAAAAGGGATGTGCAAGAAGAAAAAATTACTCACCTTAGTAATGCTGTTTCTTCTAATGGAGTCTTGCTATATTATGACATATGCAGTATAACCCCAGGTTAGAACTGCTCCGGAGGTGAAAGAGTTAACTTCCATGCAGGGCATGGAACCTTGAGTGCGAGCTCGGTTGAACACTCTGTCTGTTGAAGCTCAAACTTAAACTGTCAGATGTTTACGAGCAAAACTCACTAAGGCTCTGTGTGGAAGCCGAAAACCTACACTAGCCACTGGCTACTAACTACAAAAACACCTTTTTGTTCTTGATCCCAAAACAAAGACTCAAGTCGGGGGATTCAAGAAGGAAAATTTAAGCATAACACCTAAGCACCCTAGAAGGGTGAAATAAAGTGGGCATCAAAGAAGTGCCAACATTGCACTGCCCACCCACATCTCAAAAACAGAGGTTCTGAGAGGGGCAGGCAGGAGGGAGGTCATAATATAGCAAGACTCCATTAGAAGAAACAACATTATTAAGGTGAGTAATTTTTTCTTCAAACAACATGAAGTCTTGCTATATTATGACATATGCAGACTACACAGCAGTACCTCCATGGAGGAGGGACAGAACCTACTTGGGAAATAGGCTCTGAAGCACAGCTGTGCCAAATCGAGCATCACTCCTAGCCTGGATATCCAAGGAGTAATGCTTAGTAAAAGTGTGAACTGTTTTCCAGGTAGCTGCTTGACATATCTCTAGGATAGGAATGTCCGTGGCAGCAGCCAGAGACGCAGCTGTACCTCTGGTAGAGTGAGCCCTCAGGCCTGAGGGAGGAACCTTACCCAGTTTTTCGTAACAGAATTGGATACAAGAGACAATCCACCTGGCAATGTATCTTTTAGTGGCAGGTTTCTTTACCAACCTCACCATAAGTGAGGAACAATTGAGGGATTCAACCTGTGACCCTTGGCACGCTCTATATAGTAACTAAGGGCTCTTTGACATCTAAACTGTGCAATCTCTCTCACCAGAGGAGGAATGGTCAGTGAAGTACACAGGAAGAGACATGGATTGATTAAGGTGAACGTCTGAAACCACCTTAGGCAAAAACTTCCTGTTAGTCCTGAGGACTACCTTATCTCTATGAAAGGAGATATAATCAGGCTCCACTGACAAGGCTTGTAGCTCACTTATGCGCCTGGCAGAGGCGATGGCTACCAGAAACACAGTTTTCCAAGTCAAGTACTTCACCTCTGCTGAAGACAATGGCTCAGAAGGGGGTTGCATAAGCAGAGTGATGCAAATATTAAGATCCCAAGCAGGGGCAGGGTCCCTGAACGGGGGGATGGTGAAGCAACCCTTTAAAAAAACTTGGAGAACACAGGGTGAGCTGATAAAGAAGAGGGCTTACCTGCTGATAAAAAGACAGACACAGCTGCCAAGTGCACTTTTAGGGTAGCTGGTCTCAGCCCCAAGGAATTCAAATGCACCAAATAATCCAGGATCGTGGGCACACCAGCAGATTCTGGGGAAATATGTTTACCAGCACACCATATGTAAAATCTCTTACATTTTGAATTATAGGTAGCCCTGGTGGAAGGCTTCCTAGAGGCCTTCAAGATATCCAATACACCTTGAGAAAGGTGTAGGTCAGCAAACTCTAACTCTTCAAGAGCCAAGCCTTGAGATTGAGAGATTTGAGGTTCGGATACCAAACTCTTCCCCTGGGCACAGGTTAACAGGTTGTGATTCCTGGGAAGACATAGGGGAGGGTGGACTGCTAAGGACATGAGGAGTGGGTACCAGGGCTGCCTGGCCCAATCTGGAGCAGTCAGGATCATCTTGCAGGATTGAGATCTGATTCTGACTAGCACTTTGAAAAGAAGGGGGAAGGGGGGAAAAGCATAGAGAAATTTCCCTTCCCAACTGAGAAGGAAGGCATCCAGAGGAACTGAGCCCAACACTGGAGGCCTGCAGCTAAAAAGGGGAAGTTGGTGATTGTCTGGGGCTGCAAAGAGATCTATTTGCGGAGTGCCCCATCTGGCAAATATTACCTCCAGTACTAGGGGATCCAGTGCCCATTCGTGATGGCCCTGGGAAATCCTGCTGAGAGCATCCGCTAGGACATTGTCCTGCCTGGGAGGTGAACTGCCGTAGGGAGGCGCTCAGAGAATAAGCCAGAGACCACAATCTCATTGCTTCGCACAAGGTCAGAGACCCAGTGCCCCCTTGCTTGTTGATGTACCACATTGTAGTGGTATTGTCTGTTCTGACCTGAACCACCTTGTTCTGGACAGATGTGGAAAACCTGGAGTGCTAGAAAACTGCTCTGAGCTCCAGCAAATTGATGTGGAGCAGAGATTTCTGAGGGGACCACAGCCCTTGGGTGGAAAGGTCGCCATGTGAGCTCCCCACCCCAAGAGGGATGCATCTGTAGTAGGGTCAAGGAATGAGACTGGGAGTGAAGGGAACCCCTGTCTCAGATTGTTCTGATCCTGCCACCACTGAAGGGCCTGGATCAGGTTCGAGTCACTGGAATCAATTTGTTAGGGATCTGTCCCTTGAGACCAAAAGGCTCTCAAATGGAACTGAATGTCCTCACCTGAAATCTCGCCCCTGCACCACTGCTGTAGAAGCAGCCATGTGCCCCAGGAGCTGTAGAAAATGCCTTGCTGGGCGAGAGACCTGCAGGGTGAAAGAGGAGGCCAGAGACACCAGGGTCCTTGCTCTTTCCAGAGGAAGGAAGGCTCTGGCTTCTTTTGTGTTCAGTTCTGTGCCTATAAAGGGGAGAAGCTGGACAGGCTCCAGAACTGACTTTGGAAGATTGAGAAGGAAACCTAGAGATGTAAGCAGCTGCTGGGTTACTTGTAAATGCAGTTTGACCTGTTCTGGAGACCGGCCTACAATGAGCCAGTCGTCCAGATAAGGAAAGATGGCAATCTTTTGCCTTCTTAAATGAGCAACTGCTACTGCCAGGTATTTTGTGAACACCCTTGGAGCCGAGGTGAGGCCGAAGGGCATTGTTCTGAACTGGTAATGGCCTGAGGGCAGTTCGAATCTGAGGTACTTTTGATGGGAGCTTCTGATGAGAACATGGAAGTAGGCATCCTTGAGGTCCAGGGAGGCTAGCCAGTCCCCTGGCCTTAGAGAGGGTAAAATAATCCCTAGGGTCACCATTTTGAACTTTGGTTTTAAAAGGTGCTTGTTTAGATACCCGAGATCCAGAATGGGCCGCCATTCTCCTGTCTTTTGGGGTAAGGAAGTACCTAGAGTACAACCTTGCTCTGGTGTATGGGTAGAACCTTTCCACGGCTCTGAGAGCCAGGGAAGAAACTTCTGCTTCCAGGGCAAGTGCCTCTGATGGGTTTGCAGGTGGAAAAGACCTGGCTCTCATCTTCGGAAATTTTTTGAAGCTGAGAACCAGTCCCTGGCTTACTACTTCCAGGACCCACTTGTCTGATGTTAAAGACTTCCAGTCCTGGACAAAGTAAGCCAGCCTGCCCCCTACCGGTAGTGGAGAATCGGCCCTGGCTACCCCATCAGGGAGCCTGTTTTGCAGGGGCTTTGGGTTGAGGGGTAGAAGCAGGCTTACTAAAGCCCCTTCTGCCCCCTCCTCTAAAGAACCCCCTCTGGGCATAAGCAGAAGAGGAGGCCTGGGCTTGGTAAAACGGCCTATGAAAAGGCCTGCCCCTGCCCCTGACATGCTGCCTTTGAAGAGTGACTTGCCTTTCTTTGGCCTGTGCACTCCTATAGGTGGTCCTATACTCATCCATCTTCTTCAAATAATTCTCTGTCTGCTCCCCAAACAGAGAATTTCCCACAACAGGAAAATCCATAGCCTTAGACTGGGTATCCTCTGACAGGGTAGTACATCTGAGCCAGGCCATTCTGCGAAGAGACACAGATGTAGCCATAACTCTAGATGAAACATCATTAAGAGTCTACAGCAGCATGAAATTACACCTTGGATGCCTCAATACCATCCGCAGCCACCTGCTCCAGCTCCCTGGCAAGCTGTTCAGGCGCCTGTTTTGCTAGGGCCAGAACAGTATCCCACCTGGATTTCTGGTACCTAGCTGCGTAAGCCATATAATTTGCCTGTCTGAGTCCCAAAGATGCTGCCATGTACTGCTTTTTTGCCATGGCATCCATCCTCCTGGAATCCTTTTCAGGAGGGTGAGAGGCTAGAGGAATATTAGCCTTGTCACAGGCTGCAGCCTGCACTACCCCCCACATGGCTGCACTGCTGGGACAGAAACTCCGCATCAGAGCCTGATAAAGCATACCTCTTGTCCATCCTTTTATCCACAGGGAGGATAGAATGAGGAGTTTTCAGAATTTTTACTGTCTGTTTCCAAAAGATTTATGCAAGGGAATAGACAGTCTCCTAGACTCTGGAATATCCATCATTTCCACAAAATCAGGCTCTTCTTGATCATCAACAGCTTCCTCAACAGGGAGTTGCAGAGTGTCAGCAACTTTTTTGTAAAACAAAAAATGAGAAGGGGACTCAGATAGCCTGGGAGGGGATACTCCTGAGGGTCTGTCTGGAGAGATGTCCGGTTCAATGGGCACATCCAGACTTTCAAAATCACACTCACTTCCTCATACCCTCCTCCTCCTTCCCTGTTCATAAAAATCTTCAAAATCATAATCTAGAGTCGAACCGACCGAACCGGTGCTTGCCCAATGGTGCCGGGTTCGACGGAACTGGGAAAGAGACTGGACAATTTGAATAGCTTTGGCTATTTCTCAGCGGTTGGAGAAAGAACTTTGGCCCCAAACTAGCTGACCTTCTAGCCCTTTTAGTTGGAACTGGCTCTCAGAGCTGTATCTTCGCTTGCCCGAGGAAGCATCGCCTTGGTCAGAGGGCATCCTCAGGTTCGGTTGAACCGAACCGGCTGGCCATCCGGTCAGCGGACTTTTTGGCCCCTTTCCTGAGCCTACCAACTCTTTTTCCACGTGGCAGCAGGAAAATTCTTACAAATCTGGCAGTCTGCATTGAGGTGGTCAAACCCCAGACAATATATAATGGTGTGTGGGTCAGCCTTGACAAAGGCTTCCCACAGAGGCCACAGTGCTGAAACCCAGTGGGTCCGGTTTTCTTTTTGGGTTTCTCAGACATAGTGCCAGCCTAACCAAAACTTGCCCGTTAATGGCAATCCACCAAGCAAGACTTCTATCGGTTCCCAACCATGTCACAGGTCGGGAAAAACGTAATAAATCTGTTTTTTAGAACCGATAAGAACCGAACCGCACTCTAAAGGGCTAGAAAGTAATTTTAAATCCTCTGATCGGTTCAAACCGAACCGAAAAGACGCTTACAAGTTCCACACAGAAGAAAATAATAAATAAACCTATCTATTACTTACAATACTACAGACAGAGCTTGAACCGATTATGCGGTTAAATTTTGGTAAAATAAACCGAGAATTACACTTTAAAACCGACAAACGAACCGAGCAGAAGGAGGAATCTCCGGAGCGACTGTTCAGTGAGGCGGAGTAAAGAATGTGACAGTTTAAGTTTGAGCTTCAACAGACAGAGTGTTCAACCGAGCTCGTGCTCAAAATTCCATGCCCTGCATGGAAGTTAACTCTTTCACCTCCTGAGCAGTTCTAACCTGGGGTTATACTGCATATGTCATAATATAGCAAGACTTCATGTTGTTTGAACAAGGGGGCACAATTTGAAAATAGAAGGGGGATGGTTCAGGGGCAATGTGGGAGGTATTTTTTCACAAACAGGTTGGTCGACACATGGAACGGCCGTCCTGAGGAGGTCGTGGGGTCAAAAACAGTGGGGGAATTCAAGAATGCATGGGACAGACATTAGGCAATTCTTGTAGGTGGTAGAAGGAAGTAGACTGTTGCTTAACTAGGATCTGCAGCTTATCCAATAGGTAGGGAAATGGGAAAGCTAGGTGGGCCCAAATGGTCCTTATCTGCCATTAAAGTCTATGTTTCTATGTTCTACCTACTTCACTTGAGGAGTCCAGGAGACCACAGAGAGGAACCAGCGATGAGGAGGCGGGTCAAGCAGACAAGGCGGGTGTGGTGGAATGTCAATGAGGAGATTTCTTGCTTAAGTCCGCCACTTATTTTCTCGCTCTGTAGCCACTCCCGATATCCCACCCAGAGGGCATGCTCCTATTAGCAACCCACCCTGCACCTTTCAGGGCCGGAGAGATGGGAGAGTCCATCCCTTCCTTCAGAACTCCCTTGTGAGGCACGGTCTGGGCATGTGATGTCTCCACATCATATGGCAAGCAAGCGGGTGCATGTGACACAAGGCAGCTCCGTTATGGCAGCTCCTTTCATTCCTGCATGATGACCCCCTTTTCTGGGCCACCAGTGGGCGGTGGTGCCACAGAAGGAGCTGCCTCCCTTCCTGACGCAGAAGGCGTATAAAGCCGATGGTGGAATCCTGCCTCGCCAGCTGGCACCAGATGTCCCATGCTCAGGGTGCAAACCAGGGTCATCGGAATGGCAAGCAGCTGCAGTACCCACTGTACTAGCTAGCCAGCCAGCCCTCATCTTGGGTTTTTGTTGAGGAACATCACCAGAATTTGTAACTACTGTAACTTTTTGTGATGTCTCCAGAAATTCTGGGAAGGAAGATTTCTCAAAACAAATGTTTTACAACTTGCAACAGCAACCAAATTTAGTCTAGCAGGATGTAACAATACAAAGTTTTATTTAAATGTTATTTTTATTAGTTTATAATAAGATAGTCACTTATACACAAAATCCATGACTCTCCCAATGTTATCTCCAACATACAGCATTATGGAGGGCTTTATCAAGGAGAGGCTTGGGAGGCAATTGGAAAGGTTAGGGCACCAGGATAATAAGCAGTATGGCTTTGTTCCAGGGAGATCCTGTCAGACCAGCCTCGTAGAGTTTTATGACTGGGTGATGGAGGCACTGGATAGACATAGGCCGGTGGATATCCTATACCTGGAGTTTAGCAAAGCATTTGATTCAGTATCTCATAGAGGACTGATAGCAAAAATGGAAGGGATAGGGGTGGGAGGACAGGAGCTAAATTTTGTTGAAAATTGTCTTTCGTTGCGTTTACAGATGATAATGGTGGGTGGGATAATATCCTCCCCCAAGAAGGTAATCAGTGGAGTCCCTCAGGGTTCAGTATTGGGACCACTCTTATTCAATGCCTACGTCTCGGATATAGGGAGGGGGGTTAGGAATAGGTTGAGTCTTTTTGCAGATGATTCAAAATTAGAAGCACTGGTGGATAGTGAGGAAGAAAGGGAGACAGTCCAGGGGAATCTGGATACCCTGGAGGGGGTGGTCAAGGAGGTGGGGACTGAAGTTTAATGCCGGGAAATGTAAAATTCTTCATTTGGGGGTCAAAAACCCGGGGCATGTATATACCGGGGGGGGGGTCACAATGCATGCCACACTGGGTGAAAGGGAAAGGGATTTAGTGGTGGTGGTGGATGTCAAAATGAATAACTCTGAAAACTGTAGAAGAAGAACTACAGCCAAGGCAAACAGGATATTGGGTTGCATAACCAGGGGAATTATGTCCAGAAGCAGGGAGGTGATCCTCCCTCTATATAATGCCTTGGTCAGGCCACAGTTGGAGTACTGAGTGCAGTTCTGGAGACCTCATCTGAAGAAAGACATAGCGCTACTGGAGAGGGTCCAGAGGAGAGTGACCAGGATGATTCAGGGCATGGTCGGGAGGTCTTATGAGGAGAGACTGGATGAGCTTGGGCTTTACTCACTGGAGGAGAGGAGCGATGGGGGGACATAACAGAGGTTTTCAAGTATGTAAAGGGAATAATTTGGAGTGGAACCAGGTAGTTGTGCTTCCAGGGAGACTGGTGGAGGAAGGCACAGTGGAGGGTTTCAAGAAGGGCTGGGACAGGTACAAGGGGAAACAAACTAAAGAAGACCCTCTTGGGGGCTGGTAAGGCGAGCAACCACTAGGTTGCTGGCTTTCAAGCAGACAAGACAGACCATTTGGCCTATTCTGCTGGCTTTTAGTATCTGTAATCTTCTGATTCAAATTGTTTTTTGCAAGGTATATCTTCTGTTACTGCTTTATTTTTCTCTGGAGCAAAGTGTTTCTTACAGCGTATATCTTCTCTGAAATTATTACAGGTGGTGCTTTACAGGTTTTACAGTTTTATCTAACATTAGGATAAGCTTTCAGGGTTTCTGCATTTGTTGTTGACTGATTGTTTCTGCTCTTACCTCCTTGTTCTTTCGTCCGTGGTTCTTCTTTAGGCAAGGGTGGGCCCAGCCACCCACCCCCATCCCCAACCACCCCACGCCAACTCCTTTTATCGGGTACCACAGTTGTGACATTTCCTGTGGCAGAGCAGGAAGGGCGGATCAGTGGGGCTCTACAAGGTGATCTCATTTACAGGGCACTAGTAATTTAACTTGTTATAACAAGTTAAACAAAGCACAATTAAACCATTACTGCATTTTTTTCCTTTTTTTTTTTTTCCCTTCTAATTACTCTGACTAGGTTACAAACCCAGCAAACTTATTTGGAATGGATTTCATTAACTGCAGGTACTGTGGAACAATTTTCAGAAGTACAGTCTTACAGGATTTAGGACACTGTCCTACATGCTGGGCCTTTGAGATCTTAGGCTCAGCTCCGGCAGCATGGGCAGAGATTGCACGCCCAAATTTCATATTGAGGAAATACATTATAAGAACCACCTGCCATTTCCCAGCATCCAACAGAAAACCTCGACCGCAGAGGGTAGTTGGTCCAGGAGGTTGGCAGGTGGTTAGGAGGAGCAAATCAGGTGCCCCATCACTCTGCTCTCCAACACATTACCTCAAAACCATATCAACACTACAAAACAGGTATCTGCCTCTATCTCTGAAATCAAATAAAGAGGCAGAAGACACTGCAGAGCAGGACACTGCGGGCACTGGAGCTAGCGCAACAAAACTCACCCAAATCAGGAACCAAAACAAAACAAGCACAAAGGAAATCCAAAAACTTCTGATCATAGGAGACTCCATGATTCGGGAGTTGATACCCATCTCCAGCTAGGGTGATGGTCAGATGTCTCCAGGTACATCAGCATGGAGAGACACTGACCACATTGCTAAAATTGTTCACAAAGCAGGAGAAAACATTGATGTCCTAGTACACATAGGGGCTAATGATCTCACCAGCCGTCAGTTGTGGAGACCAAGGAACACCTGACTAGGCTGGGTGACGAACTATCATCTATTTCGTCCGGCATCTCCTTCTCTGAGATCCTGCCAGTTTGGGAGCGGGGAGCAGATGGACGGAAGGTCAGAGAAGGGGAGACAGGGGAGATAAACACGTGGCTCAAGGGCTGGTGCCAGGAAAAAGGACACAGATTTGTAGGAACTGGCAACAGTTCTGGAAGCGAAAGTTCTTTAAATTTGATGGACTGCATCTGACTAAAGAGGGAGTCAGTGCATTGGGGCAGAAGTTTGACGCTCTTTGCAGAATATTTAAACTAGAATGGGGAGAGGGGTGCAGCACCCCATACGTTATGAAGAACACCCCCCTTCAGCTAGTGGTCAAACAGGAATTCAGCATGTTTGCCATTCATTTGCATCACCAGGTAAGAAAAAGGTTTGTCTCCCATACGACGCTAGAGAGGTAATGCCAAACTTCACCCAACAACTAACACACCAAAATCTGGCCAATGGAAAATCATGTACACAAATGCTCACAGCCTGGGAAATAAGATCCCAGACCTGCAGGCACAATGTCAGAGGCTAAACTGGACATAGTAGCAATTAGTGAGACATGGTTTACCAGTAACCACACTTGGGAGACTTCAGTACCTGGCTATGTATTGTTCAGAAGAGAACGAGGTGCAAAAAGGGGGAGAGGAGTGGCCCTGTATGTCAATGAAAATATCAAAGCTACAGAAATTCAGAATACACATAAGGAGCCAGAAGAACTGTGGGTCACCCTGGAAACAGGAAATGGGACAGCCATAAGAACTGGGGTTGTCTACAGGCCCCCAGACCAGGGGGAGGACACAGACACATTACTGTTAGAAGATATACAAAACATGACAGCTAAAGGGGAGGTTCTGATAATGGGAGACTTCAACATGCCGGATACAGATTGGTCAATGCCAGCAGGAACATCTGCCAGAACTAGACTCATAGTGGATTCCCTGCAGGGGGAGGGCCTCAAACAACTGGTACAGCAACCCACAAGAGACAGGGCTATCCTAGATCTAGTACTGACTAACAAAGAAGGGATCACAGATCTCCAGGTAGAAGGTCACCTGGGGGCCAGTGACCATCACATGGTATGGTTCAACTTAGCTACTACATCTAAATCATCCCATTCCAAGGCAAAAATATGGGACTTCAGAGGAGCTGACTTTGATAAGATGGCCAAAAGAGTTAAGCTAGCCCTGGCAAAAAGAAACAGGTGAGGGGAGTACAGGCAAAGTGGGAAAGCATTAAGGATGCAATACTTGAAGCAACATCCCATTGTGTTAGAAAAGGAAGTGCAAAAGAAGAAGGAAACCACTTTGGTTCTCAAATACAGTAGCAGAAAAGGTCAGAGCCAAAAGGCTGGCCTTCAGGAAATATAAGGGAACAGAGCAGGATGAAGATAGGGAGGCATACCAAACTGCCCTAAGGGAAGCAGGTAAGGCAGTAAGGCAGGCAAAGTCCCAAACTGAGGAAACACTAGTACCTAACAGTAAAGAAGGTGACAAGACTTTCTATAGATACATTAGTGAAAGGAGAAAGTCCAGAGCGGGTATTGCTAAGCTTAATGGAGAAAATGGATCATGTGAGGAGGAGGAGGACCCTGTAAAGGCATCTATCCTAAATAGATACTTTTGCTCATTGTTTACTGAAGAGAAGGTAGGGCAGGGCCCACAGCTCAGCATCATGGACACAGGGGGGAGGGAGGTGAGCACTACTCCCTTCACAAAAGAAAGGGTCCTACAAGAGCTTGCTAAGCTCAGGGTGGATAAGGCAATGGGACCTGATGGCATACATCCCAGGGTACTTAAGGAGCTAAAGGAGGAACTAGCAGAGCCATTAGCAGAATTGTTTAGTGAGTCTCTGAGCACAGGAGAGGTCCCAGAAGACTGGAGAAGGGTTTATGTGATCCCGCCCACAAGAGTGGTAGCAGGGAGGAGGCGGGAACTACAGACCGGCAGTCTTACCTCAGTAGTGGGCAAGATTATGGAGGCACTCCTTAAGGAAAGGATAGTGAAACACCTGGAATCCATAGGGCACAGGATCCAAGACAGCATGGGTTTACAAAAGAGGTCCTGTCAAACTAATCTCATAGATTTCTTTGACTGGGTAACCAGAGTGGAGGACAAGGACAGTTGATGTCGCCTACCTTGACTTCAGCAAAGCTTTGACACTGTTCCACATAGAAGATTGATAAATAAGCTGGGCAGGCTCGGGTGGTTAGAAGTTGGTCAACTGGGTGGCAAACTGGTTGACGGGCAGAAAACAGAGAGTGGTGGTAAATGGTATACAGTCAGAAGAGATGCAAGTCACAAGTGGGGTACCTCAGGGATCAGTCCTGGGGCCAGTCCTTCTAACATCTTCATTAGTGACCTTGCAGATGGACTAGAGGGTAAGGCTTGTCTGTTTGCAGATGACACCAAGATCTGCAACAGAGTAGATGATCCAGATGGGGTGGGCAGAATGAGAAGAGATCTGGATAAACTAGCAGAATGGTCAGAAGAGTGGCAACTGGATTTAATGCAAAGAAGTGCAAAATCATGCACATAGGGAAGAGAACCCTGAAGCCACCTATAGGCTGGGAGGGAGTTGCTAGCAGTCACAAAGGAAGAAAGAGACTTGGGCATCATCATCACTGATGACCTAAAATCATCCAAGCAGACCTCTAAAGCAGTAGGTAAGGCTAGGGGGTGTTAGGGGTGTATTAGTAGGGGTATCAAAGTTGTAAGAGGAGGTACAATCCCTCTGTACAAGACACTGGTTAGGCCCCATCTGGAGTACTGCGCAGTATTGGAGGCCACACCTTCACAAGGACATTAACCAAATTGAGGCAGTCCAGAGAGGGCAACCAAAAATGGTGAAGGGACTGCATCAGAAGACATATGAGGACAGATTAACGGAGCTCAATATGTATACCCTTGAGCAAAGGAGGGAGAGAGGTGATATGATCGAGGCATTCAAACACCTAAAGGGCATAAACAAGGTGAAAGAGTCTAACATGTTTAAATATAAGAAAAACAGCAGGACAAGAGGACACAGCATGAGATTAGAAGGAGGCCGATTAAGGGGGAATGTGAGGAAATTTTTCACAGAAAGGGTGGTGGATGCATGGAATGGCTTACCACAAGAAGTGGTGGCTATGAATACAGTGCAGGGCTTCAAACAGGCATGGGATAGGCATAAGGGAGCAATACAAATGACTATGAATAGATAGGCCACTGACAGAGCAAAGGCCGATGGCACATTTATAAGGTAGAAAAAGAAATGGGCAGACTGGATGGGCCTTGCGGTCCTCATCTGCCGTCAACGTCAACTTTTAGCTTAGTATTATGTACTCAATATGAACTTTCAGTAGGAGATACAGTTACTCGGTCTGTTTTATACCCAACAGAGTGGATTCTGTGAAGATTTGATTGCTAAATTCAGCTTATACAGTTAAAGCAAACACTAGTATTGCCATCTGCGTTGAAAACCTTTTACAAAAATGACTAAATCTGAGTGTAAACCAGACTACAAAAACATGTGCATTGTCTACTATACTGAACTGATTATAACAACATTTTATATATGTGCTATATGTCTTAGCTGCTCCCCCCACACACACACACACAGAAACTACAGGTTTTGTAGTATCGTAGCATTACTGAGAACCTGCATTTGGAAGTTGAACATTTAACTTTTCATCACAGCTTTGTTTAAATTGCACCCCTCAGAACTATTAGGCAATTAAAACAAAGAAAAATATAGAAAACCATACCGCACTGGTGTCAACCTGACGGCTGGAAATACCATCATCCATAACCTGCATCATACTTACACTTCAAGTTTAGTTAAACAAGCAAATGGGCTTCTAAAGAGGAAAAATCATTAGTCAGAAGTCCACAATACGGCAGGGATGCTCTCCTCCTCCAGGATAGGTGGGTCACCATCCTCACTGCAATACTGCCACCTGGGTGACCATTGGTGGTAGTGCAGTCGAGGGCACTGTAGGAGGAAGAGATGCAGACCAGGGTCTCGAGCAGCAGCATGCAATAGCGTGCGCACACTCCTTGCACCTGCCATGTGTGCCTGCATCTCTGCGGACTGGGAGAAACTTACGGAAAAACTACACTGATGGCCCTGGTGGACTGAACACAGACCGATCCAGGAACCCTCAGCGACCACCTGACTAACAATACATGCAGGAGGGAGGTGGGGCCACCCCTCCTTTCCCACCTGGGCAGGCAGTCTGAAACAGTGACACATGTAGGTAGGTCACCGAGGGGAACATGGATAGGCAGAACCAGGCAAGTTGGGGACTCTGAGGGAAAATGAAAGCAGCAACATCAAAGAGGCATAAAACAGAGAACATAATAAATCAAACAAAACCTGTTTTTTTTTCCTTTGCCACGTGGTCAAGGCGAAAGCTTTCTGACCCCATGCAACAGCACCTGAGGGGCTAGAAGTGGTGCACTCCTAGCCCCAGCACAGTTGCTAATAACCTATGGAAAGAGTGCATTTCAATTCAACGATACTAAAGACACACAGAAGAGAGCATACCAAATAGTGGAGGAATTTAACTGAGTGCCATTAGCCATCTCAGCAGAAGAAGCAATCTTGGATGATAGAGATGTGTAAACCTGCAACACTTTATTGATTTTCTTTGAATAATACATGTTATTTAACATTCATGAGCTCCCTTGATGCCTCACCCTATGCAGCCTAATGGTTAATGGTTTTTCTCCATTTCGAGGTGTTAACGTGTTGCTACACATGCCCCGACACCTTAAAGGGGAAGTCTCCCATAGTTTCACATCCATATTTTCCCAATTCCTTATGTGTAACAGTTGCCAGCAGTCCTACTGCTGTCCAAATCTAGATTATAAATAAAAATATACAGCCCCCAGAAGTTATCAATGTGTTTGTCCTTCATTTTACCATCGATGATGCTGGAGGATGATGCCATCAGAGCAACAGATAATGGTGCTGTACTAAATGCTGTTCCACCAGTAAACAGAACCCACGATGTTTGGTTCCCCACTTGCGTAACAGAGGAACCCTCTAAGTGTTGTGCACATCCTGATGTGCAGGTCTAATAGGAACTAGGACCATAGGAGTGTGATGCAGCACTGATTTGACATGTATATACAGTATGCCTATAAGGAATTGCCTGTATGTGTTGTGTTAATGTTGCTGTTAGCAAAAACAGTTTACCCAATAAAATGACTGTTGGTACAACAACAGTCTTAAGTGGTATTATATAGCTGTTTTATTATGCTGTGTGAGTTAGCATTCTCTGTTTTGATTGACACCAGCAGTGACACACAATCTTGCAAAAATGCCCCTTTCCCTTTGTTACTAGGCAGTCAGTGACTGGATGGCTGATGTAAGGCAATAAAGAGTTCAGCTATAACAAGGAATAGGTTACCAGAACAACATCAGCTGCAACATACGGAAGAAGGGTAATCTAGTGGTTAAAGCACAGGCACAATAACTGGGAAACTCTGGTTAAGATCCTACTAAAGTCCCTTACTCTCTAACCCTTAACAAGGTCCCCTAACCTCTTTGGGAACTGTGATGGTCCCTCAGGTTCATGACTTTAAAAGTGCCCCCATTCCCATTATAAACCATTAGCAGTGGTGTGAGAGCTACAGCGCTTCACTTTGAAGGCACTGAAAACAAGCTGTGGCAGCTCCCCCTTTGTAATGCCAGCTTTTGAAGTAGGATGTCCCTCACAAATCAGATGGTACACTTCAGCTGTTGTTGGTAAAGAAACTAAAATCAGTCTCAGCGTTTGTAGTGCTCTGTATTTGCTTAGCTCATTCCTCCCATGTCATATGCAGTCTGTGTCTTGGTATTTCCAGTCAGAAACCCAGATGTAAGGAGCATTTCAAATGTAAAACAATATACTTTATAAAATAAGTGATCTAGCTCTCCACTTTCAGGCTGCAGAAAGGGGGTGTATAATTTGCGCAAAGGAGGAATTCAGTCTTGTGTGATCCTTTGGGAAATTGCTCAGGCCTACTTTGTAAATGAGTCTTCTCAAGGGTGTTCACCTGGTTCAATACTGATTGACTACTTGATTGTCGGATTGATTCTTTCTACTGCTTTCCACAACATGTTGCAACTGTCTCACAGAGAAAGAGAGAAATGAGCAGACTGCAGTACAAAGAACAGATTCCGTTTCCTATGAATGAAATACTATTAGATGTATTTGCTCTACACATAAAGTATTAAGGCTACAAGTACTACTCCCCATGTGAGCTGCATGACAGAACTGTCTTAAGCCACTGCAAACAAACTAAAATCAGAATAGACAGCACTGATACCCTTATGTGTACTTCTGAACTGTTGCTGGAGTGACATCAGGGAATGGGAGGGGCTGTATTACAAGTGATCCATTTGCATGTAAATGGAGGCTTGCTTGACATTTTATTACATTGGGTCAGAGCCTCAGACTCTAGATATGTATTGGAACAGAAAAAATGACTGATCTCTTATTGACATATGTACAGTAACTGATGTAATGTATAGTAAATACATCAGACCTATCCAAATCAGAAATATACAGTAGTCTTCTCCTTTAATATACGTAAGGCAAAGTATATGGGATAGTTTTCTGGGTTGGGGATGGCGGAAGTGTGCGTTATATACATACTTCACTCTGATGGTTTACTGTGAAGGTATACTGTTCAATCTTTTCTTCCCTTACTATAAAAGTACAAGACAGCTTAACCACAGGGCAATCAAAATGGCATCAGAGATTAGTTTGACTTACTAACATACTAAAAGCCAGCAGAACAGGCCTAACGGTCTTGTGTCTGCTCTGTAGCCAGCCCCTATCGGGCGCTCACTCCTCCACCTCCCCTAGCCCCAGAGAGGGTCATCTTCAGCTTCAGTATACCCATGCACCTATCCCACCCCCTCTTAAAGCCCTCCACTAGACTCGTGGGCAGTGCATTCCATGGCCCCACCACCTTCTCAGTGAAGTAATGCCTTCTACGTTCTCCCCTGTAATTTCCCCCTCCAGCTTCCACTCATGCCCCCTGGTTGTGCCCCTTTCTTTAGCCTGAGCATTTCTTTGGCTCTGCCTCTGTTTATCCCTTTCGCATATCTGAAGACCTTCATCATGTTCCCTCTGCCTCCTCCTTCATCCAGTGAGTACAGCCCAAGGATTTCCAGCCTTTCCTCATGGGTTCTTTCACTCATAGATACATAGATACATAGACAGTGTCGGCAGATAAGGGCCTATGGCCCACCCAGTCTGCCCATTTGAGCTTGTAAGTTCAGTTTATGTTTTCCAAGAAGTCTGTTGCCCCTTACCCCTGACCTCCAGAATTCCTTTATGTCTATCCCATGCATTCTTAAATCCCATGATTGTTTCAGCCCCCACCACTTCCTCTGGCAGGGTGTTCCACTTGTCCACCACCTCGCTCTGTTTAGAAATTCTTCCTCACGCTTCCTCTGAATCGCCCCTCCTCCAACTTCATCCCATGCCCTAGTCCTGGAACATCTTTTTCGCTTAAAAATAGTGCATTCCTGCACCCTGTTCCTCCCTGTAAGATACTTGTATGTCTCTATCATATCCCCTCTCTCCCTCCTCTCCTCCAGGGAGTACATGTTCAGTTCCTTCAACCTGTCCTCATAGGACTTGTGATGCAATCCATGTACCATCTTTGTTGCCCTCCTCTGAACCTTCTTTACCCTGTCTATGTCCTTACGTAGGTAAGGTCTCCAGAACTGCACATGCCCCGAATCATCCTGGTTGCCCTCCTCTGAACCCTCTCCAGCAATGCTATGACCTTCCTAAGGTGAGGTCTCCAGAACTGCACGCAGTACTCAAGATGCAGCCTAAGGCATTATACAGAGGGAGGATCACCTCCCTCCTCCTGGACGTAATTCCCCGGGCTATGCAGCCCAGAATCCTGTTTGCCTTTGCCGCAGGTGATCTTCAGTTTTCAGTATTATTCATTTTGGTGTCTACCACCACCCCCCGGTCCCTTTCACTCATTGTGGCTTGCAGTGAGACCCCTCCCAGGGTGTATACATGACCTGGGTTTCTGACCCCCAGATGCAGCACCCTACATTTCCCTGGATTAAACTTCAGTTCCCACCTTTTTGACCAACCCTCCAGGGTATCCAGATCCCTCTGGACTGTGTCTCTCGCTTCCTCCCTATCTGCCAGTGCTCCCAGTTTTGAGTCATCAGCAAAGAGGCTCATTTTACTCCTAAACCCCCCCTTCCTATATCGGAGACACAGGCATTAAACAGGAGTGGCCCCAGTACCGAACCTTGGGGAACCCCAAGGAAGACCTTCCTATGGTAGGAGACTATCCCACCAACCACTACCCTCTGAGTTCTATCTGTTAGCCAATTTTCCACTTATCTAAGCAATTGTCCTCTCACCCCCATCCCCCCAACTTTGTCAACAACCCGATGTAGGGCACAGAGTCAAACGCCTTACTGAAGTCCAGATATAGGACGTCCACTGGCCTTTGTCGGTCCAGGGTCCCAGTCACCCAGTCGTAAAAATCTATGAGGTTGGTTTGACACGGTCTCCCCGGGACAAAATCTTACTGTTTGTCATCCATGTGCCCCAACCTTTCCAGTTGCCTCCCAAGCTTCTCCTTGAGGAAGCTCTCCATTAGTTTGCCTACCACAGACGTTAGGCTGACATTTTGCTTAATTCGAGGCTGCTGTCCTTTGCTTTTCACACACATACATGATCATGCACATTGACTCTGTCCTGCGAGTCTTAGGCAGGACTGAGGTGACTGTCGATACTGGAAGCAGACTGCAGGCAGGGAAAAGGCAGTAACAAGAGGTAAGTGCCAACATGTCTTTTTTTTTTTTTACTTTTGTTTTAATACCCTGCTACAGGTATACAGTGACCGAAACAGTCACATTTCCCAAATATGAACAGTCTCCTTTACTGGGCTCATCCATGGTGCACTCCTATCTGAAACTTTATGGCACTGTTGATTACTCTCAGATGATGTATCAAATTACTTGGATTTAAAAATACTGTTGCTAACATAGCTGGACAAGTCTTGTGCTATAACATACACGTACTCTTATTTGTATATCCGAGACAGTACTTTCTTGTATGGGTATGTTTCATTATGTAAGCAATAATACCCGACAGGGTGGGCAGTATTGGGCAATACCAGACCGCCCAGGGGCGTAATGCGGCCAGACGCTGCAGGCGTATAGCCCCTGGAAGGTCCGCTATTGTCCACACTGCCCACCCTGGAGGGTATTATTGCGCTTAGAAAAAGGGCATTGGTAAAGTAAAATAAGTTTATTTAAAAACAGTTTGTAAAAAAATAAGTTTAAGTCATGAGTTCAAATAAAGTTCAAGTTAAATAGTTCTTCCACTTATACTATCCATCTACAGCTTCTGTAGTAGAAGGTTGAAAGTGTTGATCCTGGTTGTCGTGCCCCCCCATTTCCCTCATCAGAACACAGCATGGTATCACTCAGGATCACAGAGAGCTACTATCATTGCTCTATGGAATTTATATATTTTTTTTGCCTTCCGTTCTGGTGGGCAGACCGCAGGTGCAGTGGGAGTAAACGGTACATCGGGAGCTCATCAGCAATCATCCCATCATTCAGTCATTCAAAACAGTGCTCAGTGAGATGGAGCTGTGTTTCCTTGAACAGCAGATTTAACTATACTGACAGGGGAAACAGCGTGGGAGAAGGTTGAAAGGGCGGGCAGGCGGCCGGAGGATTTGTGGCTTACTTTGGTGACTCATTTATTTGCGTGAATTGTGGTGAGAAGACGGCAAGTGTAGCCCGAGTAAAATAGAAGCAAGCGGAACACCAGATGCTTGTGATAATTCAAAGTAGTGTTCAGTGAGGTGCGAGTTATTGGGAGTGGGGGGGTACTGTAAAGGTGTGAGTTTAAAGATATGGAGGGGAACAGTAAGGGACAAGGCTGAGAGGGTGGGTGCCCGGAGTACTTTTTTGTTCAGGTTTACCTCAGCGACTCTTTACTAACGGACATTATCAGCTGTAACCCGTTGCCAGGTTACTCTTGTGGGGATGGAGCGGATCTTGCATTGTCTGTCACTCGCTCTGTAAGGGAGCTGAAAACAGGAAAGGCTTTTTGATATATGTGTGTGGGGGGGGGCAGGATATGCCAAATAAATGTGTTTGGCATGCAGTGAAATGATGGGTCTCGTCAACTGATAAAAAACATGGCAGCAGTTTGGAACCGTGTGCCCAGTGCTTCTGCCAATGATGAGGCAGGCTGAGCACAATGTTACTTCCCTTGGTATGATGCAGGTTTGGGCTGGGACTTTTTATTTGGTGGGCATCTACTGAAAGTTAATGTACCCCTGTGGAATGTGTACTAGCTTCCAAATAAAAAGCCAATTTTCTAAAAAATAAATAAAATACAAGTTAAAAAAGATTTGCAGTGGTTCAAAAGCAATATAAAATAGTGTAAATTGGAATGGGGGAGTATGGGGGGGATACACCAATGCAAAAGCGGAGCTGGAGGAGATGTGGCGGAGGACAGTGGCAATTAGTGGAGTGTGCTGAGAAGTTACAGAGGAGAGACTTGAGGGAGAAGTGGGCAGAGGCATAGCAAATGTACATGGGAAGAGAAGACCAGAGTTTAGGGATCAGAGTTTAGTTTTACTCTGCAGAAAATTAGAGACAACCCTGTGCAAGAAACAGAGTATGCCTTTGAAACTTAGAACTGTTTTTAGGAGTCCCCTCTTATATACGTTTATATGTACAGTTACTGTGTCTCTGGGTTACAACAGTGTACTCCCAAGTTCTGAGTGAGAGACCTGCAAAGCAAAGCTCAGCAGTTCTGCAAAGCACAGAGTACTCAAGCAGAAACTCTCAGAACCATAAATGACACAGGAACTGTGCATGTAAACATAATTCTTTGCAAAAAATGTCATTAATGCACTAGTTAGAGTACCTTATTGCTATAAAAGTAGAGAAATGTGGAGTTAGTGTCTCCAACCCCAAGTCCCCACCCACAAGTAGCAAAAGGGAAAAAAACACAACAACAACAACTGAGGTTTGGGGTCTCTGGAGTCTTGGCTTATCAGTCATGGGGTCTTCCTTGGGGTTGTCAACCTTGATGCTCAACCCCACATCCCACAGTCTCTAGTCCGAAAGCACAAGGTATAGCTCCAAGACAGTGCCTCATAGTGATACACTCTTCAAGGTAGATAAGTTACGTCTTGCCACATGTTGCCAACACAACTGGTTGTAGCTTTCTTCATGCAGGGCCCGAAGAAAGGAGATCATGTGAGATGCTGTTTGCTCAGGGAACGGGGTGAGCATTAGGACTGACAACCCCATGGAAGACCGCACCACTGATCTGCCAAGGCTACCAAGACCCAAAAACCATATTTTTGTTCCTGCCTTTTGCTGTTTTGGGGGGGGGGAGTTAGGGTTCGAAATCCTAACACCACATTTCCCAACTTCTGTGGCATTGTTACCGTGTGATTTTTTTTTTTTTTTTAAATATAAAGAGAGCATGAAAGACATTTTTTTCTTTTTAGACAGACATCTTGTAAGAGACAGTGGCTGTCTGATGGAATGTGACAGCGTGGTGCTAGCAGTGAGGGTCAGTCGGTGACATTCAGTGTCTGTTCTGGGGTGAATGTCCTTTTTGTGGTCCAGACAACGTGGGTTTAGGTCAGGAGGCAATACAAAACTGTGTGTGTGTGGCTGAAACATGCCTGTGTTGAAATCGGTCAGAATTTGTTCATGAAACGTAAGCAGTGACGGTTTCCACACTGTGTTTTTTTTTTTGTTTGTTTGTTTGTTTTGAGAGGGGGGATTAGCAGGTGGAAGTGAAGCGTAGAGGGACTGGTAAGTGCCAGGAGATCCAGTTCGAGTTTTGGTAATGTGGAGCTACAAGGTGCTGTTTAAACTGGGCTTTTTTGTTTTTTTGGACTGGATCTCTGAGGGCGAAGTTTACCACCATTTGGCCGGGGTGAGAGAGAGAGACACACACGCACACAGACAACGGGAAGAACAGACAGAACGTAACAGTCAGGAGAGCCGAGCCGAGTGTCAGCACTTAGAAAGTATTTGAGATACTGGAGAAAAATGAAAGGAAAAAGGGGGGTTGTGTCACTACAGCTGATTTATGGGTTTCTTTCAGGAATGTAAAGAATTGTTTGAATCTCCCAGTCTTCTGCTTTTCTATGCAGCTTTAGTAGGGGGATTAATATGAGGACTAAGAGCACTAGAAGCTACAGTTCATCTTTTGAATGATGTGCTGCGCCATTTAGCGGCGATTCAAAATGGCAGTGTTTTGTTGTTGATGTTCGGGGTTGGAGCGATCTATTTAGACGCGGCTGACTGGCACCTTTCCCCGTGGGTACTGCTAGGATTTACCATGGGTAAAACGTGCCAGCCAGCCAGCCAGCCAATCAGATTACAGCTTTACCAGACTCCATTGTATAATTAGAAAAACAATCCTAGCTGGCCAAGAATTATGTCATGATTTACAATGACTATAGGAGTACTTGGCATATTTACAAATGAGCAATCTTGAGAGGCTAAAAACAATGCCGGGATTTATAATATAACACACAGTAAGCATGTTTCCCCTGTGTTTTTTCAAAAGCTGTTCTTCACATTTTAGAACATTAAGAACAACATTCCTCAGGTGAATCCATCAGAATGGGACAGCATTCTATATGAACTTCTTTTATTAGAATTTCCTTGTTGTGCTGCAGCAGCAATGTCAATTTTTTTTCTGCTTCACTAGTGATGTCATTACTGCAGCACAACAGATTAAAACACCTTTTGCACGCTACACAGAATCATGAGCCATGGCAGCCGTCATTAGCCAAGCAAGCCTGAAATGATCTGGTCGTTCCCAAAGCAAAAATGTTCTAATTTGTTTTGCTTATTCAAGAGTGGATGTTAAATTTTGCTATAGTAAGCACTCAGAAGTTACGCTGTCTTTTGGCGCTTGTGATGGATGCGAAAGCTGCAATTCTGTTAGCGTGATACACACTAAATATGTAGTTTTAGCGTTTTACAATAAAACATATGCTTCATCATAATATGGGAAATTTGTTACCGTTATTTTTTATTTTATGTTTTTAACTTTCTCTCCCCCCCCCCCCAAATATCCTCCCAGCTCGGACTTCCTCGGGAACCCCAAGGAGTCATCCATCTACTGTCCGCCTTACCTGATCCGCCCTCTTCACCCATGGAGCCACGGTTTACCCCCCCGGGCGGGGACGAGGTGGGGCCCCAAACACCCTGAACTTTCCTGGTTTCGTCAGTCGGAGGGTGGTCAGGCAGGCGGCAGCACATTGAGGGCAAGCTCCAGGGCTCTGTCTCCTTCGGAGCACAAAGGCATTTTTCACATTTCTTGTGGATGTTGCAAGTTCCCTTGACGTTAAGGCGCAAGTGCCAACATCCGTAACATCCTCCCCTGGCTGCCTCAGAGGTGTGTTGAATCCCTGACCTTCGTCCGAGGCCAATCAGACCCTGAGGAAACAGACGTAGGTTTAAGCCTCTGGCCTCCACCAGGGGGTCAGTATATGCTGGGCTGATTCCCCAAACTCCCCCAGAGAAGGCAAGTTGTGGTGGGACACTCAAGCCTACTCCCCCCGGCCGGCCTTCCAGTGACCCGAATCTGCTCCCGAACCTGGGTCGCCAGTGTTGCAGAGAGAAATCCAACCACTGCACCAGTGGGCCGGCGCTGTTGCTGTTATTTTGCAAAGTTTTTGCAAAGTTTTCAACACTTAGGTTGCCCGTACACTATAAAAGACTGTATATGAACAACAATACACATACAAGACTGGGTTTCAATGTTGAGGTTTTCATGATAACATCTCTAGCTGCACTCTCAAGGGCTCTTGTTATCATGGAAACCTCTCGATTCAAACACAGCCTTGTTGTGTATGGTTGCTCAAGCTTTCCAATGTAAAGAACAACTTCTCTCAGGTGCTGAGATTAGACTCTTGTTCCCACAGTACTAAAGCATCCCTGACACACAGCTGCTCAAAATGAATCAGCAGCAGCTGCCTAAAAGCTTTTTGGATTTACAATCAGCAGTATGGCACTGGGATTTGCCAACCTAGAAACTCCATATGTAAGACGGATTATTTCTTGTAGGAAAAGATACTTATTGTTGCATTATACATAAGAACTTGCAGGTTCGCGCTTGTGCCAATGATGCAACCATACTAACTCAGTGGTGAGAACCAGCTTGTTCTTTTGGCTTGCTGTGGGATCACTAAGTTTAGACTGTTATGGCAGCTCCAGTCGAGTCCTGGTGGTCCACTGTCCCCAACTAAATATGTATCTCCCTTGGGTCTAGTGGATTTCCCCCCCTCTCTAGCCCTGTGTTTAGTTCTTAAGATTAGCAGTGCAGTACAGGTGTGCCACCTAATACCGCCACACATTTGTTGTGGTTCACAAGCCTGCCCCCACCCCCATAGAACTGCTTTTAGCAAGGATATGCTTATTGCTGCCACTGCAGCAGATGGGCTTTCATGGAATGTGGTATTAACCCTCTACCAGCCTTGCCCAAGCAGAAGTCAATATAGGACGCAATCCAATGAGAAAGGGTCTTTGCTGTATGTAGGACACAAACATTTCAAGAGGACAGAGAAGCTGTTTATTTGTTTGTAAATCTCTCCAAGCCACACGCATTCTAAAGCCTTAAACCCAGTGTAAAGCATAATGGTTATGCAAATTCAGGGGCAGGGTAAGTTCACAAAGAAATGTCAACTAGTACTACATTTCGCTTACTATGTCACTTCTATCTCACCACAACTGACTGATGCACATTAAATGGAACCTTAATCTTCATAAAATGCACAAAATAACACTCACTCATAACAGCAAGCATTTCAAGCTTTACTTGAAGCTAAAAAATAGCAATCTGTTTGGGGATCCTCCATGTAAAACAATTAAGAACAGGAATAGCGCCGGACTACCGGCACAGTGGTAGTGCTACTACTTGCGATGCCGGCGACCAGAGTTTGGGAATGCACTGGTTGTCAGAGGGCCAGCTGGGGGAGGCTTGAGCATCCCAGGACTGCTAGTCTCCTCCGGGGGGGTTGGGGAGTCCTGTCTTGGTGCATGACTGACCTCAAGCAGCGGCTGGAGGATCACATGCCCATGCTGCACGTACGGGGTGCAGCGTGACGGACGCTGGCTTTCGTCTTGGCATCAGCACACATCGCGTCTCTGGGGGTATACAAGAGACTTCTTGCCCCCGGCATGATATTGGTGAGAGGGCTGGATGTATGGCTCTCGGCCACCGGCACCATGACCCCTAGAGGAAGGGCCCCAATGAGATTCTAAGGACATTACGGGAGGGCTGAGCCAGGAGGCCTCTCCTACTTTGTCCCCACCAGGGGGGGTTTAAGCCACAACTCCGTGGGGGGGGGTCCTCCCAAGGACTTGGTGCGTAGGGTGCACACCAGGTGACAGCGCCAGAGTTAAAGGGGCTAATAAACAGAAATAACAAAAAAATTAAAAAAGAATAGGAACAGCATTGTCAAAATAAAATTAGCCTACAATTACTAAACATGCAAGACAATATTTACATGGCACCACCCACTGTTTAAGGGTGGTACGTCCTTCATACACATTCAGTAGTGTTAAGCAGATTAGCCACACTGCTGCTGGTGCATTGATCTGTGTGGGAAAACTGCACTTTCACTTTTCCAGTTACGGACCGACTTGTGCTTCTTCCCCTCGTCTCTAAACGTCAGATTATACTACTGTGGCATCTTGATTCTGCTGCCCATGTGTTACAGGGTTTTAAATCAGCTGAAAAAACTGATTAGCAGTTTGATGCGTGAATGTGACATCAGTTGTGAAAATGCATAGCACTTCGCACAGACTGGTTACCAAAATGTAAAAAAAATATGTATAGTTTTATGAATGTTGTTTACTGTGTCATGGACTCACTCAAAAAATGGTTAGCAGTCTACTGCTAAGCATTTTTGAAAGTGGTTAGCGTTACCCGTTTTGCTTAGCTATACCAACTATTTAATACCCTGTGTACGCAGAATGCTTTAATGCGTATTTGGCCTCTTCTGTAGCACTAGGCAGTGACGCACACACAAAATTACAGCAGTTCACCATTCACTGGGCAATGTTCCTACTTCCTTCCTGCAGTCCTACTCTGGAGTACATACAATAAGTCTGCTGGTTGTGCCAAACAGTGTGAAAAAAGTGGATTGTTGGATCCCATGAAAGTGAAAGAGGAGAGGCAAACAAATCCTACTGACCAGCACTGATGCAGGACTACAAACTAACTGGAATCGGGAGCACTTCAACAGGTGTCATTTTCAACCCGACAGTGAGTGCCACAGGCTGTCTCCTAAGCATTTCCATATCAGAAAGGCAGTGCAAATAAAGAGATATTTTCTTTCTCTCAGAAGATTAGTCTTTCAACTTTCCATTTAGCAAGTGGGGAAAAATAATTTGTTCGCCCCTGCTGTGGGTCAGGAAATTGACCTCTGATTGACAAGGCACTTTGCTGTTAATTGGCTAATCTGCTGGAGGTCTTATATCTGTAGTGGTGGTTTAACTCGGAGATTGTTATTACAAAATGTGGATAAAAGGGTTATGATCTGCCCAATTGCTGTGATAAATTTAGATTAGTGTCAAGTCTGACATTTGATTTAGCCTAAAACACTAAAAAGCTTGTGCCACCAAGCTGCGCTGTACAGAGCTTCTACGTGCAGTTCAAATGCAACTGTGGACTATTCAGTCTTAAATGAGACCTCACTTCATTGTTTGAAACAAAAGTGAGAAATGTAGTCTGCAACTGTGTAGGTGCAGAATGCTGCACTTTCTTCTTTTTGAGGTTTTCTACATCTTTATCATCATTTAAAACATCGTAGCCTCAATTACCACACAACTGCCTACAACCAACCCACAGCTTTCATTTGCGTTATCTGCCTTTCACACTGCAACATTTCTTCCCCCTCCACACAGCTTTTTACCCTTATGAGGGGGGTCGAGACGCACAAGGCTTTCATGTAGCCCATGGATCCTCATTTCCATTTTCTTCACCAGTCCCTGGCTGCAGCAGTGTAAGCACACGCATGTGGAGGCACACCTGTACTACAGAATCGTGGCCCTCCCACTAAGTCGCTCACACCTGCGCTACACACCAGACCTCCACATGGTGGCAGTCAAAGGCCCAGACAGCTTGCCACCCCTCCCTGGGGAAGGAGAGAAGTCCCTGGGATGCTTGATCCTCTCCTCCACCAACCCCCACCCGCCAACCCCAGTGCCCTGTATCCATTTCCAAACTTTGGTCCCCAGCACGGCAGCAGGCGAGGCACCACAGCTCCCTGCACTGCCAGGCCAGCCTGCAACATTTCACTAGTGATTTGCATTTCAGTTCTAAAATGTAGCAAAGTTGTTATATTTTTGTTTGCTGGTTGTTGTTTTTTTGTTGGTTTTTTTTCTGCACCTTTCATACCCTGGCCGGCCACTCCTTCGGGCCGCCAATGGACCCCCATCACGCCCCATCTTCCCTCAACGCCAGCAGCCATCCCCATGTGCTGTGCCCCAGTCAACCTGGCACATCCCTTCACGGCGGGGGGGGGGGCCTCCCTGGGCCACTAGAGAGAAGATAGTGTCCGAATCCATACTGGGCGCAAGATGGGGGAAAATCTACTCTGGCAACTACTCCCAGGGCTTTGTGACGTGAGGGGATCTGGGCCACTGTCATCCAATTGGCCATGCGGCAATTTTCTGTTTTCTCCCCCAGCTGACACATCACCCACATACTGGCCCAGCCACAACTGCGTCCTGGAGGCAGAGGCATTCAGTGGCATGTCTAGGCTCACACCACCAAGAACGCCTTACTGCAAGCCACTGCCAGGAGCCACCTAGCAAGCAGTCTGCTACCACCCCCACCCACCCACCCGGGAAGGAAGCATCCAAAGGATGCTCTCAACTCGCTCCCTGCTGGTCACTGCTCCGGCGTCCAGGTTCAGGGCGCGAACCAAGGTTGCCAGCATTCCAAGTGAACTCCCATTGCGTGGTGCCATGGAAAATGTAGCAAAGTTTGATGGCACAATACACCACCTACTAATCACTTGGTTACCCCAAAAAATATTTCCTTTAGTTCATAGCTCTTCAGCAACCGGCAGTAGTAAGTATGGGAACCACAGCAGGGGTGAAATTGTGATATTATCCTCACTGACGCCATGCCTCACAGAAGGTGCATTCGCAGTAAAAGAATACAACACAGCTGCAAGCTAGGGCTAGGAAGGTAATGAATATTACTTTCCATGATGTTCCTATTTGCTACGTGGTACTCTTTATTTCTATTTTTTGGCCTGCTAGGTGCGCTGGTCCAACTGACTTTTCAGGCACAACCTGGGAATAGAAACACAATTCAGAAATGGAGAGCAAGTGGTGCAACACCTGGCATAAAGCCATGCAGATGACACTGGAACAATCTGAGCACAGATTACAAAAGAGTGAAATGTAGAAACATAAGCAGCAGGTGACAAACTGAGCAAGGCTTAACAGATTCCACATAGATGTGCACAGATCAGTTTATCATGCCGCTACTTAAACTTATGAGGGGCCCCGCCCAGTGGTGAAGAGGGCTGAGGCGCCATAGGCACTTTACCCTTTCCCATGCCGGCGACCTGCGCTTGGGAACAGACGCAGGTCGCCTGGGGAGGGAGGACTGAGCATCTGGACTGCTCGGGACTTTGTGGCTCGGCGATAGACCGCCACCTGGAAGAATTCTGGCGGAGGTGTGCGAGATTCACCGCTGGGGGGACCTCATGACAGAGCACCGAAGGTGTAACTCCATGGAGGAGAGTACGCACAATGTGCTCATGGCACGTCATGTGAGAAGCCAGGGGAGAAAACAGAAGGTGGAAACCCGGGGGACAAGCTCCATGAAGCCCTGTCAGTCAAGCCATTGGCCTGCATGCTCTCTCTGGGGATCCGGGACCTTTTGGATTTGTGTTCCAGGTGGGGAGGAGGCTCCTCTCTGCCCCGCCGTGGGGGAGGATCCTAGAGATCCTAGTCATTGGTCCACCAGAGAGAGTCGGGATGGTGGCTGATGGGACAGAGCAGAATCAGCCATCCGTCCTGCTACGAAGGAGCAGAAACACTGTTATACCACCCCCAAAACAAACCAAAAAAAACCATAAGAGGTGCATTCATAGCCTACATGGCGCGCACACACACACACACACACACACACACACACACACACACACACACACGAAGACTTGAATAACCTTGAGGCAAAGGTGAAGGAATAAAATGTGAAAATGTATGATGACCAGTCAGCTGATCTGGGAGGACAGCTCAGGGCAGCAAGACAGGCAATACACTTGTTGCTCAGCTGGAGGCACCCACTGCTCTGCTTTGTGCAAAACAAGAAGCTAAGCCCAACCCCATATTTGCCATATTGGCTAAGCGTCGCGGACAGTCAAATACTATTATGGCCATCAGAAGGGGACATGGGATAGTAAATGTAGCAGAAGGAATAAGGTCAGGATAAAGCTCCTAACCCTTCCAAGGTCTCAGGGAGGATTGGCCCTGCCGGACCTTTATAGATACTATCAAGCTGCCCACTTGACACATATACTCTCAAGGAAACTAACTACTCACGACACCCATTGGGCAGAGATTGAGCAGTCAATAATCACTGATGAGGACTACTACCGCTTGCTGTACCACAAAAATGTTCCCCTCCTCCCCATCCCCCCTAACACCGGTATTACAACACCGAATGAAGGTTTGGTGCCACATTAAGAGACAATTCTCTTTGGACCTATATGCACCTCTACAAAGCCCAATAGCCACGCTCCCTAACTTCCCGCCCAGTGGATTGGACCATTCCTTCCAACAACGGAATAGGTATGGCCTAGTATATATAACTCAAGTCACCTGTCAGAATCAATTTCAGCCCTTCAGAGACATTCAGCAGAGGTTTAAACTAGCCAACATACATCACTATAGATACTTACAATTAAGACACTACTTTGAATCCCTCCCAGAGGAGGTGAGAAACCAGGCACCACACCCATTGCTGATCTCCAGTCTCTTGGCTCGATTTGCCTCCCCAAACCAAGGACACCTGGTGTCTGGCCTATATTGGGCCAGTAACCCTCACAGATGGCATTCGCCAACACCGGCAAGAAGAGTTCGATTCCCCAGTAAGTACGATTACAATGGGAACTGGCCTGCTGGCAAGCTGCCAGAATCACCAGCTCACACCAGTGGCGGGAGTTTGGCTGGAAGAACCTGATACGCTTCTTTAGAACCCCAGTAGTCACTAGCCATTACACCCTAGGTGGACAGGCCTCATGCTGGAGTAACTGCGGGGAGAGTTAAGGCCCATCTTACTCATGTCATGTTTACATGTCCCAAGCTGAAACCCTTCATACAGTCTCTTCAGGAGGAGCTCCAGGAACTGTTCGGAAGGCCTCTAGAATTAACCGAACAAGTGTACGTATTACTGCAGTTCCCTGGGGACTTCAGGACTCATGTTCCCGTTGCCTCCTAGCCACCCTCTTAACAGCCAGCAAAAAGGCTATCACTAAGTGTTGGTTGACTCCGGGGATTCCATCTGTGCGGGATTGGTGGTCCATAACAAAACAAATATATCAAATGGAAAAAATAACACATAACCATAATGGGCGTGAAGAGATATGTAGCTCTAGATGGAATAGATGGATTCTTTACTACATGCTGAAGGATACATCCTGTGTCCCATAGCTCCCCCCGCCCCTTTTGTGGGATCCAGGTCTTCTTCAGCCTGTGTCTCACCCACCCCGCACAGAGGTACCTCCTTACACTGGTTCTTTCCTCCTACGTTATGACCCTAACTATGTTAGAAATTGTTACACGAGCTAGTTCCCTGAACAGCACAGAGGGGTTCGGGAAGTCAGGAGTCATGGTATAACTAGTTTGACCTTTAGGAACACCACTACGCCTTGAAGAGGAGGAAAAGCGCAGCAAACAAATGAAGATTCGAATGGGTCTAGCTGTCTAAATGACCTTGAACTTTTACCTGACTACTATGGTACTATATCTGAAACAAAAGTTAATATAAATGTGTAATGTTGGACTCCTGTAAGTATCTCTCCTCCTTTTTGTTACCTAAACGACTGTATCTTTAACTTCTAAAAAATTTATTTTTAAAACTATAATAAAGACTATATTAAACACACAAAAAAAAAGGAAATAAGGTCAGAATTTTCCAAATTCTACGTTCAACTCTATACATGACAGCATAGTGCACCAGTACAAGCCGCTTGCAGCTTTCTGGCCCAAACTGATCCACCTTATCCTACAGAGGAACAGGTAGAGGAACTTAGGAAGCCCATAACACCTACAGAAATAAGGCAGGCAATGGGGAAACTAGCAAAGGGCAAGGCTGTAGGCCCAGCTGGGCTGCCAATTGGGTTTCCGTGGCAGAGCAGGGATAGGCAGCCTGCCCCAATACTGAAGCGCCAAAAAAAAAAAAAAAAACCACACAAACACCACAAAGAACTGCACTCTGTAGTCAAGCTGTTGTGTTTCAAAAAGTGCCCAGTTGCACTCCATAATGTACTTTATTCAAAAAGAAGTCTGGAGGACTTGCATCCTGATACTTCGACCTGCAATAGGTCTGATGTTTTTCCAATCGAATGTTATAAAATTCTAAGGGAAAAAAGGAGCAACAATACTGCAACAGGTGATATAGGAGGTCAGAGATAGGAAGCCTTCCTTTGGCAATCGGGCAACCACAACAGTAACACATAAACCAGGCAACGACCCAGCAAAGTGCACTGCGTATCGCCCCATCTAACTTTTAAATGGCGATGTAAATATCATGGTAAAGATGAGAGCCACCAGGTTAAAGACGATCCTGCCAACTTGGAGAAGCCGGATCAGACAGGTTCTGTTCAGGAGAATTTCTCCTTCAATAAGCTGAGAAGGCTATTGAACATGACCAAATGGGGAACTCAACACCTGGGAGAACCCTCTGTGCTCTCCCAGACTGCCGAAAAAGCCTTCGGCAGGGTTGAGTGGGGGTACCTAACTAGAGATACTGAGGAGATTTGATTAGGGTGCGCATTCACAGACAAGGTGCAGCTCCTATAGAAGATCCCAAGGGCTAGAGTACTGGAGAATGGGGTCTATCACTGAAATTTGGGCCTTACATAGGGACCAGGATGGCTGTCCCTTATCCCCTGTTGTTCACGCTGGTGATCAAGTCACTTGGAAAACAATTAGGGAAGACTCCAGGGTGCAAAGCATACAGAGGGGTTGGGGCCCTCCGCACAAAATATAGCTTTATGCGGATAATGTGCTGCTGTTCATTACACATGCAGAGACACCCTTGTCAGTAGTCACAGACATCGTATAACAATTTTCTAGGTTTTTGGGCCACAAAACAACTTTGAAAACTATGAAGCTCTACTAGTGGTGCTGAGGGTTAAGGTGCTGGACGCAACACCTCGCGCCAAGCTGGCAACTCGGGTTTGGATGCTGACTCATGTTGCCACAGTTCAGTCGCAATGGAAGAGGAAAGGGCATCTGGAGAACTAACCTCCTCTCCCAGGAAGGGACAGTTTCAGAGCCTGGCGTTCACTTGGCCCCTTGCGTTGGCTGGGGTGGGGGGTAAGGCAGTCGGGGACTGTCAGCATTGGGGAAGAGAGTGGCAGCTGCCAATGCTCCACACATGGAAGCATGCACATGAACATCTGTGAGGCACTGCACACCACCCATCAGGAAGAGAAAATGGTTTCCTGATCTGCTGCTTACCCTGGCCACCCGGAAGCCCAGCACCCTGACCATGTAAATACAAAGGTTAAGTCCTGGAGGAAAATCAGGGGAGCAGGGCTGGGGTGGCTGGCGCCAGAGAGTGGCTTAGGGCAGAGGGAAGAAACAACACTACTGAAAGGAAAAAACTGAGCTCATGCAAGTGGGGTGGGGTGGGGAGGGCCTAATACAACATGCCTCTGAACTCCAGAAGAGCTACTGCAAGCATCAAACATCTGGGAATTGGGATGGGTCCAGTGCTGACCTTCTACACACTGACCTACAGGCCACTGCTCACAACAATATATGCAAACCGAGTGGTGGCAAACACTCCCAATCTCAAGGGAAGGGGGTGAATAAACTTGGTTAAAAATTAATGTGTTTCCTAGAGTATTCTATCCGCTGCAGATGCTACCAATGGGCCTCAAAAAGCAAGACCTCAAGGGGCCCCCCTTCATTTATAGCAAAGGTTGCTTTAATTAATATAAAACAGCTCTGAAAAATTTCTCCATTGACTTGTATGTAGTGCACCCCAAGCTCTCCCTGGTAAGATGTCACAAAACGTCTGGAGTGCAGGAGTGGGGCCGGTGGACAAGCAAGTGGATGGGATCAGCTGGCCATCTGTTTGGCACAATTTTCTATCACTCCCCTCCCATAGTGGGCGTATGGAAACATTGTGTTTTACCTCAGAAGACTATCGCCAGTACAAGGTAAGGGGTTTCTGTACTGAAAACCCATTTTTAAAATCGTGACGCTTCTCTTTAAGACACTGAAGAGGACCACAAACAGTACTGAGCCCTGCGGCACCCCACTGATCACTCTCCCCTCCTCAGAGTGAGCGCTGTTCACCAACACTCTCTGTCACCTGTTCATTAGCCAGTTACTTATCCGATTTACCACCATGGATCCTACCCCTAGACAGCTCAATTTCTTTAGCCGTTTTCTGTGCGGCGCAGTCAAAGGCCTTGCTGAAGTCCAAACTGGCAATGTCCACTGCCCTCCCCTGATCTATTTTCCTGGTCACCCAGTCGAGGGAAAAAGATTCATCTGGTATGACATGCCCCCTTCCCCATGAATCCATGTTGCCTTTGGTCTTGCAGCCCATTAGATTCAAGATACTCCATTAAAGTCTCCTTTAACAGGGTTTCATTAGTCCCCCACCCCCCACCGCCACTGATGTGAGAGCCAACAAGCCTACAGTTGTTTGCCTCCTCCTGCTGCTTATGGAACAAGATCACGTCTGATCTCCTCCAGTCCTCCGAAAAAAGGCACATTTCCAGTGACCTGCTGAGTTAGGCAGTCAGTGGTACAGCAAGCACCTCCCTGCAGGGTATTAAATAAGCTGAAAAAACTGATTAGCACTTCCACGTGTAAAACTGCTAATCAGCTGTAAAAATGCATAGCACTTGGCACAGAATGGTTAGCAACATTTTAAAATATTTAATTTAATTTTTTCTACTGTGCCGTAGACTCACTGGGGGAAAAAAAAAAAAAAATGGTTAGTTTACTGCTACACATTTTTGCCACTGGTTAGCATTACCCCGTTTTGCATAGCATTTTGCTGTGCTATACCAGCTATTTAAAACCCTGTCCCGAGTGCTTTTACTACCCTTGGGTGTATCCTACCCGGTTCAGTCAAAACTAGTACTACCCCACTAGCCAAATGGTGGTAGATTTTCTATTGACCAGTAAAATTCCCCCTTAACTAGCCAGGCCGGCTTGTACTGGAAAAGGTAACAGTTCAATAATTTCACCGGTTGTACCAGTAGGTTTTCCCAGTCACTAGCCCTGCTGGCCAGTAGCTACAAAACTTAACTTCAACCCCTACTTGATAATGGCTTCCAGGACCTTGCCCAGCATGGATGTAAGGCTGAATGGCCTGTAGTTAATGGGTCCAACCTTGCCCCCTTTTTGAAGATGGGGACTACACTGTCCACTTTCCAGTCCTCTGGCATCACACTTGTTCAGACAGACTCCTGAAAGAACACAGCAGCAACCCTGCCAATTGCCCCCACTGATCCCTTAGCTCTACCATAAAAATAGGGTGCATCTCATCTGCCCATGGGACTTACTCAGCGTTATCTCTGCCAAATAGTGAGCTTACATTTATTGAATTTATTTATTTAATATAATCGGATAGACCTTTGAGCGTGAGCTTTTTTACAAAGGTTCCACGTCAGGATGGACAAATAAGACAAATACACATATACAGTGGTTACAGATGCCTGCTCGTTGGCATATAAGAGCATTTACATGAGAGTTACACAAACTGTAGAGAGAAAAAAAAAAGAGCACTACTAACAGAGTAGATGCTATTTCTGAAAAAAAAAAAAAAAAATTGATAGCATCATTTAATCAGTAACCCCCCCCCCCAGGAGACAACCAAAATACGTTGTTAGACTAAGGTTGAGAAGGCTGCATAGGGGTTAACGCTTACTCAGATTGCATCAGGCCAGGTGACAGTAAAAAAAAAAAACAGGAGGCAGAGGTTTGAACTTACTCATCAAGGGCAAGAGGTCGGGGGATAGTGGGCCAGGTCGCGGGGGGGGGGGTGGAGCAGCTCCAAAAAGGGCCTTGTCGAGTTAGGGGTGGTAGGGGGAGGCATTCTCTACATGCAGAATTAAGAGTTGAATCAAGTAGCATGGCAGGCATGATGTCTGATGGCTGCACTGAGGCTACCTGGATGCCATAAGCCCTCCTAATCAGCACCCTTCCCCTGCCAAGGGTCCCTTGGTGAACACTGAAATTAAAGTTATTCATCCAGAGCAAGCCCTCTGATGCAGCGTTAGGGCTTCCACTCACACGCCAACAACCGGGTTCAGGAATGGACCCAGGAGTTGGAGGTCTGGCATGGGAAGGGCACTGGCGTCCCAGAGACTGCTCTCTCTCCGGGGGTACAAGCACTGAACCTAATTCTATGGCTGGGGGGAACTGATCACCGGAGCTTGCTGGTAGGTGGGAGGTGTGGCACACGACAAGATGCCATTGACGTTACTGCACACCATGCTCCCAAATAAAAAATGGGACAATGCTTCAGGACGCAGGGGGTCGGCCAGGGGGAGACAGGCTTGAGTGTCCAGCGACAGCTCGCATTCTCCGGGGGGAAGGTTGGGATCCATCCCGGTGTGGGCTGACCCCTAGCGGAGGCTGGGGACATGTCGGCACATAGGCGCCTCAGGCGCCCGATTGGCCAGAAGCAGAGGTCTGTGGACCAATCACCTCCGGGGGTGAGACATAGGGGGATTGGGAGTGGATACGTCAGGGGTGATGCCATGACGTTGGGTATGAACCACTCCCCGAACAAGGGAAAAATAGTGCACGGTCTCCTAGATGACAGAGCACCATGGTGGAGACCCTGATGGCCCATGCACCTGCTTGCCCAGAACAGGTCCGACAAAATATGCAGCATCGAGGTGTCCTGCCGCACCCCGTACCCGCCTAGGGGATACAGCCAAGGCTCCGTGGGGACAGACCGGGATTCAGATAGGCCATGTGTGCGAGGATGCCGCACTGTGCGTCTGTCTCCTGAAGGAGTGGAGACTGTGCACAGGGGAAGTATAAAGAGTAATTTCAAAAAAAAAATTAGGGGGCCATGCAATGTGCTGCTTTCGCCTCACCCATGGAATTCCACCGTCACCTCGTGGTGCTCCCTGGACACAGAGCCTCAGGTTCTGATTGAGGGGAGAAAAGGACAACTAGGCCCCTCCAAAGACCTCATCCTGGGGGTATGCCGGGGGACACCAGGGACGCACTTCCCAGACACCGAACCTCAGGTCCTGGGGGAGGGGTGAATAACGGGCTTCCTGGGAAGTAAATGGGGGAGAGAGAGAATGGAGGATAAGTCCTAGGGGACAGGGCTGGGGCAGTGGTTGGACGATGTAGGCCGCGGTGGGGGTAACTAAAGCATCTCAGCTTTGCACCCAGCTTTCTGACAAGTCTCCCCACCCCGGTTTTCCAAGGCCCAATCCCGCCCTTCACTTTCCTTCTCACGAACCATTTGATCGACAATGTAATACCAGTTTTGGGGGGGGTATTTTGCCAACCAGTTTGATGTCACGCTGTGAGAGTATGAAATAAATCTGTTATCAGTTTATATTTATCTAAAAAAGATTATTTATTTTATTTATTTATTGTACAACCGGATTTACAACCTTTGAGCCAGGGGCTCGTTTACAAAGGTACCTCGTCACAGAGAGGACATAAAGTGTCACACATTTACAGAATACAATCACACAGAATAACAGTCTTACAAAGTTGCTAGTACACAATCAATAATTAGAAAAACATTTCAGAGTGACAGATTGAGTACATTTACACACCCCTACCTCAAAATTAGGTCAAATTATTAGTTTATTATTAACAGAATTGGGTTGGATCTGGACACTGAAAAATCTTGACAGACACTGCTCAGATTAAAGTGAGTATCCTGATTATTCTTCTGAAATCAGTTTGCCTTAGCTACTCCACTGAATTTTAATTTCTTCTGGCTTATATTACATGACTGAAGAACAATAGATTTTCATCGTATACATGCAAATGCTACAAATCTCTTTCAGTAGGGCAGTTCAAATCAAAACTTTTTGGACTTGCGCAGCCCAGCCATGACTGTAGTTGAATTTCCACTTGCCTCTCATACTTTATTCTCTCAAATGTCGCATACTACGAGGGACACCCGTTTATTTTTACTCCTCAGAATGGCTCCGACCCACAACACACTGCCACAAGAAAAAAAAAAAAGACACTGGAAACTCAGACTTTCAAGCAAGCATTTTTAATACCTTATGATGTTAAAATACAATTCAACTTTGCACAAAGGAACTAGTTCATATATTTCATATGTAAATTTGCCTTGTTTAGTGATTCCTTATGAGCGGATATGGTTCTTGTAGTAGATATACTGCCATGCACTCTCCCAACCTCTAGGTTGTTGTGTTGTACCAAATATTTAATGTACTTGACTGCACACTATTTTGTTGTCCGTTTACTGTTACTGTATCTAATTTCTATTTCTTTTATTGTTCAATTGGTTCTCCTTTGTACTGTATGACTGTTTCTCCTTGCAACCAGCTTATTAATATACACAGACACACACACACTATAATCTTATGATTCATATCCGAAAATGGGCATATATTTGTCTGAAATGCTTAGCTGATCAATAAAATCTAAATAAATGTGTACCACGTTTCAGTGAATTTCTGGAAAGTATGACTAAACACGAGAAAACATTTTTGCTCGAAGCATTACAGATGGAAACCCACCACTGACAGAGGCACAATGTTGCCAAATTTGAGAAATCTTTACTGCTGCTGCCCTAAAAGTGACCAGGGCAGTCTGTCTGAAGAGCAAGCGGGGATCAATCTGCTGAAGTACTCCCCATGAAAACAGAGCAACGATGCTACCCTTCATGCTTGCTTTATCACCTGACAAAGAGAATCGTGTGGAAACCTGCCCCCAATTAGGTGCTCGGTTCTCTTAGGGCTGGGAAGTGGCCTGAAAAGAGCAGTATGCTCCTAACAAGGGCATAGGGAAAGGGGGAGCATTGTTTAACCAGGAGTAGCACACTAAGCCGAAGCTTGTTTCCAGATGCGACCTGGGAGCACAAGGAAGTTAAGTGACTTGCTCACTCAGGTTCACACAGTATGCACCTAGGCGGTTATGGAAATTCAAAGCCAGGTCTCCAGATCAGCAGCTCAGAGCCTTAACCCACTGCGCTATACTGCCTCCTACATAAAACAGGAGGGTACCAGAAAGTAGAAAAACAAAGTGAAACAGCAGTGCAGGGCTGGTCAGCAGGTGCTTTGTTTACAACTGTGTGTGGCTTGCACGGGGCTGCTCAGGTCCGGTCGTCTCTCCAATGGTCACCCCTGCTATGTACCAGGTACCAGTCTTGGTCACATGGCTCTGGGGAATACATTCCCATCTTTGTTCAGGAGGTCTAGCCAGACCTCAGATGTAAAGTCTCTCCAGGCAACAAGGGCACCCTGCTATGGATGTTCCCAAGGGAATGTGTCTGCTGGCTTAGCAGCTCGAGAGCTGCCATGATTGGTTTGACTTCTGAAGGTTAGGGGCCTGCTTGAAGTGCTCAGTCAAATCTACTGGTGGCCCTTTATCACATGGTGAAGCTGGGGTAGGAAGGACTCCCATTCTGCATAGACTGAGTTTTGGGGATGGCTGAAGGCCACTGTGGACACTTGAACTGTTACTCTCTTTCAATTGTTTGTCTCCAGCTTGGGGCAATAGATTTCAGGTTTTCCACTGAGCGCTGCGCTAAAGTACACAAACTATTTTTCTTTCTGGACTTAGTTGCTTGTTGCACCTAATGTTTCATATTTGAAATGTGTCCTCTCCAGGGCACAAACGTTTGCCCCTGCACTCAAAGATGGGCCTGATGGTACTGAGGCACTGCCATAAAAATAAAGCACTACTGACTCATTTCTTATGCATTTCCAGTTTGGGGTTAAATAGGGGAAAAGCAGTCAATGTGCTCCGGAGGAAGGGGGTGCAAATAGAGGGCATGGGTGGAAGCTGGAGGGGGGTGATTCAGGAGAGAAAGGAAGAGGTGCTACTCCACTGAGAGGGTGGTGGAGCCATGGAATACACTGCCCAGGGGGCTGGTGGAGGCAGAGACGGTAGAGGGGTTCAAGGGGGGTGGGACAGGTACTGGGGAAGGGTCCTGGATACAAAGTCCTGTGCAGTAGGAATATCTGGGACTGGGAATGGAGAAGCCAGAGAGGAGGAGGAGGACAGCAAGGTCGGCTCCCAGGGTGGGGGCTGACCAAACGAGCAGACATGAAAGACCGTTAGGCCTATTCTGCTGGCATTTTAGTATGTTAGTTTAATTCTTTCTGTGGAAGCAGCCACCTTGGTGACCATGAAGCAGAGGTGAGTGGCAACTATTATGCACCTGACACCCCAGGGAACATGGATTGGTAATGGAAACATGCATATTGAAATCCTAACGCCCCCACCCCCCCATGCCTGAGTCCTCATTCCTTGCCTTCCTTGAGGTATTATGACAGACAACCAATAAACGTAGTCTGCCTTTGTTCTATGGGAAGACCCCCTTAAGGCCTGAATTACACCATAATATAACTGTTTGCCTCTTGATCGCTTCAGGCCTGAACAAATACTACAACAACAAAAAGAATACAGCACCAGTCACACTGAGCTTGAAAGACACTGTCACAACTGAAACTTAAATGTTACATTAGCACGCACAGGCTTGCATTACAGCAAGCAAGAACATATACAGAACGCAACACCAAATCATGGCCATAAGGCCCTTACTAACATGTAGGCTGCCAACAACCCCCAGCGTTCTCTGCTCTTCCCACTCTGGTGCCAGGGTGACCTTGAAAGTGATACATGGCCTGAGGGGTGTCCGAGGATGGAGACTGCCCATCCAGCCTTCTTCTGAGCCCAATACTGGTTAACCCACTGGGTGCGGGATCAGTAGCCTTGATGATGTTGGTAGATCTAGCACTCTTGCTGCCCGGTAGCCGAGATTCAGGCTACTGATCACAGATCCATCGGGGGAGAGACTGTGTCCCTTGCACTAGCAGCAACGGGAGAAGCCCTTCTGGAACGAACCAAGGCAGAACCAGCAAGGGACCACCTGCTCCTGTGGTCCTCTGAAGCCACCTCTTCCGCGGGAGGGTGGCACCTCTAACCTGGTGGGGAAGGCAGAGACTGTGACCTTCCCCCAAAAGCACTGCATTAACAGGAAATTGTTGTTGCACCCGAGGGCAGCACATCTAGCTGTGCGCCGTCAGGGCCTCCTCCTGTTCAGCTACCAGGCAGTCCTCACCCCGCCTGTGCCCTTGTGCCAGGATCTCTTCATGATACACGAGGTAATGATCAGTGTTGCAGGCGCATTCATCCCAGAACCACCGTGAAACTGCTTCATCAATTACGGCCACCAAACGCTCAGCAACAGTAGCAGGACCCTCATCGACCTCAGCGAGAAGCGGGGTAATGTGTGCCATCATACCTCTCAGTTTCTCAGCATTAACATTCATAGCACTGGCCTTCAAAACTCCGAGCAAAGGGCCAGAAAGTGTAGCACTTTATTATTTAAAAGAATATGTATATCCAGAAATAGCGCTAACGTTAGTAAGAACATCAGTAAACCTTTGCAAGGCAGAGGTAAATCTGAATGTAAAAATCAGTGCTGCGTGAAATTCATAGCAGTTGGGAGGTATGTGCGCCATCAAGATTAGCGCTGACCGCAAACACAAGAGAAACGGCCACGTCACGGTCAGCAGCAAAGAAGAGGATGTCGGTACGACACTTTCGCCTTTTATAGGCACCCGGAGGACTGTGGGCGGAACAGAGGACTCCAAGGGTTGTAATCAGAATACATGTTACTAAGGGTCGTATGGCCATGATTTGGTGGTGTGCTCTGTATTTGTTCTTTGCTGCTGGACCTCAGTAAAGAGGAGTGCTTGCCTATAATCCTGCATCTCTGTGTGTTTATTAAAACCATAACTTTCTTTCAAGCTACACTCTCGGAAAATTACACTTATGGCCACAATTGGAGAATCACATGCCCGGAGGTAACTATATTTCAGGCTTCTGCTACGTCTACACCACATACCAATTCTGTAGTTTGGGTTAGGATAACAACACATACCTTTTTAAATTAAGGTTTGATATACTGGGGGTGCTCTGCCAACCCCCACCCCCATGACCACACCATCACATCCTTGTTTGTTTCTTAAAAACCTGGGAGGGGGTGGTGCAGAGCCCCTTAATGTAAACAAATACAAAACCAAATTTTAAAAAGGCAGCTATCACTCATAGAGCTTGAAATGCACTTATTTCCAGACCTGAGGTTCTCCATTTATTTATTTGAAAACTGAAAAATCTGAAAAGCTAACCAAACAGAGGCTCATTTCCAGGTGCGTACTAGGACAGGTTAACAGTAGTGAGAGGAAAAATACACATTTGGTATATTTAAAGGAAGCACAAACAATAAAAAAGTAAAAATATTTACAAATGGTAAACAAAGGCAAAATAATACAGGAAAGAGAATATGAAAGTGTAAATATTTACAAATGGTGCAAAATTACATCATAACAGTACAAGGAAACTATGAACTGCAAACCGCCTGCTAAACACTGGGGAGAAGGGATTAAAGGGGCAGCTACAGGAAAGTGCGAGGAGATTTAGGAGTAATTCCAGAGAAAGGTATGAGAAAGAGTGGTATATGGGAGCTGGGAGATTATTCCAGATTGAGGGGTAATGCAAACAGAGAATGCAGACTGCCCAACAGCGAGCCGGCACTGGTGGGTGGAAAAGGAAAGGGGTTCAGAGAAATGGAGCCAATAAGTGGTGGGGGAAGTGGTGAGTGGAGGTAGTAGTTGAGGGAGGAAGGCCAGCACTTTGATCGAAAGGAGGCACAGTACCACAGGTGCAGGATGTCTAAGGACAGGAGAGCGAGAGACATATGGTAGAGAAGACAGTGTTGAGTAAGTGGGGGAAATGTTTATTTTTATCTGAAAACTAGCAACTGGAAAAAGGCACAATGAGCCAAGGCTCGTTTCCATGTGCGACCCAGGGGGAGAGGAAAGGGGAGAAACAACAAGATTTCAGTGACACATCAGTAACTGATTACAGTAGCAACTTGCAAGCGCAAATAAACAGGTAAACAACAACTACTGGTCATAACAAGGACTTGTAGCTCAAGTGTGCAGGTACAAAATAAAGTGTCAAGTGCCTGAGGAGGCTGCGACGGTGCTTTAATGTGACAGACTCAGCCAATGGTACAGCCTAACATAATTGGGGGGGGGGGTGAATACATGAGGGGAAGATAGGAGGGAGAGTCAGGAGGGGGTTGACAGGGACAGGTGGGACCGGGGAGGTACCTTAGCTAGTAACTAAGGGCCATGAGAGAAAAGGAAAGGCAGATGGAGGAGGGGAGCAGGTTCCAGAGGGAGAGGAGATGGCAGAAGACGCCAGCATGCCCAGCAGAGGAATGAGGGTAGCGAATGGAAAAGGTACATGATCCCTGGGGCAGAGACAGTAGGAAGAGGAGGGGAAGGGGGAGAAGGGGGAGGAGAGGTAGAAGGGAAGGGACACAAGCCAGAATAGAGATATGAAGGAGGCACTGTGAGACCAGTGACGTGAGCGGAAAGGGAGGACAGAAAGGGAGAAGTTGAGAGAGCAGTGATGAGCACAAGGGGATGAGTTGGTAGCAAAGCAGCAAAAAGCATTCCAGAGAGTATCTAGTCTAGCAAGTGAAGAGGATTGGGCAGTGCCACAGACTACAACCACAGTCGAACACCGCAAGAACCATTTTAGTAACCAGCTCCCGGCAGACCTGGTGAGAAAGGCAGTCCTTACTGCAGTACGGGGCACCAAGTCTGAGGTGGCATAGATGGCATCAATGTGGGCAGAGAAGTCAAGCTTACTATCAAGTCTCACACCAAGGGTATCTGAAGGCAGGGATCACTTCAAGAGGGGTGCCATCCTGCGTGGAGAAGGCAGAAGAGGGTGCTAGCCTGGCCAATTTCTGTCTGATGCCGAGGGTTCATTGACATTGTTTTCTTGGCGTTGACCCAGAGCAGGCTGGCAGCAGCGCAGTACATTATGGAAGTCCTGCTGGAGCATCCTGGAGTGGATGAGGAGCCACAGGTGTAAATAACTATGTCATCTGCATACATGTGGATATGCGAGGAGACACAAAGTGCAGGCTGTTGAGGAAAACTGAGAAAAGGATAGCACCCAGCATGAAAACCTGTGGGATCCCAGCTAGGATGGTAAGGGAAGTGGATAGGATGCCTCCCACCTGTACAGACTGTTGACCATCCATGAGGTGGGAACAGAACCAGTCCACAGCAGGAGCTGTGAGGCCAGCAGAGCTCAGCTTGTCCAGGAGGAGTAGGTGGGACACAGAGTCAAAGGCTTTGGTCAAATCGATGACTATGGCCACACTGATGTGTCCCTGATCTATCCATCCCAGTGAGGACACCATCATTTACACACAGCAAGGAGGAGGAGATTGTGGAGTGGTGCTTCCTAAAACCAGACTGGAAGGGAGAGAGGAATCTTTAGAGTGAAGGAAGACAGCAAGCCTGGAGTAGACTGTACCCTCCTGAAGCTCCATGAGAGAGAGGAGTGAGATAAGCCGGCAGTTGTTAAGGAAGGACGGGTCGTCCCCTGTGTGCAGAGGCAGAATCTTCCAGGACTGAGGAACAACACTGAGGGGGAAAAGGAGAGGTTATGAAGGTGAGAGAGTGGAGAGGCAATGGCATGAACCGAGATGCAGAGAAATTTGTGGTCCAGTCCATTAGAGAAGGACTTAACGGGGTTAACAGCGTAAGAACAAGGAAGACTTCCTGAGGGGAGACAAGTGGAAGCCTCCAGGTGAGTGGGACAGAGGAGCGGCAGCGGAGGACAATGTGCAACAGGGAAGAGGGGAGTGCACAGGTGGCAAACAACTCATTTAAAGAAAAAAAAAAAAAAGGCGCAACACAAACAGCAACAGGGGGGTGCGTCACAGACTCGTGAGCTGCCCAACAGGATTGGGGAACCAGACTGAGTGGAAGGGTCAAAGGGGGACTGGATAACCTTCCAGAATGTTGCTGGAGAACTATGGCTAGACTGGAGACTGTATCTTAAGTAGTGCACACAACCTTTGTGCTGGAGTTTCCGATTGACCTGTAGGTTGAGAGTTGAGACAGGGAATTGGATAATTTGAAGCTGTGCCCAAGCCTGGTCCTGGTACAAGCCAAATAAGGCTTCATACAAGATCTACAGGTGGTGGGAGCTTTTGCCCTGGACTTCCTAAATGGGGCGTTAGAGGCAAAGTACAGAAAGAATGGAAGAAAAGGTCCAGTCTCTCACAGGTGGGTTCTGGGGCAGCACCACAGACCGCATCCCCGTCAAGCACCAACAAGATCATTTTTAGCCAAGTTATGATGCGTAAACGATAAGAAAAAGGAAAAATAACATAACAGTTGAACGTTTCAAGAGAGCTGTAAACATGGATTAGTTGACGCAGATTATTCACCAATATCTACGAGGAATGGCGATCCTCGTAAGGATCGACGAGGAAGAAGCTAGTCGGAGACAAAAGTAGAAAGTCCCATCACCTCCGAACGCTATCAGCTGCACTGTCATCGCTCTCGTACTTACTTAAGGAACCCAACGTGCTCTTCGCCGTCCACCAGAATTCGGGCAGTGGAAATCCAGTCCTGTGGTTTCACCCCGGGGACGATGGCCCGGCCCTCGATTTTAAACCGGTCCCCATTGCCCGCAGCAACCGCAGACCCGCCGCTGGGGTCCGACTCGGAGCCCCGGACAAAGCGGGAAGAGAGCAGTACGTAGAAAAAGAAGAAGCGACCGGGGAGGAGGGTGCGGCGGGTCCCGGTCATGTCAGCCTTCCCTAGGTCACTCTGCGCAGAGAGAGTAAACAGACTACGGAACGAAACTGGCTGTTACCGTAACCCTTCCTCCGGCTCCTGCCTGACGTCATCCAAGGGCGCCGTCTGACGTCACTGCATCGGAACAACTTTATTGGAACAGCTTCCCGGAAACAAACACAGAGACAGCTGTGAGAACAAGCATTCGTCAGTGCTGAATGTTCGCCCCTTGCATTGCCCTTGTGCCAGTACCGAGTCTTGCCTGTACACATTTTCACTATATATTTACTCAAGATAGACCAGTTGAGATGTACTGTGTCATTTGCAATGGGGTCCTGACTTCACAGTTTTATACTGCATTTACCCAGAGTTGAGAGGCGATACGCTGTATCTCGTGTTTTTATTTATTTATTACATTATTACAATCACAACCCTTTGAGTCAGAGACTCGTTTACAAAGGCTCATCGTCAAAACACAGGGTAGGACAGGGAAGGAGACACATACAGTGAGTGTGTAACAGACAATAGTGCAGGCATGGCAGACTATATACAATTTACAACTTGTACAAAAATTGAATACAGATGGAGAGGTCAATGTCGGACCAAAACAGACAATAGTGCAGGCATGGCAAACTATATACAATTTACAGTTTGTACAACATTGAATACAGGTGGAGAGGTCTATATCAGCAGGAGAGAGGTCCCTTATTGCCGGATAAAGGCCTAAACAAGATGGTAGCTAGGCAAGAAGGAGTGGATTATTGGGCATATAAACTTAGAGGACAGTGGTAGTATATGGGGGGGTGGTGCTCGGCACAACACTGCAGGATTAGGCTTGTACATGATTGTAGCTCAGCATCGAGAGATATGTACACTGGAAGAGTAAATGAGCACAGTGGGTGGTGAGGGATTAGTGGGTTGGATGCGGACACATGATGGAGCAGTTATTTACAATTGCAGTCATGGGAGCTTAAGAGGTGGCTGCGTAGGGATGACTTGAAAGGACCAAGTCTGAGCTCAGAGGAGGTATCAGAAGGGAGGGAGGGTGTTGAACCTGGAGGGAGCCCTGGATGAAAAGGATCTCTGCACGAGGGATGTCCTAACCCTGAGGACTACTAGCAGAGTCTTAGTGGATCTACGGGTGTGGACAGGAGGGGTGGCCATGTTGATTAATGCAGGCAGACCCTGGGGGGGGGGGTTAGCCCAACACAGATTTTTTGGGTAAGCAGGCAGGTCTGGTATAGATGCTGTTCTTCAAGGGAGAGGATGTTGGACCAGGCATAAAGTGTACATGTGTGTGTTTTCCTGTCAGCCCCAGTGAGTAGCCGACAGGCCTTGTTGATTGAGAGTTTGATTTTGCCCAGTGCAGTGTTGTCCGCAGCACCATAAATTAGGAGTCCATAGTCTACCAGGGACAAGACTGATGAGTCAATGGCGAGTCTTAGTGCTTCTGGGGGGAGACAGGCTCTGTGCCGATAAAGCAAGCCTATGAGGGAATTTAAGGCAGAGCAGAGGGTCTGGATGCGTTCATGGAAGGCGAGAGAGGAGTCGAGGATGATACCTAAGTATTTGTATGAGGTAACCTGCTCAATAGGGTGGTGAGATAGGGCTTGAATTGACTGGGCAGAGCCCTTGAGTTTGTTCTGATTGTGGGTGAAGAGCAGGGATTTTGTTTTTTTTTAGGTTGATCACAAACCTGTGGTCAAGGAACCATTGCTCGGTCTGAGCAAAAGAGGATTGTAGCGTTATCTGGAGTTGGATGGGGTCAGGATGGGATGAGAAGAGGACTGCATCATCTGCGTAAAGCAGAATATTTCCTGATGTGGCATTGGGTAGCGTGCGTAGGTATAAGTTAAAGAGTAGTGGCCCCAGGATAGAGCCTTGGGGAACACCAGAGCGGATCTGACGAGGACTCAAGAGGATATTGTTAATTTTTACGCTCTGGGTTCGGGCAGTGAGGTAACTGGCAGCCCATTTTACAGGGCCCGAGGTGAACCCAAGCTGGGTGAGGGTGTTAATGAGAAAGGGTGGCTGACCATGTCAAAGGCTTTAGACAAATCGATGAAGACTGCCCCGGCAGGGTATCCTTTGTCAAAGGCAGAGTGAATGAAGGAGGTGAACTCAATGAGGGCAGTTGTGGTGCTGAAACCTTGGCGAAAACCATGCTGTTCCCTGCAGAGGAGGTTATACGTAGTAAAGTATTCTGTTATCTGGTCAGCCACGATCATTTCTAGGGCTTTGGAGAGGGGAGGGAGGATGGAGATCAGTCTGTCGTTGCCTGGGGTCATTTTGTCACCACCCTTGTGTATGGGGATGATGATAGCTCTTTTCCTTGCTTTGGGGAATTGACCCAATCGAAGGGAGAGGTTGAGAAGATCAGTTAGGGGGTGAGAACAACGTCCAGGGTAGAGTGGAGAAGGCAGGGATCAAGTGAATCAGCACTGTGTCAGGCACCCTTTAGGGCTTTGACCAGGTAGGGTTTGGCAGTAGATGGGGAGATGGTTCAGAAATAGAAGGGTGGGTGTTGGAGAGTGGTGATAGGAGGATCAAGGGCTGGATCAAAAAAGTTGGTAGGTAGGGTAGCGGAGAGATCTGAGAAGGCATCATTTAGCCCATTAGCAATACCGTGCGGGTCAGTGGTGCTAGTGCCATCGATAACAAGTTGGGAGGGTGGGGGGACTGGGTTTTGCCGTTTAGTTCCTTTATGTTGTCCCAGAACTTATGTGAGGAGCCCCAGGTGGATGCGAGGGTATTCCTGTAGTATGCCGCCTTTTCACTATGGATAGCCCAGGTGCATTTGTTGTGCTCTGTTCTATAGGCTTGCCTATCTGCCGGCTTTCTATAATCCAGGGCTTTGTACCAAAGATCATCCCTGAGGTGCATTTGCTTTATGAGTGCAGGGGTGATCCAGGGTGAGTTGTATTTCCTTCGTATGGTTTTGGAGATGGGTGCATATGCATCGCAGGCCTTGTTAAAGTAGTAAATAAAGTAGTTGAGGGCAGCATCAATATCTGGGGCCAGTTTTACTGGGGACCAGTCGCAGTTGGCAAGGTGCTGGGCGGAGTAAGGCAAGTACATGCTATGGATAGGCGCCTCCTGGAGATTAGGGTGGGCTTTGGCTTCTCAAGTTTACATGACCAGGAGATAATGACTGGGCAGTGATCACTGAGGGCATTTGGTAATACTATCAAGTCAGTGATCTCATGGGGCCTGTTTGAGAGTACCAGGACCAGAAGAGTGGCATTACCAGTGGCGGGTGGGGGAGGAGACAAGTTGGGTGAGATTGAGCGCAGCAAGGGCATCTTTGGCACTATTCCCAGCATTGGTGAGCCAGTTGATATTTAGGTCACCTATGGTAATATATTCCATTTTGCTGGGCTGATGGGTGATGTAGTCTAGTAGGGATTGCAGTGCGTGGTTCTGGTTATGTGGAGGAATGTAGGTGGCTGTGACGATGAGTGTGGCCTGCTTTTCTAACGTATTTTTCCAGGTTAGACCATCTTAAATGCAATATCTCCTTTTCAGTGGGATTCTGTTTGTACACAGTTTCGCAATATATTTACCTAGGATAACCCAGGTGAGATGCAATATCTAATTTTTGATGGAACCCTGCTTTAACACATCTTTGCACTGCATTTACCCAGGATAGAAAAGCAGAAACATCGAGTTTGTCGAGAGAAAAGTACCTATAGGCCCATCCAGTCTGACACTTGTCCATGCCTATTCCATCACCACCGACCTTACTTGGTCATAGGCATCACTCCCTTCCCACCTTCCTCTACCCAATATGCTCTTTGCCTATCCCACACATACTTGAAGCGCCCACAGTCTTTTCCCCCACTGCCTCCTCTGGTAGGTGGCTCCAGTCATCTACAATCTTTTCCATGAAGAAGTATTTCCGCACATCTAAACTTCCCCCTCTTCACTTCATTGCATGCCCCCTCGTTTTAGTGCCTTCCTCTCTCTGAAATAGACCCTCCACTTGCACCTTGTTCACTCCTGTGAAGTACTTGTGGTTTCAATCAGGGCCCCTTCTGTGCTCCTCTCTTCTAGGGAGTACATGTTGAGTTCCTGCAGCATTTCCTCTTCTGGCTTCTTGTGCAACCCAGTCACCATTTTGGTTGTCCTCCTCTGTAGTGTCTGAACCCCTTCAATGTCCTTGTGGAGGTGCAGCCTCCAGAACTGGACACAGTACTCCAGGCAAGTCTCATCAGTAAGCAATACAACAACAGCACCACCTCCCTCCTCCTGCTAGAAATCCTTCTCCCAGTGCACCCCAGCTTCTTGATAACCTTTCCCACTGCTTTGTCACACTGCTCAGCTTGCATGAGGTCACCACATATGATGACCTCTAGGTCTTATTCTTTTTTTTTTTTTTTTAACTTTATTCTTTATGCCTCCTTCTCTCCTCCCGGAGCCCACTCCTTCCTTCCTCTCAACTCCTCCATTCCACCTCCGGTGGGATCTGCCCCTAGAGTGCCTCCTTTCCTCCCTCCTGCACAGTGGGGTCTGTCCCTCTTATCGGTGGTCCGGATGGTACCGAGAGGCTATCATCTTGGGCTGCCGAGAGGGGTTTTCCTCACTTTTCTTCCTGGTTTCCCCCGCCCTCTGGGAGCGTCCGCGCTGGGGCGTGCGTCCCGGTAGCGTGCTGGCCGCACACCAAGCCCTCATGCGCGGCCGACGTCCCCCTCCCGGCTCCGGCGGGCGGGCCGCCTCCATCTCTGTGGTGGGGTTGCTTCCACCGGCTGTAGTGTGCAGAAACGTGGAGCAGTTCATGGCTCCCACCCTGAGGAGGAGGCATCCGTTGGGACACTCAATCCTCCCCGACCCCGCCGACCCCGGCAACCCGAGTCCGTTCCGAACCCGTCGCCGCGCAGCGAGTGTGGCGCCCAGCGCCAACCTCAGCGCCACCGGGCCGGCCCTAGGTCTTATTCTTAATTGGTGACTGCAAGTTTATACACAGCTTTTGGGTTCCGCAGCACAGCTCAGATGATGTCTTGTTTTCAGTGGGATCCTGTTTTTCCCAATGTTTACTCTGTGTTTACCCAGGATAGCACAGTTGAGATGCAATATCTCTTTTCAGATGGGACCCTTCTTTTACCCATTTTTGTAATGTATTTACCCAGTTTAGCCCAGCTGAAAGGCAAGTTTCACTGTTGGGTCTAGCTTTTTTTTTTTTTTACTTTATTTTTATTCATTTTTCAATTGTGCAGTACACACAATACAAAGTTAATCGAGTAATAGCAATCTCAGAGATTACAAATATTAGCAATACAAAGACAGGATTTATGTGCTATTACTTCAGTGACCTCTACATGGGGGTCTCCATTTCATATTTAAACAAATATCAAGTTATGTCTAGGAAAAGACCATTGCAACAGACTCATGGACATAATCAAAAATATTTATCCACTACTTTCCTGGGTGTATCAACACCCTATAAACACCTAGTGTTTATGTGTCCATGTAAACCGAAGACTGTAGCTTCATAAATATACTTGACTACATTAGAACAGAAATAGCTCTTAATAAGCCCTTATAAAACATTTTATATTTCAAAACAAGCTTCACTTCTTAATGTAGCTTGAACTGATGCTATTAATTAATATTTAACTTGCAACTATGATTTATGAGAGGCTCTATACTCATATCTATTGAAGTAGTTATAATCCTCCATGGCCTAATATGCCAATGTAGCCTCTCAATTGTAACTCTAAGTGACTGAGAATCAAACAGATTGTTTTTAAAACTCAAACAGGTAATCATAGGAATCCAGAAGAAATGCAAGACATTTTCAAGGACTATCATGTTTCCCAGTCCATGGACTATTTAAGTACAAATACTTCTAAGCGTCAGCAGTGTCCATTTAGCCCTCAGGTTTAAGCTGCTGTGAGGAAATTCAGGGATTTTCAGTCCTCATCATTTTCGTCTTCCTGAGACCTAGGACGTTGCACAAAATCCTGTTTAATTGTCTCTAGTCTCTTGCCGCTTCGTCGGATCTGAAAAATGTAAGTCTTACCGGCATAGTAAAGTCTCAGATGGGCTGGTAGTTTGTAAGGGTGATTAATCCCCAGTGCTCTAAGTCCTGCACGAACCGCATCAAAGCTCTTACGTCTCTGCCTCGTGGCATAGCTTAAATCTGGAAAAAGATATATCAGTTCTCCTGCTTCAAGTTTCAAAGGGCCCATAGATTGCTCGCTTCCAGAATCAGTGTCCGTATATGAGCACCCGACATAACAATCATAATAGTTCGAGGTGTTTCAACGGCTGGTTTCCTCCGCGGGTTCAAACGGTATGCCTTAATAAGCTGGCCACGTAGGTCCAAATTCAGTTGGTTCATTAATAAATCTGTTACAAATTCCTGAAGTACTTTACCCTCTTGAGCCTCTGGGACCCCCAGCAATCTCAGGTTACTGGCCCGCATGTTGTTTTCCAGCATTTCAAGCCGGAGTCGCATGGTCTTGTTTTCGGCCAAAATCCCGCCACTGCTGCGGCGAGGTGTTACCGCTGAATCCACTGCCGACTTAGCATCTGCAGCCACCACATTCATACGCGGGATTCCATTATAAGTAAATCTGGTGCCTAAGTCGTCCACTTTCTTATCCAAATCTCGGTGCTTGCAAAACTGTACCCAATAGATGGGTCTGGAAGCGTTAGATGCCTCAACCCCGTTAGGCCGCTACCATCGCAGTGTCTCTGTGTGCGCTCTAGACTTATTTGAGTCTTGCTGGATTATATGGCGAGTTTTACCCATTCTGGGCTGCAAAGTTATTTCCCAGTCTTGCTAGAGGTCTCGATTTCTCCCTTTATTAGAAGAAGAAACACTAGGTTTTCCGTTTTAAATCGCCTTTTTGTTATAATCTGATAGAGCTTCTGTTCAATGCGTCTGTCCTGTTTGGTTGCTGGACACGCCCCCCACAACTCGGGTCCAGCTTTTACAAGTATTTTTCCCAAGACAGAGCAGCACAGAAGCACAGTTCAATTGGTTCTCTGCTGTACTGGGGTCCTGCTTTTACACATTTTTACTAAATATTTGCAAAGGATAGACCAGATGAGATGCAATATCTCATTTTCAGTGGTGTCCTGCTTTTACACATTTTTGTATTGTATTTACCCAGAATAGGCGAGCTCAGAGGCAATATCTAATTTTCAGTGGCCTCGCACATTTTGAGCCCAAGTTTCTGACAGTCTTTTTATGACCTGAGGCTGTGATCAAGATAGAGGGCATTTTAAAATCCCATCCAAAAGGTGATTTTGCAGTGTGACTGCAAAAACATGTTTCAGAGGGGATTTGAAAAATTACACCTGTCATGTTCAGGAGGTGGGGTGACACAAGGGGTATGTTAAACATTATGGGCCAAAATCTGCAAAAATAAATGTAACATAGTTGTATGTTTCACATTTTCAACATAAATCTTTTTATGACCCCTCCTTTTGAGCATGACAGCTGTCATTTATAAAATAATGGCTGAAACGTAATTTCGTGCCACAAGTGTGAAAACACATTTTGACCAGGATTTGAAAAACAACAGCTACCATATTCAAGAGGTGGTGTGAAGAAATGGCTGTGTTGAAAATTTGGGATCAAAATTGAAAATTAAGAAAGTTACAAGTATTCATTGACAAGTTTTAATGCATGCTCATAATGTTGTTTTTTAACACTCTGACCTCAAACTTTGAAGATAGTCTTCTTATGACCCCACCTCATGAATAAGGGTGGAGAACATTTTCAAATCATGTCAGAAAGGTGATCTCATGCAGCAACTGCGAAATCACCTTTCAGGATGGATTTAAATAATTTTGCCACCCTTGCTCATGAGGAAAGGTCCCATAAAGATTGTTTTGAAAATCGGGGGGTGGGGGGGGGATATTTAATCAATTACCAAGTTATGAGGACAAAATTCAAAATGCATTGAAATACATTTAACCCATGCCTGATTTCCTCAGTAGCCAGTCTGGCATTGAAAAGTGAAGATGTGTCTCAGGTCTGGAGAGGATTATGGCGTTGGAACCCCTCCAAAGTTACTATGTCCTGCGAATGCCTGTTTTCCCCTCAGTTCCTCCTGTCAACCAACTCCTAGTGTCAACCAATGTAGTTCTTGACAAATGTTCTGTTAATTCTGTTAATGTTCTGGTCTCAAGTGCTTTGCAATCCCTTGTTAGCAGTACATTATCTTATCGTGTATTGTATTGGTGTGGCTATCTTGTATGTATCTGTTTTAATTGCTGGTTAAAGTGTAACTGTGTCCTCCCAGGACCACCTTGCAAATGAGTTGTCTCAGTGGTGCTCTCCTGGTAAAATAAAAATTGATTGACTGATTGAAGTAAGGGGAAGGGGTGCGTGGGTGCTGAGTGGGAGGGTCAGGTGGGGGGGATAATGGTGGTGGTGGTGGGCCGGTGGCTTTAACAGACATTGATGGACAGTTCTTTTTTACAGGGTGTATAAAAATAAAAAAAGACTAGCAGGGATGGTTTTCTTTATTTCAGGAACTAACACTCGGTATGCCTCTCCTCCCCTGACAGCGACACCAATGCAGAGAGCTACATCGATGCTGACAACATCAGCAGTTCACTGTACTGGTGCGCCAGAGACCCAGGCACACTGTCTCCCGGTCCTGCACCCCCTTCCCGAATCAACTCCGATAGAAAAACAGACTGGGAGTATTTCAGGATTTATGTCAACTGCAACTTGCTGTCAACATAGATTCCAGTATTGTGATGCCGGCTGACGAAATTGTTGTCGAACTGGCATCATAGAACCCCAACACTTGGGACTGGTTACCCCAGTGTTGGTTTAACCTCTAGGGGCATGGGGATACTTGGCAGAGGGTGGGATTACAGCAATAAAAAAAAGTCTATGAGGAATGTTTTTCTTTATTTCAGGTATCAACACTGGAGATTGGGCACCCCAGTGTCGGTGTTGTGTTTGGCAGCACAAGGGGTGGGCTCCCCAGTGTCGCACAGTGAAAACAGGCATGGTGTGGGATATTAGCCGGTACTGGGGATTGGGCACCCCCAGTGTCTGAAAATTAACAAGGAAGTGGAAAGCAGTGAGAGGGATACTTGGTAGAGGGTGGGAGGGACTATTTTTACATGGGGGATGAGGACCATTGCAAACTGATCATGATGCTGATCAGCTCTGCATGCTGGATGACGTTATGCAGATTAAAGAACAGAGCCAGAGCTGGCCCGTCAGCGCAGCGGTTGGATTTCCATCTGCGACGCCGGCGACATGGGTTCAGGAACGGACCAGTTCGCTGGAGGGCCGGCCAGGGGGAGGAGGATGGAGCATCCAGCGATGGCTTGCCTTCTCTGGGAGCAGGGTGGGGATGTGGTCTGGTACCTGCTGGCCCCTGGTGGAGGCTGGGAGCACAGCAAGACGTCAGGCCCCAGACGACTGGGGAGTCTCGGACATCGACGTACGCCTTGATGTCTGTAGCACGCCACTCCCCCAGGGAGAAAACCAGGAAATAGCTCCCTGGTGAGTCGGATGAAGGTCGCTGGCTCCCGCTATGGCCAAGCCCTGGATGATCGACCCCACCTCAGTGACACCCGGGCCAATTGCAGAGTGCGCTTGCCGCCCCCACTGGTGTCTTCCCCCTCGGAGGACGGGGACCCATCTAGTGAAGTGATACGCTGGAGTTATCCAGGGGGGGTCGCAATGTGAGGTGTCGGCCAGCATCGGGGACGGCGAGCAGACGGAGGGCCCAGGTGACCTGAAGGAGTGGTCGGCTAGGGGGACAGAGGGAGCAAAAAAAAAAAAGGACACAGCCACCCTATGATTCGGGTGGCTCTTTTCTTTGAACTACACAAAGTTTCCACCCAGCAAGATCAGAAGAGTGTCAGGATCAGCCTGACTGATGATTGGTCTGACATTGTCGAGCCCTTGCAGACTGCCCTGCATTGGACTGAGAGTGACACACTTCTCAAAATCCAGTTTTATACCAACATGTTTGCCCTTGCACAAGCGCAATGGCAAGCATAAAAACTTGGAGGGCATCGAGGTCAGATCTGTGATGCGACCATTCCTCTCAACTTACTCAACCAGCCCTCACTTTCATGGCCTTATGTGATTTTGCCTAAAAGTTTCCATCGCCATTCCTACTTTTGGAATTTCTATTGCAGAAGAGTAGAGGATCAAAGCATAATCTCATGCCAGCCTTTACTGTTATAGTCTAGTTCTCCTTCAGAAAGTGCCTTTTACACTAAGCCAAACATTATGGCGGAATTGCTGAGCTATTTTATTTATTTGCTTTTGTTAACCGGGTAAGCACATTAAACAGCCAAGTGCCTATTTTCAGGTGCGACCCAGGAGAGTTACAGGTGAAAACTTCATACATAAACAGTTGAGGAATCGAAAGAAATACATAGGAAATAAACAGGCAATTGCAAGGCTGGCTCTAGAGCAAGGTTGGCACAAAATTCATACATGGACAGTTGAGGGGGTACAGGCAAAGTGGGCAAGCATTAAGGATGCAATACTTAAAGCAACATCCCATTGTGTTAGGGAGAAAAGCAAGAGCAAAAGAAAGAGGAAACCACTTTGGTTCTCAAAAACAGTAGCAGAAAAGATCAGAGCCTAAAGGTTGGTCTTCAGGAAATATAAGGGAACGCAGCGGGGCGAAGATATGGAGGCATACCAAACTTCCCTAAGGGAAGCAGGGAAGGCAGTAAGGCAGGCAAAGGCCCAAACCAAGGAAATTCTAGCATGAACAGTAAAAGAAGGGGACAAGACTTTCTAGGGATACATTAGTGAAAGGAGAAAGTCCAGAGGGGGGTATTGCTAAGATCAAAGGGGACAAGGGGGAGTGTGTGGAGGATGACCAAGGAAAAGCATCTGTCCTAAATAGATGCTTCTGCTCAGTATTTACTGAGGAGAAGATAGGGCAGGGGCCACAGCTCAGCACCATGGACACAGGGAGGGAAGGAGGTGTGCACAAGTCCCTTCACAAAAGAAAGGGTCCTACAAGAGCTTGCTAAACTCAGGGTGGACAAGGCAACAGGACCTAATGGCATACTTCACGGGGTACTATTTATTTTATTTAGTTGTTTAACCAGGTATAGCACACTAAGCTGAAAGCTTTTTTACAGGAGCGACCTGCTCAGGGTCACACAGTATGCAAGTGGAAGCTATGGGATTCAAACCCAGGTTTGGTCTGCTGGATGTCACCAAATTTGCAGCTCAGAGCCTTAGACCACTGCGCTATACTGCCTCCAGGAGCTAAGGAGCTAAGGGTGGAACTAGCAGAGCCATTATCAGAACTGCTAAGTATTTAAATGTGTAAGTTATTGCATTTGGACGGGGATAAACAAATCTCCAGTTTAATAGGCAACCAATATTTAACAAGCTGTTTCAGTTTCCTAATGGCCTTGTGATAAGCAGCTTGGAGTTCTGGCTACAACATTCTAAACAGAAAGAAGGGAATATTTAACTGTTATAGAGATTTACTGTTATGGAAGGATACATTAAAAATGACTAAAAAATGTGTTCCACAGTATGCCAGGTTTTCTTAGCCATACCCAGCTGGCAGTAAGAACTGAGATCTCTGAAATGTGAATCTGAGGCAACTCTATGTGTGCCCGATCTCCTCACTGCCCTGCAGGTGTCGCTGTGACGCCCTCCTCTCACCAACCGCCGGCACCTGCTGCCCTCGTTTTCTCTTGCCTCTTCCGGTTGCACTTTCCTCGGCGGGCTGACGGTTTCCTGAGTGACTGCTGCCATTTTATTACTAGAGTCTGCAAAGAAACACTACGACAGTCCGGGTAGGTGATAGTCACCGAAATCCCATTAAAGTCCAGTTTAACTTGTGTCTAGGTCCGCAGTCCTGTGGATTATAAAAGTAAACAGTCAAGTCAGATAATGTATGTATTGGGGGAGGTCACGTTTAAAAATGCACACATGCGTTGTAGTTTTATCCGTAAAATGTTATTTTCCTTTTGCTTCTGAATTTGCTAACGGTGGATGTAAGTTTTTAAAAATGCGGATCAAATGCACACTTTCGTAACCGTCTCCTGTCGCAGGGCGTGTGATGTAGGCAAAAGGTGGGGTTTACATTTCCGTGTTTGAGGAGCTGTTTCTCAGACCTGCCGTGGGTGCTGGTTGTCGCTGCAGACGGGGGTGCAGCCGTTGGCAGGCGGGAGAGGCTCCTGGGAGGATTTCTCCCCGGGTTGGGGAGCGCAGCATTTTGTGGCCCTGTGAGAGCTCCCCGGGGTCTGGTGCGTACTGTTTGCCACGACAGCTAGTGCTCAGAATGGCCCTTCGTTCCCCGGCAGTCCATATGCCCCAATATCTTTCTTCCTCCTCACTGATATATTTACTTAAAAACACCTGTTAAAAGGTTAATATTTTTTTTATATAATTCTTGGATGACGTCCAAAGATCTCGGCTCGGGATGTTATTGATTAGTTGCGTAGATTAACCCCGAAATGTTTTGCGGGCTAATCTCCTAGTTGATCACGCCCCTCTTACAACCTGTGACGGTAGACCTGTTGGGCTCCTGTCGAGGTTTTAGTGAATGTGTGTGAGGGGTGAGGTGGCGTTTATATTATACAAGCTTATCTAGACCCACTGCTGTCTTGCGTCGAATATGGTGGATCTGTGAAGAAAGATACCCTCCGACTTTATCCATGGTACCATTGATGAGCAGAATTCCAGTAGCACGCATTTCGATGCTTGTTGGCAAGTTTGCTCACTTTTACAGCATCACGGCAACCATTTCACCTGTTTGAAGTTTTCTTAGAGGAATTATTTTTTAAATGGCTCTGTGGGGTTTTAAGTAGTTGGCACAAACAAAAATACAACCATGCCAGTCATCCTGCCATTTTATTGCATTTCCAAGGGAAGGTAACCTACAGAGAGAGGGCGAGAGAAGGCTTGACTCATCAGGACTGACCCATCCCCCACTTATTCACAGGTAATAAATAACCTGTTACATTAGCAGCCCTGATCTACTCCTCAAGACCTGCTTTGGCCACACTGCCTGGAAGCGGGTTTTGTTCACCAACTACTCTGATACTCGGAACTTCCTCCTGCTTCCTCTGCAGCTGTTTTTCATGGCCTGTAAGTGTATTTAAAGTTTTTAAAAGCTCCTCCTTTGCTAGGGTAGGCACACCCTGATACATCTTTGGTTGGGGCAGCACTGTGCTATCTGTGATCTGCCTGTTGTGGTGTTTGTTCAGGTGAAAAAGATAAGTAGCACTTATTGAAAAGAGATGGGGAGTTTCCCCAATGTCATGGTCAGATTTCCCCCCCCATTCACTAAAATACCACCAACATCTTAGTCTGATTCAGTATATTAGTTTGCTTTACATCTGTATACCCCCCCCCCCCGGACAAGGCTGAAGAGACAGAACTGTCCAGCCCTCTTTTCTTGGTCAACAAAACCTAAACACTGTGTGCCTGCATTGCTTACATATACTCACATATGGTAGCCCTTATGCATAGAAATCTATATTCACTGAAAACCTGTTGTACTACAGGTCATAGGGCACTGCTCTAGCAGTCCGATACTACTTTTCAGGTAATTATCACCTTGTCGCCTGCTGTCGCCACTCAGTTCTACACTCTGCATTCTCCTTCCAGCTCACCATGTAAACATATTTTTGTTAAAAAAAAAAAAAAAAAATCACTACCCAGATCATAACTTCCAGTCCATTTGCCACCCCAGTACAGTCCAAAATATAAATATATATTTTTTATATAGATAAATGCTTGCTGTTATTTTTTATTGAGTTGCCAGTGCCATACTTGAAACTGTCAATGAACATTAAAAGGCAGTAGAAAGGATTTACAGTCTGTGCGAGACCAGTTTAACAAGTATAAAAAAGTAATATATTTCTGTTTTGGGACTTTAGTGGTGTGGTGAATGGGTGGTAAGAGCTGAGTAGTACAGGGTAGGTTTTTAAACTTGCAACGAAACAGGAAAGATGCGTTTGTGATGGGCTAGCAGGCATTTTTTTTTTTGGGGGGGGTCATAAACCATATACTAAAATAATGTATGGAGACCAGTGATTGTAGTATATTGAAGGGTAGCCAGTGTGGAGCCGTGTCAGAAGAGCGAGGACAGGGATGACTTGGAAAATCACAAGAAAGCTATTGGGAAATCATTAAGAAACAGATAGTGGTATTCTTGGAGTGAAATGGATTGCAAGATAGGAGGCAGCATGGGTTTTATAGTAGGAAGATCATGCCAGACTAACCTATCGGCTTATTTGATTGGGTCACAAAGGTGCTGGATAAGGGCCAAGAAGTAGTGGATGTGTTGTAGCGCAGATTTAGCAGGGCCTTCAATTCAGTTTCCCACAGGAGGCTAATAAAAAAGCTGGGCAACCTGGGATACAGGAGTAATGGGGAACTACCTTAGAGGCAGGATGCAAAGAGGGGTTGTAAATGGGGCACTTTACTATGTCTGGAGTCATGAGTGGGTTACTGGACAGCTCAGTTCTGGGACCTGTGCTCTTCAGTTTATTTGCGATATTAGGAGTGGGGATCCAGAATAAGAGTTGTATCTTTAGCGGTGATACAAAGATCTGCAGCAGAGTGGACACTGAGGGAGTTTGAGAAATTAAGAAAACACAAACAATTTGAGAAGTGGTCCAGATATAGTGTCTGAATGCAAAGTAATGCACATTGGTGGAAAGAACTTGAAAACAGCACCCAGATAGGGGCGGGAAAGAGTAAGGGTGGTGCAGACAATTGAGGAGGGAACTGCAGGTCAACATTGGTGATAGTTTCAGGTCTACTGATCTGTGCAGTGCACATGGGAAGGCAGACAGGATTCAGGGATGTATAGGGAGGGGACTTGGTCCCCTTCCTGTACATCCTCGCTTAATAGGAAGAAGGAGGTGATAACTGCCACTGTACAGGTCCCTTGTGTACCTGGAGTACTGGTACAGTTCTAAAGCACACACCTCAAGAAAGGTGGACTGCATAGAGACCATACAAAGATTGGCCACAAGGAACAGGGGAGGTCGTATGAGGAAAGGTTGGCAGATTTTAGCATGTATACATTGGTAGCTGTGACACTTCTCCCATCTACTTGTTATATTGCATCATACTTGTGATATAAATGTATGTTGTGTGAATTTCTTCTGGGAAAATATGGCAGCCAGCAGAACAGCACTATGGGAGGAGGAATTTCAAAAGTGTGTTCAGGGGAAATGACACTCTCCATGACCCAGTGGAAACTCTAATTCTCTCTCCTAAGCTGGTCTCCGGGCTTCCTTACTGTCGACGGTGGACCTGCAGCATGGCTTAGCGACTCTAATTAAGGGCTTCCTTCAGACACCAGGTTATAACAGTTGTAAAACATCCATTTATTTTGAAGTCCAGGAAACCAGGATGAATTTTACGACATCTTGGGAAGAAGCAACTTCTGACTGATACTTGTTATATTTCACAAATAGGAGACATAGCTCATCAGGATGTGTGCTCTGAAGATCAAAGGGGTAACCCTGACCTGTCATAAAGCATGCTGCTCGCTAATTAGGAAATATATATAATATATTTGTTATTGGAAATGTTGAGCAGAGTGATGAGGCATGTGACTGATTAATTCAGTATCCAGGAAGAGTGACCTCTTGCCAAAGGCCAGAGCTGTGACATCACAGGATGGAAGGGACTTTTTTTTTTTATATTTATTTATTACTAGAATTACAAATACCTTTGCACCAAGGGTTCTTTTCCAAAGGTTCTTCGTCAGCAATGGGTGCAAGCAAAACAGTGATAAGATACAGTATAAGGTCAGGAGGTCAACACACAAGTAAGCAGAAGTAAGACACAGTACGGGTCAGGAGGTTGACTTGGTAGCAAAAGACAGTACATGTCTATAGACTGGCACAGTAGCAGTCAGTCAGTGGCAGATAATGCACAAATAGTACAGTTGTGTGTGTGTGTATATATAGCAAGACACAGATACAGATGAAAACCATCCTAGGGGTGACATAAGTGGAGCAAGGGGTGGGGGATAAGAGGTGGAGTGGTGAGGAAAAGGGGGGGTAGGCAGTCAAAGATTTGACATCGTAGTAAGTGCAAGAACAGAAAGATAAGTGCTAGGTAGTCTGGGGGTGGAGCAACAAGAGATAGGGTGATAGGGCGGGGAGACAGTGGGAGAGGGGGTGGAATGGTAGGTGGGAGGTGAGAGGGGGTAGAATGGTAGGTGGGGTGGGAACAAGACGAGGAGTAGCAGGGTATGGAGGGGCGGAGGGTAGCAAGGGAGGAGAGAAGAGGAGGGAGTTTTTGGCCTCTGTTATCAAGCTGGCTGAAAGGACCGACACTTCTGCTTCTGGACTCCTAAGAGCACACACACTTGTGTTCTGGACTTAAGGGCACTTCTGTCAAGAATAGGTTAACACAACTGAAAACTGAGTTGGAATTAGTAATTTAGTTACAAGGCATTTTGTCCTGTAATTTTCGTTTTTTACTGTAAACGTTAATGTATATATGTTTTGTGTTTTGTATATATTTACTATTTTTTTTTTAAATTTTAGTAAATTTTTTTGGTTTCCTTAATCCTGCCTGAGTCTTTTTTTCTCATTTTGAATGTGAGTGCTGGGACAGTATTGACAGGTCTGATATAACTGTTAAGTGCATATAGTGTGTTACCATTTTGCACTAAGGTAAGAAAAGTACCTAGGTCTCAATTGAGTCAAAGGGGAGAATTGTGAACCAGGTTGGGTGCCCACTGGGTTAAGTATTGCACTGCATTTCCCTGAAGAGGGTGTGATATTTGACCCTGTTAACTGGGCGTGCTAGTGGATAGGGCTCATGTTTGACCTCAGGACTCGAGACTGGTAGGTGTTGCAGACCCAAAACAGACAGGAGGGTTACCCCGTTTGTCTGCTGTTCACATATTGCACTTCGAAGTTTGGCACTGTGGGAGCATTGGGCCTGACCTGCGGAGTGCGTTTGTGACAGCTGCCAGGAGGTAATGGGGTGATAATGACCTTACACTAACCCACTCCTGCAGTGCCTTCTAGTCGTGTGCCCCCCCAGCCTCTTAACTCACCTCTGCTCTCAGTTCCCTGCTCACTCCAGCCACCCCTCCTACCCACCTCTTCCACCCCCACCTACCCAGATCCATTTCTCTGCTCACCCTCACCCTCCAGTTGTTCTATGCCCTATTCTCTGCCCAACTTCCTCCCCTGATTGTTTCCTTCTCTCTCTCACTCCTTCCCCGTACAGCCAGCTGTCATCTCTCCTCCCAAGGTACTGCCTCGCTCCTCTTCTCTCCCTTCTCTTCTTATAACCTTGTAACAATACCTAACTTAGTGTACTTGACTCTGGCTACTAACATTGCCTCTGTAAAAATGCCTACCTACTGTAACTTAAGAGACTCTGGCTACTGTGATCAGCCAATGATCTAGTACATGCTGTGCTTGCTCTACTTTGTCTCTTAAGCACTATTGTGTTGTAAGTTACGTATGTTTTACGTCGCTTATAGTTTTGTCTAGATGCAGAACCTATTTAATGAGCTTGTACTCAAAGGTATTATCCAAGATCTCAATAAATAAATAAAATTGATTGAACAAATTTAGGCGAGGAATGAACAGAGTGGATTGTAATGACTTGGTGTTGGAGAACAAGGGCACAGTGGCTAGGGTGGATACTGATGGTAGTGGGGAATTCAGAGAGAAGTGAGGAAATTCTTCACAGAACAAGTGGATGATGACCGGTATTGGCTGCCCAGAGATGTGGTTGCATCTAAGACTTGGATGGGGTTTATACATGGGTGGGATAAATATATAGAGAATACTGGATGGGCAACTATGCACAACCAGTGTGTTTTGCCACAGAGGGGTTTTTATTCCCTCTGACCATGAGAGCAAAGCTTGAGAGGTCCAAGGGAATCAGAACCCCGAGGTGGCAGAATACATTGGTTGTGCATAGAGTTGCACATCCAGTATTTGTTAGGGTGTATGGTGCCCCTAAAAAAAAAAAAAAATAAAACCAGTTTGATCTTTTATTCAATAGAAAAATATTTTTTTTTGCTGCTGCTGCCTCTTACTCCGGGATTTTAGGCGAGGGTGTGTGGTGTGGTTTTTGGGGACCAGACATCCCTACTTCTGTAGTGCAGGTTTCCATTGGTTGGGAGTTGTGCTTGGGAGGGATTTAAAAAAACAAACATGGTGTCTGTATTTCTCGCTAAGGGAGAGGACTGTGTGAGGAATCTTGTGATTTTTGTTAGTAATTTTTAAATATCTGGTTGATCCTAACATACTAAAATGCCAGCAGAATAGGTCCAGTGGTCTCTCGAGTCTGCTGTATTTTCAGCACCCGCACTGAGGGCCGATTCTGGTGCCCCCCCTTGGGCTATACTGTCCCCAGTCCCAGATGTTCCAGCTGTGTTGTGCCTGGTCAGATTTACCCTCCCCTATACCTGTCCCATCCCCTCTTATACCCATCCACAGTCCCAATCTCTACCAGCTCCCTGGGCAGTGCATTCCATGGCCCACTGCCCTTTCAGTGAAATAACATCTCCTCCTCCTCTCCAATCTGAGCCTGCCTCCTTCCAGCTTACACCTGTGACCTCTTGTTGCCCCACCCTCCTTCCTTTGGTGCACCCTGACTGGGCTTCCTTTATTGATCCCTTTCATGTACTTAAAGATCTCTACCATGTCCCCCCTGTCCTTCCTCTCCTTCAGGGTGTACATGTCAAGCTCCTTGAGCCTCTCCACTTAGGTCCCCTCCCCCAGGCCACAGATCATTTTGGTTGCCCTCCTTTGGACCCTTTCTAGGAGTGTAATGTCCCTCTTTAAATGTGGTCTCCAAAATTGTACACAATACTCGAGGTGTGGCCTAAAAAAAAAACCAAAAAACAGTTGTACAGTGGAAGGATCACTTCCGCCTTTCTGGAGGTAATCCCCCTAGCGGTGCATCCCAGCATCCTATTTGCCCTTGCCGCTGCCCTCCTACAGGTCTGAGTTGTTCATTTTGACATCTACCACTACCCTCACGTCCCTCTCACCCTCTGTGACTTGAATAGTTTCTCCTCCCAGGGTACACCCCTGGCCTGGATTTCTGACTCCCAGGTGCAGAACCTTGCACTTCCCTGCATTGAATTTTAGTTTCCATTTTCCCGACCACCTTTCCAGAGTCTCCAGGTCCTCCTGCCAGGCCACCCTCCCCATCCACCACTGCACCTAGCTTTGAGAAATCTGCAAAGAGACTCATCTCACTCCTGATTCCACTCCTGATGTGTGAGATATAAGCGTTGAACAGGAGTGGCCCCAGCACCGACCCCTGTAGAACCCCACTAGTAACCCACCTTGGCGATGAGGCTAACCCTCCAACCACCACTTTCTGAGTACGCTCAGAGAGCCAGTTTCCTATCCATCTTAGCAACTGTCTCCCTACCCCCATTTCCTTCAGCTTAGCCCGCAGGCCACTGTGGAGTACCGAGTTAAATGCCTTGCTAAAATCCAGAACGAGGACGTCCACTGGCCTACCCTTGTCCAGGGCCCTCGTCACCCAGTCATAGAACTCAACAAGATTTGTCTGGCACTATCTTCCCATGACAAAGCCATGCTGCCTGTCGTCCCAGTTTGCTCCAGTAACCCCCCTAGCCTTTTCTTGACCATACCCTCCATCACCTTGCTGACCACCGATGTCAGGCTAATGGGCCTGTAATTTCCTGCCTCCTCTCTTGCTTCTCCCCCCCCTTGTTGTGGATCAGTATGACATGGGCCACCCACCCAGTCCTCAGAGAGATGTTGAAAAGCTCTGTTAGAGGGACTGCCAGGACATCTGCCAGTTCCCTCAGCACCCTGGGATGCATCTCATCTGGCCCAGGTGCTTTCTCCATCCGAAGGGACCTGAGGGCTTCTCTTACTCTCTCTACTGGGATTTCAGCCTTGTCCTCCTCCTTTTCACCATGCACTGCTGGGCCTCCACCTGTCTGTGGTGGCCACTCCCTTTCCCCAGACCCATCGTGGCCCTTGGTCTCTACCAGTCTCAGCTTGTGCTCCGGTTTGCCCCACTCCCCTTGCAAGACATAGCCCCTCCATCCTCCCTGGTATAAACTCAGGCAAAGTACTCATTTAGGACTTCTACCTGTTCCCCCGCCTCCTGTGCCCAACCATCCCCTACCCTTATCTTGCTGATCTGCCCCCTTACTTTCCTTTTTTCCCCAATGTATCTAAAGAACCCTTTGTCTCCCCCAGATCCCAGTGGCCAAGGACTGCTCCTTTTTTGCCTTAGCTCTTAGATCCTGTGTTGCATTTTTCTCTAAATGTAAAAAATATGTGGTCGATCATGCCCTTTTTTTTCTGTATCTGGTTGATCCTGCATCTGTGGGATTTGTTCTAGTGATCGTGCCGGCACTGCTGTGAGTCTCTGTCTGTTTGATCCTGCAGTTTCTGTTGCCTCAGTTAAACTGTGGCTCATGTACTTTCCAAACTAGCTGAAATGTTGTTGTACCACAGTAGGATATTATCACGTTCAGGAGCTGTAATTGCTGGGAGTGCTTCGGTGGGCAGTGGTCGTTGGCTGCATTGGCGGCGGAGAATCCGCAGGGACTGCACACGAGTCGGGAGGAGCCGGGGCTGCATCGGCAGACGCATCAGTGGAGGGAGAATTCTGTGCTGCATTGGCAGCCGAAGTGATCACCGGAGGTACCGGAGTGGACTTCATGGCGGCTGTAGTCGGCAGCGGGCCTGGGCAGGAGGGCGAGGCGCTGATCGGAGGGAGCACCGGAATGGATTTCCCGGCAGCTGCAGTCGGCTGTGGGCCAGGGCTGGAGTGAGAGGAGCTGGCATTTCAGAGGACCAATCTGTGAGTGAGGGTGCCAATTTTGAGTTGCGGCTGGGCTACAAAGAAGGGCCCAGCCACCTCACTACTCGTTTAGCGGCTGTAATTGTGTCCCAAACCACCCACCCCGGCCCCGACCTCTCTTAAATGGTCGAAGAGGGCGGAGCCTGGGGGAGGGCATGGTGAGACTGGTCGAGCTGGAGCAATAAGAAGCTCAGAATTGTTGCTGGACAGGTGGGGGGGGCCGGCATACGTTTTATGTACTGTACTGGTTTGGTGGTTACTGTTGGAGGTTGCAAGTAACATTTGGGGTCATTGGGGTTTGCTGATTGATATTTGGATGCTGTGGGGATTGGGGATAATTTGCTGAAAACTGATTATTGCTGGGTATTGTGTGTGTATTGCTGATAGGGGGTCTTATTATTCAATCCCAAAATGAGGGTGGGCTTGGAGGCTGTCAGTGCGGGCATCTTCGGTAGGGTGATTGGGTGTACAGGATGTGGGGCCGCCATAATATTAAATTGGGCATGGAGGTTCGGAAGGTGCCCAGTGTGTTTTAAGACCCTCCAGTTTAGGGAGGAGATCAGGGGGCTCAGAAGGCAGCTGGGAGGGGGTAGTCAGTTGGGGTATGGACCATATGTACTTAGATGTGGCCAAAATGGCATTCTCGAGGGGCAAGTGGACAAGGCCAACAGGGTATATCCCAGGGGATAGGTGGATCATATCGTCACTCGAGAGAAGTGGGAGGCGGAACAAGCAACGTATGGGAAGCAAATTGCAGGGAGGGGGCTGGACAGAGGGAGCAGATGAGGGAGGGGTTAGGAAAGAGCAAAACGGGTGCAAGCATCACACTTACAAACCGTTTCACCCTAATATATCTGGGAGATGAAGTGGAGGAGGCTGGTGGAAAGGGGGAGCAGGCGGACAGTGAGAGTTCGGTCAGTAAGCTAAGGGAGGCGGGGGACAGAGGAGAGAGAGAGACAGATTCCAGGGAAAGGAAGGAGGAGGGAGGGACATGGGCCTAGGTTGGAAGGAATTATGGTAGAAGGAGAGGCACTGAGGGAGGCCAGAGTGGAAGGAGGCAGGACTGGGGTCAGGCCGGTGTCCAGGCTGGGAATGTCAATCGGTGGGGGGGGGGGGGAGTGTTCTTTAGATAGGACAGTTTTGAGACAGAAATCACTGGAAGAAGTGGAAAATAGGGCAGGGAGAAATACAGTAGATGGGATGGGTAGTGGAGGGGAAGTAGCAGGAGGTTTCTCAGGTGTGGGATTGGATGTTTTTAGCTCTAGAAGGGAGATGGGGGTAGAACTGGAAAGGCAAACTCTGATCACCCGGGAGATTAGGGGGCGAGGAGCAAAATATCAGTTGCAGGTAAAAGGAGTATGGTTGAGCATGCACATGAGGGTGGCCCCCAGGCTGATGGGGGAGGGAGGAGCAAGCAGGGGGTTGCTGAAAGGAGGAGGAGTCTGGAAGGAACAAAAAGGGCTTACAAAGACCCCCAGGCTGATGGGAGAAGGAGGAGCAAGCAGGGGGTTGATGACAGGAGGAGGAGTCTGGAAGGATCAAAACGGGCTATCAAAATGGGGGGTGGGACGAAGGTGATACTTCTGGGAGACTCCATGACTAGGGGTATCCAGTGGGAGGGAGAGAATAAAAGCAGCCCAGTCAAGGCTAAATGTATGCCAAGACTATCTATACACAAGGCTAAATTCCACCTGTCCTCGTTAACACTGGATTGCGGGGGATCCCTGGATTTCCTAGTACATCTGGGGACAAATGACTTGGAAGGGAACAGTGAGCTGGAAATACAGGCTAGACTCTGGGAACTGGCCAGGGTTTGTCAGTCTATAGGAAATGAGATTCTGCCAGTACCTAGGGCAACCGGGGAAAACGAGCTAAAACTTAGAGGGGTAAACCAGTGGCTCAGAGAGAGGGATATGGGCTGGTGGGGGATTGGGGGGATACTTGGAAGGATAAGGGTCTTTATGCCAGGGATGAGTTACACCTCAACCTGGAAGGGAGTGAGATCTTGAAATTAAAACTTGCTGGATTTATAGGTGAGAGGTGGGGTTTAAACTTGTAAAGGGGGGGTCAAATAAAACTACCTCGGGGAGCTGTTTGAGGGTCTAGGGCATGAGGAGTGGGGGTACTGTGTTGCAAATCCAAGTAAAACTGGGCAGAAAAGGGACTGTGCAGGGTTGGGGGGACTGGAGAGAGGGGAGAAGTCGGGGTGGAGGACAGTCCTGATCAATGCCAGGAGTATGAGCAATAAAATGCTGAACTACAGGTTATGTTGGCTGAGGGAACAGCGGATGTGGCAGCAATTACAGAGACATGAGCCACCCAGAGAATTGATTGGTACCTAAACTTAGAGGGCTACAAGATATTCAGGAAAGATAGGGGAGTGGGAAGAGGGGGAAGGGTTGCGCTGATAGTCAGAAAGGACATAGTGGTTAGTGGAGTGGAGGAGGCTGGAGGGTGTGTGGAGGCGATTTGGGTAACCCTGCAAATGAGGGGAGGGATGAAATTGAAGCTAGGGGTGGCATACAGGTCCCCTGCAATAGAGGAGGATCTGGAGAATAAACTAGTTGAGAACATCAAGGGTCACTGTGACCTTGGAAAGGGTAGGGTGGTGGTCATGGGTGATCTTAATATGCCGGGTGGCGGACTGGGACACCATGACATCCCCTGTAACCAGGGAACAGAGACTGATGGGTGTCTTTCAGGGTACCTTCCTGGTCCAACAAGTGGGGGAACCTACTAGAGAGGGGCGGATATTGGATGTTGTCCAAGCGGACAGTGAACAAATAAGGGGCCTGGAGGTGTGCAGTCCACTGGCGGTAGGTGACCATGCCACAGTCTGGTTCCAGCTGTATCTAAGGGGGTGGGGAGGAGGAAAACCGCACTCATACAGTACTGGTGGACTTCAGGGGAGCCGACTTTATGGGTATGGGTAGGATTCTGAGGAAGCGGTTGGACATGATTAGGCCGGACATGAATGCTGGAAGCTTGTGGGAGACCATTAAAGAAGGAGTGCAAGAGGCTACTAGGTACTGTACTAAAGTAAGGAGTAAGCATGGTGGAACCAGCAAGACATGTTGGACCAGGGAGGTGCAGGAGGCGGTGAGGGATAAAAAGGCTGCCTACGCACGTTTTAAACGTTCTAGGGGGGACAAGGAGCAAGGGGAGTTTGAACTATTGGCCAGGAAGGTCACCAGAGTTGTGAGGGGTGACAAGGCAGGGATGGAAAAAACCTGGCTAGGGATATCTGGGGGGGGGGGGGAGTGGGATTATTCTATAGATGCATAAGAGAAAAGAAAAAAGAGAACACAGATCAACGAGATTAATATTTTTGGGCGATGGATTTAGGAAGCAGGAGGACAGGCAGAGGTGCTAAATAAGTACTTTGCCTTAATCTTTGCAGAGGGCGATACAGGATCCTACAGCCTGATGGGAGGGAAGAGGAGCCAGCAAAAGCGAGAGGTCATTCTCTCTCCCCTAAGGTGGTCTCTGGGCTTCCTTACGCCTGGGCTGTACCTCCTGATGCTGATCCACAGGCAGAAATCAGATCTCTGCAGCAGTGGACATCCAGCCCTCCACTTCCTGTTCTCTGTTTACTTCTTGCCTGCCGTGCTGCACAGACTGGACCTCTTCTCGCCTGTTTTTTCCCACACTTGGAGGCACGCATTCTCCTGCCCCCATGGTCATTTCTTGGGCAGGCCCTCACGCTACCAGGGGGAAGCCGCTAGAACACCCAGGGCAGCAGGAGCTTTACAGGGGAAGGCCGCTAGAACACCCACAGCAGGAGTTTCAGAATGCAGTTGTTTTTTTGTCTCCTAGGCAGCCACTGCCCAGGCCGTGGGTACTGTGCTCCGTCTACGAGCCCCCTGACCTGCAGGCTCGTTGACTCGGGAGAAGCCGCTACAATGCTACGCGGCAGTAGGAGCTTCATTTTTGGCTCGGCATGAGCCGCACTGCAGGGACCTGGTACTGGTGCTTCTTTTCAGCTGGAGGACACCAACAGGAACTGTGACGCTTAATTTCGGCTCAGGAGGAGCCACCCCATAGCTCAACGACCACAGCCCCTCAAGCACAAGTAGAAGCGGGCAAGCTGAAGCATTTTCCCCTAGACAACGGCTCCTTTTTTAGGCTCAGGAAGAGCCGCGCTACAGCTCCTCATCGCCGGGAGTGCCCCACACTTGCAGAGGCTGTGTTTTGGCTAGAGCACAAGCAGAGAGGTTTTCCCATAGTCTGCTCCATTTTAGCTCAGGAAGAGCTGCGCTACTCTGCCTTGCTGTCGATCGGACGAATAATCTTGCAGAGGTACTAACATACTAAAATGCCAGCAGAATAGGCCTAACGGTCTTTCGTGTCTGCTCGTTTGGTCAGCCCCCACCCTGGGAGCTGACCTTGCTGCCCCCCCTCACCTTCTCTGGCTTCTCCCTTCCCAGTTCCGGATATTCTCGCTGCACTGGATTTTGCTTCCAGAACCCTTCCCCTGTACCTGTCCCACCCTCTCTTGAACCTCTCCACCGTCTCTGCCTCCACCAGCCCCCTGGGCAGCACATTCCATGGCTCCACCACCCTCTCAGTGAAGTAGCACCTCCTCCTTTCTCCCCTGAATCTTCCCCCCTCCAGCTTCCACCCATGCTCTCTAGTTGCCCCCTCCTCCTTCTTTGAAGCACCCTGACTGCTCCTCCCCTATTTACCCCCTTCATATACCTGAAGACCTCTATTATGTCCCCCCGGTCCCTTCTCTCTTCCAGTGTGTACATATTTAGCTCTTCAAGCCTCTCCCCATAGTTCCTGTCCCCCAAGCCCCAAATCGTTTTGGTTGCCCTCCTCTGGACCCTCTCCAGGAGTTTAATGTCCCTCTTTAAGTGTGGCCTCCAAAACTGCACGCAGTACTCGAGGTGTGGCCTCACCAAGCAGTTATACAGAAGGAGTATCACCTCTCTCCTTGTGGAGGTGATCCCCCTAGCGACACATCCCAGCATCCTGTTGGCCTTGGCTGCTGCCCTCCTACAAATCTCCGAGTTGTTCATCTTGACATCCACCACCACCCCCAGGTCCCTCTCAGCTGTCGAGACTTGTAGCATCTCTCCCCCCCCCAACGGTGTACACTTGGCCCGGGTTTCTGGCACCCAGGTGCAGTACCTTGCATTTCCCTGCATTGAACCTCAGTTTCCACTTTCTAGACCATCTTTCCAGAGCATCCAGGTCCCCCTGTAGGGCCACCCTCCCCTCCTCCCCATCCACAAAGAGACTCATCTCACTCCTGATACTCGTCTTTATGTCAGAGACGTAGGCGTTGAACAGGAGGGGCCCAAGGACTAATCCCTGTGGGACCCCACTAATGACCCTCCTTGGGGATGAAACTATCCTGCCAACTGCGACGCTCTGGGTCCGGTCCTAGAGCCAGTTGTCTATCCATCTGATCATCTGGTTCCCTACCCCCATTTCTCCCAGCTTATCCAACAGGCCCTCGTGAAGAACAGAGTCAAATGCCTTGCTGAAGTCTAGAAAGAGGAGGTAGCTCTTGACAACAGCAGAGCACTCCACAGCAACAGTGGCCTTCATTTTGGCCCAGGCCAAGCGGCGCTACACGCCTCATTGAATCAGAGGCAACTCGTCAACGACTGGCAATCTATTTACCTTAGCGTTTCGTCCTAGTTCAGGGAATTATAGGGACGAGCGCTATAGCACTGGAAGAGAGGTATTTCAGCAGCCTTGCTCAGCGTTCTGTCCCCCCACCAATCTGTCACGAAGGGATGGATGCCCAGAGGGTTATCTACATAGGCTTCCCAGAGGCTAGATCCTAGATCCCTGTTTAGGCTACTAGGAGTAACATGAAAGTCTGGAATTTGGACTGGCACAATTCTTAAAGGGCCAGCACATTAATCTTTGTTTCAGTTTTGTGGTGTTATCCTCACACAAGCCTTAACAAGGTCAGAAAAGATCAGCGCTGCTAGTCCCGTACTACTAATTCCCTTTGGCTGGATCGCTGCACCTAAAATATACGGCAGTGACTGGGAATGGGGAAGATGTTATGGAAGCAGACCCTCCTCGGCTCTTTCTGATAGCCCACAGGTCAAAACAAGCGGCAGCCACCTGAGGGACCCAGCAGTCCACAGCCCTCTCTGTAACCAGACCTCATAAAACGGTGAAACAGGGACTCGTTTGGATCCAGTTTGCATTGACTGACATCCTGGGATCCCCATATATGAATCGCAGGAAGATAACTCATAGAAGGAAAGCTAAAGCATTGCAGAGTGCGCTTCTTGGACTCCTAAGCTCCAGTTTATCCTCTTATGGAGGAGGGGCGGATGGGCAAGACCTTGTCCAAGGCGTCACAGTCGAAATCCCCTTGGATCTCACCTGGCAGCTCCCATCCAACAGAAGCAAGTTTCTCGCCAGAAATATACTCCCACACTGACAACAGCTTTTCTCTCTCCTCCTATCATAAGAGAAATGGCTGAAGGAGCAGCGACAGCTCTCTAGGCTTCTGCCCTATCCAGTGCCCCAGCAGATCTTAAGCTTTCAGGCTTGGTGCCCCAGCAGATCTTAAGCTTTTCAGGCTTAGACCAACTCAGCCGGAAAAATGGTTAAACTATCATAAAGGCTACCCTCTGAGATGGTCATCGGACGGGAATGGAGAGGTCCTTCCTCAAAGAGATGCATATGTCTTCCACACCTCCCTTAAAGCATCTACACGAACAACCTATTCTCAACACCACTGAGCGTGGCATTCCAGGCGTGCTGATAGGCCATATAAGCAAGCCCAGCCATCTGTTTTCCGCAGGAGCACGCTGTACCTTGGGCCACTATCCTGGTATTCGAGCATGCTGACGAGCCAGTTGTAGATAAGCCCACCCCGCAACAGCCTCAGAGTGGGACTATTCTAGGCATTTTCAGCAGATATACCAAAGGAGGCTACCAGTGGCACAGCAAGGGCCATGCTTCAGCTCACCTCGCCTCAGCATACTTAAGGCTGCAGGCATGACAGGCGGACAGGTCGCCAAAGCTTACTTGGCGTATGCCCCCGACAAGGGAGAGCTCCCATATGGATAGTCTTTAAAGGAGGTGGTAAAAGATTCCAGAGAGGAGCCGAAAACTTAGCTACCACAATTTAGGAGCACGTACGGACCCTGGACGTAGAGATCCAGTCAGAGTATTCAAGCCCATGCATACTCGGAAGACAAACGAAATCTCCCTTGGCGGTTTTGTTCTCAGCAGACCCTTCAAGGGGGAAACCTTGTCACGAGTAATCAGAGTCACAAAAAGATTTTCCGACACCCATAAATCTGCAAGAGGCCTATTGGCATATTCCCATACAGTAATGGCATACGCACGATCCCAGATTCAGAATGGAAGAGCAGGACTTCCAATTCAAACTCCACCATTGCGCAGTACTTCCAATTCAAACTCTACCATTGCGGTCTTCTCATAGCTCAACCAGGCATTACAGGCAGTGGCAGAGGTAGTCAGGTCTCCTGTGGCACATCTTTTTCCCATCAGCTGGAGAAAGAGCTTCCTAATTCCAAACCAGACCTTGATCCTCCGGGGGGACTCGTATCATGACACAAGATTTCTCCCCAAATCCTAGCCTTTGGGATATGTAATTGATCATCAAGGAGTTTTGCAAGCTCTTCAGCTTTCTGCTTATTTTTTCACACAGCTCATTAAGATGGATTAAGCCGACTTCCGGTGACGTCAGCAACCGAATGGCAGCCTGAACAACCGAGCTCCCTAGCCCACAACATAATCGACAGGCATCTACACTGTTTAAAATATGCAATCGCCAGCAAAAACGACCCGATCAAAGGCAGGAACATCTAAGATTGGGCAGACCCCAGTACAGAGGTTGCAGCTCCTGATACGGGAAGAAAAAACATCGAGGAGTCTGGGGCCTAGTGAGGACACGGAGACGATGGTAGAAGACGGTCTGGAGGAGGAAAATACACAGCTAATAACGTCGATTATGCAGACTGCCAAAACGGTACAAAAAATAGACGCCTCCCTAACGGAATTAAGGGCGGATATCGGCACCATTCAGCATAGAACGGACAAATTAGAGCTGGCCTGACCTCCGTGGTAGAGCAGGCTGAACATCCACGACCGACTATTGCTGTTCTTGTTGGCGAGAGAGGAGCTGAGGCCAAAATAGATGATATAGAGGGAAGGAACAGGAGGCAGAATATATGGTATTCCAGAAGGTGCCGAAGAAGGCTCACCGGACACTATCACCTACATACAAGGGATTCTGAAAGATTTATTAAAGCTGCCACCGGAGATGGACATTACTATGGACAGAGCGCACAGATCCCTCGCACAGCATCCCTCGGCTCCTGGATCGCGGCCCAGATCATTTGTAATTCGAATGACAAGCTACTCTACTAAAGAAGAAATCCTGCGAAGGGCTTGGAGGATGAGGAAACTCATGTTGGGGCCACACCGCATTACAATTGATAACGACTATACCATCGCAGTTGAGGAGGCACGTCGCACTATGTGGCCGATCATAAAACAGCTCAGAGCAAGAAGCCTAAGGGTGCAGATGCTCTTCCCAGCCTGACTAAGAATAGAAACTAAACAGGGACCTAAAGTTTTCAAAGACCTGTTGGCTGCAAAAAAATATCTCGAGGACCTCAGTGTTCCAGTTCCTGGCCTGGAGAAAGAAAGATTGGAAAAGGAGCTTCAAAGATCGGCCTGGACAGTGGCACATAGGGGCAGGGCGTGACCAAATCAAGCCAGATCAAACAACCTGAGATCGGACATTACAGAACTATTAAAACCCTACACCACCACAATGCATCAGACGGACTCCCTTCCACAAGGAGATGGCAACAGGGTGTCACAGGAGCAGAAGCGGTTCACCAGACTGAATGGACTGGCGCAGACTGAGAAAAGACACTATGATGGGACATGGGGATAAGTACAATATATAATTGCTTGCCTGGGTGAAAAATATAAATTAACTCAACGCACACCTAAACCATAACAGATATGGAACTGTTTTCAAGGAGGATGGGTGGGAGAGAAAGGTGAAAGTTCCAGGCGTGAGGAAAAAAAAAAGGTGAAAAAGACTAAAGTGGTGGGGAAAAGAAGTAAAATGGGTGAACAGAACAGCTACAACACAGGGAAGCAAATGAACAGCTGGAAAAGGCGGGGGAGGGGGATACCGATACCTAAATGCTGGAGGCGATGCCCTGACCCAGCGGGGGGTTGGTGGAGGTACCATGGGGAAGGAGGTCCTTTCCCTGAGCCTACTGCCGACTACCTGCAGGGGAGGAGATTGGAAAAAAAAAAAAAAGGAAAATGCCTAACAAGCAATCGAAGGAGAAGGGGGAGAAATTCCATGGGAACTAACTACTGTGGGTTTGGGGAAAGCCAGGGAGTTTTTTTTTCTTTTTCAAACTGAAATCTATGGGAGCAATTCCTTGCCTCCAGACATTGCTGATGTTAATAATACCCGGGAGCTTGGGGACACAACATGGGAAAAAAGCTCCGGGAGGGTTTAGCCCACAACAGCATAAAGAGCAAGGTGTCACAAATGAGACACTACCAGGTCCCCATCTGAGGGCTTGGACTGACCTAGGAAGTCGCAGAACAGTTGACCTGATGACCTTACATCCTTGTAAACGTATTTACTACAAACAAGAAGTAAAACAATCTGGGAGGGAGAGACAAAGGAAGGTCTATGTTTATGTATGTTATTTCAGCTTTACTTATACATAAGTTTATAACAGTTGTAATGAGTTTATACAGAAAGCAATGGTTAAATTCTATTATAGCTATGTTGTCTCCACTAGAGGGAGAAAGTTCACTAGATTTTGTGAAACATGTTCAAGTTGGTCGTTTGTTGAGAACCAGCACATTGTTAAGGTTTAAAAGGTTTCTAGAAAGGCACAATGAGAATTTAAATGTGGTGTATGCATATGTGGAGACAAAAAAAACCTCTCAGATACAGAGGCCGAAAGATAATGCAGGGACCCATGGGGTAAGAGCTGATTGTTTTAGAACTAGGAAAGGGCAAGAACAACTATAAAAGTTAAATCTGCAATATGGCCATGGTTAACTCTGAGGATAATTTCATATAATATTAATGGTATAAACCATCCCATTAAAAGAAAAACAGCTTCAGAATTTCTCAAAATCAGAACTGTGAGATTCATCTCTTAAAGAGACACACCTGTCTCTAAAGAAGCCAGAAGCTGAAAACTAGGAGTTTCAACCGTTTACCATGCCTCTTTAGATAAGGGGAAGAGGAGAGGAGTTGCAGTTTTGTTGTCTGCCTCTCTCCCTTTTAAGGAGGAAGAGGTGATAGTGGATGCAGGGGCTAGGTATATAATGGTGGTGGGCCGGATACAGGAATTGCAGGTAACCCTGCTAAGTGTATATGCGCCCCCGGGCTCAGCGATAACCATTTATGCAGACCTGTTTAAATTGGTGGCAGATAGAGCAAGGGGATTAGTGATCGCAGGGGGGACTGGAATGTGGTTCTGGACAGAACACTAGACACTACATCATGAATCCTGGCACCTAATAATATAGAATCTTTAAGCCCCTGAGAAGACTCATGAGAGATACAGGCCTCACTGATATATGGAGAGAGAAATACCCACAGGCCCGAGACTATACATACTATTCCCCACGATATAAAAATTTTTCGAGATTGGACATGTTTCTCACATATGCGCGAGACCTCTCAGCAATTAAATCAATGTGGGTAGGACGAAATCTGTCAGATCATAATCCTATCTACTTGAAGGTGGACCTACAGCTACCAAAAACCAACACAATGGAGATTAAACACAAGCCTGCTTAGAGATGAAAAGGTGAAAGAGGAAATCAGGAGACTAATAAAACAGGCCACCCAGCTAAATGAAGGTCCAGACACCACACCTCAAATATTGTGGGATACGGTGAAGGCTATGCTTAGGGGAGGTTGATCTCGATAGCCACGTATAAAAAAACGGGAGAGAGCTAGACAAAAAGAACAATTAAACCAGGAACTTAAAAACCTGGAAGAACAACAGAAATTAAAATACAGTAGAGAAAAGGAAAGTCAAATAAAAAGACGTGAAAGCTAGGCTGCAGAGACTAATGCTATCAGAGATTGAGAGAGCCTTACTCTACACAAAACAGGCACACTACGAGGGGGGCCCTAGAGCCACCCGCATATTAGCGTACAGGTTAAAACAACAGGCCGCAAGAGCACATGTAGCCAACCTCAGACACCCATATACAGGGCAGAGCCTAAGTAAATGGGAACAAATAGCAGACGCCTTAGTAACATATTACAAGCATCTATATCAACCCCAATCGGAAACGACCCCTGGAGCTGCCCGGGAATTCTTGAAAGGTCTGAGCCTTCCGCAGCTCACAGAGGCCCAGAGACAAAGTTTGATGCGCCCAATTGCTCAGCAGGAGATCTTGAATGTTATCGGAGATAATAAGGTAGGGAAATCTCCTGGCCCAGACGGGTTTGGGGGAGAACTATACAAAACATTCTTGGGAGAAATAGCCCCTATATTAAAAACAGTTTATAACCAAATCTGGCTGGAGGGAGAGGCTGTCCCCCCTTGGTGGAACTACACCACCATAGGGTGATCCCGAAGGAGGAAAAGACCTGAAGGATTGTGGATCATATGACCCGATCTCACTCCTCAATGTAGATTATAAAATTTTCACAGCCATAATAGCAAAGAGACTTCAGCCCTTCCTTGCAAATTTAATACACCCAGACCAGACTGGCTTTATAGAGGGAAGACAGGCGGCTGAGGGCGTCAGGCGAACCATAAACATAATTGATACCATTAACAAACAACATACACCTGCCTGCCTCATGAGTCTTGACGCCGAGAAAGCGTTCAACAAGGTCGAGTGGAGCTTTCTATTCCTAGTCATAGAAAAAATGGGTTTCCATTGCCATTTCTGGAGGCACTCAAGGCCCTATATACCTCTCCACAGGCATTTGTAAGAGGTAAATGGGGGCATCTCAAGAGATTCAATTTGGGGAGGGTACTAGACAGGGATGTCCGCTATCCCCACTTCTCTTCGACATATATATAGAACCCTTGGCCCAGGCGATACAGGAGGCAAAGGAGGTGAGGGGGGTTGGGGTAGGTGGAGGAGATCATAAAATCTCCCTATACGCGGATGACGTTCTCCTATACATATCTAACCCGAATAAATCTATCCCCGAGATTTGGTCAATAATTGACAAATTTGGGAAACTCTCGGGATATACTCGGAATAAAAATAAAACCGAAATTCTGAAATTTTATTATAATCCCACACCTGATGTCAAACAAATGCTGGGCACAAATTGGAACAGTGGGAAAATAAAATATCTGGGCACGCAAATCACAAAAAATCTTACAACGCTTTATACTTGTAACTTTGGCCCAATAATAACACAGATAAGGCTGGACATTAAGAGATGGGAGGCCCTGAATCTTCCCCTATATTCCAGGATGCAAACAGTGCCGATGAACATTCTCCCTAAATTTTTATACTTATTCCAGTGTCTCCCAATCAAAATACATAAAAAACAATTTCAAATATGGCAGAGGATGATCACAAAATTTATATGGAATAACAAAAAACCTAGGATAAAAAATGTGATACTTCAGACAAGCAGAAAATATGGGGGCAGAAATGTTCCATGCTTAGAGGACTACTATCTGGCCACACAATTAAGATGGGCCCTTCTGTGGTGGCTAGACCATATTATGCTCGGTGGAAGGAAATTGAGGAGGTCCTAACAGATGGGATGCCCCTTGGGGCCCGAGCACTAACACCAGGTCTGCAGACTATAGATGGAGAAATAATGCTAACATCGGTAAAAAATACACTGGGCGCACTGAAACGCCTCTGGGCCAAACGTAGACTGGACGCGGAAGCTTGGCCTCTTGATGGTTCGCATGGGATTCCCGATTTCCCCCCGCTAAGCAAGACCTTACTTTTAGACGTTGGGAGAGAGGGGGGCTCTATTCCTAGATCAGTTTATAGAAGGTGACATTGTTAGGGAGTTTAGTCAGATCAAGGATAAATTTTCCCTGAGATGGGGAGACCACTATAGGTATCTTCAGATTAGGGCCTATATACATAAATTACAATCTTACCACAAACAAATCAGTTCCACAAAGGGAATAAGGAACATAATGACTGAGATAATAAATTTGACAAAATTCAAGGACAAATATCAGCCATCTATGAAGTCTTGAGGAAGGGGTGGAAACAAGACTTCCCAAATCAGAATTAGATGGGAATTGGAGTTGGGTGAGAACATAGATGAGGAAGTGGACCAGGGCCTCAAGCGAGACCTCTAAAACTACATCATCCCCATTATGGAAGGAATTCGAATGGAAAGTAAGAATGAGGTTCTTTCTTACACCAGCAGCTCAAAGTAAATGGGATAAGAATTGTGTGGGAACTTGCCGGAGAGAATGTGGGGCAGCTGTGGCGAACTACCTTCATGTCTTATGGTCATGCCCGAAACTGGGAAAGTACTGGGCAGATATTAACCAAACGATAAAACAGGTATTTTCATTGGAGACTGACATGGGGCCCAGACACCTGATATTGGGGGTAAAACCAGATGAAATAAGGGGATCAGGCACGGACATATATGTGAGATATCCTCCTCACGGGCCCTAAACTTTAACAAAGTGGCTAACACAGCATCCTCCGACTCATCTGGAATGGGTAACTATTGTGGGTGAGATAAAAGAAATGGAGGAGGTCACTTATAGAATAAATCTAAGATCACAAATCTTAGAGAAGATGGACCCCTGATTGATGTCTCAGGATGGGGCACGGGAAGGGAGGAAGGGGACTGGAAGAAAGGACATGAGGTGGGGAGCCTGGCTGAGGACACTGGGAGGTCCAGAGTGGACCATGTATCACTGCCACTGTTGTATCTAGGACGTGGAGCAGAAATAGAGCCAACAGATATAATACGATCATGTACAAAGATGTCTCGGCTATAAGTAATATGTACCACCGTAAACACGAATGTTGAAAGTATTTCTGTCACTAAATTATAATTGTGCCAAATATGCAATAAACATGAATTAAAAAAAAAAAAAAAATGGATTAAGCCCTTCCTCCGGGGACGGTCCCAGAGGTCATGATGGGCCACAAGTTAGGCCATCCGCACTAAGTCGGAATCGCGACCAATGCAAGTCTCAGGAGCTGGGAAGGACTCACTTGCATCAGCTTTTGGCACCGGGAAGGGGATCGCTGTTGGACACAAGGTACAGTATAAGCGCTTCTGAGAGGGGAACAGTAGGCCAGAGACACGCTGAACAGCAATTCCTCAATCCGGCTAGCCTGATTCCAGCTGATAATCTGGCAACACTGACATACACCAACCATCAGGGCGAAACGAGAAGCTCAAAGATGCTAAAGGAATCCCTTCTTTTCCAAGTGGGTTGAGCTCCACTGAGCGATGTTTATATCGGGACAGGAAAATGTCATGCAGAATGATTCAGTCACACAGTGGGTCGACCAAGGGATTGCAGCTGAAGGACAGTGCCTCCCACATTCAGACAGAATAGTGGGGCAATACTCACAGACTTTTGGCATGCAGGCAGAACTCCAAGGTAAAGCAATTCTGTTCTCTGGCAGAGGACGAACCAGCGGTGGCTCAGGACACCTTTTCGCCATAAACTGGAATCTGTTCGGTCTCTTGTATGCCTTCCTGCAATACCACCTCTATCAAAAGTCCTCCACAAAGTGGCATTGGACAGGACAGTCATGATTCTAGTCTGTCCCTTATGGTTTTTCCGCGATTAGTTGTTTCTCATTCATTGGCCAGGGCAACCACCTCGAGCATTTAGGTTCAACGATGGGAATTCTCCATCAAGGTCCAGTTCTGCACCCCATTTTAACAACTGGTCTCTCTCTAGTCTTGCAAAGTGAGTGGAAATCTTTCAAGGAGCTATGCGGTACAGCTCCTGTTGTTGACATGATGGGGAACTCGTATGTCTCTTCTTTCTCCAAAGTACATTATAGAATCCGGAGAAAATCTTGGTTCTGACATCATTCCAGACACATACAGAACGACACAATATAATCGCCTGTACTACTGCAGTTCATTTAAGACAGATGGATAAAGGACTGCATCCAGCCACCTTAGAAGTCAGAGTTTCGGCACTGGGGGCACTCTTGATGGACCCTGGGGAATTGTTGGGTTCATATCCCCATGTCTGGTACTCCTTCAGGCAGCAGCATTAAAACATCTTCAGTCCACCAGAGCTATCACCTTGGAGTCTTAATATGGTTCTCAAGACTATGACCAGGGCCCCCTTAGAGCCTCTCAAGCCATCCATCATGCTTCTCAGTATAATGGTCACTCTTTTTTCTCAAATCTATTGCTCCCCCTAGGAGTTTCCGTAAACTAACAGCATTACTGGCCTAAGAGCTGTACACCCGTTCATCAGGCTAGAACAGTTCCAATTTTTGTTTGCCAAAGTTATGTCGCCCCTCTATTACAATCAAGGGTTCATTCTTCCTTCCTTCTGCCCACTCTCTAAAAGCAACAAGGATGGAAAATGTCATACACTAGACCTGAGAAGAGGGAGAAAAATGGACATAAAGAGAGAGGAAACTGTTTGCAAAACTTCAACTGTGTTCATACCAGCTTAATAATAGATTTGGGGCAGCAAGGATTCATTAGGCTCTATAGCTAAACGGATTCTGTCCGTCACCTCTATGGCATATGCTCAGGCCAGAGTAACTTGCCTGGCCCAGTGAGAGTCCATGGCCCCCTTTTTGGGCATAATTCAGAGAAGCATCGACAGCTCAGTCACACTGAGTGGCCTTTTGATCTCCATTTGCACGGTCTTTATAAAAAAAAAAAAAAAAAAGAGGGGTCTCACTGGAGGTGATGTCCTCGGCAGAGGCATCCTTTGGCCGCAGAGTGTTTCAGCGGTGGTGAACCCTTAAGGGCTCTTGACATTCTTCCCACCCAGGCCATCTGGGGACGTACTGCTTTTGTATATCCCAGGCGCAAGGAAGCCTGGAGACCAGCTTAGCGGAGAGAATTCGAAATTTAAATACCTGTAAATTTTCTTTCTCCGACAGCTGGTCTCAGGGCTTCAGATTTCTTCCCAGAATGTATCTACTTGGCTGGCCTCATGGCCTTATGTGCCTTAAAATTCTTGTTTTTTGTTCTCAAGTTCTTGTAGTATTGCCACACTGGACTGCTTTGGGAAGAACTGAGGAGAACAGGAAGCGGAGGGCTGGATGTCCACTGCTGCAGAGATCTGATTTCTGCCTGTGGATCAGCATCAGGAGGTACAGCCCAGGAGTAAGGAAGCCCGGAGACCAGCCATCGGAGAAAGAAAATTTACAGGGATTTAAATTTCGATGTCTCAGTCTGAGACTAGAGGATGGAAAATGGTTATGGTACAGGCTGGGCCAGACCCAGAAGGAGTAGGAAGGTTGCATGAGGGAGTGGATTGGGGGGAATCACAGTGGATAGGGTGAGGAGGCCCTTCGAAACTAAAAACTGATAAGGCACCAGGGCCAGATGGACTACATCCGAAGGTTATGAAGGAACTGGCGGAGGAGCTGGCAGCTCCATTGGCTGCACTTTTTAACACCTCTCTGCAGATGGGATGGGTGCCACAGGACAGGAGGGTGGCTTATGTAGTGCCTATACATAAAGGGGTGTCTAGGTAGGAGATGTGGAATTATAGGCCTGTCAGTCTGATGTCTGTGGTAGGCAAAGTAATGGAGGGCTTTATCAAGGAGAGGCTTGGGAGGCAATTGGAAAGGTTAGGACACCAGGATGATACAGTATGGCTTCGTCCCAGGGAGATCGTGTCAGTCCAACCTCATAGAGTTTTATGACTGGGTGACGGGGCCTTGGATAGACACAGGCTGGTGGATGTCCTGTACCTAGATTTCAGCAAGGCGTTTGATTCAGTGCCACATAATGGACTGATAGCAGAGATGGGGGTGGGAGGACAGGAGCTCAGTTGAGTCGAAAATTGGCTTTTGGGGTGTTTACAGAGGGTAATGGTGGGTGGGATACTTTCCTCCCCCAGGAAGGTAATCAGTGGGATCCCTCAAGGTTCAGTATTGGGGCCACTCTTGTTCAATGCCTACGTCGCGGATATAGGGAGGGGGGTTAGGAATAGGTTGTCTCTCTTTGCGGACGATTCAAAATTGGGAGCATTGGTGGATGGGAGGAAGCGAGGAGACTGTCCCGGGGGATCTGGATAACCTGGAGGGATGGTCAAGGAGGTGGGAACTGAAATTTAATGCTGGAAAATGTAAGTTACTTCATTTGGGGGTCAAAAACCTGGGCCATGTATGCACCCGGGGGGGGGGTGTCACACTGCAAGCCACATTAGGAGAAAGGGATTTAGGGGTGGTTGTAGACATCAAAATGAATAACTCTGAAAATTGTAGAACAACCGCAGCCAAAACAAACAGGATACTGGACTGAATAGCCAGGGGAATTGCGTCCAGAAGGAGGGAGGTGATCCTCCATCTATATAATGCTATGGTCAGGCTACAGCTTGAGTACTGTGTACAGTTCTGGAGACCTCATCTGAAGAAGGACATAGCGCTGCTGGAGAGAGTCCAGAGGAGAGCGACCAGGATGATTCATGGTATGGAGGGGAGGCCTTAGGAGATACTGGAAGAGCTTGGGCTTTACACACTGGAGGAGAGGAGGGACAGGGGAGGCATGATAGAGGTTTTCAAGTATGTAATAAGAATAACCAAGAGTGGAACCAAGGAGCTGTTTAGGCTAAAGAAGGGAACTACCAGGGACCATGAGTGGAAGCGGGGGGGGGAGCGTAGGAAACATTATTTCACTGAGAGGGTGGGTGGAGCCATGTAATGCGCGGCCCGGGAGGCTGGTGGAGGAGGGCACAGTCGAGGGCTTCAAGAAGGGGTGGGACAGGTACAGGGGGAAACTGAAACCAAAGAAGACCCTCTCGGGGGCTGGGGGTGGGAAGGCGAGCACCCATTAGGTTGCTGGCTTTCGAGCAGACAAGGCAGACCATTTGGCCTAGTCTGCTGGTTTTCAGTATGTTCTACGACCTTACAGCTGTGGTACAACATTTCAGCTAGGATGGATCTCTATGCAGAACAAGCCATCACCATACTCTATAAAGGAGTAGTGGGGCCAACAGGCAGAAGAAGGGAAGAGGACTACTGTCAGCCACTTGGGCTATTGGATCTCTTAATCCAGCTCGGCATTTGGCTGAGCATGAAGCTAGGCAGGGAAATGGGGAAACTAGGTGGCTAAAAAGGAGTGCCTTAGCTGGGACTTGGTCCCAGGTCACCTGGTGGCCTGGGTTCAAGTTCCAGCTGAGGCACTTACTTCTTTCTCTTCTCAGTTTCTGTGTGTGTTCGTAAATATGCATACTGCACTGTTGTGATTGAAAACCTAGGTGGATAGTGGGTTCTTTTTCTGCTGACCCAGTCTATACATCTGTGTATGGTCAAACTGCACGCAAGGCTGAGTTTGCATCTCAAGACTGTGATGACATCATAGCGGCTTCTCCATAGAGATTGTCTCCGTGACCCCTCCAGCCATTTGCACAGAAGCACCATAGATATCGTATAGGCCACTTACATATGGCAGCGGCTAAGCCCCGATTTTCACGCAGTGGTCTCACTAGTTTCTTTACTATATGATTTCTATGGACCTCTTAAATGTAGCTGTCAAGGCTTTTGATATCATCATTGCTGCTCGTTAGAAACCCCACCTTGTATATGGCTGCTTATACATTATTTTATGTAAGCATTAATCCCCGAGACAGGAGGCATTTCCCAGGAATAAATGTGTGTTGTGTTTTTTTTTTTGTTATTTTTTGGGGGGGGGGTGCATGAGGCTGAAGGCAGAGTGCGTCTTGCCACCCCAACCACGCTAATTCCTGGAAATGCCTCCTGTTGAAGTGATGTCAATTTATATTTATAGTAAGTGCAGCGTGGGAGTTCCTCAGATCAGTGATGCGACTACTGGAACTACTGAGATAGTTGATGGTTTCGCAGACTGTGAAAAATACAACAGTACTGCTGGCCACACGCAGCCACTTTCTCTAATACTGCGTGTTGATTTTGTTACCTTTCAAACGCAGCCATGCATATCTAGGGAATTAATGCACGGCTGCGTTCGGGTCACGTTAACTGTTTCCTCCAATCAGTGTGTGTTGTGTTTACGTGCTACTATTGATGCCATGTTACAAATATTATTAAATCTGCTGTCTCAATTGAGGCGGTTTGTAAATTGTATTTGTGTGTGGGGGGTTGTCATTTATTGTGGATCCACACTAATTGCAAAACTAACAATTATTTTAAAATTGTTTACTCGGACAAGCAACATTGCAGCAGAGAATCTAAGGTGTTCAGGAATGCATAGTGATAAAATAGTGAAAAATGTTCTCTGCTTACATGAACTGTGCTTTGAGTGTGTTTGCTGGTACTACTTGATCTGGACTCTTGGGTAAAGCCTTTATTTAGAAGGTTGTTGACACAGAACACGGGCTAGGTTAACGTAACTATTTTCAGGATAAAATGTTGGGTTGGCAGTATAGTCTAGAGGTTATAGTAATGAGCTGTGAATGAGCTCGATACATCCGGCAGACCTGGATTTGATTCCAACAACCTCCACTGGCATACTGTGGGACTCTGAGCAAGTCACTTAACCACCCCAGTGCTCCCAGGTTGCCCCTGAAAACAGGCACATGTGCCTAATGGGCCTCTACCAAAGACTAGAATAAATAACTAAATATTCAAAGCCTCAACTACACTCTTGGTAAAATTATGCTTCCTTACATCCTTTCTCAAACTACCACTTGTTCTGCGCAAATATAGTCCTGACCAAACGTTTTATTTTTAATTTTATGTTTTTTTTATTTATTCATTTGCTTTAACCGGGTAAGTACACTGAGCCGAGGCCTCTTTTCATGAACGAACCGATTATGGCTCCCCTCCAGTAAGTGCCCACTGAGGTAGCACCCCAGCATCATCATTATCACCATCCCCAGGATTTATTACTGCTCCTTGGTTCCCCATTTTACTTATCATGGCTTCTTTGTTTCCCATCGGGAGGCTGCTGGGAGTGCAGGGCAAATGCCCTGATGGTGACTGAAGCAGTAGTTGGAACTGTGGGGAGTGGGACCTGTGAGGTGCAGGAGTTGTCCTACTTCTGGCTGGCATTTAATCTCCCCGGAGTCTGTGGTGTAAACATGTGCCACTGAAGATGCAGTGCGCAGGCTCGGAGGCAGCATAACTCTCTTGTGCTGTCTACTTGTGCCCCATCTTCCTATGCCTTAGGAGGTGCTCACATCACACAGCAGACTGAACAGCCACCCTCCCCTGGAGAGAGCCAGCATCTGCTGGGATCCTCAAGCCCTCTCCCTCAGTCAGTCCTTAAGCGATTTCATTTTGTTCCCAAAACACTGTTGCCGGCATCATACGAGGAAGCCCTACTGCTGTGGTGATGGGATGGCAGTCCTCATTTATTTAAACCTGGTAGGCCCACTTAGACCATGGGTCTCTGTTTCAGGGGTGACCTGGAATTTGTCCTGACAAAATCTTCTATTTCTGAGGCTCACAAGGGGTCAAAACTAATTTTTGCAGTCGAAAATCCTCAGGCCACACAGATATTTCCACACTCCCTACTGGTTAAATCATTGAAATATTACTTTCTCCAAAACAAGCCCACAGGGCCAGTTAAAGGAAAACTTTATTAACACAGTACAGAATCTACCAGCATTTGACTTTTGGGCAGGTGTTAAATTTTTTTTTTAAACTTTTATTCTCAGCAGTCGACCTGGGACCCCCCCCTGACGACACCATGTGTTGTGTCTCGATAGATATAAAATAAAAGGGGGTGGTCCCAGAAGCTCCTCAGTTCTTTTCTCTCCATGACCTGCTTGCTACACGTTCTCTGTTTGGAGTATAGTTTCAGTTGAAGAAGTGAATCTTCAGCGTGGCATTCTCAGTTTTGCTGTGGCTTTTCACCTGTTGTTGTTGGATGCAAGAAGTGCCAAAATGTCCAGAAGATCATCCCGAAGTTTGTGTCTGTGCTTCAATGTAACAACACTGGGTGATGAAGACATCTTTGGCTGGGGCGGCTGCAGTGTTCTGGGCCACCCTGTGTCTTCGTTACCCTTTGGTTCTCTCGTTGACAGGATTCACAGGTCTCCTCCCTGTCAACATCTTTCTACACCTGGAGCTTTTTTTCCACCCGTTCAATGTCCCTGTCGACTGCCTCTCATGGTATGGTTTCTGCTCTGGCACACACTCTGCTGTGTCATATTCTGCTCCATTGGTGCCCTCCAGCCTTTCTTTCGCCCGTTCGCCGATGATGGCCTCTCAGGATGTGATTTCTGCTTTGGCAGAAGCTCCATGCTGTGTCTTCTGCTCCATTGACGACCTCCAGCTTTTCTTCCATCCGTTTGTTGACGAGGTCCTCAACGACTGCCTCTCAGGGTAGGATTTTTCTGCTTTGGCAGTGCCTGCGGCCTATGTCTTCTACTCCATCGGCGACCTCCATGCCTTTCTTCCACCCATTTTGTCGACTGTCTCTCTGGGTGTCGGGCTTTAACTAACCATTGGCTTCCAGCATTCCCCCCTTTCGTTGCTCACTCGTCGCTGGCCTCTCGGGGTGTGTTTTCTACTATAGCAACTGCTCCAGTTGTCTTCTACTCCGAACCACCCACCAAATTTGTCAACCTGGTTGGCGGTCTTCCGGGGTATGTTTTTCTGCTCTAGTAGCTGTTCAGGCTCTGTCATCTTCCTTTCGATGACCTAGCGCCCTTCTACCCATTCGTCGACGTGGTCTTTGTTGACCTCTTTGAGTGTGTTTAAGCTCTAGCTTCTGCTCCGAGGGTACAGCCGCTGCAGCTGTGGTTCTGTTGTCATCTTGATGGTCAACCTCAAGCCCTTCTCCTCCTCCTTTTTGCCGAAGGCGTCCTTGTTGGCGTCTTTTCGGAGTGGCTTTTATCTAAATTCTCTGCAGCCGGCAAATGACCATGTCGTCCTCCGCTCAATCGACGACACCATGCCTTTCCTTTAGTTGCAGGGGTCCTCATCGGTGCCCTCTCTGTCTGCGACTCATTCTGCAGCTCTTTACAGCTGTCCCTTATGTCACTGGGACTTACTAATCCTTTCTGAGTAGTCACTCGTCCTGTACCCATGGTATGGGTCGCTGTGTTTGGGCTCTCTGAGAACAGTCTCATTGCTACCACTGCAGGGCCTTTCTTAGTTGGCCCAGTTGGTTTCCCATCCTACAAATCTTGTAGGTCTGTTTTTACAATGGAAGGGGTCAAATACTCTCGCCTACAGTAGTTGCTCCTTTCACACTGTTTAGGATTCATTTGGGTACAATGGTTACATATTTCCCAAGTTGTTCCCTTTTTACGACCTTAAAATGGGAGAGGATCACGGGATCTGAACAAGACGGGATGAAATGACATCCCCCTCCGAGGCTGGGGTGCTTGTTCTGTATCTTTCATGTCCTCTCCATCTGTTCCATGTTTCTCTTGTTGACTCTTCGGCTGCACCCCCAGGACCCTGTACATTTCCTGAGATGCTACTAGACTTTCGTGCACAAGTCTTTTACTATCTCTTCAGCTAGTGGCCGACAGTCGTGCCTTCTCCTACCGGCCATTTTTTCCTTTCCTCTTTGAAAAACATAAAAACTGCATATGAAGCCCGGAAGCATCTTACTGTGGGCCAGCCGATAGTGGTGCCTTTCAGTGTCACAAAAGATTCTAACCTATATGAATCATCTCCTCTGCTCCTATGAGGGGTCATGTCCAGCTCTGGGTTGCCTCTGCCAGGGGTCGTGTTCACCATGTTCCCCTCTGCATGGGTGGTAAATTGCCAATCTTTCATGTGCTGCCTAGACTGCTGTTGGCTCTCTAGTCCAGGCTTCCATTTCCGGCCTGTGTCTTGGCTGCCATCCCAGGCTCAGGATGTACAGATTTGCCATCCAGTGGTATATTATTCTTTTTATAACTTCACCCTCTGGGGGTGTCTGGTATTTTTTTTTTGCCTTGGGACATTTATCCTCCCTTCAGTCCTTTGGCTAGTGCTTTAAATTTAGGTACGCCCTATTTAAGCCTAATATAAGCTTCTGGACCCTCTCCCTTGGTTCCCCTACTGGGACACCAACCACCGGTCCCATTGCCAAAGTATGACAACGCCTCCATGTGGGCTGCATTTGAAATCCCGTAGATCCCCTTTGGATTTGCTGGTTGTGCCACCTGCTTTTGTCCCTACAGGGTCTCTTGCCTTTACAATGGGCCTTGCCCTTGATCAATATCTCTACTTAATTATCCTGAAACCTGACTTTCATGTATTCACATAATGCTTTTCTGTGGTGACACCTGCCGTATGGTATGCAGGCCTCTTCCTCTGTCATTAGACGGCTGGCCTTTCGGGACCTCATCACTACGATAGGTTACATTTTCCTATCCCATGTGCTCTTTCCCCTCTCTTTCAGTCAGGCCATGCTGGATACTTCAGTGTTCATGAACTTTTTTCCCCAGGCGATCGGGATGATACCACTGCTCGCTCCATGTCTGTCTTTCTGGTCGCGGTTGGGTCTCTACCGGACATGCCCTGTGGTTCCTGGGACACATAAAGGCGGCCATTCCTATGATGCCTATCTAAACAGGTGAATTTTACAGTGGGCCTGAAGTATGCAATATGGTTCAAACTCTGAATAAGTTTTGACATGGTACTCATGCTCTCCACCCCTGTTTTCCAAGTCATTTGGTGGTGGCTGTCTCGGGATTCCTGCCTTGGCTGTGTGACCCATTTTTTCAGCTTCCTTCAAACCTTCCTGAACTGCCCACGACATGCTGTCCCTGAAAAACCACTACGGGTGCTCCAATCCCCAGGAGTGGGGTCCTACTATTATGAGGCCTCCTTCCACTGGAAGATTTACAGTTTCACCTGACCATGTCCTTGGTTATCCGTTCTCTGAACTGCTGAGGAGGGTTACTTTGCTTCCATCACTGGGTACGATGGGGCAGTCTGTATTTGGTTCCAGCAATTCATCCAGGGATAAGCTTTACATCAGTTCAGATCCCCAACCCCATTCTTATCCTTGTGGGCCGCCTTTGGCCACCCATGGGTTCAGGTTCATTAATGGGACATCCTTTGACAAGTAGTCACAGGCGTTTTCTTTTCACCGGGTCCCTTCTGGCTTGCCCTCCTTCCCTCTGTAGGGCACCTTCCTACCTCATTCTTGTTTGCTCGAACCGTATTCTTGTAATACAAGGCTGTAAACCTTACTGGACTTACATATTTCTTATGCCTGTCCCCCCTTAATACAGAGGATTCTAATCAAACTTTTCAGAGATCCCACCTTTGTGGTTCTCCTTGAGCCTCAAGAGCTGAGTCCAGTTGACTGACTACCGCTACAATATTTTGTTGTCCTGGATCCTCTTCCCCTTCCCGTTTGTGACACGCCCTTCTCACTCTGATCCAGGGACCCTACTCTGCACCGCTCTTCCATAAAACACTTCATCTCTAGGATTGGCTTCTGTAGTCATGGTCCTTTCAAGGTTCCATGTCTCTCCCACTCCCTTTTTCATTAGGGTGATATTGAGGAGCAGCTTGTCCTCAATCAGGATGTTCTGTCCCAGGAAGGGGACGTGTTTTACTACAAGGGCAGCAGATCAATGATTGACACATATGCATATCCGCCTCACTGCCTCCTAGTCTACACACTCTTATCAGAATGAGTACTGTCACAAATGCACTCCACAGGTCAGGCCCTCTGCTCCCACAGTGCCAACCTCAGAGTGCAATAGTGTGAACAGGTAACAGACAGGGTAACCCTCCTGTCTGCTTTGGGTCCGAATCACCTTTAGCCTCAAGTTCTGGAGGAATTCAAATGGTGAACCTTATGCTAGCATACCCAATGTACAGACTCGGATATGTACCCTCTTTGGGACTGCAGTACAATCTTTCGCCAGGGGCACCCAACCAGGTATCCAAAATGTACCCGTAAAACTCTGAGACCTTGGGTATATTATTATCTTATTATACAAACTCAGTACACAGTCAAGCTGTTTAACAGCTGTCAGCCTTAACCACCTATACATCACATGCAAAAAGAAACTGAGAAGACACCCAGGCAATATTTGAAAAAAATGGTTGTTTACTAAAAGTATGATAAAAAGGTAAAATTAAACACAGAACAATATACCATACAGCGTACAATCATGTAAAATAAACAGGAAGTTAGACAAAACACTCCTACCACAAAAACTTAATTTCTAAGTGTTACCATTTTAAGTGCATTCCCAGTCAGAGTCTAGAATCATATGTCACAATTCCACATACAGTGTTTCATTTTTAACTCTTATCTGTCTCCGCCCCCTTTGATGAAGTCAGCTAGAACCTCCCTTAGATAATTTCTGATATTAGTGTCTCTGAGGATGTGAGTCATTGCTTTGAAAAATCGGTACTAGCCATTTCCCAAATATGACGGTCTTTAATTAAACATTTTCTCTTTGAACTTAATCCCACCCTCGTGTCCTCTTGGGCTGATTTCCTATGCTAGTGTGATCTGAGGGATTTTGACTCTCCATACATTTTTGGTTATATACTAAAAGGAGAGGAACTAGCCCAATTTCCCTGACTCCTGTAATGTCATAAAACTCGCATTTAGTTTCAACTTCAAAAGCATGGGCAGGTCATAAAAAGGTAACGAAATACCCTTCTGTCAGGAAGTCTTCATTAACTGATCCTTTTGGTCTGTTTTACAACATCCTGTGGTTTCAGCTACTGACCTTGAAAGTTAAAGGCCAAATTTCTCACATACTGACGTTTCATACACAGACGATTTATTTATAAGACAAATACCATACATGTAACCAGAAGCGGGGCAAAGCGTCACACTCCTCCCCACCTAGACTGAATTTGGTGTGTCCCCTTCATTGGATGAGCTCCACAAGTCGGTTCATTTCTCATACAGATGCGACAAGCCATCTGCGTTTTGATTCGTTGTTCCAGCCCTATGTGAGATTGTCATGTCATACTCTTGCAAGGCAAGACTCCATCTTAATAGTCTACCGTTTGTTTTCCCCATTTGTGTCAGCCAAACTAGGGGGTTGTGGTCAGTTTGTACCTCAAAATGCTGCCCGTATAAGTATGGCTCTAACTTCTTTAGGGCCCAAACTATGGCAAGACACGCTTTTTCCACAGTAGAAGTATGCCTGCTCCCTGGGAAGTAACTTTTTACTTAGGTACATGATGGGGTGATCTTTCTCTTGGTTGGATGTCTTGACTCAACACTGCCCCAATACCAACATCTGAGGCGTCAGTCTGAACTACAAAGGGTCTGCTGTAGTCTGGACTTGTCAGTACAGGAGCACTGCACAGTGCCTCCTTCAGTCTGGTAAAGGCATTACTCTCTCTACCGGGATTTCAGTCTCTACGTCCTCCCCCTTTTCACCCTGTATTACTGACCCCCAACCTGTCTGTGGTGGCCACTCTCTTTCCCCAGACCCGTCAGGGCCCCTGATCTCTACCGGTCCCACCCCTTCCTCCGGTTTGCCCCCGCTTCCCCCGCAAGACATAGTCCCTCCATCCTCCCTGGTAAAAACCAAGGCAAAGTACTCATTTAGGACTTCTGCCTGTTCCCCGCCTCCTGTGCCCAACCATCCCCTATCCTTATCCTACTGATCTGCCCCTTTACTTTCCTTTTTTCTCCAGTGTATCTAAAGAACCCCTTGTCCCCCCCCATTGGATTCCACTGGCCAAGGACTGCTCCTTTTTTGCCTTGGCTGCTCTCACCCTGGTGACGCTCTTGGCTGTCGGCTCATATTCCTCCTGATCCCTTTCACTCCTTGAGTGCTTGAAGCGCCTACAGGCCACCTTCTTGTTCACTGTCCACCAGGACCACGTCCAGTGTCCGGGCTTCCCTAGTTGGCTCACCCACCTGTTGTGTCAGAAACGTGTCCTGGAAGACATCCAGCAGCTTCTGCTCCCTGGCTACTGGTGACGTCATAGCCCCCCAGTCTGTTCCTGGCATGTTGAGGTCCCCCATTACCACTACCCTTCCCCAGTCTACAGTGTCCCTAGAGATTTGCCACCAAATTTTCTTCCAGAACCTCCGCCAAAGCTGGTGGTCTGTATACCACTCTGACCTTTACTCTCTTAACCCCCTATGTCAGCAGGGTGACCCAAATAGCCTCCACGTTCCCCTCTGCCTCCTCTACCCCTCCAATACCCATGCCATTTCTGACAGTGCTACACCCCCCCCCCCAGATTTTTTGAACATAGTGTAGCCCTCCAGATTTAGGTCCCGCTCGTGCCCTTGAGTGGCCCAGGTCCCAGTGACTGCTGCCACATCTGCCTCCCCCTTAACTAGCATCGCCTGGAGCTCAAGCATTTTATTTCCAAAGCTCCTGGCATTTATCAGAACCACTCTCCACCCCCTTTTCCCTCCTCTCCTGCCCCCCGAGCTCCCATTTCTCAGCTTCTGCACCCTACCTGGTGACCCATTTCCATATCTCCCTAGCCCCCCCAGAGGAGACCAATCAATCAATCAAACTTTATTTAACCAGGCAGTTACATCATTGAGCGAGCTCATTTGCAAGATGGTCCTGGACACACAGAACAATTTTCATTTACAGTTTACAACAACATATCAGGACATATACAGGAAAACAGTATACAGTACTACCTTGGAGATTACGAACACCATGTGAATCAATGGTATTCGTATATCTGAAAAATTTGTATCTTTGAAACATTAGCAAATAAACCAAAAACGGCAAATATGTCATGTTTTAGACTCTGAAAATCATTTTTATTTATCAACAGTATAAAAAGAGCAGTACTGTACTAAGATTCTGCAGTTTAAAAAAAGTTAGTCAGAGTGCTCTGCTTCAGCCCACTCAAGCAGCGTTTTAGCAGCCAGATTTCTTAACTCCTGAAGCAGCATCAGGTTCATGGGGGTTGCTTCGGGCTGCTGCTCCATCCATTGAATGCACACAGCAAAACAGTCCACGGTTCGGCTATGTGGAATTTTACAGAGACCTCGTCCCCCTCATCCCCCTCACTGTCACTAAAACTCTCAGGTTTTGTACTCACTCTGGCCAGGTCTGTTATATCAGTGTCTGACAGGATCTCATGCCCTGTTTATTCGGAATCTGCTCTCAGCCATTCCTCTTGTTGTTCTTCTGTGAGCTGAAGTGCTGCTCGCTCTTGAAGTGCACCTGGCTCTCAGCTAGTGTGACATCATCACGCTTCTGATCCTCCTGAACTGGCCACAGCTTATTCTGCAAAGGGACTCGGAGCTGATCTCTCCCCAAGCCTTTGCACTAAGGTAAACAGCATCTTTCACCGAAAGTTGTTTCCAAAAGTCAGTGTAGCACTCTAATTCATTCACACCCAACAGCAGGCGACGCAGCAAATCCCGCTTATAGCGTCGTGTCAGGTTCTCCAGGACTCCCTAATCCATGGGTTGTAGAATGCTGGTAACATTAGGTGGAATAAACATGCACTGTACATTTCCGTCAGTGGAGACCAGATTTTCAAGGGAGGGGCGTGAGGGGGCATTGTCCATGAGGAGGATGGCTTTAGCAGGCAGTGATTTTGATTGTAGAAATTCTTTGACAAGAGGAGTAAAGTGCTTAAAGAACCACTCAGTAAAAATGTTGCGGTCCATCCAAGCACTTCTCTGGCTGTAGTAGTGAACTGGAAGTGCTGTCATGGTCACATTGGCAAAACACCGTGGCTTTGAGCTTTTGTGGATAAAAACAAGTGGAAGACGAAACTCACCACTCGCATTTGCGGTTGCCATAAGTGTCACTCTGTCCTTGCTTGACTTAAAGTTTTTCATCTGCTTTTCTGTGCCATCTGCAAGGGTCTCGTTGGGCAGCAGCCTCCAGTAGGGGCCAATTTTGTCACAATTAAACACTTTTGTCTTGGTAGCTGGTGGTGGGATATTAAATTGAGTAGGGTCTCTTTGAAAGCATCAGCGGCAACACAATCTGCTGACAATGATTCCCCCTGCATGCTTAACTGGTGTATGCCGTGGCGGTTTTTGAACCTGTGCAACCAACTTGAACTTGCCTTGAAATCATCCTCCTCCTCCCTCTCTGGAAACATCTGCTTAAACAGCAGTTTGGCTTTCTCAGTGACTAGAACGCCACTTATCGGGGTGCCCTTACGGCATTCCTGTGTAAACTATAAGTGCATGGCTTTGTCAAAATCTTCATTGGCGGCTTTTTGGACAATGTAGAGAGTCTGTGAAGCACCAATGTCCTTCGCTTCTCTTGTAAACTGATTTTTTTTCTTGCCCTTTGTTTATGTCAAATACAGTAGATTTACCTATACCGTATTCATCAGCAACAGTACTGAGGCTCACCCCCCGCGTTCCAGCTTGGTTATTATTTCTAGTTTTGTGTCAATAGATAGCGTTACTCGTTTTCTTTTGCCTGCTATGCTTGTAACACCGAGTTAGTGCTACTGAGTCACTAACGCATTTTATACTGTGTGCGAAGGTATAACAGGTGATAGTGGTTTGCTAATTAGCTAATTGTGATGAAGGGGGAAGGGGAATGCCCGTTCGGTTGACTGAACAATTCGGATTACTGAGGTTCGTATCTCCGAGGTTGAACTGTAATTATAAGTAACATTACAAGATAAGATGATATCGGGGATAAATGTTAGTAAAGGCTGTATACGTACACAGATACGTCATCATGGAATGTTTGGGGACAGTAAAAGAGCGAGGCAGCAGAGGATGGCAGCGGCACATAGCATACAGTGGGAAGGGGGGTAGAAAAACACACAAGGGGGAAGGAAGAGGGGAGGAAGCTAGGGGAAGGGTAGAGTTACCTTAAGCGGCTGCCGGTCTACAGGGGGAATAAGAAGGCCAGGATGATCCATTAGCTAAGGGTATATTCAAATTGTGTGTCAAAGATTACCTGAAATGGTCGCACACAGTTTTCAGGCATCTAAAAGCAGTTGTTTGATTGTGAATTATTCCAAAGTGATGGTAAGAAGGAGCTGATGGCAGATGTGCCATGGAGAGTCCTTCTTCATGGTACCTTGAGGAGGACTAGGGAGGAATTCCGTAGGCCATATATGCCTGCTGACCGTTCGAACAGATTACAGATGTAGGGTGGGAGTTCGTTGGAGAGCACCCTTGAGATCCACATGAGGGTGTTTATTTGCCTCCTCAGAAGGAGGGATGGCCAGCCAGTTGCCTGGTACAGCAGGCATTGATGAGTCCAGAATGGCTTATCGAGTATAAATCTCAAGGCTCGATGGTAGAGTGTATCAAATTTCTGAAGTGTTTCTGAAGGCAGTGGCTGTATAGAAAATCTGCGTAATCAAGCAGAGGTAGGAAGATTGTTTGAACCAGCCGCTTCCTGTCTTCAAGAGTGAGAAGATGTCTTGTGTGGAAGAATATGCCAAGGCACCGTCTTAATTTATTTTATTAATTCACACAGATGTGCGCTGAAACAGTTTATCCAACCAGACTCCCAGATATTTGAATTTATCCACTATTTCCAAGGGTTCACCAAGGAGGGTGGTAATCTGGGGGAGGACAGATGTCCCCATATTATGAGGGGGGGGGGAGAAAATCTTGGCTTCTTTTTTTTTTTTGCATTGAGCAAACGCTTAAGGCAGGGGTTGAAATTAACTTTTGTAGCCACTAGCCAGCAGGAGCTAGTGACTGGGGGAAATCCACTAGCCCCACAGAGTTTTCTACTGGCCCAGATGGCGTACATACTGAAATGTTACCTATTCTAGTACAAGCCCACAGGGCTAGTTTAAGGAAATTCTTACTAGCCTGATACAGAATCCACCAACATTTGGCTAGTGGACTGGTGGTAATTTTGACCCCTGTTAAGGTTCAACAGATTATATTGAAGAGCCGCACCCGTGGCGCTTGAGGATTGAGGCACTCGACACCACACCCTCACGCTACCGGTGACCCGGGTCTGGAACGACCTGGACACCGGGTCTGCAGGGAGGGTTGAGGACTGAGCACCCGTAGTGCCTCCTCCCTGGACTATGGGGATAGGTTGGCCCGGCGAGCCAGGGACTCCCGTTGGAGACCGGGGTGCACTGCAGCAAGCCAGGCAGCATGTATCAGCGTGGCCGATGCAGGCAGTGTTGCCATGCGCCAAGAGCGCCTGGGCATGCCCACGCATGGGGGGGGGGCCGGAGGACTGCAGCACATGGAAAACCCGGTCCTGGGGGTAGGCGACAACACCAACCCCCATGCCTACTGCCGGGTCTGTCCTGGCTGACCTTCAGGGTTCCTCTGCCAGGGGCCTACGCCTGCAGCTGGAGTCTATGTGTGCGTGCAGGCGCGCCCAACGTAGGAGGGGTGGCCCCACCTTGGAGGGTCAAGCCGGGGTGCCAGCTGTGAGGTGGGGCGGGGGAGAGAGGAAGGTTCGGTCAGGGGGACTTCAGGCAGGGCAGGACCAGTTGGATGCCCGAGAGGCTCCTAGAACCGTGACCAGAAGGGAAAAGAATTGGGGGGGGGGGAGACATTATATTGGAGGATGGTAAAGTCTTGCTGTAGCTACTTATGAGCAGTATGCAGGGTTTTATTTAACTCCAAAAATTGATTAGTGTTTTGCTCATAAAAGTGCTAAAACATTGTGAAAACGCCTAGCACTTGCCTCACTGTGTCAAACAAACATAACACTTCTAGAAAACCTATATAAATACTTTCTGTACAGTTAGCATTGTCCCAAGAAAAAAAACTGCTAATCAATTATTTAAAACCCTGGTATGTAATGAGAGGTTGGTTGTATAAAGGACTGTCCTCTGCAAAAAGGTGAACATTTCCTATGAGGATGCCAGAGTCAGTGCAGTTAATGTAGAGTGCGAAGAGGATGGGACCCAAGATGGAACATTGCAGCACGCCTCAGGGCAGAACTTTTAAGTGGGGACAATTTCCTTTGTGTTTTAATTTGTTGTTTTTTATTTGTGAGGTAACAATGGAACCACTTTAATGCGACAGGGGTTAGGCAAATGTTACCCAGAGAATCAAGCAGGATGGAGTGATCAACCATGTCAAATGCTTTGCTGAGATCAAGGAAGAGAGCATAGGTGTGCTGTTTGCTGTCCCGGGCTTTTAACCAATCGTTGGACACTGACTAGAGCTGACGCGGTGCTGTGCTTCGGTCTAAACCCTGATTGGGCTGGGTTGAGGATGTTTTCGCAATCCAAGTGCTCCCTCAGTTGTGAATTGACGATTTTTTTTTTTTAATAACTTGGACAGTACAGGAAGAATCGAGATTGGCGTATAGTTCAAGTCGGTGGGGTCTCCTGACTTGAACCTGAGGACAATATGCTCAATTTTCCAGCTGAGCAATAGCTCCCCTTGCATAAGTGAGCTATTAAATAGGTGAGTGATTGGCGCTGTTGGATAATAGAATCCTGCTTTTAGAAAGAAAGGTTCTAACGAGTCTGCACCAGCACTCTTTTTGGTATCCAAGGAGAGGAGGTGGTCCTCCACCTACTTAAAGGATACTGGCTGGAAGTTGAAGGGAGGGCAGCCAGGACAGGGGCAGGGCTAGTACCTGCGCTGGCGGCGCTTGGAGCACCCAGTTTGCTGACAGGCGAGGCATCAAATGCAAGGCCTACAGTAGCAAAATCATTATTGAGTTGATCAAGGATCTCAGACCTGTCTGTGTAGGAGTTATTGTTCACAACAATTTTGGCTGGGATTGGGGTGGCAGGAGAGTGTCCTTCAACATCTCTCAGGATTTGCTAGAACTTGGCAGAGCAGTTTTTGTTTTCCTCAAGGGTGGACTGAAAGAACTGTGATTTTTCGGCCCTGACCAGTTTAGTGCAGGCGTTCCTGGCTACCCGAAAGGAGAGCCAGTCTGCATCAGACTGTGACTTCCTTGCCCTTTTGCATAGGGTGTCTCTGGACTGCAAAGACCTGTTCAGGGACATCCATGTCCCTCATTTATCGTACCTGTTGGCACTCCCCCTTCACAAGTTTAAACCCCACTTTTTGCTGATGAACCCAGCTAGTTTGAGCTTAAGGATTTCCTTCCCCTTCAAATTAAGGTGGAGCCTGTCCCTAGCGTACAGACCCTTATCCTCCCAGGTCTCCCCCCAGTCCCACACCCCTCCCTAAGCCACTGATTTATCTCCCTAATCTTCATCTTGTTTTTCCCACTAGCCCTTGGCACTGGCAGGATTTCCGAAAAGGAGATCTTAATAGCCTATGGAAAGGCATACCCTGCCCAACTCCCGGAACCTTGCCTGAATTTCTAGTTCACTATTACCATTTATGTCATTTGTTCCCAAGTGCACTAGAATGTCCGTGGTCCCCCGGCATTTCTTGCCAGTGAATACAACTCATGCTTGGCCTTGTGCACCATCAGGCCTGGGTGGCATTTGGTTCTGCTCAGACAGGTTTTACCCTCCCCCCCCCCCACTGTGGATGCCTCTGATCATGGAGTCCTCCAACAGCAGTACTCTAACCTCCCCCTTGCCTCCCTGTTCACCCCTTGGGTTTCCCCTCCTCATCCCTTCGTCTGGGTTCTCCCCCCAACCGGCTCCTCACACCTCCCACAATCTGGGTGTTGAAGGTAGCCCCTCCACTATTTTCCTTGGTCATCCCCTCTACCCATGTCCTGGGCTTCTTTATCCCTCCCATCCGAGTATCTTTCTCTGTATCTCTTTCCCTATTCCTGACTAATCCATCTGCCCTATCCTTTTGCCTGCTTGACTTACTGATCGTTATCATCTCATTTACGTCCTGCGCCTTCCTGCCTGTCGTGCTTCCCTGTTCCATACCCTCAGCCTCCTCCTTGTTCCCCTGATCCTCCTTTTTCTTCACCCATCCTGTCCAGGTTCCCCTCTATTGCTCCCTTGCCTCTTGCCCCCTTCACCTTTTTGTTTTGGTTTATTTTTTTGCATTTTGTTTCAACTTCTATGCAGTTGTGAAAATACTGAAATATTGTACTCAGTAAAAATGTATTTTATGTTATCTTTGTATGTGTTGTGTAATTGTTTTACCTTAAGCTGCTGTGCTTAGTTCTTGCACTTTACAAAACTACAAGAGGACCTGGGCAGGACAGAGCAGGTGGGAGTAGACACCAACTACTAGTACTCCGAAAGAGTCTGCAGTTCACTTTTCCAAGTTCCTGTATACTTACACTCTCTCACACACACACACACACACCTCTACCAAAGAAGAGTTTTTTTCTCTCTCTCTCCTAAAGCTGGTCTCTGGGCTCATAACTACTGGGAGGTCCTTCCTGGTGCCATGTGACAGGCAGGATACAGATCTCTCTAGGGAGCCTACATCCTCCCCTCCTTTTCCTGTAGCCATCAGTTTACTTACATACTGATATACAAAAAGCCAGCAGATTAGGCCTAATGGTCTTTCGTGTCTGCTTGGTAGCCAGCCCTATTGGGCGCTTGCTCTTCCACCTCCCCTTAGCCCCCGAGAGGGTCATCTTCGGCTTCAGTTTACCCATGCACCTGTCCCACCCCCTCTTAAAGCCCTCCACTGTGCCCTCCTCCACTAGACTCCCAGGCAGTTCATTCCATGGCCCCACCACCCTCTCAGTGAAGTAATGCTTTGTGCCTTACACAACTTTCTCTCATCTATCTGCTCCTGCTTTAACCCTCCTTAACTGTCCTCCAATACCTCTGCTGCTCTCCATGGCTCACATCTTCTTTTAAACCTTCCTCCCCCTGAGCCTGCTTCTCAGCATGCTTTCCTCTCCCTTCACCGCTTACCCCCTCACTCCTACCCCTAACCTTCTTCCATTACCATCTTGCCCCTGCTTAGTTTTGACCTCTGGCAGGGTTCTCAGCATCCTGGAGGAGTCTAGCACTGGGCAAGCCTCATCCCTCCCTCTCTCCTTTCTACCCAACTTATCCTCGCCTAAATCTGCCCTCTGTTGGGATTCTTAGCACCCTGGCGGTGTCTACTCTCAGGTAAGTTTCTTCCCTCCCTCCTTTTTTTCCTTTCCTCTTCTATACCCCCTGTTTCCCTCTGCCCAACTTGTCCTCACCTAATTCTATCCCCTGGCAGGGTTCTCTTCATCCTGGAGGGGCCCAGCACTGGGCAGTTTCTCTTCCTTCATTCCCCCTTCCCCTCTGTTCTTTCTACCCAACTAGGCCGCGCCTGATTGTGTGCTCTGGCAGGGTTCTCAGCATCCTGGAGTGGCCTAATCTTAGGCAAGTGTCTTCTTTCCCTCCTCTTCCCTTCATGCTTTCTTTCTATTCCCCAGCGTGTCCCTCCCACCCTAGTTCTCACCCCCGGGCAGGGGTTCTCCGCATCCTGGAGGTCCAGCACTGGGAAGTACTCTTCCCTCCCTTTTCCCTCCATCCTTTCTACCTGACCCTGCCCTCGCCCGACTCTGCTCTCTAGCCAACTAGTCCTCGCCTGATTCTGCGCTCTAGCAGGGTTCTCATCATCCTGAAGAGGCCTAGTGTTAGGCAAGTTTCTCCCACTCCTCCTCCTTTCCTTTACCATCTCCTCTACTATCTCTACACAACTTGTCCTTGCCTACTCCTGCCCCTTATTCTAAGTCCAAACCTCATTCCGCCACTGGAAGCGATCTCCACACTCTGAAGGGGCCAGTTCCAGGTATGACTCTTGCTTCCCTACCCTATCCCTCGTGCCCTTAAAGGAATTAGTTCACTTGAGCCAATAACTTGCACTTTTTGTTCTGTCTGAGGTGCTCCAGATTGCACTAGCCCTGTGTTAACTTGCCCCTTGCAGCTGACTGTTTTGCTCATTTTGCTCCGGTAATGTTCCCCCCCATCGTTATCCTCTCCTTCCCCATCTGGTTTCCACTGTCTGGCTCTCTACCTTCCTTGATGTCCCCTCACTGCACCTCATTCATTCAATAATTGCTAAATGATCTGCCTCGTAACCGTGATCCGTTCCTGCAAGGAGTTTGCTCCAAGGCTGCATTAAATTTCTGTACTATGTGCCTCAGATATGCCACTTATAATTAAATGCATATTTCATAGGTATGATATATATTAGACTATGTTACGTCATAAATGCAATTGTGTAATTATTTGATATTTTTCAAGTGTATGTCGTTACAAATGTAATTCAAAGTTTAATTTCTCGGATATGTTAAATGGTAAACTGTATGTCTTTTTTATCAATTGTAACCCCGGCAGGTTGCAACTTGTTGTTCAGTGTGCCTTCCTGGTGAAACATTTCGATTAAAATAAAAATAGTCTCATTGGGGTTTAAATAGGCAGTGTTATACTGTACTTGACTGAACTGAATAATGGAAACCATTATATAACAAGAAGGTGAAAAGTCATGAGGTCTAGTAACTTTGTTCAGGTGGATCAGTATAGGTAATTTTTAGAAAGCCAATGGAAGAATAAGGTAAGGTTGGTTTGTGAGGACAAATATAAACACTGACAAATAAAACCCTCTATTGCTTTATCATCAACAAGCAGTTAAAAACAGTGCAACAGGTGGTTAATTTTAGCTGATTGCCATGTTTGTAAAGATAAACATGGGACAAAGTCCCCGTGGTACATACCAGATGGATCCCTGAGTGTGTCTGTAAACATTAACTATCAAAGGAGCAGCTACTGGGTACAGAAGAGTGTGTTTTTGTGACTGTTACTGGTGAATGATGAAGGATCCGTGATCACAGCTTCTGGCAAACATCTGTTTTAATAGTGTAGGACTTGTACATTTTTTCAAGTGTCCCACTTAAAATTTGGAAGAGTACCATTCTGGAAAAATATATAGTGTCTGGTGTAACATTGTTACGGATGGAAATCCATCTGTTCAAAAACGTTGTTATGCTGCACTAACTACATCAGCTAGTTTGTTACACTGCACTAGCTGCGTAGATAGTGCAGCATAACAGTTTAAAACGTGGTCGCATATGCGTGGTCTGGTGACCCTCGAAACAGCCACGGTGGTGAGAGCAGTCCGGGGAGGAGAAAAGGAGCCATTAAAACCTCAAAAGTAAGGACACCTTTCATTGTATGAGTGACCATACACTATAAAAGATTGTGTATGATCGTTCATACTCTCGAGGTTTCCATGGTAACGAGACCTCTCGAGCTGCGCTCTTGAGGTCTCCGGTTACCATGTAAACCTCTCAAGTGAAAAATATCCTTGTGTATGAGCGATCATACACAATCCTCTAAGCTGTGTGTGATCACACATACTGTCCTATATATCTTGTCCAGCTAACATACTAACATACTAAAATACCAGCAGAATAGGCCTAATGGTCTTTTGTGTCTGCTCGTTTGGTCAGCCCCCACCCTGGGAGCTGATCTTGCTGCCCCCCTCACCTTCTCTGGCTTCTCCCTTCCCAGTTCCGGATATTCTCACTGCACTGGATTTTGCTTCTAGAACCCTTCCCCTGTACCTGTCCCACCCCCTCTTGAACCCCTTCACTGTCTCTGCCTCCACCAGCCCCCTGGGCAGTGCATTCCGTGGCTCCACCACCCTCTCAGTGAAGTAGCACCTCCTCCTTTCTCCCCTGAATCTTCCCCCTTCAGCTTCCACCCATGCCCTCTAGTTGCCCCCTCCTCCTCCTTTCGAAGCACCCTGACTGCTCCTCCCCTATTTACCCCCTTCATGTATCTGAAGACCTCTATCATGTCCCCCCCGGTCCCTTCTCTCTTCCAGTGTGTACATATTTAGCTCTCCAAGCTTCTCCCCATAGGTTCTGTCCCCCAAGCCCCAAATCATTTTGGTTGCCCTCCTCTGGACCCTCTCCAGGAGTTTAATGTCCCTCTTTAAGTGTGGCCTCCAAAACTGCACGCAGTACTCGAGGTGTGGCCTCACCAAGCAGTTAAACAGAGGGAGTATCACTTCCCTCCTTCTGGAGGTGATCCCCCTAGCAATGCATCCCAGCATCCTGTTGGCCTTGGCTGCTACCCTCCTACAAGTCTCCGAGTTGTTCATCTTGACATCCACCACCACCCCCAGATCCCTCTCAGCCATCGAGACTTGTAGCATTCCCCCTCTCCAGGGTGTACACTTGGCCCGGGTTTCTGGCCCCCAGGTGCAGTACCTTGCATTTCCCTGCATTGAACCTCAGCTTCCACTTTCTAGACCATCTTTCCAGAGCCTCCAGGTCATCCTTTAGGGCCACCCTCCCCTCCTCCCCATCCACCACCACCCCCAGTTTTGAGTCATCCCAGAGAGACTCTTCTCACTCCTGATACCTGTCTTTATGTCAGAGACGTAGGCGTTGAACAGAAGGGGCCCAAGGACTGATCCTGTGGGACCCCACTAATAACCCTCCTTGGGGATGAGACTATCCTGCCAACTGCCACCCTCTAGGTCCGGTCCTGGAGCCAATTGTCTATCCATCTGATCATCTAGTTCCCCACCCCCATTTCTCCCAGCTTATCCAACAGGCCTTCGTGAGGAACAGAGTCAAATGCCTTGCTGAAGTCTAGAAAGAGGACGTCCACTGGTCTACCCAAGTCCAAGGCACTCGTCACCCAGTCATAGAACTCCACAAGGTTTGTCTGACACAATTTCCCTGGGACGAATCCATGCTGTCTATCGTCCAGGCACCCTGACTTTTCCAGGTTCACCCCAGCCTCTCCTTGACAATGCCCTCCATCACCTTGCCCACCACCGATGTCAGGCTGACAGGCCTGTAGTTCCCTGCCACCTCCCTTGATCCCCACTTGTGGATAGGCACTATATGTGCCACCTTCCAGTCCTGGGGCACCCACCCTGTTCTCAGAGAGATGGTGAAAATCTCCGCCAGGGGTTTTGCCAGGACATCCGCAAGTTCCTTCAGCGCTCAGGTATGTAATTTATCCGGCCCCGGTGCTTTCTCTGTCTTAAGGGACCTGAGGGCTTCCCTCACTCTCTCTGCTGTGATTTCCACCTCCGCTACCTCTTCTCCCTGCTTAGCCTTCTCCCCTACTGCCAGTGATGCCTCCCCCTCTCCCCAGACCCGCCGATCGGTAAGGGTCCCCCCTCCTCAGTATCACTGTCTCCTCCCATGTATGATGCAGCACCCCCATTTTCCTTCGTGAAAACTGAGGTGAAGTACTCATTTAGTACCTCAGTCTGCTCCCCCCGGGTCTTGCGCTCATCTCTCCCCTGTTTTAATCTTGCTAATCTGCCCCTTGACCCTTCGTTTTTCCCCAATGTATCTAAAGAACCCCTTGTTCCCTCTCCTAATTTCCCTGGCCAGGTTCTGCTCCTTCCTTGCCTTAGCTACCCTCACCACCCTAGTGGCCCTTCTAGCCATCAGTTCGTACTCCCCTCGATCCCTTTCACTCCTTGAGCACTTGAATTGCCTATAGGCTGCCCCCAAAAAAACACTTCCTGGACCTCCCTGGTCCACTAGCAGGGTTTTCGGGGCCCTACCGCATTTTCATCTTACTCTGGCACAGGTGCTAGTAGCATCCTGCACCCCTCTCCTGATTATTTCCCACCTTCTGTCAGCGTCCATGTCTGACCCAATCACATCCAAATGCTCCTTAAGGATCCTTCCTTTCCTTAAAATCCACCCCCCTGAAGTCAGTTACCTCTGTCTTTGTGCAGCCTTCTACCCCTCCTAGGTCCAGGCAGCTAAAGAGTGAACGTCATCTGAACTTTTTGGCCCTTTTGGGTGGGTACCACCATTGTCCATCGAGTTCTATCCCTCACCATTTTAGTGAAAATATCGTGTTACGCTACAGCTGAGCCAGGAAAGACCCACTTAGCTGCGGACAACTAGTTTTCGGGTGTGATTGGAAGGAAGGTTACTGTGGCAAGGAACAGAAGCATCCTCTGTAATAGACATTCATTTAATCAGGGTCACCAATTCCAGGTATGGTGTGAGATTTCCTGTGCTTACCTTCCATACATTCTTAATTATTAATTTATTTCTGATTTTGGATTAACCATTTGAGCGCAGAGCTCTTTACAGAGGTTCCACATTAGTACATTTAGAACAAGTAGGTGTTTATACAGAGGATTGAGACAAACAAGGCAATAGGATTAGAATGAGAACATTTAGGTACATTTGGTCTTTAAACAAAGGAATGCAAAAAAATACAGCGAAAACTAAAACTAGAATAAGTAAACACAGTCCGATACATACAGGAACAGACTAAATAACTGTGCCCAACAGGGAGCCTGTTAGTTGTCAGCAACACGAGGGGGTTAGCGCATAGAAGTGCTGGAGAGACGGAGTGGGAGGTTGAGCCCCAAGTGCAGGATGTCCGAGAGAGAGAGAGATCTGTTTGGCAGATGGTAGGAGATGCCTTTGCCAGGTGCTAGCGATGGCAGACACATTGAGATGCCTGTATTAAATGGTTCTTATTTTTTTTTTTTGTTGAAAATATAATTTTTATTAATTTTTTCAACTTTACATAGTTACAGTTCCATTCTTCATTAAAAAAGCTTTGATTCTTTTGACAGGAGTATATGTTGCATAGTAGTACATTATTGGAGGTGGTGAATTCACATTAAGTCTGACCATTTCATTTATTTACATTATATTATCAGAGTCTGTTTTTTCTCTGGGGTCTTCCATTTCCCCTTCCCACACATTCTACAGGTCACATGAAACCCCTCACCTCCCTTCTCTCTATAGTAGAGCCAAGCCTGTGGGTGAGCTTCCCTTGATGTTGTTTTTGTGAGGGTAGATAGGGATGCTCAAGGAGGTTCCTAAGCTATGCCCCTCTGCTCTAAGGGACAAAGCCTGAGTCCTTAGACATGACATATATGAGCCATCTGTTCTATTTCATTGAACATAGTACTGCTTTGTCATTCAGGGAATAAGTAATCCTCTCTGATCTGTAGATACCATTTACTGTGGTTCTCCAGGCTTCTATTGAGGGTACCGTGCTGGTAAGCCAGCATTTGGTTATTGCCTTTTTTGCAGCAAGCAGCAATATTCCCAACAGGGGCATTGTATGGTCCTCTTAATTCTTGAGGAAAGACATGTAACAGAAATAACTCCCCTGTCCAAGGGATCCCAGGGCCCCAGATATCCTCTAACTCCCTCCGGAGGGACTCCATGAATGGCTGCAGTTTAGGGCACAGCCAAAACACGTGTGAGTGGTGGGCAGTTGTCTCACCACAGAGTCGCTAACAGGAAGCTAATGCGGCTCCGCTAAAGTGTGAGGTAATGGCTGGGGTGCGGAAGTACCTGATGAGAAGCTGCCAGGAAAAAAGTCACCACGCATGGGAGCAGGTAAGTTTGGAGGAGGCATAACAAATGGAGTCCCATATTTCTTTGGTGCGGTGGAGCCCTATTTCTGAATTCCACCTTTCCATAGTTAAGTATTTTCTCCAGAGGTAAATTAGTGATTTATATATGACGGAGATGGCATGCGGTAGGTCGTTAGTTCGAAGCACCGGCAGTAGTAACCTTATCAGGTGCAAGTATCCCTCCGGGTTATGTACACCAGTTGGGAGGGAATAGAAATGACGTATTTGTAGGTACCAGAAAAAATACGAGTGCCGCAGTTTAAATTCCTGTTGGATCTCGGCAAATGTTTTAAACTGCGGTCCCTTGAAAAACTGTGTCAATTTACTAAGGTGTAGATGTCTGCAATCACTAAAGGTGTGATCGAACCGCCTGGGGTGGAAGTCTTCTAAAAGGCCTATTGGGGTTAATAAGATTAGGTATGGGGTGAGCTGCAGAGCTTTACAAATAGTGTGCCAGGTTCGGATTTGGTGGTTAATCCAAGGGTTCATGGCGCACCGCTGTGGGAAGTTCGATAGAATAACACTTGTTCCATTCTGAGTTAGGCAAGATGCCCTCTTCTATTTCTCTCCACCGGGCCAGGGTGATAGTTGTTTTTTTTTTTTTTTTTTGAAATTTAAGTTTATTAGTTTCAACATAAAAACAGAAAGGAACAAACCCACCCTCCCAGAAACCAACACAAGTAGACAGATGAGTAATATATATACGTACCACAAAAACCAATCCCCAAAAGAAACTCCCGATACCTCCCTAAAAGAGACACCCCGGTTACTCACAAGACCAACAAAACATGTAAATCTCAACCTATAAATCCCCATAAAGAAACCCCACCCCACCCCATCCCCAAACCCAAATGGGTGCACCAGCATAGGACCTAAAAAGAAAAACCATCTTAAATCTGGATATCGCTATATACCTGGAACAAAATATCATGACTTTAAATCACATAGATCATATAGAGCAGCAAGGAGAAATCTGGACTCAGCAACGATACAGAAATAGATACTGTATGAGGGCAAAAGGATCGGGTTGTCGGGTCTTAATATTAATGCAAACATAAAGTTTGGAGTTTACCTCATCTTTTATAGAACAAATCCCTCCGGTCTTTAAAACTGGCAATCAAATTCTCAGATTGGAGAAACAACATCAACTCCTTCAGCCAATCTGCATATGATAAGACCAACTGGTCCTTCCAGTGTCTTAAAACCAGTTTCTTAACCGCCATGGACACTAAAGCCATATGATATCGGCGCTCCACACTATTTATATTAGAAAAATCACCCAAAACACAGATTTCGGGACAAAAAAAAACTACTCAGACCCAGAAGGGGATCCAGATTCTCCTGGATCAGGGACCACAATGGGGCCACTTTGGAACATTCCCAGAAAATATGAATTAAATTGCCCTCCGCTTGAGAGTACCTAAAACAGTCCGAACCAGAGACCATTTTGCGCTGAAAGAGTTTAACGGGGGTATAGCAAAGGTTATTCACAATATAATACTGTTAATCGCAATCTATCCTGAGGTGATATCTGTGCAGGCTGCGCCAAATATTAGCCCAGACGGGACAACATCAGGAAGAAGGTTTGTCCAGACCGAAGAGCCCTCAACACCCTCATGCAAATCAAAATTTAAGAGATATGAGTAAATTAACGAGATAGAGTGAGGCTGGGAGGCGAGACTCATAATGTTAGATAGGAAAGGTTGCACTACCGATTGCCTAAAGGTGATACCGAATTTACTGCTCACTAAGTGCTGAAGTTGGAAGACCTTAAAGATTCCTTTGCTTGGTATATCAAATTTCTTTAGAATCTCATCTGATTCAAAAGCAAGTCTTGATTAAACAGCTGCTTTCGACTCTAGCCTCTTTAAGTTGCGGGAGCCAATTTGGGACTATCCAAGAGTTTCCGATTCTAACGTTAGGATTTAAGGCCACTGGCTGTCCCAGGTCCAATTCACTGGAAATCCGAAAGGATTTAAGGCATTGTACCCATGCCTTAAGAGTGCTGGCCACCACATTATCCGGAATCAACTGTGAAAGAGCCTTCAAGGGCAAATAGAACAAGGTGGAGATATCCAGTCCAAGTTCAGAGAGAAAAACCCGCTCCAGCTGAAGCCAGATTGGACCGGAGTTCTCTGTACTTGTGGAGAACCATCTTCCCAGCTTAGAAAAGTGGGCCCAATAGTACAGCTGAAGATTGGGCAATCATAAACCACCCGTCCTTAGGGAGCGACAGATTAGTATAGGAGCGTCGAGCTCCCTTCCCCCGCCAAATAAAGTTGGAGAATAGCCGATGAAGCTGCTGGAAAAAAGAAAGGGGGATCCAGAGATTGGTCAGGTTCATTGGATAAAAGATCCGGGGAAGTATATTCGTTTTAATAATATTGACTCGCCCCCAGAGCGAGATAGGGAGAGCTGACCAACGCTGCAGATCCTGACCAATCAAGTCTCTAACTCTATCCAAATTTAATTTTTTCAGCAGGGAAAGGTCAGTGGAAAAATGGATACCCAAATACTTGATAGATCTGGGGGTCCATCTCATTCCGAAAGAAAGAAAATCTTGCTTGTTTACATAGTGATTTAAAGGGTAAACCTCACACTTAGAGATATTCAGCTTATAACGAGAGAAGGAGCCAGACTGTCTGATAATATCAAGAGCAGCCTCTAAGGATGTTACCGGGTCCGTTAAATGTAGCAAGACATCATCTGCAAACGCAGAGCAAACCAACTCACATTGCTGAAGCACAATACCTCTCACCTGGGGAGACGACTTGAGCTTGATCAACAGGGGTTCCAAAAATAAATTAAATAGTAAAGGAGAAAGAGGGCAACCTTGCCTGGTACCAGCGAAAAGACGAAAAGAAGAAGATAAAACCCTATTACAATAGATCTCAGCAGAGGGACAATTGTAAAATGTCTGAATCATAGTCAAAAAGGAAGCCGGAAAACCCATCTCTTCCATTACTGCCACAAAAGGACCAGTCAACCCGATCGAGCACGCTTTCTCAGCGTCCAAGAGAGATCAGGGCAACGGGTATGCTGCAGTTTGGGCGTACTGGGAGATATGTGACAGGGTTCTCAAGTGATCTGCCGCCGATCTCCCCGGGACAAAACTAGCCTGCTCGGCCCAGCAGCCCCAGCCATACTTTTTGATCCTTTCAGCCAGTATTTTGGCTAAGATTTTAATATCATAATTTTGAAGAGAAATGGGCGATAATTAGCGGACCAGTAAGGGTTTTGTCCGCTTTAGGATTAGAACTATTTAGCCTCAAACAGGGCAGGATCAAGCTCAGAGAGAGATCGAGATAATTATATAGTTTAAGAAGGATAGGTATCAGATCTTTAGCAAATACTTTATAAAAGTTTGCCAGGAAGCCGCCTGGCCCGGTGCCTTATCTGGAACCAAGGAAGCAGTGGTACTGTTTATTTCTTCAGCCGAGATAGGAACTAGTAGGCTCGCCTGTTGGGTCTCCGATATACAAGGGATATCTATTGCTCTAATATACTCCTTAACAGCCGAAATAGGAAGAGGTGAAGAGGAGCAGCTATAAAGGTCCGAGTAGTAATCTTTGAAGATACACGCAATATCTCTAGGTGAAGAAACTATACTACCAGATGGAGAAGACAGGGAAGGGATGATCCTTGAACTCTCTAGTGTGCGCAAACGTAAAGCCAACAGTTTACCGGCTTTTTCACCAAAATCAAAATACTTGGCCTGGGTTTTCATCAAGCAATACTCGTTTTTTTCTTTCAGGAGGTCCGAGTATTCATTCCTAATTAGCAAAAGCTCCTTAAGATCCGATACAGAAGAAGTGGCAGAATAATTAGCTTCTAACTCCCGTAATTTATTCATCAGAGCCAAGGACCCGCCATCCTGTCATCTTCCTAAAGGAAGCCATCTTAATGAGTTCACCCCTGAGATAGCATTTCAGCCTCCAGACCATGTCAACCCTGGGGTGGAATTCAGATTATCAGCCAGAAAAAGAGAAATCCAGGAACTAATTTCGGAAACAAGTTGGTGATCTTTTAACAACTGCGTGTTTAGTTGCCATATAGAGTCTCGAAAATATTCAGGGTCTAAAGACAGTCGTATCCAAACTATAGCATGATCCGACACAATTATCGGCTCAATACCAGACAAAGAGATATTCGGGAGAAAAGGAGGGCTGACTAAAATCATATCTAACCTTGACTTAGTGCCGCGTGATTGAGAGTAAAAGGAGAAGGCACGACAAGAAGGATTAGCGAGCCGCCAGGGGTCACATAGGCCAAACATCGAGGTCAGGTCCCAGAAAGCCCGCTGAGCCGGGGAAGTTGGGCGTTTATCTTGCGGTTCCCTGTCTAAGGTGGAAGAAAAGGGCACGTTCCAATCCCCCCCCAATATAAATTGAGCAGGAAGAAAGCCAGCCAACTTATTAGCCAAAGCCATGAAGAAAACGGGGTTTCCCCCAACTGGGCCATAAACAGAACCAAGTACGACCCTGTCACCATTCAAAATACCCTTCACCAGGACAAACCTCCCCTCTGGGTCTGAGACAGTCAGTTCCTTTGTAAACAGTACGTGTTTTTTGATAAGAACTGCAACTCCTTTACTGAAACATGAATTTCCAGCAAGATAGGATTGGGAAAAGCCAGATCGGGTGAGCAGTCTGGCTTCATCCTGGCATAAATGTGTCTCTTGTAAAAACAGGATATCGATGTGAAGGAGTGAACAATGATTAAAGGCCTGTAACCGTTTGACCCGATCCTAAGCCCCCTAACGTTCCAAGACGCTATTTTGACAATATTCATAGCCATTTTAAAAAAATAACGACATTAATAAACATCCAGGCAAAGTCATCATAGTATATAAATGCAAGGTGCACCCCAGTAGACAAACCCTCCCAGAAATGAACTAACAGCAAACCAGCAATCTTGTAAAACGTCTAGGACATCATCTACTAATCCCTGATCCCCCACCCCCCTCCCAAGACCCAGAAACCAGAAAATTAACAAATAACCAATCCCAAAAAGCAAATATTTCCCCCCATCCCAGCCACCAAAGATTCCAATAATGTCACGTAATTTAAGCTAGAACCCCTCCCCAACAATATCCCGACCCCCCCCCCAACAACCCATATCCCAAACAAATCAGAAAATAGGTATTTACATCGGGTAAGCCGAGCCAGGGTATCCCAAAAAATAGCCAAACATCCAAAGGCTCAGGCCCCAGAACCCCAGTGCGAACCTCCAAACCCCCAGAGCCAGGCACCAGTACCGACAGAGAAGTGAGATCAGGACCCTCCGAGAGTGCCGACCCATAATACCAGGATCGCACTCCCGGAAGCCCCAGCACGGGGAGGTTAGCTGACCCCCATGTATGGCTCATGATTCCACATCCAGCGAGCAAGCCCACTGAACCCGCCCCCACCCCAGTAATCCATACCAAATATGAAAATGGAAGGATACAAGAGAATAGGGGAGGGGGACAGTCAGATAAAGAGAGTGGGTAGTAACACAACCACCGGCCACATAGAGCCAATATTCCAAAACGAGATCAGTAAACGGTACCCCCAAACAGCCTTGATAGCAGAGCCAGAACGAGAAAGTGAAAGAGAGGATCCTACCCGAGTCGCTGCAGGCCAGAAAAAGATGAGTCCAGGGAGCCAGCGAAATAAAAACAGATCCCCATGCAGGCCGTACTGTTGACCGGAGTCCATGTAAAGGCGGTTGTTTCCAGGGGGAACCAAAGGGCAGAGGGACCCGCAAAGGTCCGCCTCCCAGGAAGTCCCCATCCAGAAACAGCTACTGCCGAAACAAAGTTCCGCCGGAAAGGCAAATGGCCGAGAATGGGGAAGCGCCGCCAAACCAGAGCTCGCCACCACGACCCAGTCCCAGGCCAGAGAATCGGAAAAGGAGGGGGCCAAAATAAAGAGACCAGAGAGTCCAGAGAAACGACAGGGACAAGAGAAAGAAGACCAGAGAGAGAAAGGAAAAACGAGAAGGCAGCACACGGCCACCGCTAAGTAAGCATCATTTTAAAATTAATACTGAAGCAAAAACAAGTTTAGTCCAGGCAGAATATAAAGCTCAAATCTCCAAATAGGGGCAGAGGGATCTCAGCCATGCGATTTGAATAGGTCCGCAACTTAATTTCCAGGTCCCTAGCGAGCAGCTCAGGGAGCTGAAGCTAGCAGTAGCACCATTGATGGTAACTTTCAGGGTCGCTGGATAAGTCATTCTAAATGGAATGAAGCTGCTATCAGTTTCTGTACCACTGGGTGATAGGCTGCTCTTTTCTCTCGGTCTCTTTAGGTAGGTCTTGAGTGATCCTGATTTTGGATGGTCCCCACAGTATGTCCTTCAGCTCGCGGGATTTCGTATAGACATGATGTCTCTCCACATAACTCAAGAATTTGACAATAATGGGACGTGGAGGGGACCCTGGAGCGGGCCTAGGTCTCAGGGAGCGATGCGCTCGCTCTAAATGATAGGAAGAGCTGATAGGAGATGGGCCCACCACTTTGCACAGGAATTTCTGCAGGAAGGCCATGATGTCTGGGCCTTCTTCCAATTCAGGTATACCCATGATTAGAAGATTGTTTCGGCGGTTTCGCCCTTCCAAATCTTCGGTCTTAGCCTGCAATTTTTTAACTTGCTGCCTAAGTTCAGTGATCTCCGTTTCTGTTCTGGACCGCCACATTTCTGACGAGATTAGCCTGGTTTCCATGTCAGTGACTCTAGTAGAGATGGAGGAAAGGTCGCTACGCAGCGATTTAAGTTCCCCAGCTAATTCCTGAAGGATATCTTTTAAGAGAGTAAGCTCTTGAAGAAATCTGTCTTCCGATCGTGGAATAGCCTCTGCCCATTGTCCCCACTTCGATCACCTTTGGTGGGGGCCTGGTTCCGCTGTTTCTTGGAGGCCTTCTCTGGGGATGCAGGGGGTGTATGCCTGACTGAGGCCTGCCTCCCATCCACTTCCATCGCAAGCCTGCAAATGATTTTCTTTGCTGCAGCAATCGCTAGGTATTAGTAGGTACCTTCCCCAGACGTTTATTAGGCAAATTTGTCAGGAAAAAGAGCAAGATGCCTAAATAAATGCTCAAAAAAGGTGGCTAGCGGGGGGAGCTCAGAATCCCAGCTGCTATCTAGCCAGATGCCATCACGTGACCTCCCAGGGTGATAGTTGTGCTTCGTCTAATCAGGAATGCTATATGAGAGGCTCAACTGTACAGTTTAAAATTGGGGAGTGCCAGGCCACCGTGTGACCTGGGTAGGGTAAGGGTTTTGAATCTGACTCTGGGTCGCTGACCAGCCCGTATGAATTTGGAAATCACAGCATTCCACTTCCGAAACAGCTTTATCAGGAGGCTAACAGGGACATTTTGAAAGAGAGATAGGGCCCTCGGGAGCACAACCATCCTTATCACCTCCACCCTTTGTATCAGATTCAAAGGAAGGAGGTCCCATCTCTCCAAGTCTTTTTTCGTCTGCTTCAAAAAAGGGTCATAATTATGACGAACAGTATCTTCCGATTTGTCAGGAAGATGCCAAAATATTTTAATTTGTCTAGCTTCCATCTGAATGGGTATCTTTTCTTGAATCACCCTGGAGGGTCAAAATGGAAGACAAGGACATCAGGTTTTCTAGTGTTAAGCCTATATGCTGAGCAGGACCCAAATTCCTCCAGTATGCTACACTCTACTGGGACAGACTCTGTGGGGTTAGAAAGAAAGAGAAGGACATCGTCCGCATATAAAGCAATATGGTGTTCTATGTCTGACGTCTTCACACCTATAATCCCTGGAGCTATTTGTATTGCTTGTGCCAGTGGTTCAATAAAAATAGCAAAGAGGCCAGGGGACAAGGGGCATCCTTGCCTCATGCCCCTTCTCAGAGGGAAGTAGTCCGAGTGGTGCCCGAATACCTTTACACACGCCTGTGGGGAAGAATGTAGAGCCTGAATAATGTCTATAAATTATGAGGGGAAGCCCATCTTATGCATGGTGGAGAAGAGAAAAGGCTAGGATGCTCGATCGAACGCCTTCTCAGCGTATAGGCTGAGAAGAGTGCTCAGTGCTCCATTGGATTGCATTTCCTGAACCAGATGTAGGGCTCTACGTGTGTGATATGTAGTGGCTCTAGCACGCATAAAGCCCGTCTTGTCCAGGTTGATCAGGGTTGGTAAGACTGCATCGAGTCTCCGGGCTAAAATAGATGTAAAAAATTTGTAATCTGTGTTAAGGACCGATATGGGCCTGTATGAGCTACACTGGAGAGGATCCTTTTTGGGTTTGGGAATAAGGTAAATGGTTTCGTATGTCCAGCTTGGAGGGCATCACCCAGTGCCACCGCATTCAGGGTACTTAGTAGAAGGGGGCTTATAGATTGGGACATGCTTTTATAAAATTCTGCCCCATACCCGTTGGGTCCGGGGGCCTTCTGGGTTTTTGATCGTACAGTCGCTGCAGCAAATTCTGTGGGGGTGATAGGGGCTGTGAGGGAGGTCTGTTGGTCTTCAGTAAGCTTAGGGAGATCTAGTTTGCTCAAAAAGGTGCTGATTTGATTAGGATCTGGCTGTTGTTCAGTTGTGTAGCACCCTTTAAAGTACTGTATAAATGTTTGGGTGGTATCCTTAAGTTTGGTTAGATGATTACCCGTGGATGCCTTATGTTGCCCACGCAGCCAGTATGCCACTAGGCGGGAGGCCCTGGGGCCTATCTCGCTATATTTCTGCTTTAAAAATGCTAGAGCCATTTTGGTCTGTTGAATGCATGTATCATCCAACTCTTTTTTAGTTTGTTTAAGCTGGCCCAAAACTGAAGTGTCGCCCTGTTGGTGAGCCAGTTGGAGGAACTGCAGTGTCTGCTCCAGTAGTCTCTGCTACTTTAATCTTACTTTGATATGGTGAGCCGTGTGCTTTAAGTGCCCCCTGAGGACCACTTTCAGGGTGTCCCACCTCATCACCGTCGGGCTGTTCTGGTGTGCGTTATCCCCAGTGATTTTCTCTATTTTATCTCTAAAGAATTCCCGGAAGGGCTCGCTCTTGAGGTGTGCTGGCTTAAACCTCCATCTAGTGCGGCATCTCTCTGCACCCCACAACCAAGTGGTCACCACCGGACCATGGTCTGCATGTGCTATGGCTCCCATTTTGGCATCAGTCAAATTATCTAGGTTTTCCTTTTGTACGTAGCAGTGGTCTATGCAAAATATAGGTGCCATGAACTGCCGAGTAGTACATGTAACCCCTGGCACCGGGGTGCAGAGACTGCCACACATCTAGCCATTCCATCTCCTGAACAAATTGTTCAAACAACATGAAGTCTTGCTGTATTCTGACAATAGCAGTGAGTCCCAACCTTCGAACTGCCCCGGAGATGAGAGTTAACTTTCCATGCCAGGCATGGAACGCTGAGCTTCGAGCTCGGTTGAGACACTGTCTGTTGCTATTTAAACTCAAACCGTCAGATTCTTTACTCCGCCTCACTGAACAGTCGCTCCGGAGATTTCTCCTTCTGCTCGGTTCATTTTGTCGGTTAAAGTACCGCTTTTCTCGGTTTTCGACCAAATTTAAACCGTAACCTGTCGGTTCAGATCTGTGGCACTTCGTAGAATGGCTTGGCTCAGATGTACTAGCCTGTCACAGGATACCCAGACTAAGGCCATGGATTTTCCTGTTGTGGGTAATTCTCTGTTTGGGGGGCAAACAGAGAATTACATGAAGAAAATGGATGAATATAGGACCACCTATAGGAGTGCACAGGCCAAGGAAAGGCAGGCCACTCCTCAGAGGCAGCACCCCAGGGGCAGGCCTTTTTCATAGGCCTTTCTACCAAGCACAGGCCTCCTCTTCTGCCTATGCTCAGAGGGGGTTCTTTAGAGGGAGAGGCAGAAGGGGTACAAGCAGACCCGCTTCCACCCCCTGCCAAACAGGCCCCCTGATGAGTTTACCAGGGCTGATTCTCCACTACCTGTAGGGGGCAGGCTGGCTTACTTTGTCCAGGACTGGGAGTCTCTAACATCAGACAAGTGGGTCCTGGAAGTAGTAAGCCAGGGATTGGTTCTCAGCTTCACAAAATTTCCAAAGCTGAGAGCCAGATCCTTTCCACCTGCAAATCCTTCAGAGGCACTTGCCCTAGAGGCAGAAGTCTCTTTCCTCCTGGCTCTCAGAGCTGTGGAAAGGGTTCCACCCCTACACCAGGGCAAAGGATTGTACTCCAGGTACTTCCTTACCCCAAAAAAGACAGGAGAATGGCGGCCCATCCTGGATCTCAGATACTTAAACAAGCACCTTTTAAAACCAAAATTCAAAATGGTGACTCTGGGAATTATTCTACCCTCTCTAAGGCCAGGGAACTGGCTAGTGTCCCTGGACCTCAAGGATGCCTACTTCCGTATTCTCATCAGAAGCTCCCATCGAAAGTACCTCAGGTTCGAGCTGCCCTCAGGCCATTACCAGTTCAGAGCAGTGCCCTTTAGTCTAACCTCTGCTCCAAGGGTGTTCACAAAATGCCTGGCAGTGGTAGTTGCTTCTCTAAGAAGGCAAAGAATTGCTATCTTCCCATACCTGGATGACTGGCTCATAGTAGGTCAGTCCCCAGACCAAATCAAGTTACACCTACAGATAACTCAGCAACTGCTCACCTCTTTGGGTTTCCTTCTGAATTTTTCAAAGTCAGTTCTAGAGCCTGTTCAGCTCCTCACCTTCATAGGCGCAGAGCTAGATACAGAAAAGGCCAGAGCTTTCCTTCCCCTGGACAGGACAAGGACCCTTATCACACTGGCCTCCTCATTCACCCTGCAGGTGTCTCGACCAGCAAGGCATTTTCTGCAGCTCCTGTGCCACATGGCTGCTTCCACAGCAGTGGTGCAGGAAGCAAGATTTCAGATGAGGGACATTCAGTTCCATTTGAGAGCCTTTTGGTCTCAAAAGAAGGACCCTCTGACCAAATTGATCCCAGTGACTCGAACCCTGATCCAGGCCTTACAGTAGTGGCAGGATCAGAGCAATCTAAGACAGGGAGTTCCCTTTGTCACTCAGTCCCACTCTTTAATCCTTACTACAGAAGCCTCCCTCTTGGGGTGGGGGTCTCACTTGGGCGACCTGACTACCCAGAGGTTGTGGTCCCCTCAGGAATCTTTGCTTCACATCAATCTGTTGGAACTCAGAGCAGTATTTCTAGCACTTCAAGCTTTTTCCAAATCTGTTCAGAACAAAGTTATTCAGGTCAGAACAGACAACACCACCACAATGTTGTACATCAACAAGCAAGGAGGCACTCGGTCTATGGCCTTGTGCACAGAAGCAATGAAGTTGTGGTCTCTGGCTTATTCCGTGAACACCTCCCTCACAGCAGTACACCTCCCAGGCAAGGACAATGTCCTGGCAGATGCTCTCAGCAGGATATCTCAGGGCCATCACGAATGGTCACTGGATCCCCTGGTCTTGGAGGTGATATTCTCCAGATGGGGCACCCCTTAGATCTTTTTGCAGCCCCAGACAATCACCAACTTCCCCTTTTTTGCTGCAGGCCCCCAGTGTTGGGCTCAGTCCCCCTGAATGCCTTAGTTCTCAGTTGGGAAGGGAAGTTCCTGTATGCTTTTCCCCCCTTTCCTCTCCTGTTCAAAGTGTTAGTCAAAATCAGGTCTCAGCCCTGCAAAGTGATGCTGATTGCTCCAGACTGGGCCAGACAGCCCTGGTATCCTCTCCTGTTGTCCTTAGCAGTCCATCTTCCCAGGACTTGCAACCTGTTAACCTGTGCTCAGGGGAGGGTTTGGTACCCGAATCTCAAATCTCTCAATCTCAAGGCCTGGCTCTTGAAGAGTTAGAGTGTGCTGATTTACACCTCTCCCAAGGTGTAATGGATGTTCTGAAGGCTTCTAGGAAACCTTCCACCAGGACTACTAATAATTCTAAGTGGAAAAGATTTTCCATATGGTGCTCTGGAAGGCATATTTCCCCAGAGTCTGCTGATCTGCCCACAGTCCTTGATTATATGGTCCATTTGAATAGCTTGGGGCTTAGACCAGCTACACTAAAGGTGCATCTGGCAGCTGTTTCTGCTTTCATTTCAGCAGGTAAGCCCTCTTCTCTCTCAGCTCACCCTGTGTTCTCTAAGTTTTTCAAGGGATTGCTTCATACCAATCCTCCATTCAGGGACCCTGCCCCTGCTTGGGACCTTAACGTTTGCATTGCTCAGCTTATGCAACCCCCTTTTGAGCCTTTGTCTTCAGCAGAGCTTAAGTACTTGACTTGGAAAACTGTGTTCCTGGTAGCCATCACTTCTGCCAGACGCATAAGTGAGTTGCAAGCCCTGTCAGTGAAGCCTGATTTTATCTCCTTCCATAGAGATAAGGTGGTCCTCAGGACTAACAGGAAGTTTTTGTCTAAGGTGGTTTCAGATTTCCACCTTAACCAATCTATGTCTCTTCCTGTGTATTTCACTGACCATTCCTCCTCTGGTGAGAGGAGGCTGCACAGTTTAGATGTGAAAAGAGCCCTTAGCTACTACATAGAACGTACTAAGGGTCACAGGTTTGACTCCCTCCAATTGTTCCTCACTTATGGTGAGGTTGGGAAAGGGAAACCTGCCACTAAAAGATCCATTGCGAGGTGGATTGTCTCTTGTATTCAATTTTGTTATGAAAAACTGGGTAAGGTTCCACCCTCAGGCCTGAGGGCTCATTCTACCAGAGGTACAAGCTGCTTCCCTTTCCCTAGCTGCTGCCAGGGATATTCCTATTCTAGAGATATGTGAAACAGCTATCTGGAAAACAGTTCACACTTTTACCAAGCATTACTCCCTGGATAGCCAGGCTAGGTGTGATGCTCGGTTTGGCACAGCTGTGCTTCAGAGCCTATTTCCTAAGTAGGTTCTGTCCCTCCTCCATGGAGGTACTGCTTGGTAGTCTGCTATTGTCAGAATACAGCAAGACTTCATGTTGTTTGAAGAAAAAATGACTCACCTTAGTAATGTTTCTTCTAATGGAGTCTTGCTGTATTCTGACCTCCTTCCCCTCTCAGAACCTCTGTTTTTGGGATGTATGTGGGCAGTGGCAGTGTTGGCACTCAGGAGGTGCCCCACCTTGTTGTTTTCAACCCTTTTTTCTTTGGGTGAGTGGGTGTTGTGTTTTTTTTTTTTGGATTTTTTGGGTCTCCTGATTTGAGTCTTTGTTTTGGGACCAAAAAAATCTGTTTTTATGTTTAGTAGCCAGTTGGCTAGTGTAGGTTTACAGCTTCCACACAGGACCTTAGTGAGTTTAGCTCGTAAAGATCCGACGGTTTGAGTTTAAACAGCAACAGACAGAGTCTCAACCGAGCTCGAGCTCAGCATTCTATGCCTGGCATGGAAAGTTAACTCTTTCATCTCCGGGGCAGTTCGAAGGTTGGGACTCACTGCTATTGTCAGAATACAGCAAGACTCCATTAGAAGAAACATTACGAAGGTGAGTAATTTTTTCTTTGAAGAACTTGTGGGGAGCAGGCTGCTTGCCTCTCTGAGCCCTTGTGGTGTCCAGGTAGGGGTTAGGGGCTATATTAAAATCACCTGCTAGTAATAGTATCCCCTTGGTCATAGCGACTACTTTGTCCAGCATTAATTTAATGGTTGGGGTGTTTGCCCTTGGAGGGAGGTACATGTTCGCCAGTGTGACTTCCTGTTCCTGCAGCCACCCTTGTGCGATTATTAGCCTCCCCTCTGGGTCTGCCCATTCTTTTACTAATCTAAATGGAGTATGAGTTGAGATCAGAATGGCAACGCTTTGCCTCCTACCTCCACTGCCCATTGCTGAGGAGAAGACCTGGGAGAAACCCCTTCCCCTTAATTTCCCTTTTCAGTTTGAGTCATATACGTTTCTTGGATATACACTACCTCTGCTTTAGTTTTTTTCAGATAAGTAATAATCCTAGACCACTTAATGGGGCTCTCCAGACCGTTAACATTCAAAGAGCACACTGTTATATATTGGTTATTCATTTTTGAAATGTTCTAAAGATTCAGTGTTCTTATATCTACCTAGTAGTACACTCATTGTCAAAACCCCTGTCATGCATAATAGGAACCTGTGACCATCTTTCCTTTGCTTAAAGGGTGTCCCCTTTGAGTTCATAAACCCTACCTTATATGCAGGCGGTGCCATTTGGCAACTAACTTGTTGGTGCACAACTCGAAAAAGAACCCAGTCACTAACTCTGTGACTATTAGGAGAAACTAGTCGGGAGTGTCTCCCCCAGCCTCGATGGGACCATTTAAATGTTTGGGCCAACTGGGCCAACATAAGCAATCTGGTCAGCCGTCGGGAAATGAAATTTCCATCATGGTGGTCATACATCATGACCTTGGTGTGTGTCCGAGACACTCACCTGCACTCCTGTTGGTGTGGAGAGCGTTAGACACTTCCAGTGTCACGGGGGCTTGTGTTAGGGTCGTCACTTACATTCCTGTTCCTCCCCATTGGTTTGTCTCAGGTGTCAGAGAGGGGTATGGATTCGGAGAGACAGATGAGGTGGTAGCCCTTTAGCTGATCCTGATATGTAAACTTCACATCAGGATCAGATCCTGTATCATCCAGGGATGGGAAATATAAATAAAAGGGTGCAAGAAGTACAGGGTAATGGAGGTGAAGGGTGGGGAAGGGGGGCACGCATTAACACCTGCATATCCTTGATTAGTAGAACCATTTATTGTGCACCAGTGGCTCAATGCTTCAATCCCCTTCCCTCTTAGTCAGATTAAACTTAGACTATAAATTATATTAACCAGGTTAGCCTCATACTCCTCCCCCGATCTGCTATTGATGTTAGTAGTTAATAGGTAATCAGTATAAACCTCTGTCCCAGTCAGGTTAGGAAAGTGCAGGCCATTGCCCTCGCTACCCCAAAGCTGGGAGGATGTTGGTGCGTAGGCTGATGCCTAAGGGAGAATTAGCAAAGTGGGTTATTACTGGAGGTCAGTAAAATACCTTAGTGGGGGAGGGGAGAGCAGGGCCAGAGCAGATACTATCGGAAAGCAGCACTTTATCCTAAACCCTTAGTCTTAAGAGTTGTCAAGAAGAGGAAAAAAGGAAACTTGGTAAGACTGGGACTTATCTGTACATTTGATGATTAAGTATGTCCCAAGTTCATTGCTCTGGATGGATGCTGACGTTTTCGGATAAGTCTGGAACCCCTCATATGTCGAGGGCCTGTCAGTCCTCAGCCCCTGGGCCCGGGGAGTCCCATAATGAAGTTTTTCCTTTTAGTAGGTTTGGCCCTGCAGACTTCAGCGCAGTGATCCTCTGCTAGTTGTCTTCGAGGGAGGCATGTTCGAGAAGGAAGAATTCTGTGGTTGTTGGCGGAGGGTACTGGCGATTTGCTGGATTGCTTCCTGCCCCTGCCATCTACGTGCTTTCCTATTTCCTACATTCCAAACATGCTGCGATAATTTAGATGCCAGGGATGATTTCTGACTTGAGAGACCCTGCTGCACCTCAGTGCTCCTGTTCTTGAGCTCGGTTATGGCATCTGCCGCCGTTTCAAACGTCTGGGCCCCTTGTGGGAAATAGATTACCAGTTTAGCGGGGTAGGGGTGTGAAATCGAAGCCCTGCCGTCTTGAGGGCCCGCATGGCAGGTATGTATTGTTTTCACTGATTCATTATCTTGGGGGTGTAGTCATTTTCCAGGTATATACGCTGAGATTGAAAGAGCACCGCCCCTTGCTTCCAGGCCGCATGTAATATAGCCTCTCTTTCTTGAAAGCAGAGGAAGCACGCAAGGATGGTACAAGGACGGGCTCCCTGTGCAGGCTTTGGGCCTAGGGTACAGTGAGCGCTCTCTAGCTCAAGGGTCGGGGTCTCTAGAAGCAGTATGGCATCTCGGATAAGTTGCTTGATAAATTTTAACATATCGGCTCCCTCTGCGACCCCGATATGCATACATTATTCCATCTACTGCGGCTCTCTGCATCCTCCGCTCTTGCCTGCAATCCCTGGATCTCTTGGTGTAGCTGGACAGTTGCACGCTCTGCGCTGTCAATCCTGTGGTCTACCTCCGTGGTCTGTACGTCTAAAGTCTCTTGGCGGTTTTCCATTTTGGTGATGTCTGTACGGAGGGCAGTCACAGTCGAACGTATCTCCTTACGAAAATCCCGCAATTCGGAGAGCATCAGGGTCATCTGTCTCTGTATTGTGGCTAAAGGTGGTAACTGCTTGGCCTTAGATCTGCTGCAGCGCGATGAAGCAGAGGCCTGTGAGCCCTCGCTGGTGGAATCACTGTTGGACAATCTGCCCTCATCTCGCTCCTCATCTGGTTTGAAATTACTGTTTTCACCTCTCTTCGGCATTTTAGACTCGTCTTCTTGCAGTTCATGCTAACATGCCAGCAGAATAGACCTAACAGTCTTTAGTGTCTGCTCGTTTGGTCAGCACCCATCCTGTCTTTTTTTTCTGGAAGTCGCTGTAATTTGGAGATAATTTATCGGGGAGGTTCAGGAGCTGACAGGATTATGCTGCCATTGAAGGAGTGACGTCACCGGAAGCCCCCCTTTAGGTTCTTTTTGAAGGTCCACAGAGTGGGCAGGCTAATAATGTTCTCATGGAGGGAGTTGAACCACAACGGTGCCAGGTAGGCAGAGGACCTTTGTCCTTGAGATGTCCGACATTTTGGAGTCAGGAAGGACCGCAGTTCCGAATTTCGGGTGGGCATGGGATTAGTGCTGGGAACTAGGAGTTGTTGGACCCCAGTCAGGAGCTGACCAAGGCAGATCTTTCTGGCCAGGAGGCAGGATTGATATTTTAAGTGACCAAAGAGCATTAGCCAGTTAGCCTTTGCATAGGGATTGCAGGTGTGGGTTAGTTGGTGTGCCCCTAAGGTGAGCCTGCAGGCATTAAGGGCAGTTTTTATACGTCGGAGGGCAGTATCTGTGACAGAGCCATATATCGGCAGTCCGTAGTCCACTAGGGAACCCACAGAGCTGTGGACCGCTGTGCTTAGGGCTTCAGGGGTCAGGCTGTGCCTATGGTGATAAAGTAGCCCCAAGCATTTGTTGATTGCTTTAGCTGTGATGTCTATGTGGAGGGTGTAGGAGAGTGGCCTGTCAAGAGTGATTCCGAGATATTTGAAGTGAACACGTTCAAGAGAAACACAACCCCATCACATAATAGATAGCGGGTAGTTTTTGTGCTTGTTTTCAAGGCTGGTGAACATGTTTTTATTTATTTATTTATTTTATAGTTCATTATCCATTTGATTTCAGAACCACGACTCAACACTGGTGATGCCACGTTGTAGCTGTTGCTCAAGAGCAGTGGGGTCAGAGCCATTAGAAAAGATAACCGCATCATCCAAATAGGGGAGGATACGACACTGACTGGCTAGGGGGAGGCAATTCAGAAATAGGCTAAAGAGGAGGGGGGGGGGCCAGTATTGATCCCTGTGGAACGCCTGACCACACAGGCGTGGTGTCATAGAGAATGGTATCTATCCTGACTTGCTGTGAACGGCATTGTAGGTAGCTCCAGAACCATGCAGCTGCTTCAGGGGCAAGGCCTATGGCAGTGAGTTGGTCATCTAGGAGGGCATGGTTGACCATGTCAGAGACCTTTGTTAGGTCACTATAGATAGCCCCGACTAGCTGGCCAAGATTGAGGGATTTGTGGATGAAGCCTGTGTATTCCAAGAGGGCTGTAGTGGTGCTATGCCCAGCCCTAAAGCCAAGTTGCTCTGCACATAGCATGTGCTTGTACAGATAATCGACAAGTTGATCTGCAACAATTCGTTAAAGGGCCTTCGAGAGTAGTGGTAGTATAGAGATGGGTCTGTAGTTCCCGGGGAGGGCACGATCCCCACTCTTGTACACAGGGGGTGACTACTGCAGCTTTCCATTTTTTGCGGAATACTCCCGAGACAAAGCGAGAGGTTAAGGATATGGATGAGAGGAGACAGGATTTCTTCCAGTGAGAGCGAGATTAGTTTCAGGTCGAGGTTATCTCCATTGAATCTCCCCTTCCCAAGCACTTTGCGCAGATGTTTCCTGGTTTCTCCGAAGGTAATAGTCTTGCAGTGAAATGAGGGATGTGATGGGGATAGCGTGGGTGCAACAGGGATGGTGGGGGAGAAGAAGTCAGCCGGGAGAACATGCTGCAAGTCGGAGAAGGCATTGTAAAAGGTGTTGTCGATAGATTCAGGGTCTAGGATGGGGGAGCCATCAACGCAGAGCATAATAGGGGCCATTTTGGGTTCTCGCCCAGTGACCTCATTTAGGTTTGCCCAGAAGTTGCGCCCGTCATTCCAGTTCTTGGTTAGGGCATCTTTATAGTATACATTTTTGGCTAATCGGATGGTCCTTGTATAGTTGTTCCTCACATGTTTGTAGTTCAGGATATCAGACTGCTTGCCAGTGGCCCTAGCTATATACCAGAGGTGGTCTGTATTTTTCATTAGTTCAAGGGTGTCAGGGGTTAAAGTAGCCTTTGATCTTCTACTTTTTTATGGGAGCATGGGTGTCACAGATTGTATTGAAGAGGAGGATGAAATGGTCAAGTGCGTAGTCAACGTTGGAAACTCAAAAACCGAGGACCAGTCAGCATTAAGGAGCTCCATTTTGAAGAGGTCAGCATGACCAGGTTTGAGAACCCTGCTGGTGATTGTTCTAGTAGGAGATTTGGAGAAATTATTAGCCCAACTGAACATGACAGGGGAGTGGTCACTGATGTCCGGGAGGACGGAGGCATTAGAGGCATGCTCAGGTCGGTTGGTGAGCGCACAGTCAATCAGAGTACTAGTGCATGTCCTGTAGTTAGTCCCTAGTGGGTGTTTCAATGAGCTGGGTAAAGTGGATAACCTGAATTGCATCCTTGAATTGGTTAGCTTCAGGGGACCAAGCCAATTTAATATTGAAATCCCCTAAGAGTATAAAGGTAATTTGCATGAAATAGACTCTCTGATACTTGGGCAGCATATTCGAAGCCTTAATGCTGCGTACAGTGAGACTTGCATAAGTGTGCATTTTACTTGCCATATGGGAAGCCTCACTGCCCATAATTGTTCGTGCAGAGGCACCCCAAGCTCACATGTAAATGAATCCGAATTTGCATTTGCACACAAACGTTTAGCATTGCTTAAATCCATTTATTTAACTAGATAACCTTACGCCTGAGGAAAAATAGTCCATTTAAAGGGAAAGGGGTGTAAAACAGCTTTAATGTTGTCGCTGTTGTAAGTTTCAGCATCTGTTTGCTCGCCAGTTTCACTGTTGTTCTGGATGTGTGGCTGTGAAATAGGAACCGGGGTTGGAGGACCAGCATCTGTTGTTAAAACATGGGTGACAGCAGCAGCATTTAAATCAGTTCCTCCAGACTTCAGCAAAGAGATGCCCGTCCACAAATCCCTTAAGAACACCCCCTGTAATATGTAAGCACCTACCTCAGCTGCTGGCATAGATAAGAACATTGAGAGAAAGTATCAGGTGGACAGACAGGATATTGAATATCTCTATTCCCAGCCTAATCATGAGGGGGTGGTCCAGACTGCTGCCTGCAACAAGGCCAAGGTGCCCCTTTCCTTCTAGCCTCTTGAGAAAGATTTCAGGAAGCTGGATAATAGGGGCAAAAAAGTTTATACTTCCCCTTCCTTGCTTTTAAGGCAGGCATCATACTTGGCTTGTACAGCTCAGTACCAAAATGCCCTTTGAAACTCCATTTTGGCAATGAGTGAAAAGGCTGCTGGTGGCTTGGTACGGGACCTCAACTCCCAGGAAATCTTACTGTATTCTGACAAATACAGTCTGGTCTCACCATAGGACTGCCCCGGAGCCGAAATTAATAGAACCTATGCAAATGGTAGAATGCTAGGCTCGAGCTCTGTTGTCAAACCACTGTCCCTGGTTGAACTTTCTGCAACCGTCAGATTCTTTACTCTGCTTACCTCAGTAAGATGTCTCCGGAGAGCCCCCTCTCACTTTCTTGAAGAGATTTGTTTTCATCGGTATTCTAAGTTACCGTTTATTTTCATTTTTTAAGTGCTGTCCTTGGTTTACAGGTAGACTAGCTTAGATTTGGTGCGTTTTAAGGAAGTCTCTTGGCTCCTTGACGGGTTTTTTTCAACTGGGAAGGAACTGGACTTCCTTTGTCTTTGTTGAAAACAAGTTGTTTTTTATTTAAATTTGATTTCTCTGGTGACTGGTTTTCTTGGGCATTGTTTCACCGGGCTAACCCTCAGTTGTTGTTTTGGTCACTGAACCGACCCCCCGCCGCCCCCAATTTTTTTCCAGGGAAGTCGCTTCTTAGGCCGTGGGTTTTAAATCTATTGAACCCCATTTTTAGGGTTATTCAATCAGTTTATTTACTGGGTAAGTACACTGGGCCAGTGTATTAGTATGTCTCAGATGCCCAAGAAAACAACTGGGCCTTACAGGTTTCCAGCATTGTACCGAATTGTGAGGAACCATTTGCTAAAGCTGATCCTCATTTAGTTTGTGTTGTCTGCCTAGGGTTTGAGAGGAAAAAATGTCCACTAAGGCTGCTGACCCAGCTTCTGATAAACTGTCTTCTCCTCATAGCAAAGATAAGCCTAAGGAACCAGAGGAACAGTCCTCTGACAAAATAGAAATTTCCTTAGGGAAGAAGCGAGTTGCTGAACCGGCCACTGCAACCAAAAGAAAAAAGGAAAATCACTCGGCACAGGAACTGCAACTGACAAAATCGCCAGTTCCCACTGCTGAAGAGATTGCTAATGCTGTCAGAGTAATACAATCACTACAGTCCGGCATCTCGGTTCCGGTTGAGTAACCAGCCCTTCATCTCACACTTCGGGTCCCTCTTCGGTTTCCGGTTCCTTTGAACAAGATCTGGAGTATTATGAGGAGAAGGAGGAGGATGACTATGGGGAATCCTTGAACCAGATGTTTCTCCTGAACCTCAGTGTCCTGATTCTCCTGACAAGGGATCTGAGGATTACACCTCCTATTTTGCCTTCATGAAACAAGTGGCACAAATTCTGGACCTTCCCACTTGGGAATCGGCCAAGGAGAAGGAGGAGGAGCCAGATTGTATGGAAATGATGGATATGCCAGCAGCTTAAGAAGTTGCTACTGCCTGTCCACAAGTCCTTTAAGAAGCAAGTCACAAAAATTTTGCAAACACCCACTTCTTTCTCTCCTGTGGACAAGAAGCTTGATAAAGAAGTACTGGGTGTCCAAAGGAGGAGCTGAATTCCTTTTTGGACATCCCAGTCATGAAGAGGTGCTGCAGGCTGCTGCATGTGGCAAAGCAGGCATACCACTGGTATCATATCCTCCTGAGAAGGACGCCAGAAAAATGGATTCTGGGGCCAGGAAGGTTTATCTGGGGTCTTCCCTGGCCATTAGGCAGGCTTCCTATATGGCCTTTGTCTCCAGATACCAGAAAAATCTCTGGAACACCGTTTGGAGATTGCTACGGCTGTTCTGCCCCCGTGGCATCTGATCTGACAGAGGCTGCCAAACAGTGCATAGAAGCTTCCCAGTATAAGTTTTGGATGGCAGTGGATGCCAGTGACACTGCAGCTAGGCAGATGGCAACTTCAGTGTCTCTGAGGAGGTTTGCTTGGCTCAGGACTACTAATCTGACCCAGGATACCTAGACAAAAGCCTTGGATTTTCCTTGCGAGCCCACATCTCTGTTTGGGGAGTAAACCAAGGCTTACATGAAAAATATGGATCAGTGTTGTCACATGATAGGCTTAGATCCATTTATGTGGGTTCATGTTGTATATGCTGTAATGTACTTTAGAATTGACACTGTTCCTTTAACAGGTATCTACAAAATAACTGTTATTTCTGTAAAGGCTAGTGTGGACCTGTTGTATTACAAGGTAAGGGAGACAGGTATATGGCCCCAAGAAGGCATAAAATATCCCACTGTAGCTTTCCATGACATGAAGAGATCAGGGGGATGACCTAGGGGTCAGGGGGTTAAGCCAAATGCATGGACCAGATGTCACTGGGATTGACATGGAACCACAGTGACACCTACAGGGAAAGGTACACTGCTGCACTCCATCACTCTGTAGGTGTGGCTTGAAGATGACCAGCCTGTATGTATAGGATGCACATTTTGAACTCGGAGCAGTTGAAAACCAGTTTCGTTGGAAGGCAGATCGCCTTTTTCCAGCTGGCATATACTTGTAGACCAGAAGTATATGTGTAGGCCTGGAAAAATCTCTAAAACCAGACCTGAGGTGTGTAGGAATTAAACTCCTCGCATACTGAACAGAAAATTCTGAATTTTAAGTCAGAATTTTGGCAGCCAAGACATTGCAATAAGGAAGCACCTGAAGGCCTTTTAAAAAGGACATTTCAAAGAACTGACTTGGAAAAACACACTTGCTACACAACTGTTGCTTGACTTATCTTTACCAGGATATTTGAAACTGCGTCTGAACTCTTAACATCAAAACAAGGTATAGTTTATAATACAGTATTTATTGTTTTCTGTAAGCCATCTAGTTGTACTTTTGTTATTGTCTGCATTTCAAAGTTCTTCCAAACTGTAGACTTTTCTGTATTGCTTTTATGTTAAGTAAACTTTTATGATTTTCTTATCAACTCTGCCTGTGGTCTGGTTGTGTGATTTAACATTTTAAACAGAAGGGTTTTGAAAAGTCTGTGTGCCTAAAAAGATGGAACTGCTTGGCTATCGTAGAAAACTACCTAGGCAAGATGTAGCCAGGCGCTGTGGTGGGATTCAAATATTGGTAGTAGTGCAGAGTCAAGGGAACTTAAACTACAGAATCCACCCTCCCACTGGGAAAAGGAAGGCTGGGAAGTCTTCCTCAACCCTTGCTCCTGCTCACGAGTTCTTAAAACGGAGGATCCTCTCTGCAAACAGGAGGTTCTGCCAGGCTGCCCGTGGTTTGGGGGCCAGGGGCGCGTGACAGATTTGGTGCCAGCTACTGGGATTTTGAATGGTCTTGCAAAACCATCACACAGTCAAGGGTAGAATTTGGAAAGGGGAAAAAGAAATTTGTTTGCAGACAATAGACCCTATCCTGTTTGAATTTTTTTGAGCAGAGTAGTGTAGCTACTGTAGCAGAATATCATGTATAGCAAGATGAACGTGGAACAACTGAGGAAGATCTGTAAGGAGAAGTGCATTCCTAGTGAAAACCAAAATAAAAGGGAACTCACAGAGGCCATTCTTGCAGCAACCCCCTTTCACTAATTCTAATGACAGATGCCCCCTACTAGGGTGGGGCTCCCACATGGGGGAACACACTGCACATGGTACATGGCTCAAACAGTAGTCACTGTTGCACATAAACCTGTTGGAATGCAGGACAGTCATGTTGGGCATACAGTCCTTTGCCACGATGCTGCATGGCAGGGTGGTAAGGTCAGGATGGGCAACACAACCACCAAGTACTATATAAACAAGGGGACACAAGATCAATCCCACTGTTCTCAGAGGCCATGAGAATCTGGAGTTTAGCTTAGTCCCTCAGAATCTCTCTCAGCAGTCCATCTATCAGGAAAGGACAGTGTCCTAGCAGATGCTCTCAGCAGGAGCAATCAGAATTATCACAAATGGTCACTCAACAGGCAGGTCCTGCAGGTTGTTTTCAGGAGGTGGGGCATTCCAGAAGCGGACCTTTTTGCAGCCCCAGACAAGCACCCGCTGCCACAGTTCTGCTGCAGGCCTGCTTTGGTGGGCATAGTGCCATTGGATGCACTACTGCTGGACTGGACAAGGAAGCTTCCGTATGCCCCCTCCCCCCCCCCAAAAAAAATTCCCTTTGTTACTGAGAGTGTTGAAAAAGATCAGAACTCAGCCAGCAACAATTATTCTTATTGCTCCAGATTGGGCCAGGCAGCCTTGGTACTCGCTCCTCCTGTCCCTGTCAGTAGCCAGACCAATCGGCTTCCCCAGGAGGCACAACCTACTGGGGCAGGATCCTTTAACCCAATTTCCAGTCCCTCAGGCTCAAGGTCTGCCTCTTGAGGACTTGAAGTACCCCAACTTACATCTTTCCGAAGAGATTTTGGCGGTTCTCAGAGTCTCTAGAAAACCCTCTACCAGGAAGAACCACACATCTAACTGGAAAAGGTTCTCCATATGGTGTTGGGGAAAAGATGTAGACTGCAATCAGGCGGGTCTGCCAGTCATCCTAGACTATCTGACACACCTCCATTTCCTTGGCTTCAGACCATCTACCCTTAAGGTACACCTGGCAGCTGTCTCTGCTTACCTCTCAGCAGGTAAGGGCTCTTCAGTGGCTTCCAAATATGGTATTCTGGAAGTTTTTTTTCAAAGGTCCGTTACACTTGCATCCCCACACAGGGAGCCAACTCCAGCCTGGGATCTCAGCATATGCATTTCCCAGCTTATGCAGCCACCTTTTGAGCCCATGTCTTCAGCAGAGCTCAAGTATTTGACTTGAAAGACAGTGTTCCTAGTAGCAATCACCTCAGCCAGAAGGATCAGTGAGCTCCAGGCCTTGTCCATAGAGCCTAACTACATCTCAGTCCATAGGGACAAAGTAGTTCTCAAGACCAAAGGAAGTTTCTCCTCAAGGTGGTATCCAACTTCCACTTTAATCAATCCATACATTGCCTATCTTTTTTACTAACATACTAAAAGCCAGCAGAATAGGCCTAATGGCCTGACGTGTCTGCTGGGTAGCCAGTCACCTTTTGGGTGCTGGCCTTCCCGCCCTCCCCAGCCCCTGAGAGGGTGGTCTTTGGCTTCAGTTTCCCCTTGTACCTGTACCACTCCTTCTTGAAGCCCCCCACTGTGCCCTCCTCCACCAGCCTCCCGGGCAGCGCATTTCATGGCTCCACCACCCTCTTAGTGAAACAATATTTCCTCGACCCCCCTTGTAATTTCCCCTCCAGCTTCCACTCATGCTCCCTGGTTGTCCCCCCTTTAGCCTGAACAGCTCCTTGGTTCCTTTTACGTGCTTGAAGACCCTTTCCTGTCTCCCTGTCCTTCCTCTCCTCCAGTGTGTACAGTCCAAGCTCTTTCAGTCTCTTCTCATAGGACCTCTCCTCCATGCCCTGAATCATCCTGGTCACTCTCCTCTTGACCCTCTTCAGCAGTGCTATGTCCTTCTTCAGATGAGGTCTCCAGAACTGTACACAGTACTCTAGTTGTGGCCTGACCAAGGCATTATATAGAGGGAGGATCACTTGCCTCCTCCTGGACGTAATTCCCCAGGCTATGCAGCCCAGTATCCTGTTTGCTTTGTCTGCGATTCTTCTACAATTTTCGAAGTTATTCATTTTGACGTCTACCACAACCCCTGGATCCACCTCCCAGGTGTATACACGGCCCGGGTTTCTAACCCCCAAATGAAGTACCTTACATTTCCCATTACTGACCATTCCACTTCAAAGGAGAGTAGACTGCATTGCATGGATGTTAGGAGTGCTGTCAGCTACTATCTGGACCTCATAAAGGGCTATAGGCAGGGCAATACTCAGCTCTTCATGACCGATGGAGAAGTGGGGAAAGGAAAACCAGCTACAAAAAGGTCCATTACACTTTGGGATTGTTGCCTGTGTTCAGTTTTGCTGCAGTAAGGCCCTGTCCACACTACCACTCTGTAATGTTACAGAGTGCCCAAACCATTACTGCAACAGTTTGCATTTACACCTGTAATGTTACAGAAGGCGTTTTCGTAACCGTTGTTGAAACCACTTATGAGGTGGTTTCAATAACCCGTTATGAAACGGTTACGCTTAATGGCGTTACCCGCATAGATGTGGACCGCGTGGCACGGTCCCTAGCGCAGTGCGAAGCTGCATTGTGGGATCGGGTGCCACAGTAAGTCACCCGACACCGAAGTGGGACCTGCGTGTCGCGGCCGAACGGGCACCGCAGCAGTGTGACACGCTGCACCGCCCCCTGGTTGTAATGGTTTCTGTCCGTTATGGAGTCTGAGCAGTGCAGTGGATGGGGCCTTAGATGATGAGGCCCCTGCGGGTCTCGGGGCCTCTACCAGGGAAACAGCTGCTTCCCTGGCAGTTGCCAGGGATATTTCCCTGTTGAAAATCTCCAGAGCAGCTGCCTGGAAGACTGTCCACACATTTAGCAAGTATTATTGCTTGGATACCCAGGCCAGAAGTGATGCCAGGTTTGACACAGCAGTCCTGCATAGCCTGTTTCCTAAGTAGGTTCTTTTCCCACCTCCAAAGGTACTGCTTGGGTGGTCTGCATTTGTCAGAATACAGTAAGATTTCCTGTGGTTTGAAAAAAAAAATTACTTGCCTTAGTAATCTTGTTTCTTCCAAGGGAATCTTGCTGTATTATGAGCTCCCACCTTACCTCCCCTACTGGAACCTAATTGGCACTGCACTCCAGCTGTCCATATTTTATTACAAACCTGTGATTGCTGTTGTCTGTTTTCATGGGCATCTGTGACTTGGGTCTTAGAGGTGCCCACACTGTTTAAGAAGGGGGTTGGTTTTCAGGTGTGAATTTGTTACTTTTTTAGGATAGTTTAGTTAGCTTGTTCGTTTGCATGCCCCGTAAGAATCTGACAGTTGCAGGAAGTACAACCAGGGTTAGTGGTTTGAAAACTGAGCTCGAGCTTAGCATTCCACCATTTGCATAGATTCCATTAACTATTTCGGCTCCGGGGCAGTCCTTTGATGAGACCATCTCGCATTTGTCAGAATGCAGTAAGATTCCTTGGAAGAAACAAGATCACTATGGTAATTTTTTCTTGGCTGACACAGCAAGGACAGCCATAGATGCCACAAAGTACCAGTTCCACATGGCAGTAGACACTAACGACACTGCATCCAGGGTTATGGTACATGCAGTTTTCCTTAAAAAGCTAGTGTACTGCTTGGAATTAATAGTAATTTTCAGACGCAGTCAGCTATCACTTCTTGTATCTGAAGTATTTTTTTCTTTTCTGTTCGCTAATTAGAAGATTTTTCACCTGGCAGTACTGGGCTGATGGGTGGAGCAGCACTCCGGAGGCTAAAAAGTCAGTTCTGTTCCTCCCATTAAATCATCAGAAATGTGACCAAACCCACTGATGCGCCACAACCCTTGCAGCCTGAGCAGTGACTTTCACAAGTTATCAGTCAAAATGCAGGAAATTGTGACATCGCTAGTAACCAAGAAAGAGCCCAATCCCTGCTGATTCATGTGAAAGAGAATAATCTGGCAGTGAGAGATGGTTCTCCTTGGTTACTAGTGATATCACTCTGTGTACCAAACAGAAAAGAGAAAATACTTCGGGTATAAAAAATGATAGCTGACTACATCTGAACATTACTATTAATTCCAGGCAGTACACTAGTTCTTGAAGGTTTGCCTGGCTTAGAGCGACCAGTCTGTCTCAGGACAGTCAAACCAAGGCAGTGGATTTTCCTTGTGAGGGAAATTCACCGTGTGGTGACAAGACTGAAGTTTACATGAAAAAGGTGGAAAAATACACATGACAACCTACAAGACCAATACTGAGAAGAAAAAGGCCTCCACTTCCAGTAGGCTTTATGGAAGGGGAGGGAGAGGGAAGGATAAATTACCATGCTTACATCTTCTATGACTGCACCCTGCAAATGGGATACTTTAGAGGTAGGAGTAGAAGGGACACCAGGTGCACAGCTGCTCAAGCCAGCCCCCAAAGCTCAGGCTAAGCAGAGCCCCTGACAAGGCTACACAGGTTGCCAATCCATAGCCAGTGGGAGGAAGGCTGACTCACTGTTTTCAGGAATGGACAAAAATCACAACAGACAAGTGGGTCCTGGAAATAGTCAGGGTTTGTCCCTGCAGTTCAGAAAATTCCCAAGACTACAGAACCACAAAGTGTCCCGACCTCACCCCAGCAGAAAGAACCCTTTTGGAACTGGAGGTGAAAAAATTGCTGCAGGCAAATGCAGTGGAAAAAGTACCTCCCTCACAGTGGTTAAAGGGACTTTACTCCAGATACTTCCTCACCTGCAAGAAAAATTGGGGAGCGGCTGCCCATTTTAGATCAGAGATGTCTGAACTTCAAGAAAGAAAAATTAAAAATGGCATCACTGTGCTCAGTGACTCCCATCTCACTAGGAAGGAGACTGGCTGGGGTCACTGGATCAGAAAAACGCCTGCTTTCACCTAACGTTAAGACCAGCCAGAGAAAGTACCTCAGGTTCAGGGTAGGGATTTGCCACTACCAGTTCAGAGCACTTCCCTTCGGCCTGTCTTCAGCACCCAGAGTGTTCACAAAGTGCCTATTTGTAGTAGCAGCACATTTGAGGAGGCAGGGTGGTGGTCTTTCGCTGTCGTGACGACTGGCAGATCTCAGGAAAATCACACCAGGAGGCCAAGTCCTCCCTCATCTGACCCAGGGCACCTTGGAGGACCTTTGCTTCCTCATAAATGTTTAGAAGTCACAAACAGAGCCAGTATAGGATTTGGATTTTATAGGTGCAGAGCTAGATACCCTGCAAGGGAAGGCATTTCTTCCCTAGGCAAGGGTAGCAGATCTTATTGCAACTGCAAAATCCTCCAAGACAGATCAGCCCAGACTTGCAAGAGATTTCCTGGGACACATGGCATCGTAAATCGCAGTGGTATCGGGTGCCAGGTTTCATATGTCCAGCACCACCATGGGGAACCAGTGGTCCCAAAGGTGGTATCCACTTCTAAAAGTAGTACCTGTCACATAGTCTCTGCTAAGGGTACTAGAATGGTGGAAGGAGGAGGACAATCTCAGAGAGGGAGTTCCTTTCTTTCAGCAGTATCCTGCTGCCATACTCATAACAGATGCCTTCCTCCTGGGTTGGGCTGCCCACCTAGAGGATCTCTCTGTAAGCAGTATGTGGTGTACACAGGAGACTTAGGAGCACATAAATCTCCTTGAGCTCAGTGCAGTGTACCTGGCAATGCAGGGCTCCCCTCCCCCCACACACACACGCATCACAGGTCAGTCTGCCCAGATTAGGACAAATAATACCACAGCTATATATTACATAAACCGGGGGTGTAAGATTTTAGAGCTGTGCACAGAAGCAGTCAAGATCTGGAACCTGGCATACTCTGGGGAGGGAGGTCAACTTTCAGCAGTCCAGCTGCCAGGGAAAGTAAATGTGCTGGCAGAATCGGCCAGGGAAATCATGAATGGACCCTGAACCAGCAGGTGCTGGCAGCAGTGTTCAGAATGTGGGGTACCCCAGAAATAGACTTGTGTACATCTTGGGAGAACAACCAGCGCCCACTGTTTTGTTGCAGACCTCCATCAGTCGGTACAGAAACATAGAAGTTGATGGCAGCAGGTAAGGACCAGAAGGCCCATTTTTTCAACCTTATGAATGTACCAGAGGTCTTTACTCTGTCAATGGCCTATGTATTCATACTCCTCTGTATTACTCCCTTATGCCTATTTGAAACCCTGCACTGGATTCATATCCACCACTTCCTGAGGTAGGCCATTCCATGCATCCACCACCCTTTCTTGTGAAAAAGAACTTCCTCACATTACCCCTTAATCGTCCTCCCTCTAATCTCATGCTGTGTCCTCTTGTCCTGCTATTTTCTTATATTGAAACATGTTGGACTCTTTCACCTTGTTAATGCCCTTAAAGTGTTTGAATGTTTCGATCATATCACCCCTCTCCCTCCTTTGCTCTAGGGTTTACATATTGAGCTCCATTAATCTGTCCTTGTATGTTTTCTGATACAGTCCCTGCACCATTTTGGTTGCCTTTCTCTGGACTGCCTCCATTTTACATACTAACATACTAAAATGCCATCAGAATAGGCCTGTCTTTCATGTCTGCTCGTTTGGTCAGCCCCCACCCTGGGAGCTGACCTTGCTGGCCCCTTCTCCCTCTCTGGCTTCTCCTTTCCCAGTCCCGGATATTCTCGCTGTACTGGTTTATGCTTCCAGAACCTTTACCCTATACCTGTCCTACCCCTCTTGAACCCCTCCACCAGCCCCCTGTGCAGCGCATTCCATGGCTCCACCACCCTCTCAGTGAAGTAGCACCTCCTTATTTCCCCCCCTGAATCTCCCCCTTCCAGCTTCCACCCATGCCCTCTAGTTGCCTCCCCCCTTTTCTTCGGAGAACCCTGACTGCTGCTCCCCTATTTACCCCCTTCATGTACTTGAAGACCTCCGTCATGTCTCCCTGGTCCCTTCTCTTTTCCAATGTGTACATATTTAGCTCTTTGAGCCTCTCCCTAGAGGTCCTATCCCCTAAGCCCCAAATCATTTTGGTTGCCCTCCTCTGGACCAACTCCAGGAGCTCAGTGTCCCTCTTTAAATATGGCCTCCAAAACTGCACGCTGTACGCAAGGTGTGGCCTCACCAAGCAGTTATACAGAGGGAGTATCACTTCCCTCCTTCTGGAGGTGATCCCCCCCCCCCAGTGATGCATCCCAGCATCCTGTTGACCTTTGCCGCTGCCCTCCTACAAGTCTCCGAGTTGTTCACCTTGACATCCACCACCACCCCCAGGTCCCTCTCAGCCATCGAGACTTGTAGCATTTCTCCCCCCAGGGTGTACACTTGGCCCGGATTTCTGGCTCCCAGGTGCAGTACCTTGCATTTCCCTGCATTGTACCTCAGCTTCCACTTTCTAGACCACCTTTCCAGAGCCTCCAGGTCCCCCTTTAGGACCACCCTCCCCATCCACCACCGCCCCCAGTTTTGAGTCATCCACAAAGAGACTCGTCTCACTCCTGATATCTTTCCTTATGTTAGAGACATAGGCATTGAACAGGAGGGGCCCAAGAACTGATCCCTGAGGGACTCCACTAATGACCCTGCTTGGGGATGAAACTATCCCGCCAACCACGACCCTGTGGGTCCGGTCCTGGAGCCAGTTGCCTACCCATCTGATCATCTGGTTCCCCACCCCAGTTTCTCCCAGCTTATCCAACAGGCCCCCATGAGGAACAGAGTCAAACACCTTGCTGAAGTCAAGAAAGAGGACGTCCACTGGTCTACCCAGGTCCAAGGCACTCGTCACCCAGTTATAGAACTCCACATGGTTTGTCTGACATGATTTCCCCGGGATGAATCCATGCTGTCTATCGTCCAGGCACCCCAACTTTCCCAGGTCCCCCCCAGTCTCTCCTTGACAGTGTCCTCCATCACCTTGCCCACCACCGATGTCAGGCTGACGGGCCTGTAGTTCCTTGCTACCTCCATTGATCCCCCCCCCCTCTTTGTGGATAGGCACTATATGCGCCACCTTCCGGTCCTCGGGCATCCACCCTGTCCTCAGAGAGATGCTGAAGAGCTCTGCCAAGGGTTTCGCCAGGACATCAGCCAGTTCCTTCAGCACTCTGGGATGTAATTTATCTGGCCCTGGTGCTTTCTCAGTCTTAAGGGACCTAAATGCTTCCCTCACTTTTTCTGCAGTGATTTCCACCTCCATTACCTTGTCCCCCTGCTTTGCCTTCTCTCCACCTGCCAGTGATGCCCCTCCCTCCCCAGACCCGCCGATCGGTGAGGGTCCCCTCTCATCAGTTTCACTGTTTCCTCCATGTATGATGCAGCCCCCATTTTCATTGGTGAAAGCTGAGGCAAGTATTCATTTAGTACCTTAGCCTGCTTCCCCGGGTCTAGTGCCCATCCCGCACCTGTTTTAATCCTGCTAATCTGCCCCGTCACCCTTCGTTTTTCCCCAATGTATCTATAGAACCCCTTGCTCCCTTTCCTAATTTCCCTAGCCAGGTTCTGCTCCTTCCTTGCCTTAGCCACTCTCACCACCCTAGTGGCCCTTCTGCCCATCAGCTCGTACTTCCTTCGGTCCCTTTCACTCCTTGATCACTTGAATTGCCTATAGGCCGCCTTGTTTCCCCGCACCACCTCCTGAACGTCCCTGGTCCACCAGCAGGGTTTTTGGACCCTACCGCATTTTCGTCTTGACTCTTGCGCAGGTGCTGGTAGCATCCTGCACCCCCCTCCGGATGATTTCCTACCTACTGTCAACGTCCATATCTGCCCAATCCCATCCAAGTGCTCCTTAAGGATCCTTCCCATTTCCTTGAAATCCGCCCCCCTGAAGTCAGTTATCTCCGTCTTTGTGCAGCCTTCTACCCCTCCTAGGTTTCAGGCAGAACCAGATCGTGTAGCATTAGCTCCCTGCTGGGTCCTTACCTCTAGAGCCCCCAATCTGATCACTGTCTGCAGGACCACATCCAGTATCCGCTCCTCCCTGGTCGGTTCCCCACCTGCTGAGTTAGGAACGCGTCCTGAAAGACATTCAACAACCTCTGTTCCCTGACCACCAAGGATGTCATAGTCTGTTCCTGGCATGTTTAAGTTCTCCAACACCACCACCTTTCCCAGTCTGCAGTGTGTCCCAACATCTGCCACCAGACTCTCCTCCATCTTCTCTGCCAGCGCAGGAGGTGTGTACACCACTCCTATTTGTACTCTCTTGCGCCCCCCCCCCCCGTTATCAAGGTGACCCAAATTGCCTCACAGTTTCCTCCGCCTCCTCCACGCCTATGGCAATGCAGTTTTTGACTGTTATTGCTACTCCTCCTTCCCTCCCACCTGTCTTTCCTGAACATCGTGTAATCCTCCAGGTTCAGGTCCCAATCGTGTCCTGCGGTGACCCAGGTCTCAGTGACTGCTGCCAAATCCACCTCTCCCCCAGTTAGCATCACCTGGAGCTCAGGCATTTTATTGCCCAAGCTCCTGGCATTTAGCAGGACTACCTTCCACCCTTTCCCTATACTTCCATTTCCCCGGCTTGTGTTCCTGTGGGGATTCTGTCTTCCCCTGGTCCACACCTTACCAGTTGGCCTTTTCCTGCATTCCTCAAGCTCCCCAGGGGGGTGGAGACAGAGTCCCTCCTTTATCGGACCCCCCTTGACAGCCTTTTCTCCCATCCCTCCCGCTTCACAAGTTTAAACACCACCTTTCACCAATGAACCCCTCTATTTTCAACTTAAGGGTTTCCTTCCCCTATGAATTGAGATGGAGCCTGTCTCTATCATACAGCCCCTTATCCTCCCAGGTCTCCCCCAATCAACCCATACCCTCTGATCCCACACCACTCCCTGAGCCACTGGTTTATCACCCTAATCTTCCTCTTGTGTTCCCCACTAGCTCTTGGCACTGGCAGGATTTCCGAGAAGGAAATTGCATATCCTATATCATGACAGACCCTGGCAAGCTCCCTGAACTTTGCCTGTATCTTTAGCTTACTATTTCCGTCAGTGTCATTGGTACCCAGGTGGACCAGTATGTCTGGGGAACCTCCACAATCCTTTGCCAACTGATATATCTCATGCTTGGCCCTGTGCACCGTTAGTCTAGGGAAGCATTTTGTTCTAACCGGGCAGGCTGCTCCCTCCCTATCCCATTTGATCCCCCGATCATGGAATCACCCAACAGGAGCACTCTGGCTGCCCCTTTTCCTCTATTCCCCCCTTCCATGTCCCTCATCCTTTCTACCCGCCCCTCCCCTATCTGGGTTCCACCTGCCATCCCTCCTTATTTACCCTAGCACCCCCTCCTCAATCCTATGCCTCTCATCCTCCTGAGTTTCCTTCTGTACCTCGCTACCCACCGTTACTGCTCACGACTGGTCCCCCCATCTTCGTAAATTAGCCTGGCTCGTCCTCCCTTCTTTCCGTCTCTGTTCAGCCCTCCTTGCCTGTCGTGCTCCCCTGGCCTAAACCCTCAGCTCCCTTTGCTGTATCCTCCTTGTACTTCTGGTCCTTCTCCTTTCCTCCCAACTGGTCCTCCTCCTTGCGCTTGCCTCCCTCTACCCCCTCCTCCTCCTGCTCTGATCCCCTGCTCCCCCGTTTTCCCGCATTCCAAGTTCCCCCTGTTCCTCCTGCTATCTGGCCCCCGCCTCCTGCCCCTCTGGATGGACCCCTTGAATCTGGTTTAAGGTGTTCCCTTGTAGATTTCTTCACCGCATCAGATCCTAACTACAGATACTTTGGGTCTGGGCTGGGGAGCGCACCTGGGTCCCTTCCAGACCCAGGGCTCTTAGTCTCAGTGGCAAGCTGCCCTGCATAGCAGTGTCCTGGAGATGAGAGCGGTGCTGTGTGCCATGCAGGTGTTTCAGGAGCACCTCTCCAGGCCAACTGTTGGTGAAGTTAGACAATGTGAGTGTAGTCCAATACATCAACAAGCCGGGCAGGACTCCGTCATACCCACTTTGCAGGGAAGTCATGAGTGTTGTACTGGGCACTGGAGCACAGTCTGACACACTCTGCAGTCCATTTGCCAGGCGTCCTAGACACCCTGGTGGACAGTGTCAGCAGGACTCAATCCAGCATGCACAAAGGGGAGATTCTCTCATTCATCCCAGAAGATCTGTTCGACAGATGGGGTCATCCAGAGTTGGACCTTTTTGCATCCCTACTGAACGCAAAACTGCCCAATTCTTGCTCGCTAGATTCAGGGCCTTGAGTTTTCTGGTGAGACGCGTTGTCGCTGTCTTGGAGAAGGAGGTTTCTGTACACATTACCTCGGTTTCCTCTGATCCAGAGGGTGCTGATCAAGTTGCAGATGGAGGGGGGCCACCAGGCTCCATTCTGGCTTCATCTGATATGGTTCCTTCTGCTTTAGCAGCTGGCAGAGAAACCTCTGGTCCCTCTGCCCCTCTACAGGAATCTGCTGACCCAGGATCAGGGGCACCCTGGTCCATCCCAACCTCGGGTCCCTCCATCTGCATGCCTGGCTGCTGAGAACATAGCCATCGCTGGGTTTGGTGTCTTTAACAGGGTAGCGGATGTCCTGGTGGCCACCTAGAAGCCTTCCACTCGTGCTGCATATGCCATGAAGTGGAAGCGGTTTGCCATCTGGGCTGCCAAACATATCTTGGACCCTTTCACCTGTCCGGTGAATCGTATCATGGACTACTGATCTTTGTCCGACTCAGGCCTCCAGTATTCCTCACTCAGGGTCCATCTTCGGCTATTACTGCCTTTCATGAGCCTGTGTCTGACAGAACGATTGCTCAGCTGGATGTCTCCTATACTTTTCTGAGGGGCATCCTACACCTGAAACCCCCAATCTGTTCCCCAGTCCCTGCTTGGGACTTGAATTTTATTTTGGAGAAGTTGACCCTGTCTCCTTTTGAGCCAATCGTGACTTGCAATGTGTGCTTTCTTTCTTGGAAAGCGCCGGTTTTAGTTGTAGTTATTTCTGCTCAAAGAATTTCAGAGCTTCAGGCCCTCTGGTGCGAGGAGCCTTATTTGATTTTTCACAAAGACAGTGTATCTTTGCGCACAAATCCAAAGTGTTTAACCAAAGTGGTTTCTGAGTTCACACTTAATCAGTGTATCCGCCATCCTGTTTATTTTCCTGAGCGTGCCAATCCAGGGGAAGCACTATTTCATACGTTAGATGTGCGCAGAACTTTAAAGGTACTACCTGCTTCAGACTAAGGAGTCGAGAAAGTCAAAGCAGTTTTGTTTGTTTCGCCCCTGGTAGAGAGGGCGCTTTGGTTTGTAAACAGTGTTTATCCAAATGGTTGGCAAATTGCATTGTGTTCTACTACAAGTACGGGAAAGAATTGCGGGGTGCTGTCAAAGCTCATTCCACCAGAAGCATGGCCTCCTCGGTAGCTTGTTTCAAAGGGGTCTCGGCTGCTGACATTTGTGTGGCTGCCACATGGAGTACAGTCCACACTTTCACTAAGCATTACAGTCTGGACATTGCCTCAAGAGCCTGTGCAGGATTTGGCAGGGCTGTGCTATAAGGACTCCTATCTTAAGTTTATGAAGATCCACCCTCTCAGGCTGCCCATTTACACTTGTCACTGCTTGGTACTCATTCCTGTGGTGTAACCTGATGACTTTGATATCCCTCAAAAAGATAGAACAGTTACGTACAGTCGTGGCCAAAAATATTGGCGCCCTTGCAGTTTTTTCTAATAATGCATCATTCCTTCCAGAAAATTGTTGAAATTAAAAAATATTTTGGTATCCACATATGTATTTCTTTGGTATGCAGTGGAATAAAACACAAAAAGCAGAAAAATATACTAACTCTTAGCTTATTCCACACAGAAATCCTTAAATGGCCTGGACAAAATTATTGGCACCTTTTAGAAGTAGTTAGAAATAATTAGATTTCAAGCAGGTGGTTCTCCTTCACTTTGGAAATGAACTCACCTGTGGTGAGTTGCAGGTGCCTGCAATATAAAAATCACTCATTCAACCAGTTTGAATAGAGAAAAGGACTCTTTCTCCTGTTTTGTGTCACTGTGTGTACCGCAGTGAGCATGGAGAAAAGAGACAGCCAGAGAATTGTCTGAGGAGGTCAGACAGAAGATTGTAGCCAAGCATGGACACTCTCAAGGCTACAAATCAATCTCCAGAGACCTTGATGTTCTTGTTTCCACCGTACGTAATGTTATAAGAAAGTTTAAGGCCAACGGCAATGTAGCCAACCTCCCTGGACGTGGCCGCAATAGAAAACCTGATCGAAGATTGCAGCGCAGGATTGTTCGAATTGTGGAGAAAGCACCTCGATCAACTGCCAAACAGATTCAAGCTGACCTTCAGACACAAGGTACAACAGTTTCAACTCGCAGCATCCGTCGGCAGCTCAGTGAAAGGGGGTTATATGGTAGGAGGCCCAGGAGGACCCCACTGCTGAGAGAGAGACACAAGAAAGCCCGACTGGAGTTTGCCAAAACACACCTGAACAAGCCAAAATCCTTCTGGGAGAATGTCCTGTGGACAGATGAGACCAAATTAGAGCTTTTTGGTAAAGCACATCATTTCTATGTTTACAGAAAACAAAATGAAGCCTTTAAAGAAAGAACACCTTCCCTACAGTCAAACATGGAGGAGGTTCAGTGATGTTTTGGGGTTGCTGTGCTGCCTCTGGCACTGGGTGCCTTGAGCGTGTGCATGGCATCATGAAATCTGGAATTACCAGGCCATTTTGGGCTGCAGTGTTGAACCCAGTGTCAGAAAGCTGGGTCTCCGTCGAAGGTCATGGGTCTTCCAGCAGGACAATGACCCCAAACACGCTTTAGAAAGTACTCAGGAATGGTTCAAGACAAGACGCTGGACTGTTCTGAAGTGGTCAGCAATAAGTCCAGATCTAAATCCCATTGAAAAGCTGTGGAGAGATCTGAAAACAGCAGTTGGGAGAAGGCACCCTTCAAATGTGGGAGAACTGGAGCAGTTTGCACAAGAAGAGTGGGCCAAACTGCCAGTAGAGAGGTGCAGGAAGCTTATCCATGACCATAGAAAGCGGTTGATTCTGACCAAAGGCTGTGCTACCAAACATTAAGTCTAGGGTGTCAATAGTTTTGTCAGTGCCATTTCTTTTTATTTTCTGATTTGAAAGGATATTTTAAATTCTGAATCAAAAACAAAGGTTCTGTAATATTAACAGAGAAATACAGAATTGTGGAGACCAAATGCTGCTGTTAATTTCAACTTATGTTTAGAGGAAATTGTGAGTTATTTGAAAAAAGTGCAAGGGCGCCAATATTTTTGGCCACGACTATAAGAAGGTACTGTAACAGTAGATCTCTGAGGGGATCTCAGTCATCAGGTATATTTCCCTCTCACCATCCCCCTTCTTGGGGCTCCTGTCTAGGAACTGGCTATCTGGTATATCCAGCTTTTTACTTGAATCTGGGTACCTTTTTCTCTCCTTGGTCCTCTATGGCGAAAGCCTTGCATCCTTAGTCTCGGGGACTGAAGAAGGAGCGAGGCCGGCCACGCCTGTATAGGGTTGGTGATGTCGGCGGATGAGAATGGCTTGGGCGGCCCCATTTATGCTGCTGAAAATCTTCTGTGTGGATTCCCCTTTACTGATGGCGAAGGTTCCTATGGTGTGACATGATGGCTGAGATCCCCTCGAAGATCTACTGTTGCGGTAAGTTCTTACATAACTGTTCTTTGTTAAGCCTATTTATTTATTTTATTTTATTTAAACAGCAGTTTGGAAAACCTTTGAGCCATAGGCTCATTTACAAAGGTACCTTGTCACAGTAAGACAAACGAAAATACACAGTATAACAGTACAACACATAAGTATAACAGTAAATTAAGACATAGATACAAACAAGCTGGTACAGGTAGGATGGATGCAAACAATACCAGAGTTATGTTGTCCTTAGCAGCAGTAATAAGCTTGTCATCTAAGTATTTAGTCGCTGACTAGTGGCAATTACAGCATTGGGTGTTAATAAGGTGGTTACGTAAGGAAGTTTTGAAGCACGATATAGTTGGAGCCTGGAGATGGAGGGCAGTGTGTTGAACCAGGAGGGGCCCTAAAGCTGAAGGCTCTTTGGCCGTGAGAGGTCCTAGCTCTAGGGATAGCGAGAGGTTTTCCCAGAGGTCAGTATGAACTAGTGTGACAGGCGGTATGGTGGTGGTCAATCCTGGTGGGATAGCCCAAGGAGGTCTTTTTGTAGGGTACAGGTCAGATATTTGAGGCGCTCGTCAAGATCAAGTACCAGCGCTTTAGCGTACAGTAGACAGGTGTGTGTCAGCATAGGTGCTCCAGTAATTAACCTGCAGGCCTTATTCAGAGTAGTGCGAATTTTATGGAGTGCGGTCTGATCAGCAGCACCATACACGGCAGTCCATAGTCCACTAGGGACAGGATAGAGGAGGTGACTGCAAGTCGAAGAGCCTCCGGGAGGCAGTGTTTATACCGATGTAAGATGCCCAATCGGATATTAGTGGCAGTGGCTAGGGCAGCGATGTGTCCATGGAAGGAGAGGAGGGTCAAAATGGATCCCTAGGTATTTATAGGAGCAAACTTGTTCGGGTGGGAAAGAGGACCCAGAGTGAAGGAGTTTGAAGTTGCAGGACTTGTTTTGGGGATGAGTGAAGAACATGGTTTTGTTTTTAAGATTTATCACCAATCTATGTTCCTTGAACCAGCCCTCGGCTTCAGTGAAGGACTTCTGCAGAGTCCTGGAGGGCAATAGGGTTCTGACTTGAGGCAAAGATGACTGCATCGTCAGCGTGCAATAGAATGTTCCCGAGCAAGGCGTGGAAGGGTGTTAAGGTAAAGAGAGAATGTAAGGGCCCAGAATGGAGCCTGGGGAACCCCAGAAAAGGTGGGACAGATGTCTGAGTAGGTCCCATTAATTTTGACACGCTGTGAGCGGTCAGACAGATAACTGGTGCACCAGGAGATGGGCCCAGCAGCAAAACCAGAGAGACTAAGGGCATCAAGAAGGAAGGAGGGGTGGGAGACAGTGTCGAAAGCTTTTGGGAGGTCAATGAAGACAGCACCAGCCAGAGAACCAGTGTCTAAGGAGGTGGAGAAAGTTGGAGAACTCTAGGAGGGCTGTGTTGGTACTGTGGCCCGCTCGGAAGCCATGCTGCTCAGGACAAAGGACATTGTAGGTGGAGAGGTAGTCAGAGATTTGAGAGGCCACCACTTTTCCAAGGCCTTGGAGAGAGGAGAGAATGGAGATCGGTCGATAGTTTCCAGCCACAGTCCTATCACCACCTTTAAGATAGGGGTGACAGTGGCGACTTTCCAGGCAGTTGGAACCTTCCCCAGGCAAAGAGTGGTTATGAGGCATGTGATCGGGTAAGGACTGTGTCTAAGACCAGCCGTAGGGATACGGATCCAGGTGTCACTGCCTGTACTATTACTCTTGAGGGCAGTGACAAGTCGACCTAAGTTCTTGGGCAGAAACACGGTGGAGGAGAAAATAAGGCGAGAAAGATTTACGGCGGTGCTGGGGAGGAGGTCAAAATAATTGTAGGGAGGATAGGGCTAAGGTCAGTGAATGAGGTGTTGAGGTGGTTGGCTACGAGGGCTGGGTCTGAGGAGATCACACCATTAATGTTGATCTGGGTGGGTGGGGGGTGTGCACTCCCATTTAACTGTTTAATGTTATCCCAGAAGGTTCTGGGGTTCCCCCATGAGGCAGTGAGTGAGGACCGATAGTGCTCAGACTTGGCCTTTCTGATGGCCCGAGTGCACTTGTTTCAGGCGGCAGCATATAACCACCTGTCATTGGGCGGCCAGTCTCAATGTGCCGGTGCCATAGGTTGTCCCTATGTTTGAGCTGGTGGATCAAAGCTGGAGTTACAGGGGCATTCTTCCTTTTAGAGCGGCGGGTCAACATTGGGGCAAAGATATCACAGGCATTATTAAAAGTTTGGGTAAAGAAGGAGAGAGCTGTGTCGATGTCAGGAGTTGCCTGTATAGGAGACCAGTCAATTTGGGACAGAAGTTCCTTAAGTTTTATTAGTCCACCAGGTATTAGACGCCTGTGCATGTTGACTGTGCCATGGGTTTGGGGACTGAGGATGACCAGTGGAATAGAATGGGGGAGTGATCGCTGAGAGAGTCTGGGAGGACTTGTACATTGGGGATCCGATTAGGGCGGTTGGTGAGTACCACATCAAGCAGGGTACTGGAGCCTCTCTTGGGGTTAGTCCTGGTAGGGTGGGTAACTAGTTGCGTTAGGTCTATTGCTGAAAAGGAGTCTCGGGTAGAGGAGGAGGAGGAGGGGCTGAGCCAGTTGACATTTAAGTCACCCACCAGAATTTGATCAGCGGAAGGAGGTAGAGAGGTAAGGTATTCTGTAAGAGAGGCAATGGCCTGCGTTTGGTCCCTGGGGGGCACGTATGCAGTAGTCAGATAAAGGGGTCCCTTTAAAGGGTCAGGGGTTAGTGTCAGCGTAAGCGCCTGGGCCCTGGAGTCAGGATGGGAGTGGGCAGGGCTAGTAGGGAGAGATTCCTTGATATAAATGCGCTGCCACCCCGTCTCCCAACACGGTCGGACCGGAAAAGGGTGAAACCAGGAAGGGAGACTAGGGAGTCAGGGGAGGATTTCGACAGCCAAGTCTCAACCAGGGTGATGACATCAGGGTTAATTGATGTGACCAGGCATTGTAGTGAGTCAAACTTTTTTAGGAGGCTACAGATATTCATGGAGACCATGCATAGGCCTGTGGTGCGAGTTGGGGAGCTCCTGGGAACCGGGCCAGGGTTTGGATGAATGTTCCCTGACAGGAGTAGTAGCATGACTAACACCCTGGTTGGGAGATGGTGAGAGGTTTTCCTACGATTGACATGAGAGGGAGGGAGGCTAAGGGAGCAGGGGTGGGCAGGGAGGTACAGGAGGGGAAAGCAAGAATAAGAAGACATCCAGATGTGCCTGAGGTGAAGAGAAAGCTAGAGGGAGGACGGGGACACACAGAGGTCCCAAGGGGCAGGAGAGCAGGTTCAGGAGCAAGGGGAGGGAGGGGTGCCAGGGCACAGTGTGGACTAGCAGATGGGTAAGTGGGTAAGTGCACTGCTAGTGGAGATAGGCACAGGCAGAGCATGAGGCAGGGCCAATACATTGTGGTGAGCAAGATCCCAGGGAAGTAGCCTAAATGAGGGATTCCTTGGGTTTGAAATACAAATTACCATAGTAAAGTTTTCTTCCAAAGGGATCCCTCACTATACTTAACAATTCCTAATCCCTACCTCTCTTTCTAGAACTGGGAAGAAGGTTCACACAAGAATGTTATTTTTGTTTACTTGCGCATTAAATGTTACGGTGCCTTTATAATTGATATCCTCATCTTGGCTGTTGTAATCATTCATAGCCTTTTAAACTTTTTCTCCCATTTAAAAGTTTTACAAACTTTTTTTTTTTTTTTTAACAATCTTTTTGGTGTTTTTTTTGGTAGCTATTTAGCTAGTTTTAGTGATTACTGCTCTTAGCTTTAGAAACAATTCTGACATTAGAATGCATGTGTGAGTGTAACCACACAGTGGGGTTTGAATTTCATTCTAAACTCTCTAAATAGTGCAAAATTCTAAAGCTCTGTGGTGGCTCATTACAAGGGAATAATTGTAGGGATCCCTTCTGGAAGAAACAACCTTACTGTGGTAATTTTCTTATGAGCTGTATAGCCTGGCTGGCAGTATAACCTAGAGGTTAGATTAATGAGCTGTTAATGAGCTTGGTATATCCAGTAGGCTGGGTTAGATTCCGACAGCCTCCACTTGCATATTGTGCGACTCTGAGCAACTTGCTTAACCTCCCCAGTGCTCCCAGGTTAGTCCTAAAAATGGGCATTGTGCCTAGTGGGCCTTACCTGGTTACCCCTCCAAAAAAAGGGGGGGTGGGTGGATTCTGAGATGCTTCTAATTCTTTGGGTTAAATCAGGAGTTTTAATTTTCAGCATTGATTTCACCAGCATATTGGAGATTAATCTTCAGATCCTTAACCACACTAAAACAAACATGAAAGCAACCTTATAGAAAATCACATTAATGCCCCCAAAAAAATGTATGTTGGATTTCTGGATTTGCCTTTTTAGCATGTATATTTACTGTGTTATGTTGCAGTAACACTAATATTCCCACCGACACCAAAAATGAGCAGAAGGGACCTTAGTTTAACGTGTCTGGATGGCACTGCGAGAGTGCAGCACTTGTTAGTTGAGCAGTATCTTTGGTTAATGACAAAATAGTTAATACGTACAAGTAAACTGAAAATCACTCTATTTACTTCAGTGGGGCACACTCCATGATCTTCCTAGTTAGATGACTGCGCTTAGGGGCGTTGTCAGCATATCGGAAAATGGAATCAATCAGCTGGACACATCCTTGGGGCCAAAATATGATCCCTTCTTACTGAAGGGTGGTTAACAAAAAATTCCAGAGCATGGCCTAAAAGATTTTTGCAAAGGTAGACACATACGCAGTGTCAGTATACATACATATAGTAGATTGATTTGTATACTGAGACATTATTACACTAAACCTATTAGGATGCATTCTCTCATTTACTAGGGGGTCCTTGGAAGGGCTTTTTTTTTTAGTGTATTGGGCACTAATTCTGACATGCTAGCTTACTATATTATGTTCCCGGGTTGGGGGGGTTAATTCCATTAGTTTTTCATTCGGATTCCTGAGACTGTTACTGTACATGTAGTAGATTGATTATATTCTGATACATTATTACACTAAACATATTAAGATGCATTATCTCGTGTACCTAGGGGGTCCTTGGTATTTTTTTTTTTTAATTGGGCTGTCATTCTGACAGTTCTTGTAAAAAAAAAAAAAAAGTTACAGCACTGAAGGTTTTAATGTTTATGAAATATATTATCTGGTGGTGTATATAGTTGAGCAGTTGTCTTCAGATAGGTTTAATACTGTATGAATGTGTGAAAGTTTGTTCACTCTAAGGAACCTTTTCTTTACACCCACCTATTGCCGTAGACAATTTCTATTTTATTGTTTTTAACATGGAATACTGTTACATAGAAACATAGACTTTGACCGCAGATAAGGACCACTAGGCCCATCTAGTCTGCCCATTTCCCTACCTACAGGATAGGCCGCAGATCCTAGTTAACCAACAGCCTATATCTTCCTGCCCCCCACAAGAATTGCCTTATGTCTGTCCATGCATTCTTGAATTCTCCCACAGTTTTAGACCCCACAACTTCCTCAGGAAGGCTGTTCCATGCATCCACTACCCTCTCTGTGAAATAATACTTCCTCACATTGCCCTGAACGCCCTCCTTCTATCTTTAAATTGTGTCCCCTTGTTCTTGCAAGTCTCTTTTCTGAAAGATGCTACCCTCTTGTACTTTGTTGATTCCCTTGAGGTACTTAGAAAGTTTCTATCATGTCCCCCTCTCCCTTCTTTCCTCAAGCGTATACATATTAAGCTCCTTTAGTCTCTCTCTCACGGCTTCTCTTGCAGACCCTGCACCATTTTAGTTGCCCTCCTCTGGACTGCCTCTATCCTCTATGTCCTTGCGGAGATGGGGTCTCCAGAACTGGACACAGTATTCCAGATGGGGTCTCACCAACTGTCTGTACAGAGGGATAACAACTTCCTATTTTCTGCTGCTGATGCCTCTCCCTATACATCCCAGTATACCCCGGCCCTCCCTACTGCCTTCTCCATTGCTTGCTAACCTTAAGGTCAACTGATATGATTACCCCAGTCCCTTTCCTGTTTTGTTGTTACTACCTCCCCACCCATTGTGTATTCTTCCGCTGGGTTCTTGTTTCCCAGGTGCATTATTTTGCACTTTTGCATTGAATCCTAGCTGCCATCGCCCCACCATTCTCCAACCTTGCCAAGTCCCTTTTCATCCTTTACACGCCTCCTTGTGTATCAACCCTGTTGCAGATCTTTGTGTCATCTGCAAAAGACATACTTTTCCTTCCAGTCCCTCTGCAATGTCACTGATGAAGACATTAAAAAAGACTGGACCCAATACTGAACCCTGCGGTACCCACTAGTAACCGCCCTTTTCTTCAGAGTGGACTCCATTTACAATTACCTTCTGTGTCCTGTTGTCCAGCCAATGTTTTACCCAGGCTACCACCCTGGGACCCACCCCAGGCTGGTTAATTGACTAATAATCTTTTGTGTGGGACTGTGTCAAATGCCTTGCTAAAGTCTAGGTAGGCCATGTCCACAGCCCCTCCCTGGTCTACTACTTTGGTCACCCAGTCAAGAAATCTGTTAATTGTCTGACATGACCTTCCCTGCTGTGAACCCATGCTGCCTTGGATCCTGTGCTCCACTGACCTCTAGGTACTCAACTATTCTTTCCTTCAAGTGACTCCATCCTTTCCCTACCACAGAGGTCAGACTGACAGGTCTGTGAGTTTCCTGCCTCTGTCTTGGTCCCACTTTTGTGAAGGGAATCACATCCGCCTTCCTCCAGTCCTCGGGTACCACCATCCTCCCATGATTTATTAAAAGGTAGCCAGTGGTTTCACTAGTTCCTTCCTTAATTCTTTTAGAATTCTGGGGTGAATTCCATCAGGACCCATTGCTTTGTCCACCTTCAGTTTTAGGAGTTCTTGCAGAACCCTTTCTTCTGTGAAAGGACTGGGATCGACCCCCCTATCAAGAGTGCTTCTGTTAATTGGATTAGGCACTTCCCCCTCCTCTTTTGTGAATACTGAGCAGAAATATTCGTTCAGTATTCCTGCTTTTTCACTGTCCCCCTCTGCCCACCCACCGTTCATTCTATTCAGCCTCACTATCCCTCCCTTTGTCTTTCTACGCTCGCTGATGTACCTATAAAAGGTTTTATCCCCCTTCTTAACTGAGTTGGCTATCTTTTCCTACGTTTGGGCCTTTGCTATTCTGACTTCCCTCCCTGCTTCTTTCTGCCTTAACTGGTACAGCTCTCTGTCCTGCTCCTTCTGTGTTTCCTTATACTTCCGGAATGCTATCTTTTTAACATTTCGGATTTCTAAGACTGTTACTGTACATATAGTAGATTGATTATATACTGATACATTATTACACTAAACATATTAAGATGCATTATCTCGTACCAACATTTTTAACATGTACTTAACCTGGGTATTAAATCCAAAGGTCTTGTGTTTGAGTGTATTCTCATAACACAATCACTCATTCATAATGTAAGTTAGTGAAACTGTCTGGCCTCTCGAAGGATTCCTCTTATCTGCATCTGTTGACATTTGACCTTTGGAGTGCTTCTTATCGGCTGACTGGTTCCTTGCATTTTAAACTCCTGTTATGGTTTAAAAAAGGTATTTTAAACCAATAAGAATTACGTTTTTTTTTATGTGTGAGCTGGGTGTTAATGGAATGTGATTTTTCTAAACAACTAGCATAAGCTTCTGAGGAAGGACTTAGTTGATCTGAAAGCTTTTTTTTGTAGACTCTCATCTCTTTCGCTGGATGGGGCATCTCTCAGAGATGCCCACTTGTAGATTCCCGCTACTCCCTGACTGAAACCTCTCTCTTCCTGGGACCCCCACCAGTACCTTCCAGCTCCCCGGGGGAGGGCCCGCCTCACCTATCTGGCAGCCTTTCTGTTATTTGAGGGTCGGTCTGGTGGAGAGCCAGGGGAGACCAGGAGAGCGGTGGCCAGGCACTAGGGATGTCCCTGGAGCCCTCGTTGCCTCCCCAATCCAGCGAGGGTATTTTCACTTCTTTTCCCCTCAGAGTGCGGCCGTGCAATGGCGTCCATGGCGCCGATGCTCCAGTGCCCAGTGTCGCTCTGCCCCCAGTGTCTGCTAGCACTGCATGTTCCGGTACTGCCCCTGGCCACTGCCAGGAGTGGTGCGGTCCCCAGATCCTTCCCCGGGAAGGGAGAGCAGTCCTCCGGATGCTCGATCCCTTCCCTCCCCTGGTGGCCCGAGTCCGCTTCTGAACCCAGGTCGCCGGTGTGGCACGAGATGCGGTGTCCAGCACCTCAACCTTCTGCGCCAGCGGGCAGCCAGGTTAGTCTGAAAGCTTAAGCACTGTTTTCTTTTGTTACATCTATATTGGTCTAATAAAAGGTATCATACCATTTGTTTCTTGATCTGTTCTTACAAGGACCAATATGGCAACTAACTCTGTGTGCCCTTGTCCTTTAGCAAGTCTTCCTTTGAAAAACACTTCCTTTCTGCACTCTGTTGATGCCATTGAGATACTTAAAGGTCTCTATCATGTCACCCCTCTCTCTCCTTTCTTCCAAGAAATACATATTCAGTTCCGTCAGCCTGTTCTTGTAGGTCATCCCCCGAAGACCCCTCATCATTTTTGTAACCCTCCTTTGCTACAAGACACCTTTGCCAGGTAAGGGTGGTGGTTATTTATTATACAATGGCTTTAAAATTAAATGAATTTGGTTGGCTAGCTGGCCCCTTCTAGCCGTGGTAAATCCTAGCATTACCAACAGAAAGAGGTGCCAGCTACTTTCCGATACCTATTACCAGCAGCTGAATTAGATGGAATTTTAAAACTCCCATCAGACGCTATCTTGATCATCGCCCAAATCGCGATAAAGTCAAAACAAACTAACAGCGGCAAAATGCATGTTACCCAACCGCTGAAAAACGCTAGCAAAGCACCACAAAACAAAATGATGAGAGCTTCAGCTTAATTGACCCCAGAAAGTTATATACTAAAATTACTGCCTCTACTTTACTCTGTTTGTTGGCTCTGTTCCCCTGCGGTCTCGTCAGCTCGCTCCTACCCACTCACTGCTACCCGTCTCCAGCATCTGCCCTGCTGGACCATTCAGCCTGTTACCATAGCAACACAGAACTGTTTTGCTTGGTGCAGTGCTAAAACCAAGAAAAACAATTAAAAACACAAAAATAAAAGTTTTTCTTTTTTGTTTTTGGTCAGAAAACCTAGAGGGCCATTGTATAATCGCAGTAATCCACTCCAGGGTGTGGGTGATGCAGGGGTTTACCAACGGCAGGCATAGTTTGGTCACTCGGCCAGAGGCCTTGAAACCGAACCACGCCAGACGTGGGTAAACCCAGCAACACCCACACCCTGTCGTGGTTTATTACTTAAATAAAAATGGCCATACATACTGTCTTAGAAAACCACTTTACATCAAGGTCCTTGGATTCATTCCAGTGTATGGATGTCCACCCACTGAAATTAGAGAGGTTATATTTTTAGTAAGCTGGAGTAAACCTGCTTTGGCACATTCCACTGTCACTCGTTTTTGTCTTCATTTAGTTCCGTTCTAATTTTTTCCCCCCACAACATTTTACACATTGTTTCCTTGGTTTTGTAAAGAGTAGACTGTGTTAAATTGCCCCTGCTAAGTCCGGGCAAGTGGCAAATCCTTACTAATGATCATGATTTGAACACTGTCTTCTAGCTCAAAGAAAAACAAATTAGCCTTAACCAGCCTGGGTATGATTCTCCCCTTCCCATGCTACGGTAGCCAATAAGTGCCTTGCACATGGCTGTTGATTTCCATATGGGGTTTAAATTAGAAAGCAGGAAGAAGGCACCAGAGTTGTAGTTGCTATTTATGCAGCCTGCTGCATTTCTCACAGCAGCTAAATTGCTGTTTTACAGTGACAGTGTGCACTTTAGAAACCGGTGTTAGAATACCTACATTTGGACTTGGTTTTCATTTGAAGCAGCTGGAAACACCTGGTGGTAGTTATGGTATGTAGTTGCACTTGTTTTTTAATTGAACTTCAGGGTTTGTTGTTTGTTTCTTCAGTGTACTTTAAAATGTCTTCAATGTAATTTAGCATTTATCTGAATTACAGTTTGTATGCTGTCTGCACAGACAGAGGGCTTCACAGAGAGCAAAATTGTCTCCACTGCAGAGGTGTCCAGTGGCTTACTATTTTGCCCAGAAGGTACCAAGGATTAGTGCACTTACTGTAGCAGTGTATGGGTAACAGGAGGCCAGGCCAGCTTCTGGCTGTTGAAGCAGCAAGTGTGACCTGCTTTGGTATACTAATAGAACATTCCTCACTGAATTAGCAAAAAAAAAGCCCTATTCATGTAATACCATATAGACCTAAAAACAGCAGCAGCATCTGTAAATACTTTTTCTGTTTGTGGTAGTTTCGGTTATGACTCTTGCAAGAAGTAATATTTGGGTCTGGAATTATCTGTTAAGAAAACCTAGGTTACACACAGCCTCAGTCGGTTAATTAAACAGGGAAGGTGGGAAAGAAGAGTTTATTCTAAGTTGGCCAAATGGGCAGAACCTTAATACTTGGAACATTCAGTGAATGAGAATGTGTGGGTGAATTTTTGTACTGGAGTGGTGCTAGCCATGCACGTTACAATTTAGGGAAATGCACTTAAAATACTGTAGCATTGTATGTAACCCAGGTGTAGATTGCTGGTTGATTCAGGAGGCTTTGGTCTCCTAGCTTCAAAATGAAACTGGTGATAAATGTCCGTGCATTTCACATAGATGATTGTGGGTTCAAAATGAATTCAGTGAAAAAACTTGGTACCTGCACCAAGTCGCTTAACATTCTCAACCTGAAACATGTTGTTAATAAAGGCTGAACAAAAGAAGCCTCGTATATGTTGCTGTCTGTGTGGTACTGCGGCTGTGGGTGCCTCATAGCTGTTCCAGAGGCTTTTTTTATGTAACCAAGTAAAAATTTTAGTACTTCCGGCAATAAGTAAAAGGCAAAAAAAAAAAAAAATCTACTAAACATCAACTGAACAAATGTTCAATGAATGTGACAAAAGACAACAGACGTTACTCTGCTGTTCAGATGAGTTTTGTTTTGAAAGCATGGAGATGTGCTCAGCTGATGTCTGTGTGTTTGTAAAGTACAGATCATGGGCCGGATTTTCTGAGGGCCCTTACAGCGACGCAAGATGTATCCAACAGTCGGCATGCTACACAGCCTGGTGCAAGCAGTCCTCTGCATTAAACACATGACGCAAGGGACAGGTATGATGGAAGCTGCAGCACTAGCGGCAGAGGAAGAAGTGCCATGGATAATGGCATGTACGTCCCCAAACTGGTCCTGCAGGGGGTGGGTGGCCCTATAACCACACCACTGCATGCTGTACCCTCTTCAAGCCAGGCATAGTAGTCTCAGTACAGTACTACCGTGTACTGTATGTAAATGTCTCTGGCAGCAACACCTGTCATGCTCCGGGACGGGAGGCATCATTACGTTATGAACGGAGGACACTTGCTGCAGCATGCCATGCAGAGTCCCATAGTCCGGTTTGCCTGCCTACCATGGGCATCGGTGAAGGCGCGAATATCCGTTAGACCTGCTCTGGCTGATCTAAGTACTGACAGGAACTGCTGGCTTTGAAATTACCACCTGCATCAGTTTTTTGTGACACAGGCCTCTATCCAACATGGCACTGCTTGTGACTCACCGCAAGCATGGTGTAAGCCGACCTACTTCTGCCGTGAGCGCTGTTAGAAAATTGGACATGCTGCAAGTTTTGGCGCAGTGTGCCACGTGCATCTTTTCTGTTTGATGCAAGTACCATGCGTCATTGCCTGGCCTTTGAAAATCCGGCCCCGTGTCTTTTGTATTAGGCTTTAAACTATCATCTTTTATCAGGTAATTTATATGAATCTATGTGTAATTACAGGGTTTTAAATAATTGATTAGCGTTTTTTTTCTTGGGACTATACTAACTGTACAGAAAGTATAGATTTTCTAGAAGTGCTGTGTTTGTTAAACACAGTGAGGCAAGAGCTATGCATTTTCACAGAGATTTAGCACTTTTTATGAGCAAAACGCTAATCAATTTTTAGAGTTAAATAAATCCCTGAATTACCCTTAAGTGTGCTGGTTTGTTTTAACAGTTGTAGCGTATTTGACAGTTTTAGTCCTAAAGAGCACCTTTACTGGTGTTTACCCTAGAGCCACTTTAGCTCCCTTGCCTGCCCCAAAGCCCAGTGCTGCTAAAAGGATTATTTTAATTGTGCTTGTATGTTGGGAGGGAAGGGATTGTAGTTTAGCTCCATGGAGGCGAGAGCCTGATCCCTTCCACTTCCTGATTCTGAGACATGCTCCCATGCGCTCACATTTTGTGATGCAGGTATAGGGAGCGTGCAGGAGCGCACGCCATAGGCTTGTTTAGGGCCACATTTCAAACTGCTGATTTGACTGTTTTTCGATTCTGATTTAAACAAATTAAGGCAACCGCTCAACTAACAAGGGCCTTCTTAGCTGAGCGGTGTCCTTGATTTATTTAAATTGGCCCTCAAAAATAGTTACATCTGTAGTTTAAAATGCGATCCTATACAAGTCTATGACAGGTGCCCCTGCGCTCTCCTTATACTTGCATCATAAAACATGAGAGCACAGTGGTGTCTCTCAGAATCGGAAGTGGAAGGAGTTTGAGCTCTCGGCGCTCTGGAACTAAATATGATCCCTCCCAAACTACATGCATAATAAAATGAATCCTTTAGCAGCATGGTTTCAGAGCTGGTAAAGAACTACAATAATTACAAGGGGGTTAAAATATTGAAAAAGGTTCTCTTTAAGGCTTTTATAATGGCTGCGTTCAGCTAGTGGCAGCATTGTAACGGTCCTTGGGCAAGGTACTGCTAAACAAGGGGTACACTCTTGGAGTTCTTTACTCTGGAGGCAGACTGCTGTTGCCCATCATTTTGTACCCAGTTCTGGAGTCCTCGCCTCAGGAAAGATGAGGACAGGCTAGAGACGGTACAATGTGGGATGAGCAGAATGATTCGCGGCCAGCAGGGCAGATCTTAGAGGATCGGCTTAAGGCACTGAACAGATGCTCGCTGGAGGCCAGTTGAGAGAGGGGGGAGACATGACTGAGACCTTCAGGTTCCTGAAAGGAATTAACAAGGTAACCTGGGAGGAACTACGCAGCATAAGTAGCGGATCAGGAGCGTGGGGGCATGAGTAAAAACTGATGGGGTGGGGGGTGGGATTCAAGAGGGAAATAAGAGTTTTGTTTTACAGAAACCATGGTGGAGCTGTGGAACTATCCTCCAGCTGACATGGTGGGCGCCAAAACTGTCAGTGGTTTCGAACATGGCTGGGACAGGATGAAGGGCTTATTATAAAAAGGTTCTCAGAAATGCTGCAATCTGATTGGCTGTTAGGATTCCAACAGCCTTACTTTAATCCATGTTATACTGTCATGTACAGCCTGATCACAATGGCACATGGATTCATCCTGTAGCACTGCTGAATGACTGGAATGATGCAATCTTATTTTGAACCGGCATTCTTAAACTGTTGGTGGAAGAACTATTTTATTAAAAATCTCCCTCTAAATAAGGAGAACGGTCAAAAAGTATTCTTTTAACCCTCTTCTTTTGGAACTTTTTATATAATAGCAATAAGTCACTCCCAGGAGTTAGATTAACAGTCAATCACCCCCTCGGGGCAATATGGCACTCTGCTGTGCCTCGTGCCACATTACACCCTTAGGGGTGATTAACAGACTGTTACTCTAACCCCAAGTCATGACTTATTGCTTAAGTGGTTGCTCAGGGTGATAACAGGTTGGGGAGCATGAGGGTTGATAGTGTGGGTTACAGCCCTGTATGGACAATAGGTCCCATGTTTAAGGTTTATGCGCAGACTGGATGGGCCAGTGGCCTTTTTGTGCCATCATTGTCTGTTTCTGTGTTTCCATACAAGTTTAGCAGGTGGAGTAATTAGTCTGGTTAATGCTTTGGTCCGTGTTGAAGGCTTTGGTTATTCTGTATTGCTCTACGTTGTCAGTGAGGAGTTAATGTATTCCTCAAGTCTGTATATTTCCCACTCCAGGTTGTCTCTTCTTGTTTGTCCCAATAAAAGATAAACCCAGAAAACAACATTCAGTTTCAAAAACGGGTACTGAAAATCATGCTTCCTGGCTGGTGGAAAAGGTTCCAAAGCAGTGCAGTTCAGAATAGGAACCATACTGTTAAACTTAATTTGTTTTGATTGCAGTCCCATTTATATAACTGCAGTCAGACACAACAGGGTATTGGTTGCTGTTCCTGAACTGCACTTCCTAGTAGTTGAAGGCATGTAACTCAGGCACCTCAGGCCACAGCGTAGCCGGGTGTGCAGTTCAGGAATACTAACCCACACCCTGCCGTGTCTAATTTCTTATTTAATTCACGTATAAGTAACAGAAGCACATAGTTCTTCACACCAGGAGTCTCAGCAAAGTAAAGAAGGAAAAGGCATGTTCTCCCACTGGAAACTGAGCCCCAACACACAGTAAGTAGCACTTCATGTATTGCTCAAACTTGGGGTCAAACAACCTGATTTGACAGGCAGTCCAAAAGAATAGTTTCAAACAACATGAAGTCTTGCTATATTATGACATATGCAGTGAGTCCCAACCTTCGAACTGCTCCGGAGGTGAAAGAGTTAACTTTCCATGCCAGGCATGGAACTTTGAGCACGAGCTCGGTTGAAACCTCTGTCTGTTGTTCTTCAAACTCAAACTGTCAGATTCTTTACTCCGCCTCACTGAGCAGTCGCTCCGGAGATTTCTCCTTCTGCTCGGTTCATTTTGTCAGTTAAAGTATTAATTTTTCGGTTTTTTAACCGAATTTAAACCCGCAACTGGTCAGTTCAAGCTCTGTCTGTGGTACCGTAAGTACTAGATAGGTTTTACATTTATTTCTGTGTGGAACTTGTAAACGGTATTATCGGTTCAGTTTGAACCGATCAGGTTGTTGAAAATTCATTGAATTCTGTCATTTAGAGTGCGGTTCCCGGTTCTTATCGGTTCTGAAAAAAAAAAAACGGGTTTCATTACGGTTTTTTCCACGACCCGTTACACGGTTGGGAACCGATAAGAGGGTCTTGTTTGGCAGATTGCCATAAACTGGCAAGTTTTGGTTAGGCTGGCACTATGTCTGAGAAACCCAAAAGAAAAACTGGGCCCACTGGGTTTCAACACTACAGTGTTTGTGGGGAAGCCTTTGCCAAGGCTGACCCCCACACCACCTGTGTTTATTGTCTGGGGTTTGACCACCTCAATGCAGACTGCCAGATTTGCAAAAATTTTCCTGCAGCTACCCTGGATAAGAGAGTTGGTAGGCTCAGGGAAAGAGAGGCCAAGAAGTCCGCTGACCCGGATGGCCAGCCCGGTTCGGTTGTAACTGAACCGGAGGGAGTGCCCTCTGACCAGGGCGAGACTTCCTCTGGCAAAAGGAGAGCCGACTCGGAGGAGTCGGTTCCAACAAAAAGGACTAGAAAATCAGCAGGTGTGGAGCCACAATTTCCATCTCCAACCGCTGAAGAAATAGCTAAAGCGATCAAAATTCTCCAGTCGCTTTCCCCGGTTCCGTCTGAACCGGCACCATCAGGTAAGCATACGGTTCGGTCGGTTCCACCGGTTCAAGAATATGTTTTGGAGGAATTTTATGAACCGGAGGAGGAAGAGGAGTATGAGGAGAGTGAATGTGGATTTGAAAGTCTGGATGTGCCCATTGAACGGACATCTCCCCAGACAGACCTTTAGAATCTCCCCTATGCTGTCTGAGTCCCCTCTCATTTTATGTTTTATAAAAAGTGGCTGAACCCTCCAGCTCCCTATGGAGGAAGCTGTGGATGATCAAGAGGAGCCTGACTATGTAGAAATGATGGATATCCCAGAGTCTAAGAGACTGTCTATTCCTTTGCATAAATCTTTTGGGAAACAGACAGTAAAAATTCTAAAAACTTCTCACACTATACCTCCTGTGGATAAAAGAATGGACAAGAGGTACACATTGTCAGGCTCTAATACGGAGTTCCTTACACAACAATGCAGCCATGTTGGGGTAGTGCAGGCTGCAGCCTGTGACAAGGCAAATATTCTCTTGGCCTCACACCCGCCTGACAAGGACTCCAGAAGGATTGATGCTATGGCAAAGAAACAGTACATGGCAGCATCCTTGGGACTCAGACAGGCAAATTATATGGCTTATGTTGCTAGATATCAGAAATCCAGATGGGATACTGTCATGGCTCTAGCGAAACAGGTCCCTGGCCAGCTTGCCAAGGAGCTGGAGCAGGTGGCTGCTGATGGTATTGAGGCATCCAAGGTGCAATTCCATGCTGCAGTGGACTCTAATGATGTGTCATCAAGAGTCATGGCTACATCTGTGGCACTTCGCAGAATGGTTTCTTGGCTCAGATGTACTAGCCTGTCACAGGATAACCAGACTAAGGCCATGGATTTTCCTGTTGTGGGTAATTCTCTGTTTGGGGAGCAGACAGAGAATTACATGAAGAAAATGGATGCGTATAGGACCACCTATAGGAGTGCACAGGCCAAGAAAAGGCAGGCCACTCCTCAAAGGCAGCCTTCCAGGGGCAGGGGCAGACCTTTTCATAGGCCTTTTTACCAAGCCCAGGCCTCCTCTTCAGCTTATGCCCAGAGGGGGTTCTTTAGAGGGAGAGGCAGACGGGGTACAAGCAGACCTGCTTCCACCCCTCAGCCTAAAGCCCCTGCCAAGCAGGCACCCTGATGGGGTGGCCAGGGCCGATTCTCCACTACCTGTAGGGGGCAGGCTGGCTTACTTTGTCCAGGACTGGAAGTCTTTAACATCAGACAAGTGGGTCCTGGAAGCGGTAAGCCAGGGACTGGTTCTTCGCTAAAAAATTTCAAAGATGAGAACCAGGTCCTTTCCACCTGCAAATCCATTAGAGGCACTTGCCCTAGAAACAGAGTTTCTACCCTCCTGGCTCTCAGAGCTGTGGAAAGGGTTCCACCCCTACACCAGGGCAAGGGTTGTACTCAGGTACTTCCTTCCCCAAAAGACAGGAGAATGGCGGCCCATCCTGGATCTCAGATACCTAAACAAGCACCTTTTAAAACCAAAATTCAAAATGGTGACTCTGGGAATTATTTTACCCTCTCTAAGGCCAGGGGACTGGCTAGCGTCCCTGGACCTCAAGGATGCCTACTTCCATGTTCTTATCAGAAGCTCCCATCGAAAGTACCTCCGATTCGAACTGCCCTCAGGCCATTACCAGTTCAGAGCAATGCCCTTCGGCCTCACCTCGGCCCGAGGGTATTCACAAAATGCCTGGCAGTAGCAGTTGCCCACTCAAGAAGGCAAAAGATTGCCATCTTTCCTTACCTGGACGACTGGCTCATAGTAGGCCAGTCTCAGACAAGTCAGACTACACCTTCAGGTAACTCAGCAACTGCTCACATCTCTAGGTTTCCTTCTCAGTCTTCCAAAGTCAGTTCTAGAGCCTGTCCAGCTTCTCACCTTCATAGGTGCAGAACTGAACACAAAAAGGCCAGAGCCTTCCTTCCTCTGGAAAGAGCAAGGACCCTGGTCTCTCTGGCCTCCTCCTTCACCCTACAGGTCTCTCGACCAGCAAGGCATTTTCTGCAGCTCCTGGGGCACATGGCTGCTTCTACAGCAGTGGTGCAGGGAGCAAGATTTCAGATGAGGGACATCCAGTTCCATTTGAGAGCCTTTTGGTCTCAAAGGAGAGACCCTCTAACCAAATTGATCCCAGTGACTCGAACCCTGATCCAAGCCCTTCAGTGGTGGCAGGACCAGAGCAATCTGAGACAAGGGTCCCCTCCACCCCTCAGTCTCACTCCTTAATCCTTACTACAGATGCATCCCTCTTGGGGTGGGGAGCTCACATGGGCGTCCTCACTACCCAGGGATTGTGGTCCCCTCAGGAATCTCTGCTCCACATCAACCTGTTGGAACTCAGAGCAGTTTTTGTAGCACTTCAAGTTTTTTCCACATCTGTTCAGAACAAAGTTGTACAGGTCAGAACAGACAACACCACTACAATGTGGTACATCAACAAGCAAGGAGGCACTCGGTCTACGGCCTTGTGCACCGAAGCAATGAAGTTGTGGTCTCTGGCTTATTCCCTGAACACCTCCCTTACGGCAGTTCACCTCCCAGGCAAGGACAATGTCCTGGCAGATGCTCTCAGCAGGATTTCCCAGGGCCATCACGAATGGTCACTGGATCCCCTAGTACTGGAGGTAGTATTTGCCAGATGGGGCACCCCGCAGATAGATCTTTTTGCAGCCCCAGACAATCACCAACTTCCCCTTTTTTGCTGCAGGCCCCAGTGTTGGGCTCAGTCCCTCTGGATGCCTTTCTTCTCAGTTGGGAAGGGAAGTTTCTCTATGCTTTTCCCCTTCCCTCTTCTGTTCAAGGTGCTAGTCAAAATCAGATCTCAACCCTGCAAGATGATCCTGATTGCTCCAGATTGAGCCAGACAGCCCTGGTACCCACTCCTTATGTCCTTAGCAGTCCACCTTCCCCTGTGTCTTCCCAGGAATCACAACCTGTTAACCTGTGCTCAGGGGAGAGTTTGGTACCCAAATCTCAAATCTCTCAACCTCAAGGCCTGGCTCTTGAAGAGTTAGAGTTTGCTGACCTACACCTTTCCCAAGGTGTATTGGATATCTTGAAGGCTTCTAGGAAGCCTTCCACCAGGGCTACTTATAATTCCAAATGGAAGAGGTTTTCCATATGGTGCTCTGGCAAGCACATTTCCCCAGAATCTGCTGACTTACCCACAGTCCTGGATTATATGGTGCATTTGAATACTTTGGGGCTGAGACCAGCTATCCTAAAGGTGCACCTGGCAGCCGTGTCTGCTTTCTTATCAGCAGGTAAACCCTCTTCTCTTTCAGCTCATCCTGTATTCTCCAAGTTTTTCAAGGGGTTGCTTCACACCAACCCTCCATTCAGGGACCCTGCCCTTGCCTGGGATCTTAATATGTGCATTGCTCAGCTTATGCAACCCCCTTTTGAGCCCTTGTCTTCAGCAGAGCTTAAGTACTTGACTTGGAAAACTGTGTTTTTGGTAGCTATCACCTCTGCCAGACGCATAAGTGAATTACAAGCATTGTCAGTGGAGCCTGATTTTATCTCCTTTCATAGAGATAAGGTGGTCCTCAGGACTAACAGAAAGTTCTTGCCTAAGGTGGTTTCAGACTTCCACCTTAATCAATCTATGTCTCTCCTGTGACTTCACTGACCATTCCTCCTCTGGCGAGAGGAGACTGCACAGTTTAGATGTCAAAAGAGCCCTTAGTTACTACATAGAACGTACCAAGGGTCACAGGTTTGACTCCCTCCAACTGTTCCTCACTTATGGTGAGGTTGGTAAAGGCAAACCTGCCACTAAAAGATCCATTGCAAGTTGGATTGTCTCTTGTATCCAATTTTGCTATGAAAAACTGGGTAAGGTTCCTCCCTCAGGCCTGGGGGCTCACTCTACCAGAGGTGCTGCTGCCAGGGACATCCCTATCCTAGAGATATGTCAAGCAGCTACCTGGAAAAGAGTTCACACTTTTACCAAGCATTATTCCCTGGACATCCAGGCTAGGAGTGATGCTCGGTTTGGCACAGCTGTGCTTCAGAGCCTATTTCCTAAGTAGGTTCTGTCCCTCCTCCATGGAGGTACTGCTTTGTAGTCTGCATGTCATAATATAGCAAGACTTCATTTTGTTTGAAGAAAAAATTTTCACTTTAGTAATGTTGTTTCTTCTAATGGAGTCTTGCTATATTATGACCCCCGCCTGCCCCTCTCAGAACCTCTGCTTTTGGGATGTGGGTGGGCAGTGCAGTGTTGGCACTTAGTAGATGCCCACCTTGTTTTTCACCCCTCTTTCTTTGGGGTGTTTGGGTGTTGTGTTTTTATTTTTTGGATCCCCTGACTTGAGTCTTTGTTTTGGGACCAAAAAATGTGTTCTTATATTTAGTAGCCAGTTGGCTAGTGTAGATTTACAGCTTCCACACAGAACCTTAGTGAGTTTTGCTCGTAAAGATCTGACAGTTTGAGTTTGAAGAACAACAGACAGAGCTTTCAACCGAGCTCGTGCTCAAAGTTCCATGCCTTGCATGGAAAGTTAACTCTTTCACCTCCGGAGCAGTTCGAAGGTTGGGACTCACTGCATATGTCATAATATAGCAAGACTCCATTAGAAAAAACAACATTACTAAGGTGAGTAATTTTTTCTTCTCTACCATCAAACTTCACTTTAAGAATGTACCTGTTAAGTCTTGTTGCTAGTAAGGCAGTGTGATCCAGTGGTTAGAACACAGGTTTAGGAACCAGGGGGCCCATGTTCAAATCCCACCAGAGCCACTGCAGGACTTGAAGCAAGTCATTAAACTTCTCAGTGCTTCTGTACACACAACTATAAGCTACATGTGTGTTTGATATGTAAGGAGTACATAATGAGTTGCAGTGGAGTAACACATTTATTTCCAGTAGTGAATTGTGGGGCCCCACACGCAGTCGGAAGTAGTGGAACGCTCTGAACCGCGTGGGCCAGGAAATAATTAATAGAAATGAAAGAAGGCTGATGCTCTTTATATAAAAGTCAAAACTAAAATGTTTTAAGATTAGGTCGCTTATTCTTAGTTTGAATGCTCTTATTCTGACTTGGGCATTTAGCTACTAATCTTGAGTAAGTGGTTATTTCAAACAGTGAAACATCCATTCATTTCTAATGGCCTGTCTTGCCTGCATTGTGGATTTTTTTTTTTTTTTTCAGTTTTTGTTGATCGGGTAAGTGCACTAGACAAATTCTGCCTATTTTCAGACACGACCCGGGGGAGGGGGATACAGATGAATGCCAGCTGACCTTGAACCAGATTAAGCTGTTGTTGGTATTCTTAGTGAATGAGGGGAAATTTGGCCAGGGCACCAGGGAATTTCCCCTACTCTTTTTGAGAAATGCCATGGAATCTTTAGCATCCACATGAACTACCATCAGAACAGGCAGATGGGGACCTCAGTTTAACGTCTCATCCGAAAGATGGCCCCTCAGGAGTGCAGCACCCACTCATGCTGCACTATTGTGTCAGTACTGGGATATTAACCCAAGTGCCTGTTGTGGGGATAGAACCCACAGCCTTCTGATCTCCTGGCCTCCGAGGCGAGTGTGCTGTCTGCTGAGCCACTGACACTGACTGGATGTACATGAGTTATAAATGAATTCAGTTACTGATGAGTGGGTCTTTTATTCCGCTGGATATGTAGTTGCTGTGGAATAACACATTTATCTCCACTAGTGAATGACTATACCCATAAACTCGCGAGTGACAAAGCCGCAAGTTAGTTACGAAGGGCTTACCACTCATGTGGAGATACACCTGTTCTTCTACTGCAACCCATTGTCTGTTTGATATTTATGTAGCATAGGTGAGAGTGAAACCTTACTGATAAATTATTTGTTTTAGCCACTTAAACAGCCATAATGAAGCCAAGTAATTCATTTCAGTGTTGGGTGGATCATTGGCATTTATTTCCACTTTAGGTTGTTCACAAAGGAAGGCTTAACAAGTGGAAGCCCAGCTTGCCCAGTGCCTGATGACATCACATTGGCCTCTTCTGCTCTCAGAAACAAAGCCATGAAATCAGAAACGGTTAAATCTTCATAAGGAAAACACGGATTTTAAAGCTATAAAAGTTAAAATGCATTGTATAAACTGAGGCACAACTTGTGAGATGGCAAGACTTTTATAATTCGCTTTTGGCCCTGACACTAGTGAGTTATGGTACTGCGCCCTCACTTTTGTAGATAAATGGCATATTCAAGGGGCATGGATATAGTTCACTATAAACACACTATGACAGTTCCACTGGTTTAAGCTAAGCTTCTCCCACCACATGGGCAGTATATCCCTGATGCCACCCAGTGAAGTCAGGTCTTTCCACTCGCAGAGGGCACCTCCTTCGTGGCTCCGGATTAGAATTAGTGTGCCCATCAGCAAACATTTCTTTCAAAGTTTTCTAACTTTAGTGAGGAGTTGTTTTCCTCGGTTCCTTCGACTCCTTCCCGCAATTGAAAATAGAACATCGGAAGCCAGGGTTAAAATTCTGTGTTTGGTGCTGGCAGAAGATGTCGGTCACGAGCTCGCATGATATGTGCCTATACTGCTTTGGCAAGTAGCACAGCTTGGCCAGGTGCGATCTTTTTCAGTCGCTGCTGGAATCCTTGAAGGATAGGAAGCATTGTCTAACTCTCAGATAACCTTACGAGAGGGATCCCAAAGACTGTCCAAAGGGTCACAGGAAGGCTTCAGTGGCTGCCATGTCAGCTCTACAGCTTGCAGCCCACCAAGAGGAAGAGGTGACCGCTGCAGCAGGCACCTCTTCGATCTCTGCACTGTTTACTGCTGGGGGGGGGGGTCATTCATGGTGGAATTCTGTGAAATGTGTTTGATCCTCCATACCTTAGGGGAGAGCCCTATCTACTGCATCAAGAAGCACAAATGCCACTGATGTAGGTTGTGGGACTGGGAGAGATCAAGGTCCTCCCACTCCCTCGACTCCCCAACCGCTTAACTCTAGTCCGAGACACTTGCAGTTGAGGGGAAGGTTGAGCGCTCCTTGTACCTCTTTTGGGCTTGTTGACCTCTACTCCGGTCAAGCAGGCCATGAAAATTTTCCTCCAGCCTGTCGCCTGGCTGTTGGATGAAAGATTGAGGAGTCATTTCACAGACCCCTGTGCTCCTGGCCCTCATCCAGGAGGACCCAGATTGGTTGGTGTCCCCGACCAGTTCTTTTCGGAAGTGGCCTTCGCCAATGGTCAAGCCCTCCAAGCACGCCCTTGTCAACATTGCTAATCAGTAGTACTTTAGCAGGGTTTCTCACTGTTAACCACAGGGTGAAGAGTTCAAATCTTGGAGGCAGCATAGCACAGTAGTTTAAGGCTCCGAGCTGCAAACTTGGAGCCCTGGGTTTGAATCCCACAGCCCCCACTTGCATACTGTGTGAGCTTGGAGCAAGTCACTTGGCTTCCTTGTGCTCCCAGGTTGCACCTGTGGACAAGCTTCCAGCTTAGTGCGTCTCTCCTGGTTGAAATAAAAACATCGCCATGCACGTGGTTTGCAGCGACCAGTTGGAGAGCTCTCCTTAACATTGAACCTCGGATTAACCGTTGAGACCTCAATTGAGACACTTCCACTTTCGATCCCACTTGACTGGGAGGTGTCACCATTGACGCTCCTTGTTCTCTGGAGAGGAGAGGCATCAGCAAAAGATGCGCTGGTACTACGAGGAGCTCCTTTGACAACAGTGGGCTATTGCAGAGTGGTGAAGGGCTCCATCCATGGGACCTCCAGTAACCTGGCGGCCATCAGTGGTAGCTCTGCTGGTCCACGCTATGCAGGTGCTTCCTGCAACTGCTTCTCCATCTATTCAGGTAGAGCCGCCCCCACCGCCGTTGAAGGTGGGTGCTCCGACCGAGGAGGCCCATTAGTCAGACGGCTTGCAAGGCTGGTTATCGGTGAAGACAAAGACGAAAGACATTTTTGAGATTAACGCTTGAAAACTATTAGAATCCTCTCACCCAGCAGGAGCTGTGAAGGAGACTGTCCCTTCCAGCAGAAAGCTAGATCTGACATCTTGTGGGGAAGAGCCCAGAGGACGACAGCAGGGGTGGAGGAATCTAGTTTGAAGACTGTTCTAGTGACTGAGCTCCTTCCAGTGGATATTGCCTTAGCATTGATAGTAAGCTGCTTTTTTATTTTAATTTGTTTTTTAGTCTTTTGCTAACCGGGTAACTAAGTTGGTAGAAAGTACAGTTACATAAGAACTTTCTATAACAGTAATAATAGATCTTCAAGAGAAGCTGTTGCAGCAGGCCAACACCGGTAGGATTTAGCCATCAGTCCAGGACCACACAGAAACTTTCTAGCTAGCAGTCTGCTGGGAGGGGGACCGCCCACCGCCAGTGTTGCCCTGTGACGTCTGCCTATCCTATAAAGGCATGCAGTCCCCCACACCCTCCTCAGTTCTGCTGCCGGAGACCCAGAGCAGGCATTGAATGAAGAACCGAGGAGCGTCCCAAGAGCCAGAAGAGGAAAAACAGAAATAGAGCAAATGGAAAAAAGGAACAGCAGGGGAAAGGAGGATGGGAAAAGTAGGGCCTGCTGCAAGAGCTTTTCTCGAAGATCTACTGTTAAAGTAAATTCTCACGTAACTGTACTGTCTTAGTTCGAGGAAGGCTCTTGCAGCAGGCCAACACTGGTAGGGCTGAGTCCGAAGCAGTTCCTGATACTACCAGGAAAACAGTACCAGGTAGGGCTCTTATAGGACTTTTTTGTTTAGGACCCCAGACTTTCTTAAAAAAAAAGGGGGTCCAGACCGAAAATCTGGGAGTCCTTGTGAAATTTTGGGGGTCCCCATTGAAATAAATGCAGTGAGTCTGGAAAGTGCATTTCGGTGTTTTTTATTTATATACCCATGTTTTTTTATATTCCTGAGTCATTATGTTGCTAATATAATGCCAAAAGTCCTCCTTCGCAGCAGACAGTGTTTAGTATTCCTACACGATACCACTGATGGCTAAGTAACCACAGCAGTAAATGATCACATACAAATAATCACCTGTGTGACTGTTGACTGTTCTTTCATTTGTTCAATGCCTGTCACAAATTAACAATGAGAAGGTACTTACAGTTTTGCAGTTCTGGTACATTAAATTGGAATTTCTACTGGTGTAGTTGCCCAATTTATTTATTTTCCAAACTGCTATAAACAGTTTGCCATTAGATTAGGTACTGACAGTAAGAAGATGTAAACGTTAATAGACTAACAGTCATTGCTGACAGTCACCTGTGTCTCCCAGTCACTCACCTCCTGCCCAGAATACTTTTCCTCCTTCTCTCCTGGACATTGACATTTTAGAAGCAAATATAGTCAGACCCCCCATTTCAGACTCCCTGGCAGTGCCCATCCACCAAACATTGCAGAAACCTCCCTTCCAGCTCCCACCCACCAATGATGACTCAGGCTTAGATGACACAATCTAACATGTTTGTGTGGTTGCTGCCCCTTGGCTTAGTGCAGTTTTTTTAACTGGCTAAACCAGACTGGCTACACTACACACCTCCTGCCCAAACTTAATGTTGGCACCAGTGGTGGTGCCATCTGTGTGGCAAGTAATTGCTGTTTTGTGTCTGGACCTGGCATATAAGTGATTATTTCTTCGCCTACGCCCTCCTGCCCACAACTTCTCCGAAAACACCCTGCTGCCCACAACTTCTCCTAAAACACCCTCCAGCCCACAACTTCTCCCTGCTACTCTGCTGCACAAAATCTTCTTAAATTGTAAGAATACCTCAACCTGGCTGTACCAGAGACATTGGATTTGACTGGGGTGATTGAAAGCCCCCATTCCCACCCACCCCACCCTCTTAGCCTTGACAGCTGATCTGCTGTTAGAAGAGACAGTGGCACAATCTGGTGGATATGACAACTGAGTCTGCAGTGTGTCTTCTTTCTGTGTGTTCGAGTCATGGGTACTTCTGTGCTGGCAGGCATTCTCCTAACACCCCTCCTGCCCAATTAGTGTCTCCACACAACTCTCCTGCCCATAACTTCTCTGACTCTTCTCCTGCACATTTCTTACCCACCCCACCCACAACCTACCTTGGCTCATCAGGTCTCCAGATCGGTCTGGTTTAAGACAGTGGCACACTCTAATCTGTTTGGTGGTGTGAAATCTGCACAGTCTGCTTTTTCTAGTGAACTTCTTTTTTCATGACATTAGATTGTCATTTTTTCTGTGTCAGTTTCCTAACTCCTCCAGCCCATAACTTCTCCAAAACTCTCCTGCACATTTCTTAATTGTGTGTGTGGCAGCTAAAAGAGAACTAGTGCCAATGTTCATGACTGGATAGGGACAGGGGAAATTGTTTAACCAGGAAAGGCACACTAAGTCGGAGCTTGTTTCCAGGTGCGACCTAGGAGCACAAGGAAGTTAAGTGACTTGCTCAGGGTCACACAGTATGCAAGTGGAAGCTGTGGAATTCAAATCCAGGTCTGATCTGCTGGATGTCACCAGATTTGCAGCTCAGAGCCTTGGACCACTGCGCTATACTGCCTCCTGAAAGATAGCACAGTGGGGTGACTAAAAAGCTCCCACCACCCCGCCCACAATTACTTTGGCTCAGCAGGTCTCCCAATCTGTCTGGTGTGTGGCACAGTCAGGTGGTGCCTTGGTGGAATTATCTGCATGTGGCCGCCACACTGCAGTCTGCTTTTTTTCTGTTTGAACTTCTTTTTTCATGGCATGCCATGTTTTCTGTGGCAATATCTTCTCCTAACACACTCCTGCCCATTAACTTCTCCTAGAACCCCCCCCCGCCCATAATGTCTCCCATAAGTCAACACCTCTCCCTCCTGCACATTTCTTAACTGTTTTGTGTGTGTTGTGTTGATGACAATAGAAGCCACTGTTGCAGACAGACTGTGGAAAGAGCAATATGGGTTAGGTAACTATATTTGACAATATAATCTCAGACTGCTCCCCCACTAAAAAAAAACCAAAAAAACATAGGGACTACATTGGGGCCATAATAGTCCCCTTCCCCTAACTTGATCATCTGAACTTGTTAGACTGTGATCCTCTACCACCAAAATCAAACTATTAAATTTAGCAGAATGGAGTAATGACCATCCACCCACCACCCGGGCCAATCACCGGGAAATTAAAATCTTGATCCGTTCCCCTGAACAGGACCACCACCAAAAGTAGCACTGACCTTAAGGGCTAAATTTAAAATTGTATTCGCCTCGGAAAAAAAAACATTGTGATACTTATCTTCTAATCATGTGCCCAAGTTCCTCCATTGCCCTGTCTCTTGGTCAGTGTAGGTCACTCAGATTGTCTCTGAAACTAAAAAAAAGACTATTAGACAATTATTAAAACATTTTAAAATTGAAAATAATTATTTTCTGTGCAGTCTTATGGCCTTACATTTCTTAAGTGCTGGATGAGGGTCATAGTCTTCAAGTTCAGCTCCTCCTTGGGCAGTCCGCATGAGTTTGCTCACAGTGTCTGCCTTTAGGGAACATCTACCTTTTGTTTTTATTTTGTTTTGTACAGAAAACCCTCTTTCACATGCTACTGATGTAACAGGTAACCCAAGTAAAATCTTGGCCATTGTGATAAAATCTGGGAAAACATCGGAATAGTTCCGTTAAGTCTTGGCAGACACTACTGAGCAAAGTCGGTCCTTTTTTTTTTTTTTGTTTAATTTACTTTGTGGTGCTTGCACACCTACTTTATCCGCCTACACTACCCCCTTGGTCCACTCCTTTGGACCACTGATCAACCCCCCTGGAACACCAACTCTGAGTCTGCCCTAGAGTGCTCTCTTGTTCTCCCTGTATTACCTTGATTCCCAGCAACCCCGGGTGGGGTGAGGATTGAACCTTCCTCAACCTTACTGGAGGAGAACTTGGCACAGCGAGGTCTGCCCATAGTCCGGTGGATCATGGGGGGCACTGATCGGTCTTCATCTAGGACCGAGAGGGCTTTTTTCCCCGATTTTCTTGTTTTCCCACCAAACCCCTAGAGGAGCCGGCACGAGGACTGACGTCCAGAGAGTGACGTGCTGACACATCTGCCTCCCAAGCGCCCAACAGCGTCTCCCCCTCCCCGACTCCACTGTATGGAGCTACCAGAACCCTTTGAGAGCCCGTGCTTCCACCGGCTCTCTTCGGGACGTCGGGTACCTCCTGGTACCCCTGGTATCCTTCCCCGAGGAAGGAGAGCATCCACTGGGATGCTCAATCCTCCCTCTCCCCACTGACCCCTGTCGACCCGAGTCTGTCCCCGAACCCGGGTCGCCGGCACAGCGTGAGGTGTGGCGTCCAGCGCCTCAACCCTCAGCGCCACCGGGCCGGCAAAGTTGGTCCTTTTTTAGATTTCAGAACAAGTTTGAATTGTCCGTAATCTTTCTCAGCCCTGTCTTGGTCAGTAAGTGCTGGCAGTGTTTCTTCTTTGAAGGTTGTTTCTTGGAAATAAGTGCAGACATCCTTGAGTTCCTGCAGTCCATGGTCCATTACGTTGGAGTCATCTGGGAGACGCTTTGGATTTAGAAGAACATTTAAGTTATGCAGCAGCTGCATTGAAGTTGTCTCAAATCTTGTGTGAATGTTTTCAGTGAGTTGCGTCAGATATCCCTGAGATTTCATCTGTAACTGCATTCGCTGTGATGGCTTGTCATTCACTTTTTGATCCTACCACATGTCAGGATGTTGGTCGAGTACTTGAAATGTGTTCTGTAGCTCTGCCACATTCTGTTCTTTAAACTGTTGCAGTCTAGTAACTGTGGCTTCTATCATGCTGATGGCCACCAAATTGTCAACACTGTCCCGTTGCATGGCTAAAGACAGTTTATTCGCCACATCTAAGACATCCATGAAAAAAAGTGCATACGATAAAGCAGACTGGTTTCAGTTTTGTGTGAAGGCCCTTTGCTTCTGCTGCACCTTTTGCTGCCTCATGCTCTAGGGCTTGTAAAAGTGCAGGGTATGATCTATGAATTGCTTGAACTGCAATATGCAGTGCCAGCCGCCGAAAACTTGCAGGTTCTTTTAGAAACAAATATCTGATATTTTCATCATTCAGTGTTTCCTGGATGAAACGCAATGCATTGTACCGTGCTGCAGAGTTGCCGTAGTGTCTGTACACATTTTTGTTGGTTACTTGATATTTATTGAATACAGGGTTGTCCTGACATGCTTGACCTGCTTCCAGTGCCAGTCTATGGGCAATACAATGAATCTGAATCAGCCTTGGGTTAACTTGCTGTCTTAACTTTGCACCTACTCCATTGTGCATTCCAGTCATGACGCTGTCACCATCACTTGCTAATGTGATCTTGATAGGGCCAACTGCATTAGCAGAACACACACTTAACAGTTCTGCCACAGTTGTGTCCGCCGTCCCATCAGGTATTGCAGTAGTCAATGAAATGAATTTTGGCCTGTGCTTTGTGTACGCACTTCACATAAATGTTCAGTCTTTTGTGAATGTTACATCAGTGGTTTCATCCAGTGTTACCCCAAGGAACTGAGAACCTGCTAAGTGAGCTTTGATTTCTTCCTGTAGGACTTTGTTTATGGAGTCCAGCATGTCATATCTTGCATCCCAACCAGAGTAGATTGTACCACTGTCTTGCAAGGCTGGACAGCCATTTCGTTTCTGTGGCTTGACAAACACCACCACCATTAGTGTCAGTCTACAAGCAATAGCCACCCTGTGCCCTGGCCCGAAAGATTCCATTCCTCACCTGTACAGCTATTAGTGTTTCAGACTGGTTGAGTGATTGCCCTTGTTTGGTAAGGTAGTACATTGTGATTAACTAAGCAACTTTACTGACATCCTTTGCCTCAGGACCCAAGATCTGCTTTTCAAATGCTGCCACTGGCAGAGATTGTTTTTCTTCTGTTTCCTTTCCAGTGTGCACCAGCAAATGTTCTCAGTTTCTTTCATGTCTGTAGAAAGCAGACATTTGCAGATTGGTTGTGCCATTGTGGCAAATGGATTGTTTTTGCCACCTTATTTACACCAACGGCACTTCCCAACAATATTCCCCTCTACTTCCTCCTTTACAAGCCATGGAAATAACTTTGTCCAGCTGTCCCTCCACAACATGCACTATTAGCTTTCAACGCAAACCTAAACCACCCGACAAACTTTTGGAAATCATTGAAATCCTCCCCCTTACCCACCCACCACCGACACTGTCACAACAGGGCACTACCATCACCGATCCCAGCGAGGTTGCCACTGCTTTCAATACCTGCTTCTCCAGCTGCCGGACTCGCTCCTATCCTCCCTCCAGCATCCACCCACCCGTGGGCCCCCAAACCAAGGGCACTCTACGCCCATATAGTTTCTCTCTTCGCCTCTGTATCCCCGGACAGTACTCAACTCCTCCATTCCCTGAACCCTAACAAAGGAAAATGCCCCACGGCCCTAGATGCCAAGATGCTATTTGTCAGCCCCAGCCATAGCCGCCCCGCTAGCCGCACTATTCAACCTCTCCTTCTCACTAGGCAAATTACCATCCGCATGGAAACTAGCTACCATCATACCCCTCCCTAAAGGGGGTGACTCCTCCGACCCGGGTAACTATTGCCCCATCTCCCTACTACCGATTTTGGTAAAGATACAGGAACGTCTTGTCCTTGCCCAGCTCCCTTCCTATCTGGACACCTCCTCCTCCTTCTTCACCCCATACCAATCCGGTTTTTGCAAATCTCACTCCACTATCACCGCTCTGTTAAGACTCACTGACAACATACTCACCGGCATGGACAAAGGCTGCATCACCTCTGCCATCTTCATAGACTTGGCCAAGGCATTCGACACCGTCTTCCACACTGCTCCTGTCTAAACTAAACGTAGCTGGTCTCACCAGTCCAGCCTCCACCTGGTTCCACGACTACCTGGTGGGCAGGCACCAGGCTGTAAAAGTTGGATCACACATCTCCAACCCCCCTACCAGTTACCACCAGTGTCCCCCAAGGTTCAATTTTGGTCCCACTGCTCTTCTCCATATTTTTAAATGACCTCCCATTAGCCTGCCGCTCCTCATCCATCCAAATGTATGCAGACGATACAGTGCTGTGTGCCACAGGCCCCTCTACAAGCGAGGTGGCAAACCTGTTGCAGGAGGATTTCAACGCCATCCAGGACTGGTTCCGGTCAAGCCAACTATTCCTAAACCCAAAGAAAACCATGTCACTAACTTTCGGCTCACAGCAAAGACTCTCCCGTCAAGCTCCGTACCCCCCTTTCCAAACCCTAGACGGGACCCCCCTGGAAGTTTGCACCACTTTCAGATACGTAGGTGTCTGGCTTGATCAGCACCTTGATTTCGCTGCCCATATTGACTCCTTACACAAGAAACTACTTCCTAAACTCGGCGCCCTATATAGGAACAAAAGCTGTCTCCCCCCTCCTGCCATGAAAGCAATTGTTCAAAGGATGATACTCCCTATACTCGACTATGGCGACATAGTTTATACTACTGCTCCCTCCTCCACCTTGGCCAGCCTTGACTCCCTTTATCACTCCTCCTGTCACTTCATCCTGGACTTCCCACAAACAACCCACCACTGCACCTTATACAACTCCTTAGCCCTGCTGTCCCCCCAAGACCGCAGCCAAACCCATTGTGCTAGGTCTGCTGCCAAATTCTGGTACCAGACCCTTCTCCCCTACTTGGTTTCTGTCTTCTCCCCCACAACCTCTCCCTGCCTACTCCCTCAGAAGCACGGACCCCAGGCTTCTCCACATCCCTTTCATGTGTACATCCAAAGGTCAGGCAGCTTTTAGATTTCGTATCCCACAGCTATGGAACGCCTTGCCAGTCGATGTAAGACACTCACCCAACCCCCGCCTCCTCAACCGCCTACTCGGCACCCACTTCACCCCAAGCTGCTTGTGCTTTAGCTAGAGGCCACTATGTACTTGATTATTGTTGTGTGATTCTCTGTAACGTTATCCCTGTGTATGCTCCCCCCTCCTATGTTCCTGTATCTGTCTGCCGATTGTCTGTATGGCAGGCGGACCCCCCACAGTGCTGTTATTCTGCATGTACCTGTATTTGAACAATTGTATTGGGACGTGTCCCTCAGGTTGCATCTGGAATTGAGCAATTACTGCTCAGTATGTCTTCCTGGTTAAACTCGTAAGTAAGTAAGTAAATAAATAAATAATCTTAATTTCTAGGGACATGGATATGTTGTTCAATCCACACTTACTGGCAGGTTTCTTGCCGCTCTAAATCTTGCCGGAAGGTCTTTAAGCTGGCTCCTCCCACCCACCCGGGTGGTAAAACTCTCGGCTCCGCCCCATGACGCCAGATCTTCCTTACCGCTTGGAAGCTCAGGTTCCCTCCTTTGTTCTCTGCGTTTTAGGCCTGTATCCAAACTCTTCGGTTAACCCAAAACTAATTTTAAAATTTACAAGACTTCGGTCTTTATCTTCCCTCGAGGCTGCAGTGGACAAATCGACTCCCGGATTTCATCAGTGCCCCTGTGTGCAGAAGATGTCCCGGACTGATCCGCACTACACGTGCGTTTACTGCCTGGGGCTTGAACACGATTCGCAGGCCTACGACTTGTGCAAGTCCTTTTCGGCCATGGTCTTAGATTATCGCGCTGCCAGGTTGCAACTTGGGCGCCCCAATAAACGTTATCCTGCGGTCAAGTCGAAGGAGGCCCGTTGGGCGGTGTCTGTGGCTGCGGGCTTGGCTGCACAGCTCGAGCAGATGATCGCCCTCGAGGAGGAAGCGGCCCAGGCCGCAGCATCATCTTCATCGGTCGCGGCATTTATCCCGCTCTCCTTGGGCTCCTCCTACATGGCTTCATTCAAGGAGCTTTGTCAGTCCCTCTCCACCAAGGGTGAGGGGCCTTCAGGACGTTCCTCTTGGTCCAAAAAGGACGATTGCAGCGGTAAGTCCCACCGTCGACGTTTGTGGGAGCGGGAGAAGTCCCTTTCCCCGGACAGTCCCTTCGGTCAAGGTTGCGGCTAAGGCTGCTGGCTTCACGGTGTCCCCTTCAGGTCAGCCACCCGAGACACCCATCGACGTAGTTGAGATTTTTCTCGACCCATCGGACGGGCTGTCGACTGGTGAAGTTGACAGCCCTTCTTCACCGGTTCCCCCGGCAGAAACCGAGGACTTGCCTGTGCCTCCTGTGCCGGAGTCCCTGGTTAAGGTCCCTGAACTGACGGAGGAGCGGGTTTCCCCCGCCCCCTTTCTGACCCACCCTCGGAAACACCTAAGGTCTCGGTCTTGTACCTCTTCCAGGTCCAGATGATCCCACCAACGTCGGCGGTCTCGGCACCATGGAAAGCGGCGGTGCCGCTCATCCTCGTCTTCGTCCTCTTCAGAGGATAGGCTCCGGCGCAAATTGCATCAGCACTATGAGGATCTAATGTGGCAGCAGCTCCTTTTGACTGGGAATAAGCAGACTCCGTCGCCTTCCCCGGCCGTTAAGTGGCTGTCACCGGAGCAGCTGAAACAACCCCTCATTTAGTTGAGGCAGAAGCCGGCACGGTTGTTTGCGGCAAACCGGCTCGCCACCCATTGTGGTGGAACCCCCACCTCCACAACCTAAATCGGGGGCCCCCGACCTAGGATTCTCAGTCGGGTCAGGGCTTGCCCCATCGTTTGTCGGTCACCCTCACTCCCGATCGACCTCGGCAGGTGGAGGGTGGCTCAGGCCGCGGCAGCTGTTTACAGACTCCTCGGAGTCTGACGACGACTCTTACTTGTTCTCCAGGTCGCTTGACTTGGAGTCCACCGGGGGTCAGTCGGTGGACGAGAACCCATCCTCATTTCTTGGAATGCTTTGACTCATCTCAGAGTCTACTGGGATGAAGCTCAAACCAGTTTCAAAACGGACCAAGTATCCCCTCACAGAGATACTGGACCGAGGGGATTCCCCCACGGAGGCCTTCCCAGTGGCCGAAGTCATTGTTGGCCCGGCCCTGGAGCTGTGGCAGCGGCCAGCTTCTTGTCCAGCACCTTCAGCCAGGATAGCTCCAAAGTATGCTGTTCCCATTGGTTCACGCTCCGGTTTCTCGGAGCACCCCTCCGCGGAGGGGCTAGTGACCGACAGCATTTTCCGGCGTTCCGGGAATGCTCGGGATGTGGACAAGCCACCCGACAAGGAGTCCAAGAAACTGGACTACTCCGGGCGGAAAGTCTATGCTGCTTCCTGTCTAGGCCTTCGTCAGGCCAGCTCGGCCGTTCTGATGGCACACTTTTCACATGCCCTTTTGAGCTCCCTGGATAAGGTGATTCCTCATCTCCCAGCTAACCTTCAGACGATTGTCAAGCAGGTGTGGGATCAGGGAAAGGCGGTGGCCAAACAGCAGCTCCAGACTTCCCTGGACATTGCTGACTTGTGTGCCCGGTCAGTAGTGACCGCAATGGCCATGCGCCACAGAGCTTGGCTGCAGATCTCCACCTTTATGGCAGATACCCAGTACAAGCTGCCAGACGTTCCTTTCTTGGGTACCGACTTGTTCGGTCCCGGGATGGAGGGTCATTTCCAAAGAATCGAGAAGTCCAGTGCCACCTTGGACTCGGTCACATCTGCCCAGAAGGACAAAGGCCGCCAGCAGCAACATAAGCCCTTTCAGCCTTCAGCCCCTGTGGCACGTCCGGCCCAGCAACACCAGCATCAGGGCCAGCAGGCTCGCATTTGGCACCCCAAAGCCAAGCCTGCTGCTTCCTCCAGCAGGAAGCCAGGAGGGAAAGGTCCAGGAGGCTCCTCGGCCAGTCCTTTCTCCAAGCCTGCCCAGTGACGGGGTGACGGGGGACGGCTCCGCCGCTTCCTTTCCGCCTGGTCCGATATCACCACGGACTGCTGGGTGCTGGAAGTGGTAGGAAAGGGTCTGCCTCTGGAATTCAAGCAGTCCCCACCCTATCGAGCTGTCGCCCCATGGGTGGCTATGGGGTCTGCAGCTTCTCTGTCGGCTCATTGAACCGAAATTGCCCAGCTCCAGAAGGAGGTGATCAGGAAGGTGGCGGATCCTCCATCAGACCCAGGGTTTGTGTCCAGGTACTTCCTGGTCCCAAAATAGATGGGGGACTGGCGCCCCATTCTAGACCTACATGACCTGAACAAGTTCCTAAGGTCTCGAACCTTCAAGATGGTCACTCTGGCTCAGATCATTCCATCCTTGGAACGGGTCCGTTGGGCCCGCTGGCGCATGCGTCCCCTTCAGTGGGGACTGGCCCGCCAATGGGCACAGCGCTGTGGTCCTCTGGACCAGCCAGTGATAGTGACCCAGGAGATGTGGAATGCTGTCCAGTGGTGGCTCGTTCCAGCTCATCTGCAGGAAGGTATCCCGTTTGTCTGCCCAAAGCTGACTGTCACTCTTAACGACCGACACCTCTCTGATGGGTTGGGATGCCCATCTGGGGGAGCTCAGATTGCACAACCTCTGGTCCCCTCAGGAGTCTCGATGTCACATCAACCTGCTGGAGCTTCGAGCGGTCCGACTAGCCCTCACTGCCTTCGCTCCGTTTGTACGGGGTCAAGTGGTCCAGGTCCAGACAGACAACACCTTGACCATGTACTACCTAAACCGTCAGGACGGGATGCGCTCCTTGCCTCTGTGCAAGGAAGCTCTCTGCACTTGGTCTCTCGTGAGCAGACTGGAGGCTGATCTCCTAGCCAACCATGTGGCAGGAGCCTCCAACACTCTGGCCGATGCCCTAAGCTGGATAGGTGCTGCATCTCACGAGTGTTCTCTCCTGCCTGAGGTAGTACAAGATCTGTTCTCCCACTGGGGTACCCCTCAGGTGGACCTGTTCACCTCCAGGGAGAATGCAAAGCTGAGGCTGTTTCACTCCCGCCTCCTTCAGCAGGGCTCGCTGCAGGGGGATGCCTTCTCGAGGCCGTGGACCCCAAGCCTCTTCTACGCCTTCCCTCCATTCCCCTTGATCCACAGGGTGCTTCTCAAGGTGAAGAGGGACCAGGCGCAGGTGATTCTGATAGTCCCAGACTGGCCCTGCCAGTTCTGGTATCCAGATCTCCTCAGCCTCAACTCCAGGCTCCTGAGGCGGCTTCCAGCCTGCCGGGACCTAATCTCAGTCAACAAGGGGAAGGTACTCCATCTGGACCTTCAGTCCCTGCACTTGACGGCCTGGTTCCTGAGCGGCTAGAGTTCCAGCCCGTGGGTCTTTCTGACGAGGTCCTCAACATTGTTGAGGCATCCCGAAAGGAATCGACCAGAAAATGCTACGCCTTCAAATGGAAGAGATTCTCCATTTGGTGTCAGGGCAAGGGGTTGGACCCTTCCTCTTGTTCATTGGCTAGCATTCTGGACTACCTGTGGTCCCTTTCTCAGCTAGGGCTTCAGTTGACGACCCTTAAGGTGCACCTGGCAGCCATCTCTGCGTACCGTGCGCGGGCCGGCAAGCAGTCGGTGGTGCAGGAGAAGGTGGTCGGGTGCTTTTTCAAAGGCCTTGATTACATATTCCCTCCGGTGTGAGAACCTCCACCTCTGTGGGATCTACTGGTGGTATTGGCTAAGCTCATGGGCAAGCCATTCGAACCAATGCATGGGTGTGACATCTCTCACCTGTCATGGAAGACCGCCTTCTTGGTGACTATCACGTCAGCCAGAAGGATGGGAGAGCTCCAGGTGCTTTCCATTGAGTCTCCTTATCTGGTCTTCCACAGGGACAAGGTTGTCCTGCGCCCCCACCCGAAATTCCTTCCGAAGGTGGTGTCGGAGTTTCACCTTAACCAGGTGTTGACTCTGCCGGTGTACTACCCCAATCACACCTTGGAGGCCAAATATAGGCTCCATACTCTGGACCCTAGAAGAGCACTCTTTTTATAAGGAGCGGACGGCTGAAGTTCGGGGAGAGGTTCGCCAGCTGTTTGTCACCTACGCTGAAGCTGCATCTGGCAGACCTGCAGCCAAGTGGACAATAGGCAGGTGGATCACCTCCTGCATAGATCTCTGCTACAGGATGGCGGGCATGGAACCTCTTAACCTCTTAAAGGGATGAGCACTCATTCTACCCGCCATACCGGCGCTTCGGTGGCTGCTTCCAGGACGTCCCTATCCAGGAAATCTGCAGGGCTGCTACCTGGAAGTCAGCACACACCTTCATTACCTATTACCACATCGACCTAGAGTCACGCCGGGATGCTGGTTTTGGGACCTCTGTTCTGCAGTCCTTATTCTCTAAGTACAGTGTGCACGTCTTGCCTCCCTCCTCCCGGAGAACTGCTAGGAGTCTGCCAGTAAGTGTGGATTGAACAACATATCCACGTCCCTAGAAATACAGGTTACTCACCTGTAGCAGGAGTTCTAGGAGTGGTAAAGGTTGTTCATCCAGACAACCCACCTTATCTCCTCGGCTTCGACATACAACCTCGCTTCCAGCGGGATAGATCTGGCGTCATGGGGTGGAGCCAAGAGTTTACCACCTGGTTAGGTGCGAGGAGCCAGCTTGAAGACCTGGCAAGATTTAAAGCAGCAAGGAACCTGCCAGTAAGTGTGGATGAACAACATATACCATGCCTAGAACTCCTGTTACAGGTGAGTAACCTGTATATATTTGCCCATATTTAGCTGCTCACCAATACTTTCGTTTGCAGGTTTACTCCAGTCAAGGAAAATAATATATTACTGACAGTGCACTAGGATTCTGTCTCAAGATACTACAGTACAATGCAGAGAATGAAAAATGATATGGCGTACTGTCAGAGTCTTGCTTCCAGACAGAAAATATTAGTGCAGTACTTTTCTGGGCTGGAAGCAAGCCTGTGACAGTACTCCATATATTTTATTTTTCATTCTCTGCCTTTCTTTCTCTCATCCTAAGACATGGGCATCCTACCGGTGGGGGTGGGTGGGGCATTATTTGTTTCGGTATCGATAATTTATGCAGAAAAAGGTGCAACTTACTGAACCTTTCAAGGGACTTATCCTAAAAATATAGCATACGTTCTGGACTTACACATCCCCCTCAAAATTGCTTCTTCACTCTCCTCCTCTCCTGGGTGCAGTGCACTCCTGACTTGGCCCTGCACTGCACAAAAAAAAAAGACAGTAAACCCTAAGCTCACTAAACTGTCGTCAGAAATAGTCACGATGCCTTAAACTGCCTAAAATAATTGTAAATAAAACAATTTACCATTTTGTGTTAAGTCTAACGCTGGTGCCTCCAAGGAATGTGTGCAGCCTGCACCCGCATACTTCCTTCGTCTACTCGAGTGACTGGGCGTTCTGTCCGACCACACGTTTGTTTTTAAATAAATTAACACTTTTTCTTTTCTCTGCCTTCTCTCTCTCCTGCCCCGTTTTCTCCAGCAACGGCAAAATGGCTTGGGAGCCTGTCGCTGAGCGCTCCTCCAGCTCTTTCCCCCAGCAGAACCAAGGTGCAGGCAGCTTGAAGGGGGAACTGATTGCACACACCCCCACAAATACTGCTGCTGGCACTGTCTTCTTCCTCATTCCCCCCTTCCCACCTCATCTGTCGGTGTGTGCCACTCTCCAGGGTGCGAAATCACCAGGCGGCAAAGGGAGGGAAAGTGGAGGAATAAACCCGATTCGCATTTAAGCATCGCGAGTACACGACCCGCTCAGGACCCGGGGCTCAGGATCATGAGAGTCTTGGAGAGACTCTGGGCTGGTAGGCGCAGTGTCCAGTACAAAATGTGCGTAAAGGACGCGGGTACCCGCATCCCTGAGAGCCCTGCTAGGAGGAGGATGGGGTTCAGCAGCCAATTACTCAGGACAGAAGGCCTTGAAGAACTGCAAGGCTGAAATTTGCCCTGTGCCAAGAGGCAATGTCCAGACTGTAATGCTTGGTAAAAGTGTGGGCAGAATTGCATGTGGCAGCTGCACAGATGTCCACAGCAGACACATTTCTGAAATAAGCCATGGAGGCGGCCATACCCCTAGTGGAATGGCCCTTAACCACTCTCGTAAGGTCCTTGTACTTACGGTAACATTGTAGTTGGCTAATGACTTAGCCCAACAGTGTTTGGAAACAGGAGCACCCTCCCTCATGGGGCAAACGAAACAAACAGCTGGTCAGACTTCCTTGAAATCTGGGTCTGGTGTGTATAGTGCAACAAGATTCTATGTACATCTGAAGGATGGAGCAAAGCCTCCCCCTGATTAGAGTACTTGGGGATAATAAACCAAATGGCAGATGTATTGGTTCAGCATAAACTCGTATACCAACATGTCTTTGTGAAAAACCAAATAAGGCTCTTTACACATGAAAGCCTGAAGCCCCAAAATCCTTTGAGGAGAAGTGACAGCAACTAAAAAATCATTTTCCACGACAAAAAAAACGCAGCTTGCAACTCCTGGCCGGTTCAGAGGGCGGAAATGTGAGATCTTACTTCGAGAGGGCTCTTGCAGTAGGTAATTACATATAGGACTGAAGCCGGCAGGCGTCGGAACCACACGGAGAAATTTCTAGCTGTCTGTGGCGGGGGACTACCCCCACGTCAGGTGACTGGCATCAGATGGCATCAGTATAAAGGGGCGGACCCCATGCGCCCGCCTTCCAGTTTTTTCTCGCCGTTAGCTTGTGAAAGTGGCTTGTGGTTAAGTTCACTCTGCTTCGTCAATCTGTTGTCAGTTTTAGTACCACTTTTTTTTCTCGAAAAAACTTTCAGTATCTACCGTGTATGTCGTCCCCTACTCCATCCGATTCGCATAAAAACAAGTGTGATTCGTGTGGTGGCCAGCTCCCACATGAGGATGGACACTCCCTGTTCCTCTTCTGTCTAGGCCCGGAACACCCCGTGGAGAAGTGCCAGCACTGCCAGCTGTTTAACGCCGCCACCCGCAAACTGAGGCAGCAGTCCTTGGAGGCCCATATCTTGAAAAAGATGTCCTCCATGGAGAAGGAGCTGAAGAAGCCTGGGCAGGCCTCAACTTCCGCAAGAAGGAGAAGCACTGGGACTCCACAGCCACAGTGACTTTGGCTGAGTCGCCATGCTGAAGAGTAACCCCCCTCCCCGGGACCGCTCTTCGACGGCCGTCTTGGAGGTTTCTAAGGTGGCAGCATCTCTTCTGTCAGGCTCACGCTCGGGAGCCTCCAGGATAAAGGAGACAGCCACTCCCGGGAAGACCACCACCGTGCGACCTTCCAGGTCGAGCGGGTCCGGTAAGCTGGATGTCAGTGCCAGCGACTCCCGCATGGACAAGGCCGCTAAGACGCCCGATCCTCCGGGGCAGCGCATGGTCTTGAAAATGCCCGCCAAGACCGCTCCCCCATTGTCGGGCATCTGTTCCGATAAGTCGGACGCAGACTCCTCTGATGCCTGCCCAGATCCTGCCGGTAAGGCAGACATTGGCTCCTCTGGACGCACCGTGTTAAAGCAAATGCCAGGCCAGACCGACCAGTCACTCATTCCCGGCTCGCTGCTGCGCTCGCCCCTGCTGACAGGCTCCAGCGTCTCCCATGTTGGACCCTGGGGATTTTAGCCCTCCTTCTCTGGGCAACACAGAGCATGCCGGTACGCTCCTGTCGGGTATTCCTCCCACTGGGCTGGATGACCTGATGACAGACCCTCGGACGCCATCTCCGACGCCAGCCTATCCAGCGCCGGTTGACATTCCCTTACCGGACGCCGTCCCAACACCCGCTGGGCCACTGTACCTGGCCCGCCTGTTGGGCCTCTCCCAGGGCCGTCTGCTTTGTCAGAGCCCCTGGTGCCCGGGTATCTGAGCCAGTTATATCCAACGCCGTCCTACCCGAGACCGCAGTACCCGACATTGCAGTACCCAAAGCCGTGCTTCCCGCCGCTGGGCTACTGATACTCGCATTATGGATACCCTTAATATCCGTAACACCCTCCTCCACCGCCCCCTCAGCCGCTGGTGGATCTGAAGGAGACTCTGGGTTCCTGGTTGGCTGATTCAGCTTACTAGGGAGGTGGAGAGCCAACGCCAGACCCGGTTCCGGATCCCCGTCGCCGGAGACGAGACACTCCTTCTCCCTTACCTGACACCAGAGGTGAGCCCTCGGGTGCCAGGGCTGGTGAGCACACGCTTCCCCGAGGGTTGCGCAAGGGGTCCATTCCTCCACCACATCGGGAAGGATTTTCATCTTCCTCTTCGGAGACCTCAGAATCCGATTCCGACAGGTGCTCCAATCCTGACGACGAGCCACGCACTCCAGACCAAGCCCAGGCCAAGGACTTCTCCGAAGTCGCCTCTGGAAGATCCTTCTTTTCTGGAGTTGCTGAGAAAGATCCAGGCGGTCCACCAGTGGCAATCTCTGGAGCCAGATCCACAGCGGAAGAAACTCGGTTACTGCACATTTGGATCTGCCCGAAACCGCTGCGACATTGATTCCACCCAGGATCCAGCCTCACGCAGACCTGGTTAACACTATTTGGAAACAACCGTCGGCGTTAGCCCCCCTTTCGAGGAAGGCTGATAGGCTATACCAGGCTCCTGATGGTGTGGATTCTCTGAATACACCCCAAAGCCGACTCTGTCGTGATTAACGCCACTCACGGCCGGTCGGCGAACCCAAAACATCTCCACTAGTCTCCACCGGACAAGGAATCCTGCCTTCTGAACCAGTACGGGAAGAAGGTGTACGCTTCTTCCACTCTGGGGATAATGGCCCTGAATTATGTCCCACATATGGGGGACTACCAGAAGGCTATCTTGAGTGAGATGGAAGCCAAGTTGGACTCCTTTCCTGAGTCTGACTATGGCAGTGGCTGATATAGTCTGGTCTGCTCGTTCGGCCAGTAGGCACATGCTCTGTGCCACGTACAATGCAGTGGATGCTGCTGGTCAGAGCTCGGCTTTCGCCGTAGGTCTTAGGCGTCATGCCTGGCTCCAGGTGTCAGGTTTGATCCCTGAAGTGCAGTCCGCTATGCAGGATGCGCCCTTCAGGGGTTCTGTACTGTTCAGTGGAGATGTCCAACCTGCAACAGAAGGGCACTGCACTTAAGTCTGTTGACTCCATGTACAGGCCCCTTCAGGGACAGCGCCGTACTTTTAGCAGATGTTCTCAGCCCAAGGTGAAACTTCAGGGCAAGCGGGCCAACAAACAGGCCCCTCTGGCTGCTAACCCCCCATAAAAGCAGCCTGAGCTTCTGCTGTGGCATTGCCCCACACCTCCTGACTCCTCTTCTCTTCCACAGCGTTTGGAACTCCCAGAGGAACCAGTAGGAGGGAGGTTCTCCTTCCATCTATCGGGTTGGGAGAGGATTACATCAAACGCTTGAGTGCTTCAACTGATATCAGCATGACACTCAATTGAGTTTCTTCAGAAATCACCCCCCCCCCAGGTCGTCTTACTCCCCGGAACATCTTCCTCTGGTTCAGGAAGAAATATCCTCTCTTGTTCTGAAGGTGGCGATAGTGCCTGCTCCAACCCACCTTCCGGGGACAGGCTACTACTCCCATTTCTTCCTGGTTCCAAAGAAATAGCGAGACGTGAGGCCTATTTTAGACCTCAGCTCCCTGAACATTTATATGGCGTACAAACGGTTCATAATGCTCTCCCTGCAGAGCCTTCGGCCCTTACTTCGTCAGGGACAGTGGCTGTGCACACTGGATATGTAGAATGCTTACCTGCATATCCCTGTATGCCCTTCCCACTGCATATTCCTCCAGTTTTCGTTCCAGGAGGACCACTGCCAGTTCAGGGCCCTCCCATTTGGTCTTTCCTCGGCACCCTGAGTGTTCACCAAATGCCTTTCCGTGGTAGCGGCTCACCTGCGTACCCAGGGGGTGCAGGTTGTCCTGTACCTGGACGATTGCCTCCTGGAGGCCCCGTCAAGAAAGAACTGGAAGGGGACAGGATCAGTTGTGTTCCAGGACAGTAGCTGCTGCTGTTGTTTTCACAGGGTTCTTGTGGATTTTACTTGTTAGGTTAGTTCTTTTCTTTCTTACTTCTAAGGGGCTAGCAGGGTATTGTTTTGGATGCTGCTGGATGTTTGTAAACTGATTTGGTGGCTGTAAGTGGGGCTCATTTTGTGGATGTTTCACTGTGTAACAGGCTGCGCTGGTAGAGGCCTATTTCTTCTGATTTAAAACCTATTTGGTGGGATTTGCTTGGGCCTGGTTCTTTGGCTGCTGGGCTTGGAGGGGAGACACAGGGCTGATACACTCTCTCTCAAGTCAGGTGTCTGCCCAAGACCCACCTCAGAAGTCTGCGAATTTGTAGGGGAACACCTGCCCTGCAATTGGAGGAAAAGGCTGCAGGTGCAGCTCATGTAGTTCTAGCCACTGGGGGTAGGATTTAAAGGCTGGGAGAGAGGAGCTTTGGGAGTTGTTCATTTCCCTTATAAGTTTAAAGTGTTGTACTGCACCTAGTAACAGGGTTACTGGTGTACAGTGGGACTGTCTGTAAGATTAGTGGGTGACCTGATTAGGCAGTAGGGGTATCTTGGACTAGTGGGGAACCTGGTGGCTCACCCAAGGAAACCTATTTGGAAGGGCATGGAACCACACATCATTAGGGCTGGCATCTTTGGGAGGGTGGGGGGTGCACAGGGTGTGGAGCAGCCATGATACTGGACTGGGCTTGGAAGTTCGGTGGTTGCCCAGTGTGCTACCAACTAGCACAGCTTAGGGAGGAGGTTGTGGGATTAGGAGAAAGCTGGGGGAAGGGGGTGGTATGGCTGGGGGAAGGGGCTGGGAATTCTACAGGGTTGCACCAAGCACTGGGGGTGGGGGTATAGGGAAAGGAGTGCAGGAGAATACCAGGGGTCACATAGGAACTTGGCAGAGGGTCCAAAGGACACTACCAAGGAAGCAGGCAGGTAACTGGGGACCCTCACAAAGGGGGACGGAGGGACAACATTCTCAGGGAAGTAGGCAGATGGCCAGGGCTGGACAGAAGGAAGCAAGGCGGGAGGTGGATCAGACCTTACACTCAGTAACCGCTCATTCTCTTCTTCTGCTCAAGGATGATGGGGGTGATGTAGCTCACGACAGGGGTAGTTAGAGATGGAAAGGGAGTGGGAGGCAGGGCCAGATAGCAGGAAGAACGGGGACCTGGAATGCAGGGAGAATGGGGGAGCAGTGAATCGGAGCAGGAGGGGCAGGGGAAGAGGGAGGAAAGCACAAGGAGAAGGACCAGTTGGGAGGAAAGGTAAAGGAGAAGGACCAGAAGTACAAGGAGGATTCAGTAAAGGGAGCTGAGGTTTGGGCCTGGGGAGCACGACTAGCAAGGAGGAACTAAATGGAGACAGGAAGGAAGGAGGATGAGCCAGGCTAGTTTAGCAGATGGGGGAGAAGGACCAGTTGCGAGCAGTGAGGAGGAATTAGAGGAACAGAAGGATACTCAGGAGGAGGAGGAGGCATTGGATTGGAGGGAGGGGTGGTCATGGTAAATAAGGAGGGGGTGGCATGTGGCACCCAGAAAGGGGGAGGAACACGGAGCCAGCTGGGTGGAGGGGCCTGTAGAAAGGATGAGGGACATGGAAGGGGGCATGGAGGAAAAGGAGTGGTCAGAGTGCTCCTGCTGGGGGATTCTGTGATCAGGGGTGTCAAATGGGATAGGGAGGGAGAAGCCTGGCCAGTTAGAACAAGATGCTTCCCTGGACTAACTGTGCACAGGGCTAAGCACGAGGTATATCAGCTGGCAAAGGATTGTGGGGGTTCCCCAGACATACTGATCCACCTGGGTACAAATGACATTGAGGGAAATAGCGGGCTAGAGATACAGGCAAGATTCAGGGAGCTCGCCAGGGTCTGTCATGACATAGGATGCACAGTTTCCTTCTCAGAAATCCTGCCAGTGCCAAGGGCTAGTGGGGAACACAAAAGGAAAATTAGGGAGATAAACCAGTGGCTCAGGGAGTGGTGTGAGGCCAGAGGGTATGGGTTGATGGGGGATTGGGGATTGGGGAGACCTGGGAGGATAAGGAGCTGTATGCTAGAGATAGACTACATCTCAATTTGGAGGAGGGAATCCTGTTGAAAATAGAGGTTCATTGGTGAAAAGTGGGTTTAAACTTGTGAAGGGGGTGGGATGGGAGAAAAGGCTGTCAAGGGGCCCGATAAAGGAGGGACTTGTCTCCACCCCTGGGGACCAGGAGGATTGCAGGAAAAGGCCAACTGGCAAAGTGCAGACCAGGGAAAACAGAATCCCATGGGAACACGAGCAGGAAATGGAACTATAGGAAGGGTGGAAGGTGAGTCCTCTAAATGCCAGGAGCTTGGGCAATAAAATGCCTGAGCTCCAGACGATGCTAACTGAGGGAGCAATGGATGTGGCAGCAGTCACTGAGACTTGGGCCACTGCAAGACATGACTGGGACCTGAACCTGGAGGGTTACACTATGTTCAGGAAGGACAGGGGGGAGGGAAAGGGAGGAGGGGTAGCAATGATAGTCAAAAACTGCATTGGCATAGGGGGAGTAGAGGAGGCGGAGGGAACCGTGGAAGCGATTTGGGTCACCTTGATAGCAAGGGGGGGCAAGAGAGTAAAAATAGGAGTGGTGTATAGACCCCCTGCCCTGGCGGAGGAGCTGGAGGACAGTCTGGTGGCAGATGTTAGGAGACACTGCAGACTGGGCAGAGGAACGGTGGTGGTGTTGGGGGACTTAAACATGCCAGGAACAGACTGGGAGACTGACATCCTCTGCGACCAGGGAACAGAGGTTGTTGGATGTCTTTCAAGACGCGTTCCTAACTCAGCAGGTGAGAGACCGACCAGGGAGGCACTGGTACTGGATGTGGTCTGGCAGACAGTGACCAGATTGGGGCCTGGAGGTAAGGGACCCATTGGCGGGAGTGACCATGCCACGGTCTGGTTCTGCCTGGACCTAGGAGGGTAGAAGGCTGCACAAAGGCAGAAGTAACCGACTTCAGGGGTGGATTTTAAGGAAATGGGAAGGATCCTTAGAGGTATTTGGATGGGATTGGGTCAGACATGGGCGTTGATAGTAGGTGGGAAATCATCAGGAGAGGGTGCAGGATGCTACCAGCAGCTGTGCAAGAGTAAGACTTAAAACGGTAGGGCCCAAAACCCTGTTGGTGGACCAGGGAGGTCCAGGAGGTGGTGCGGGGAAAGAAAGCAGCCTATAAGCAATTCAAGTGCTCAAGGAGTGAAAGGGATCGAGGGGAGTATGAGCTGATGGCTAGAAGGGCCACTATAGTGGTGAGGGCGGCTAAGGCAAGGAAGGAGCAGAACCTGGTCAGGGAAATTAGGAGAGGGAACAAGGGGTTCTTTAGATACATTGGGGAAAAACGAAGGGTGAAGGGGCAGATTAGCAGGATTAAATCAGGGGAGAGATGGGCACAAGACCCGGGGGAGCAGGCTGAGGTACTAAATGAGTACTTCACCTCAGTTTTCACCAGGGAAAATGGGGTGCTGTATCATACATGGGAGGAGACAGAGATACTGAGGAGGGGGACCCTACCGATCGGGCAGGTCTGGGGAGAGGGGAGGCATCACTGGCAGGTGGGGGAGGGGCTAAGCAGGGAGAAGGGACCGAAGTGGAAATCACAGCAGAGAGAGTGAGGAAGCCTCAGCCCTTAAGACGGAGAAAGCACCGGGCCGGATAAATTACATCCCAGAGTGCTGAAGGAACTTGCAGATGTCCTGGCAAAACCCCTGGCAGAGCTTTTCACCATCTCTCTGAGGACGGGGTGGTGCCCCAGGAGTGGAAGGTGGCGCATATAGTGCCTATCCACAAGAGGGATCAAGGAGGTGGCAGGGAACTCAGGCCTGCCAGCCTGACTCGTGGTGGGCAAGGTGATGGAGGGCATTGTCAAGGGAGAGGCTGGGGGACTTGATAAGTCAGGGTGTTTGGACGATAGACAGCATGGATTCATCCCAGGGAAATCGTGTCATACAAACCTTGTGGAGTTCTATGACTGGGTAACGAGTGCCTTGGACCTGGGTAGACCAGTGGACGTCCTCTTTCTAGACTTCCACAAGGCATTTGACTGTGTTCCTCACGTGGGCCTGTTGGATAAGCTGGGACAAATGGGGGTGGGGAACTAGATGATCAGATGGATAGGCAATTGGCTCCAGGACCGGACCAGAGGGTCGAGTTGGTGGGATAGTCTCATCCCCAAGGAGGGTCATAGTGGGGTCCCACAGGAATCAGTCCTTGGGCCCCTTCTGTTCAACGCCTACGTATCTGACATAAGGACAGGAATCAGGAGTGAGATGAGTCTCTTTGCGGATGACTCAAAACTGGGGGCGGCGGTGGTGGATGGGGAGGAGGGGAGGGTGGCCCTACAGGGGGACCTGGAGGCTCTGGAAAGATGGTCTAGAAAGTGGAAGCTGAGGTTCAATGCAGGGAAATGCAAGGTACTCCACCTGGGGGCCAGAAACCCAGGCCAAGTGTACACCCTGGGAATGCTACAAGTCTCGATGGCTGAGAGGGACCTGGGGTGGTGGTGGATGTCAAGATGAACAACTCTGAGACTTGTAGGAGGGCAGCAGCCAAGGCCAACAGGATGCTGGGATGCATCGTAGGGGATCACTCCAGAAGGAGGAAGTGATACTCCTCTGTATAACTGCTTGTGAGGCAGCACTCTAGTACTGCGTGCAGTTTTGGAGGCCATACTTAAAGCGGGACATTAACCTCCTGGAGAGGGTCCAGAGGAGGGCAACCAAAATGATTTGGGGCTTGGGGGACAGGACCTATGAGGAGAGGCTCGAAGAGCTAAATATGTACACATTGGAAGAGAGAAGGGACCGTGGGGACATGATAGAGGTCTTTAGGTACATGAAGAGGGTAAATAGGGGAGGAACAGTTGGGGTGCTTCGAAGGAAGGAGGATGGGGCCACTAGAGGGCATGGCTGTAAGCTGGAGGGGGGAAGATTCAGGGGAGAAAGGAGGAGGTGCTACTTCACTGAGAGGGTGGTGGAGCCATGGAATGCACTGCCTAGGGGGCTGGTGGAGGCAGAGACAGTGGAGGGGTTCAAGAGGGGGTGGGACAGGTACAGGGGAAGGGTTCAGGAAGCAAAATCCAGTGCAGCAAGAATATCCGGAAGGGAGAAGCCAGAGAAGGCGAGGGGGACAGCAAGGTCAGCACCCAGGTTGGGGACTGACCAAACGAGCAGACACGAAAGACCATTAGGCCTATTCTGCTGGCATTTTAGTATGTTAGGAAGGATCTCCTGTGCTCTTTCTCTTACCCTGCAGGTTTTTACCAGCCTGGGTATCACCATCAACCAGGCCAAGTCCCATCTGGTCCCCTCTGAGGCTCCAGTTCATCAGGGCGATCCTGGACACGACTTACAACATGGCTTTCCTGCCGCTGAACAGGGTGGATACCCTCCAGGCTCATGCAGGCCTGCTGTCCGGTCACAGACTGGTAAGCGCCAGGTCAGTCCTTCCCCTCCTCGGGCTCATGGTGGCTGCTATTACGACAGTCCCTCGCACTCTGCTCCATATGAGGATCTGTCAGTGGACGCTTCGGTCTCAGTGGGACTAGATGTTGAACGACCTAGAACAAGTAGTCCTGGTTTCCAACCCCATGGTTCAGGACTTGCAATGGTGGATGGTACAAGAGAACCTTTGCAGGGGAGTTACCTTCTGCCTCAAACCTCCGTCCCAAACTTTGACAACAGACGCCTTGGGAGAGGGTTGGGGAGCCCATCTATGGTCTCGCAGGACTCAGGGCTCCTGGTCCAGGCTCGAGCAGACTCTTCATATAAACATGGTCGAGCTCAGAGCCATTCTGTATGCTCTTCAAGCTCTGAACTTGTGTGTGCTTCCTGGTCATCTGGCTGTCCAGACAGACGTGTGTAGTCTGGTACATCAAGGAGAGAGGAACGCGTTCCTACCCTCTGTGCAGGGAGGCAGTGAGAGTTTGGGATTGGGCGGTACAACACAACCTCCACTTGACGGCGGTTCATGTTCCGGGGGTCGAAAATACGCTTGCAGACAATTTCTCGGTCATCAGAAAACGCTCACGAATGGGAACTGGATCGGGGGTAGTAGGTGATCCCTTCCTGCGCTGGAGAACACCTCAGGTAGACCTGTTCGTGTCTCCTCACAGTGCAAAACTTCCCGCCTTCTGCTCGCTCGCTCCAGGGTGAGGCATTTTTTGGAGGGACGCTCTTGTCTCTGGACTGGAAGGACAGATTCGTCTATGCCTCCCCCCCCCACCATTGCCTTGATTCCGAGGGTCTTAACAAACTCGGCTGAGAAGGAGCTTGCATGATTCTAATTGCTCCTTTGTGGCCCAGGCAAGTTTGGTTCTCTTTTCTGCAACAATAATCTGAGGAAGCAACACTTCCTCTTCCTCTATCGCAGCTTTTGTTGACCCAGGATCAGAGTACCCTGATTCATCCAGGTCTCAAGTCCCTTCAGTTGCATGCGTGGCTCCTGCAGACTTAGCTCAAGTCCGATTCGCAGGCTTGTGGCTGAGAGCCTGTTAGAGGCCAGAAAGCCTTCCACTAGATCTGCCTATGCCATGAAATAGAAACGGTTCTCGATTTGGGCCTCTTCCAAGGATTTCGAGCCATTCCCGTGCCCTGTCGGGAGAATTCTGGACTGTCTGTGTCATCTCCTTAACCTGGGTCTCAGCCATTCCTCTTTGAAAGTTCACATAGTGGCTATTTCTGCTTACCATGTTCCTTTTGGGGACAGAACTTTCGCACAGCTGGAAATCTCTTAAGACTTTTCCTAGAGGGATTCTCCATTTGAGACCCCCTGTTCGCATTCCTGCCTTTCCTTGGGATCTGAATTTTGTTCTTGAAAAGCTTACCCTGCCTCCTTTTGAACCAGCAGCCTCCGCAGACTTGAAGTTCCTATACTTGAAGACTCTCTTCCTAGTGGCCATTACTTTAGCTTGATGTATTTCCGAGCTTCAGGCCTTAATGTGCAAAATCCTGTATTTGATTTTTTTTTTAAAGGAACGTGTGGCTCTGTGTAGCAACCCTGAGTTTTCTCCCTTTGGTGGTAGTGGAATCTATGCTGAATCGATCCATTGAGCTACCTGCTTTCTTTACGCAACACTCCAATCAAGGGGAGTACCTCTTGCATACTTTGGATGTTCGTAGAATACTGAGATACTATACCACTAGGACGAAGGATCTCAGGAAATCTGATCAGCTTTTTGTCTCTTTTGCTCACAAAAGAGAAGGCAACGCTGTTGCCAAGCAATGCCTATCTAAATGGCTGACTCATTGCATCACTTTCTGTTACAAGTATCACAAGACCCTGCCGGGTCAAGTCAGAGCCCACTCCACTAGGGGTGTCTCTGCCTTTGCGGCTTCTTTGAAGAATGTGTCAGCGGCTGACATTTGTGCAGCCGCCACTTGGACTTCTGTCTATACCTTTACGAAACACTACAGTTCGGACATTGCCTCTCGCTGTAGAGCAGGCTTCAGGCTGGCTGTTCTGCAGGGACTCCTTTCTTGAGACCCTTACAGCCAGAGGTTCTATGGTTGTGTAGTTTTCCTCCTCCCGTGTGCTTCTCCTTGTTCTAAATCCAGACTGCTTGGGGCTCAGTCCTATATGTAATTACCTACTACAAGAGCTCTCTTTAAGTACGATAGTACAGTTACGTTAGAACTTGCCGTAACAGTAGATATTCAAGAGAGGCCCTTGCAGTGGGTAATGCTTTCCTGCCCTGCATCCCCCTAAGCTTTTTCAGCTCCTTTTCCAGGAAGGGAAATATCCGCTTCTCTCTCGTCTTGCCTTTTTTGGGCCTTTGGCAGAAAAGAACTGGAAGGTGGGCGTGGGGACCGCCCCTTTATACTGACGTCGCCTGACGCCGGTCACTTGATGTGGGGGCGGTCCCCCGCCAAAGACTGTTAGCTAGAAATTTTTCCGTGGGGTCCTTGCACCTGCCGGCTTCAGTCCTATATGTAATTACCTACTGCAAGAGCCTCGCTCGAAGATCTGCTGTTACGGTAAGTTCTTGTGGAACTGTACTCTGCTGCTGCAGCAGTTATTACTCTCTGAATCAGTGGCCTAGGATACATCACAGTCACATGGGACAGGAGGCATTGTAGGAACAAGAAAAGCCATTAGAAATGCTAATATGGAGATCCCCAGGGGCCAGGGGTGTAGCCAGGCATTTCAGATTTGTACACCAATCTGCCACACTGCTACCCCTTCCCCTGCTGTTGTTCATGCCTCCCCAAACGACTTGAGTCCAAGGTTCCTGGCTCCAATTAGATGATTCCCACTCTAGACCTGCTGTCTGTCTGCACTGTTAGTGTGGTGCTTGCTGCCCGCTGGTAGAAGCCATTAACTGCACCATGAGTCCAAGATCATGGCAGAAATTTCTTCTCTCTCCCCCACAGGTAGGCAGGTTCGCCCCACTTAACACTCCACATGAAGTCTTCATTCTTTTAGCTGGTTCTCAGTCTGTTCTTCCATCTGCTGCTCCTCAGTTCTTTTACTGCTATTCAAACAACATGAAGTCTTGCTATATTATGACATATGCAGTATAACCCCAGGTTAAAACTGCTCCAGAGGTGAGAGAGGTAACTTTCCATGCAGGGCATGGAATCTTGAGCGCGAGCTCGGTTGAACACTCTGTCTGTTGTAGCTCAAACTTAAACTGTCAGATTCTTTACTCCGCCTCACTGAACAGTCGCTCCAGAGATTTCTCCTGCTGCTCGGTTTGTTTGTCGGTTAAAAAGTGTAATTCTCCGTTTATTTTACCGAAATTAAACCGCAATCTGTTGGTTCAAGCTCTGTCTGTGGTATTGTAAGTAATAGATAGGCTTATTTTATTTTATTCTGTGTGGAACTTGTAAACGTCTTTTTCGGTTCGGTTTGAACCGATCAGATTGGTTTTAAATTTACTTTCTAGTCCTTTAGAGTGCGGTTCCCGGTTCTTATCGGTTCAAAAAAACCGGATTTATTACGCTTTTTTCCACGATCGCGACTTAACGTTGGGAACCGATAAGGGAGTCTTGTTTTACGGATTGCCATTAACGGGCAAGTTTTGCTAGGCTGGCACTATGTCTGAGAAACCCAAAAGAAAACCGACCTCACTGGTTTCAGCACTGTGGCCTCTGTGGGGAAGCTTTGCTAGGCTGACCCACACACCACACATGTATATTGTCTGGGTTTGACCACTTCAATGCAGACTGCCAGATTTGTAAAAATGTCCCTGCTGCCACCGTGGAAAAAAGGGTTGGTAGGCTCAGGGAAAGGGAGGCCAAAATGTCCGCTGACCCGGATGGCCAGTCCGGTTCGGTTCCAACCGAACCTGAGGGAGTGCCCTCTGACCAGGGCAATACTTTCTCGAGCAAACGAAGAGCAAGCTCTGAGGAGCCGGTTCCAACTAAAAGGGCTAGAAAGTCAGCTAGTGTGGAGCCAAAAGTTTTTTCTCCAACCGCTGAGGAAATAGCTAAAGCTATTCAAATTGTCCAGTCTCTTTCCCCAGTTCTGTCCGAATCCGACACCATCAAGGAAGGCCGTTCGGATGGTTCCACTGTTCGAGATTATGATTTTGAGGATTTTTATGAACCGGAGGAAGGGGAGGAGGGGTATGAGGAGAGTGAATGTGATTTTGAAAGTCTGGCTGTGCCCATTGAACCGGACATCTCTCCAGACAGACCTTCAGGGGCCCACCCCCCAGGCTATCTGAGTCCCCTTCTCATTTTATGTTCTATAAGGAAGTTGCTGAAACTCTCCAGCTCCGTGTTGAGGAAGCTGTCGATGACCAAGAAGAGCCTGATTATGTAGAAATGATGGATATTCCAGAGTCCAGGAGACTGTCTGTTCCCTTGCACATATTTAGAAACAGACAGTAAAAATTTAAAACTCCTCACTCTATCCTTCCTGTTGATAAAAGGATGGACAAAAGGTATACATTATCAGGCTCTGATACGGAGTTCCTCTCTCAGCAATGCAGCCATGTGGGGGTAGTGCAGGCTGCAGCCTGTGACAAGGCTAATATTCCTCTTAGTTCTCTCACCCTCCTGAAAAGGATTCCAGGAGGATGGATGCCTTGGCAAAGAAACAGTACATGGCAGCATCTTTAGGACTCTGACAGGCTAATTATATGGCTTATGCAGCTAGGTACCAAAACCAGATGGGATACTGTGCTGGCACTAAAGAAGACAGGCCCTGACCAGCTTGCCAGTGAGCTGGAACAGGTGGCTCATGGATGGTATTGAGGCATCCAAGGTGCAATTTCATGCTGCAGTAGACTCTAATGTTGTTTCATCAAGAGTCATGGCTACATCTGTGTTCTCTTCTAGAATGGCCTGGCTCAGATGTACTGCCCTGTCACAGGATACCCAGTCTAAGGCTATGGATTTTCCTGTTGTGGGCAATTCTCTGTTTGGGGAGCAGGCAGAGAATTATATGAAGAAAATGGATGAGTATAGGACCACCTATAGGAGTGCACAGGCCAAAGAAAGGCAAGCCACCCTCAAAGGCAGCATGGCAGGGCAGGTCTTTTACCAAGCCCAGGCCTCCTTCTGCTTATGCCCAGAGGGGTTCTTTAGAGGAAGAGGCAGAAGGGGTCTAGTAAGCCTGCTTCTTCCCTCAACCCAAAGCCCTGCAAAGCAGGCTCCTGATGGGGTAGCCAGGGCCATTCTCCACTACCGGGCAGGCTGGCTTACTTTGTCCAGGACTGGAAGTCTGAACATCAGACAAGTGGGTCCTGGAAGTAGTAAGCCAGGGACTGGTTCTCAGCTTCAAAAAATTTCCAAAGATGAGAACCAGGTCTTTTCCACCTGCAAATCCATTAGAGGCACTTGCCTTAGAAACAGAAGTTTCTTCCCTCCTGGCTCTCAGAGCTGTGGAAAGGGTTCCACCCCTACACCAGGGCAAAGGGTTGTACTCCAGGTACTTCCTTACCCCAAAAAAGACAGGAGAATGGCGGCCCATCCTGGATCTCAGATATCTAAACAAGCACCTTTTAAAACCAAAGTTCAAAATGGTGAGACTGGGAATTATTTTATTTCTAAGGCCGGGACTGGTTAGCCTCCTGGCCCTCAAGGATGCCTATTTCCATGTTCTCATCAGAAGCTCCCATCGAAAGTACCTCAGATTCGAACTGCCCTCAGGCCATTACCAGTTCAGAGCAATGCCCTTCGGCCTCACCTCGGCCCCGAGGGTGTTCACAAAATGCCTGGCAGTAGTAGTTGCCCACTTAAGAAGGCAGAAGATTGCCATCTTTCCTTATCTGGATGACTGGCTCATTGTAGGCCAGTCTCCAGACCAGGTCAAACTATACCTACAAGTAACTCAGCAACTTCTTACATCTTTAGGTTTCCTTCTTAATCTTCCAAAGTCAGTCCTGGAGCCTTTCCAGCTTCACACCTTCATAGGCGCAGAACTGAACACAAAAGAAGCCAGAGCCTTCCTTCCTCTGGAAAGAGCAAGGACTTTGGTCTCTCTGGCCTCCTCTTTCACCCTGCAGGTCTCTCGACCAGCAAGGCATTTTCTACAGCTCCTGGGGCACATGGCTGCTTCTACAGCAGTAGTGCAGGGAGCAAGATTTCAGATGATGGATATTCAGTTCCATCTGAGAGCCTTTTGGTCTCAAAGGACAGACCCTCTAACCAAATTGATCCCAGTGACTCGAACCCTGATCCAGGCCCTTCAGTGGTGGCAGGACCAGAGCAATTTGAGACAGGGGGTTCCCTTCACTCCCCAGTTTCATTCTCTGACCCTTACTACAGATGCATCCCTCTTGGGGTGGGGAGCTCACATGGGCAACCTTACTGCCCAGGGGTTGTGGTCCCCTCAAGAATCTCTGCTCCACATCAGTTTATTGGAACTCAGAGCCGTCTTTCTAGCACTCCAGGTTTTTTCCACATCTGTTCAGAACAAGGTTGTTCAAGTCAGAACAGACAATACCACTACAATGTGGTACATCAACAAGCAGGGGGCACTCGGTCTACGGCCTTGTGCACCGGAGCGATGAAGTTGTGGTCTCTGGCTTATTCTCTGAACGCCTTGCTTACGGCAGTTCATCTCCCAGGCAAGGACAATGTCCTAGCGGATGCTCTCAGCAGGATTTCCCATGGCCATCACGAATGGGCACTGGATCCCCTAGTACTGGAGGTAGTATTTGCCAGGTGGGGCACCCCTCAGATAGATCTCTTTGCAGACCCAGACAATCACCAACTTCCCTTCTTTGCTGCAGGCCCCAGTGTTGGGCTCAGTCCTCTGGATGCCTTCCTACTCAGCTGGAAGGAAGTTTCTATGCTTTCCACCCCTCCCTCTTCTTTTCAAGGTGCTAGTAAAAATCAGATCTCAACCCTGCAAGATGATCCTGATTGCTCCAGATTGGGCCAGGCAGCCCTGGTACCCACTCCTCATGTCTTTAGCAGTACACCTTCCCCTGTGTCTTCCCAGGAATCACAACGTGTTGTCTTGTGCCCAGGGGAGAGTTTGGTATCCGAACCTCAAATCTCTCAATCTCAAGGCATGGCTCTTGAAGAGTTAGAGTTTGCTGACCTACACCTTTCCCAAGGCATATTGGAAATCTTGAAGGCCTCTAGGAAGCCTTCCACCAGGGCTACTTATAATTCAAAATAGAAAAGATTTTCCATATGGTGTGCTGGTAAGCATATTTCCCCAGAATCTGCTGACGTGCCCACGATTCTGGATTATTTGGTGCATTTGAATTCTTTGGGCCTGAGACCAGCTACCCTAAAAGTGCACTTAGCAGCTGTGTCTGTCTTTTATCAGCAGGTAAGCCCTCTTCTTTTCAGCTCACCCTGTGTTCTGCATGTTTTTAAAGGGTTGCTTCACACCAACCCTCCATTCAGGGACCCTGCCCCTGCTTGGGATCTTAATATTTGCATTGCTCAGCTTATGCAACCCCCTTTTGAGCCATTGTCTTCAGCAGAGCGTAAGTACTTGACTTGGAAAACTGTGTTCCTGGTAGCCATCACCTCTGCCAGGCGCACAAGTGAGCTACAAGCATTGTCAGTGGAGCCTGATTTTATCACCTTTCACAGAGATAAGGTGGTCCTCAGGACTAACAGAAAGTTTTTGCCTAAGGTGGTTTCAGACTTCCACCTTAATCAATCCATGTCTCTTCCTGTGTACTTCACTGACCATTCCTCCTCTGGCGAGAGGAGATTACACAGTTTAGATGTCAAAAGAGCCCTTAGTTACTATATAGAACGTACCAAGGGTCATAGGTTTGACTCCCCCCAACTGTTCCTTACCTATGGTGAAGTTGGTAAAGGGAGGCCAGCCACTAAAAGATCCATTGCCAGGTGGATTGTCTCTTGTATCCAATTCTGCTACGAGAAGTTGGGTAAAGTTCCTCCCTCAGGCCTGAGGGTTCACTCTACCAGAGGTACAGCTGCTTCTCTGGCTGCTGCCAGAGACATTCCTATTCTAGAGATATGTCAAGCGGCTACCTGGAAAATAGTTCACACTTTTACTAAGCATTACTCCCTGGATATCCAGGCTAGGAGTGATGCTCGATTTAACCTGGCTGTGCTTCAGAGCCTATTTCCTAAGTAGGTTCTGTCCTCCTCCATGGAGGTACTGCTGTGTATCTGTATATAAATCATAATATAGCAAGACTTCATGTTGTTTGAAGAAAATTACTCACCTTAGTAATGTTTCTTCTAATGGAGTCTTGCTATATTATGACCTCCCCCAGCCTGCCCCTCTCAGAACCTCTGCTTTTGGGATGTGGGTGGGCAGTCAGTGTTGGCACTTCATAGATGCCCACTTTATTTTCACCCTTTCTTAGGGTGCTTGGGTGTTATGCTTAATTTTCTTTCTTGAATCCCCTGACTTGAGTCTTATTTTGGGATCAAGAACAAAAATGTGTTTTTGTAGTTAGTAGCCAACGGGCTAGTGTAGGTTTACGGCTTCCACACAGAACCTTAGTGAGTTTTGCTCAGAAGATCTGACCGCTTAAGTTTGAGCTACAACAGACAGAGTGTTCAACCAAGCTCAGGCTCAAGATTCCATGCCCTGCATGGAAAGTTAACTCTTTCACCTCCGGAGCAGTTCTAACCTGGGGTTATACTGCATATGCCATAATATAGCAAGACTCCAGTAGAAGAAACAACATTACTAAGGTGAGTAATTTTTTCTTCTTGCTCCTAGTACAACTGAACTAATGGTATAGCTTCTAACTTTGCTGGGGCATTTAAACTCACTGCCCCAGACGTGCCACACCCCGTACCAGAAGCCACAGCCAATTATTATGCAGGTGGACCATGCAACCTGATTGACACCTTCAGCTTCGTCTGCAGTCCACTCTGCCCCCCCCCCCCAAACAAAGCTGAAAGAGAAAAGAAAAAGCCTGCAAAGCCAAACAAAGAAATTTAAATGCGATGGACTAGAGAGGGCAGAGCAGTGCTGGCCAGCTTGTTTGCTACCCTCTGCTACTAAACTTGGTACACCATGCCTTACTTGGAGTATCAGTAGCTACACCCTTGCCAGGGGCCATAAAAGCAGCAAGCAAATTTAGAAAAAACTCCTTTCAGTAAATAAAGGGAAGGCCTTGCTAGGAGTATACCTACAAATCAAAACACACTACACAACATATTTTTTTTTTGCAAATTTTGACTTTAGTTCTCCTTTAAGTTTTGCAGTGTTGCACACATCCATGATATATTATCCCTTTGTAGAAGAATCTTTCCTAAATAGCACAGTTAGTGACAGACCCCAAACGTGCAATATTTGATAGGTTGGTGCTACTGACATGTTAAAGAGCAACTCTGCACTTCAGCACGTGCTTTCATAAATAGAATGTTTCAGCTGTTACAGTTTACTAGACAATACATTTTTTTCATGTTCAGTGTTCCTTTTCAAGATTTACAGCACATCTTGGTTGTTCATATAAAAAGTCTGTATAGAAACCATTCGTCTCTCCCCCATGTTGACCAGGTAACAAGGTCTATCCACGTCAAACTCTGTACCTTGTACAGGCTAAAAAAACAACTTATCCCAGAGGCTAGATGAGCAGTCGCCTCCAGTGTCCTCCTACCCACATTAACCTATGCTGCCCTGTAATCCAGGACATGGCAAAGGGCGAGGTTAGCAGTCTTCAGGTCCTACACAACAGGGTTGCGAGGTCTGCGACAATGTGTCAGCCAAGAAGCCATCCCTGCATCTCACTAGCCCAGCTGCAATGTCCTTCTTTCGAGGCTCGTCTACAGTATCCCCTGTTCTGCCATGCATAGGAATTGCAGAGCCCGGTGGCCCCACCAGACCTAACAGGAATAATCATGGCTAAGCCTAACCCTCGAATGCTCAGGACCTCACATCTGTCCCTGCTGGCAACCCCCAGAATCAAGACTCACAAAGGAGGCAGTTCCTTCGCTCTCACAGCCCCTAAACTGTGGGTGGAACACTCTCCCACCTCTATTACAGGAAGCCCCCTCGCAACCAATCTTTCGCACTAGGCTTAAGTCTCATTTGCTTGGGACAAGCTCATGCCACTGTGAGGGTACGGGGTATTCACCCCCAATCCTAATCACAACACCCCCCCCCTTCTCACCTTAACCTACATTAAATCATGCCTTAAATCCTTAAATCGTTCAAGTGTTGCACTTATGGTCTACGATTTGAATAATTGCCTCTACTGTTATCCTCATTATCTTGTTTATTTCTCGTAACCCTGTATCACCTGACTGTATGTATTGTATTGCTTCTGTTCCCTGGGTCACCCCTGAAAAAGGGACCTTCGGGCCCAGTGGGCCAACCCGGTCATCAAAATTCAATAAATAACTTCACCGTGCCTTTGTTTATGATGTAGTGCTCACCATGACAGCGGACTGTCACAAACAGCAATTATGTGGTTAGCAGGGAGAGTCTGATACATTTTGAAAAACTTAGTGAAATAATTGCTGCATTATCTGCAATGTGTAGTAGACTAACAGCAGGGAAAAATAAAGAAAAAAAAAATTAAGATAACCAGAAAACAATAGTCGCAAGATAAATGGTGTGAATATAGCGGTTTTAAGCTTTTTATTATAATAGAGAGTTGCTCTTTAAATTAATCACCAGAACTGTAGCCATCAGTATGGTGTGAGGATACCAAGAAGTCTGGAAATAAGAAGTTGTACAGCATGGTACTCCCACAGGGTGTCAACCTTACCTGGTTATCAAAAGAATAAAAAGTAGTTGACCAGTGGGTTCAGTAGCCCTGCCCTCAGTAACTGGTTGTTAAAGCAGCAGTGCAAGAAAATGGTGACAATTTTGACCCATACTTTTTTTATTCTGTTTTAGATTGGCCCTTGTATGATACCCTTGTTTCTACAATTTAAGTCTGCTTTAGTACTTTTTTTCACATTTGAAATAATAAAAGGTGCACTCCTTTTAATATGGCTCAGACCAGTTTTTCATCACTATTCCCAGCTGCTTTTGAACACCTGCTATTTTATAAGGTCAGGGAACGCCTCTTGCTGCATGCTGTTTCATTCTAGTCACAACAGAAGTAATTTTATACAATTGATGTACAAAAACAGCCGAGAACACTGATGAAAACCTGCTCCAAGCCATATTAAAAGGAGTGTTCCTTTTATTATTCCAGCAATGAACAACGAAATATTGGAACTGAACAAGACACCTTGTTGAAAAACGAAATGTAAACCATCTTCCAGCTACTAACATGGTGTGCTGCTGTGCAGTCCAGTAATTAGGGGGAAAAAGTTTTATAATTTGTGTTCTGACACAGTTGTCGGGAGTGTCCACATTGTGCTAGCCCGAGTAAATTCCCAGGCCTTATTGCAGCACTGGCGCAAAGTATTGCGAGTGAGGGTGTGTGTGTGTGTGTGTATATATATATTTTTTTTTTTTTTTTTTTTTTTACAATTAAGGCACACTGAGCCGAGGCTTGTTTCCAGGTGCGTCTTGGTAGCACAGGGAGCTTATGGTCACACAGTATGCAAGTGGTGACTGTGGGAATCAAAACCCATTCCTCCTGGTCTGCAGCAGAGTGCTCTTAACCACTATACTATACTGCTTCCCAAAATGGGAAGTGATATACTTGTGCCTGGGTGTTGATGCAAATTTTGGCAAAAGTGATGGCACTAGAATCGGGATCTTATTGTGAGCTCTGGCATATTTATTTGTTTAGTGCTGTCAGAAAGAACCATTTTTGGGTAGCATATGGTTGCCTTAACTTGTCTTACAGCACGGATCACGTCCACACTGGATGAGGGTGTATGTCTGAAACCATACCAAAGGCTGGCCCTTGAAAGGGTTTGAGCACGGTTTTAGAACACAGTGAATGGGTAGCACAGTTTTAGAATACAATGGTGGCACGATTTTAACTGTGCTGCAGTGTGTACACCAACATCTTAACAGAACTGGAAACTGTTTTAAAGCCCTAGTTGTGTACAGGGCCTAAATCCTTGGTTGAAATCTCTCCAGAACCATGTATTGTACGTCACTGAATAAGCCACACATCTCCCTGTCCTTCAGTCTTCTTAGTTGTAAGATTGTATAGACCCTAGAGGTCTCCACTGAAAATGAGATGTTACATCTGTGCTCTTGGCAAAAAATAATAAACTAATACTCCAGCAGTAACACAGGTTTGATAAAATTGATTATTCTGTACTACCAGTCATCAGCCTTGGAGCTGTAAAACATTTTGCTAATCTAGTCATTTATTTTCTTATGCTTGCGCTGCACATCAGCTGCTACAACCTCTAACTTCGGTTAAAAATTAGGACAGACTTAAACAGAACATATGATTTACATTGTCCTTTTGATGTGAGAGGTCTAAAGGACACTTTCTGAAACTGCTCCATCAGGAGAGTGTTAGCAACTTTTCACAGTGACTGTGTTTTTTCTGTTAAATTCTGTGTTATTATTGTAACTTTATGTGGGGTACTTTAAGATAATTTGGGGCTCGTTAGGATAGGGAGGGTTTCTTTTTTCTTGTTACTTCTCTCCTGTAGCAAGAAGAATCTTGTTTTAATATCTGGTTGGTTGGGGATTGTGTGGGGGGGCAGGATTTCATTATATTGGGGTGGTGGATTATTACTGTTTATTGTGGGTGTGTGAGATACATGACTGGGATGTAGGCATGTTTAATATAAACTTTGTTTTAGAGTGACTGGTGGTGTGTGTGGTTTTGTGTCTTGGTTTGGGAGTTTCCTTATCATTTAGTGCTGTCTCGGGACTGGTCTTGCCAAGTAGGGGATGTGTTGGTGCCATGGCCTTCTCCGTATCACCTGTGCTGCCTTTCGGCTATACGACCTTCGCCACTTTACCGACCTCCTGGTTTCTGGTATTGCAGCGAGGCACTGCAGGGTGGTCGGTATTACTAGGAGGCGTTTGGTTCGTCAAGTGCTGAGGGCAGCTGAGGAGGGGGTGGTGAGCAGCATTGAGGTTGTCCAGTGCAGGAGACGCCCTTGGTGTAAACGTGGCCTAGGGAGAGGCCCGGCATGTTTGGTTTCCATACCCAGGGTTCCCACTGGACCACGTGGGCAGGCAGCTAGAGGACCGGCTATGTCCTCTAATCCTCTTCAGGCAGTGCTTTGCAATGCCAGATCAATGAGGAACAAGACTGTTTTTGTGGACTTGATTTCTTCTGTCGACCTGGCTTGCATCACGGAGACCTGTCTGGGTGACGACGTGGGCCCTATTTTTGAGGTCGCCGTTCCCTCTGGGTGTACTGTGGTGCACTGTCTGAGGAAGGATCGCAGGAGTGGAGGAGTGGCTGTCGCATTTTGATCTAGTCTGGGCTTCTTGTTGCACCCAGTTGGTAACACCCGATCCTTTGAGTGCGTTGCTGTGCAGGTTGCAGGATTCTCCTCATTTTTCGCCTCCCTGGGGTCTGAGGGGAATTCCTGCGGGATGAAGTGGACTTTGTCGTCGACCAGGTGTTGGAATCCCCCAGGTGTTTAATCCTGGGAGACTTCAGTGCCTGGGTCGATGATGAATCCTCACGATTTGGTTACGACCTTCTCCAGTTGATGCAATCTCTGGGCCTGTCACAAGCAGTTGCTGCTACTACTCATCAACACAGCCACACACTCGATCTGGTGTTGCAGCTGGGTCTTGAGATTGACAACCTCAAGATTGGTCAGGTTGTCTGGTCTGACCATTGCAACTTGGAGTTCCGCTTTGCGGCCACCCCTGAAAGTCTCTCCCCTGTGGAGATGGTCGGCTATTGCCTCTTAAGGGGTGTTGACCCAGAGGGACTATTGGTGTTGGCTGACCTATCTAGGGTTGATGCAGTGTGTGCGATTGGCACTGGAGAGGCTGTGACTGCCTATAATAGGGCAGTTAGTGCAGCTCTAGATGCCATCGCACCAGTCCATATACAACCCAGATCCTCTCCCTTGAGATCCCCTTGGTTTGATAGAGATCTCAAGGTGATGAAGATCGGGGGTCGGAAGTTGGAGCGTTGCTGGCGGAAGACCCGGCTGGAGGCAGACAAGCTGGCCATACATTTTCACTATGCTGAGTACCAGGGGCTATTTCCCGTAAGAAGGCATAATTTCTGTCCAGGGAAATTGCTGCAGGGAGAAACAGACCATCTTAGCTGTTTCGGACCGTGGACAGGCTTTTATATCCTGCCTGTCTCCAGCCGGAAAAAGCTTTTTCAACCTCTTTATGTGAAGAGTTTGCTCTGTTTTTCTCCGACAAGAGCATCAGCCATCTGGTTGGGGATTCCGCCAGGGAGGCTTTTGCCTCGCAGTGATTGAGTTGGGAGTTTCAGAGGCACTCGGTCTGCTTGGGAGGAGCTTAGGCCTGTGGAGGTGTCTGACGTGACTAAGGTGATCTTGGAGCTGAAGCACACCTTTTATGAACTGGACCCGGCACCGACACATTTCTTAATGGGATGTGTCAATGTCGTTGGCTCGGTGTTCGCCAGGATTGCCAGGTGCTCGATGATGGAGGGGGTCTTCCCAGTTGCTCTGAAAGAAGCACTGGTGAAGCCCCTCCTAAAGAAATCTTCTCTTGACCCAAATGTCCTGGCGAATTACCGTCCGATCTCCAGCCTGCCTTTCTTGAGCAAGGTTGTTGAGAAATTGGTGGCACATCAGCTTGAGGATCACCTGGTGTCCTCTGATATCTATGAACCTTTCCAGTCTGTTTTTTGGGCCAGACACAGCACTGAAACTGCTCTAGTGAGAGTGCATAATGATCTGCTTAGGACTAGAGATAGAGGAGACGCATCACTTCTTGTGCTCCTCGATCTCTCCTCAGGTTTTGACACTGTGGATCATGTCGTGCTTCTTGATCGGCTCTTTTGAGTTTTGTTGACTCGCCGACACTATCATCAAATGATTTGAGTCCTGTCTCTTGGACAGTGTGTAGCGGGTGGCAATGGGGAATTTCTCCTCCTCCCCATTGCTTCTGTCTTGTGGAGTGCCTCAGGGCTCGACCTTGTTGCAGATTTTGTTCGCAGTGTATATGCTGCCTCTGGGTGAGATCATTCGACAATACAGTGTGGAGTTTAACTGCTATGCAGATGACACCCAACTGTATTTGTCTTTTGCACCTGTAACATCGGGAACAGTCAATGTGCTTAACAGCTATCTGGCTAGAATCAATGACCAGATGGCTTCCAGCTGGCTGAGACTCAACCCGTCTAAGATTGAGGTGCTGGTGATCGAGCCTACTCACAGGCATGATGGGTTACCACCTGGGGCTGAGTCTGGTCTTCTTCTAGGGTCTGCTTCGTTGGTGGTTTCTCTGAGGGAGTGAAATCTGGGTGTGATCCTTGATTGCAGATTGACCTTTGAAGATCAGGTGTCAGCTGTAGTCAGCAGTGTTTTTTACCACTTGCGGAACATTGCCCGGATTAAGCCCCTCATTCCGCCTGAGGACCTGCCGACACTAGTACATGCCTTCGTGACTTCTAGGCTTGACTACTACAACGCTCTGTACTTCGGGGTCATGGGAGAGACCCTCCACAGGCTGCAGCTAGTGTAGAATGCAGCGGCCCGGTTGCTGACGGGGCCTTCGAGGTCCAGTCATGTAACTCTGGTCCTGCGTGCTCTGCACTGGCTGCCAGTCAGGTGGAGGGTCCTTTTCAAGGTGGGTCTTCTCACCTTTAAGGCCCAATATGGGCTGAGTCCTGGTTACCTGTCTGATCTCCTGACACCGGTGTCCCCTGCTCGCTCCCTCTGCTCCTCCTCCTCGAGGGGCCTCCTGGACGTTCTCAGGGTTCGGCTCAAGACCTCTGGAGATCATGCTGTTAGTGTCTCTGGGCCGATTCTGTGGAACTCGCTTTCGTCTGCAGTCCGGGAGGCTCCCTCAATTGAGATATTCAGGGGGAGGATAAAGGCCCACCTCTTCAGCCTGGCCTTTGACTGTTGACATCTATTTTAGTTTTGGCCAGTCTCTTGAAGTCTGACTTCTGGAAACCTCTATTTTACTGAATTTTAATCTTGTTATAATCTTGTTTTAATCTATTGCTGTGTGTCCTCGTTTGCGTTCGGTGCCTAGAGCCTCTGGGATTGGGTGCCCTATAAATAAAATTGCCTTGCCCTAGTTGTGACCTTTACTTACACCTGCCATGGAGAATACCAAGTATTTTTCAAATACGAGTACTCTGTCAATGAAATAAAAATGCTTAAATAGGGAGAATATTCTGCGCTGTGGTGCTTGGTGCTAAATAATTGCTTCAGGCAGTTGACAGGTTGGCTCTGATACAATATGTAGTTCAAAACAAGCTGCATGATAGTTTAAGCCTCGGAGGAGCTGCTGTCAACAATGACTGTCCTGAGGCTGAAAGATGTTTTCTTTTTGTTTAAAGAACAGGTAGCTAGCATATAGTTCTGCAAACACGAGACTAAATGAAATTAATATTTTTAACTTACTGCTCAGTTGTCCTTCCTATGATGTACAGTTAATTTCTGGCAAGGTATCCCTGAATAGAAATTAATTTGGTGCTGTGTTGCACCTTTCATATACAGTATGTCAAAGCAGTGAGTTAAATACAAATTGTGTTGATTTTCTATGTGGTGTAAACGCTGCAGCTATTGAACCCACTAATACCACACAAAGACTTACTACATTACAGCCGACCTTACTGAGAGAAGTGATGTTGGTCAGGACACTGAGGGTAACTGTGGTGGTCTTCTGAAAAGTGCTGTGGCATCTTTTAACAACCAGAGATGGACAGAAGGGACCTTCATTTTTCTTGCAGCACTGTAGTGCCCATCATGAATGTGTTAAGTGCCAGGTAGCATGTCGGTGTGCTTTACTGTGTGCAGTTCTGGAGGCCATACCTGAAACGGGATGTCAAACTGCTGGAGGGAGTGCAGTTGAGGGGGCGACAAGGATGATTCAGGGGATGGAGGGTAAGGACTATGCGAATAGGCTGGGAGAACTGAATACGTATACCCTAGAGGACAGGAGGGATGGGGGGACATGATCGAACCTTCAAGTACCCGGAGGGAATCAACTGGGGGGGACGGGTGTTTAAATGAAGGAATGGAAGAGATACCAGGGGGCACGGGCTGAGAATAGAGGGGGGAAGATTCAGGAGGGAGATGAGGCATTACTTCACAGAGAGAGTGGTGTCGAAGTGGAACACTCTACCAGATAGGGTGATATCAAGCAAGAATGTTCATAGCTTCAAGAGGGCATGGGACAGAGAGCGAGAGTGGGTAAGGGTGGGGGAGGAAGTGGACAACCAAGAAGGGAGGGTAGAGGATGGGGCAGCTGCAATCTTGTGTGCTAGGTGCACAATCGAGCAGACATTGATAGATCGGGGGTCTGTTTCTGCTGGCACATTCGTATGTTCATATGCAACATTAGTATCGTATGTGGGCCAAAACATAGAGCTTCTGTGGCTCAGTATTATCTGTCTTGCTTGTGTAACGTCATCATGCCCTACGTCGGCGCAGTCTTACAACTAGATCTTGGCAAGGCATTTCTGAAAACTGGGAAGTGAGCTTACAGTCTTTAAACATGATGAAACTAGTGAAAATGGCACACTAGTCAAGGTAAAAAAACAATATATTCTAAAATGCCCCTTCCCCCAATCATCTAACTTGCTACAATCTCCATTTTAAGATCGCAACCTGGGGGGGGGTTGGGTATCTGTTAAGCAAGAGATTAGAAAGTTGACACTAAGTCTCACGTTTGGGGTCTTTACACTTACCAAAACAGATAACATTGTTAAGGACTTAAATATAAGGGCTTAAATTTAATTTAAAAATAGTTTGTTTTGCTGCACTTATCTACCTCACATTTAAAGTTAGAGACTGGAAAATTCAGTACAAATCTGTGAGTTAGAGGTCTTGAAACGTACAAACTGTGGTGCAGTTTGGATAATTAGTTTTAAAATTAGACTGACAAAACTGAAGTTTAAATTTTGGCAAAATTTTACAGAAGCGGAACTGTAATTCCACCAACAAAAAATGTAATTTTGCCTAACCCAGTTTCTCTCCCATTTTTGCGTGATGTGCACTCTATGTTCACGCGTGAGAAGCATTCTTATTTACAGTGAATTGGTACATAGACACAAAAGTGACATTAACATGCAATGCTAGCAGCCCTGGCTTCACAGACTAACACAGGAAAGCAGTAGAGGTGGGGCAGAAAAAAGCATTTTCAGATCTTCCAGGAACAGTCTTCACCACTGATCCCCATTCCTGAGTCTAAGACGGAGGCGGTAGGACCCTGTGGGAGCCAAAACCTTTCTGGTGAGGGCTGGTGACATGAGGCCCCGCAAGCACCCGTTGGTGTGCAGCAGACCTTCTGAGAAACAGGGCAGTTGAATTGGTGCCAGAGTCGAAATGGAACCCAGGGCTGTACTCCCACTACTTCCTGGTACCAAAGAAATCAGGGGGAATGTGCCTCATTCTTGACCTCACAGATCTGAACAAATACTTTTTTTAATCATTCATTTGTTCTGTTTATTCACAAATACACGGATCAAGAAAAAAATCAAGTTTATTTCTCTGGATTTTTTGCTACCCTAACTAAAACACCAAGACTGGCTAGCATCACTAGATATGTAAGATGCATATCAGCACATACTGTTGCACCCCAGCCACCACAAGTATCTTTAGATCTCCCTTGGGGGGGAGGGGGGGGTGTATATTGGTCATCGGGTTACACTGTAGGAACCTTTGCCATTGGAAATGGGGAATCCACACGGAAGATTTTCAGTAGTACATCTGAGGCTGCCCACGCTGTCTGTGTCCACTGGCATCACCGACCCTATATGGGTGTGGGCGGCCCCACTTCCTCGTCAGTTCTTTCCTGCCATCTACTTGCACACACAGTCTCTGCGGCAGGGCCATCGCAGTGCTTCGCGCCTTATTCAGCCTACGTCCAGTTTTCTTCTGTCTCTCCACAAAATCTCTAAAAGAGATTTTTTTTTTGTTTGTCGAGAGTTAATCTGTCCTCCTCTTCTCTCTTCCGGCGCTGCCGCTGCAGGAAGAAGATTTCCTATGCAGACCAACACTCTGTATCTGTTGTCTTGGGCTAAACCACAAAGTCTCCAACTTCGAGCTCTACCAGAAATTCAAACAACCAACCCTTTGACAATGCAAGAAGGCACTCAAGAAATTCCTGATGGAGCAGCAGGTAGCCAACTCTGGGCAAGGGTCCTCTGGAGCCCGGCCACTTCGTCGCCCACTGAGTTCATGAGCTCCCAGGCCTGAGACAAGTCCTGGGGGGGCACAGAAAAGACCGGGATCGTAATCTCTTCCCCGGCGGCCATCCCATTGGCCTCTCCATCCGGGGGGGGGGTTGATGAACAGACCAGTTGTCCAGGGACGAACAGACCAGCTGTCCAGGTCTTTCTTCCTACCAGACCCATGCCGACAGCATCTCCGCCCAGAATCTCAGGGCAACCGGCCGTCGACCTCCAGGTCGTCAGCCCCTCTTCTGTCGATGATTTGACTCGCTGACGGCTACCCCATTGATGCCTGTCCCTTCCTATCTGAGGGCTACAGGCTCTCAGGTCGGCAGGTCGCCGGCATCTGTACTGTCTAATCCCCCTCCATCGACTATGACCATGGACCTGAACGAGTTAAATTTACGTTAAATTTACTAATGTTCTGGTCCAGCAGTTGTGCCTTCAAAAGGCCGTCGACGGCGGCTTCGTCATGGACTCCCATTCGTCGCCCAAGGGGAACCTCCCCCATTCCCGACAACTGTTCAGATCCAGATGAGGAGGTCGATGTCGAGTAGTACCACCCTGACCTCATCCTCCTAGATGACATTGAGGATGAAGAGGAGGAGGAGAAGGAAATCCTCCTTTCTGACAAGTCCACTGCCTCTTTGGTTAGTGAGAACTCAGTTAAGCATACTCTGAGGTCTCCTCCTGAAGATGCTACCTTCTATAATGTCCTGAAGTAGCTGTCTGTAACTATGGGCTTCCAGACTGAGGAGGAGGATGTCACCACGGAGAACCTGGCTGACTACTTGGAGATCCCTGATTCTCTACCTAAAATTATCTCTCCAACGCTGCTAGCCCTCAAAAATGCCACTATGGCAGCCTGGCAACAGGTCAGCCTGGTGCCAACTATGCCACGCAGGGCAGACATTGTATACTGCCCCCCAGGGCCTTCCTTTCTTTGCGGGCCAGGCTGAAACCGACTCGGTTGTCTTTAAGGTAGCCCCTGATTGGTCTAAGGCACCCATGCAACTTAAGTCCCTTTCCCCCAGACAAGGAATCCTGCAGGCTTGACCCCTGGGGTAAGAGGGTTTACGCTTTCTCTACCTTAGGGCTGAGGATTGTAAACTATTTTTCACATATGGGCAGCTTACAAAATGCTAATTGGAGGAAGGGCAAGGTAGCTGCCCCAGCCCTCCCTGATGACACCCAGAACTACAGAGGATGTCAACAAACACCTTCTTCAGGCCTTGTATGAATTGGTCGACACACTGGCCAAGGCTGCTGCCACAGGCATTTGCCTTTGTAAGCATTCCTGGATGAGGGTCTCTGGCTTTGCAACTGTTGTGCAAAATAAGGTGCTCAGTGCCCTATTCAGTGGCATCAAGCTCTTCGTCCCTGATTTCCAGGACCTCATTAATGATCTGCAGGCCACTGGCATGGCCCTTAAGTCAGTCCACTCTCTCTACCATACTGAACTCTGTGGTAGCGGACACTCTACTTTTCCTAGACAGACCAGTAGACCAGGCTTTGGCACCCGCACTCAGGGGTAAGTACAGAGCTTCCTTGCCCGCCCCCTCAAACTCTGGAGCAGTGTCCAAGCGTTCCAGAAACGACATACCAACTTGTACAGCTGATCCCATCTCAGCTTGACTCCTTGCCAGACCCCCCTCCTGTGGCCCAGGCCCAGGAGGTGGTGATCGGAGGTTGATTCTACCTCTGTCTGAATCAGTCGAAAACCATAACTTCAGAAGCGTGGAACCTACAGATTTTAGAGAGTGATCATACCCTGGAACTCATTCAGCTGCCTCCAGATACCCCTCCTCCACCTATCCCCCGGCCCACTTGTCTGTTTTCCAGGAGGAAGTACAGTCTCTGCTGCGCAAGCATGCAGTCGAGCTGGTGCCAAAGCATCCGAGAAATCAGGGGTTTTTACTCCAGGTTCTTCCTGGTCCCCAAACAGACTGGAGATGTGAAGCCTATTTTGGATCTCAAGGACCTCTAGTCTCTTTGTCCAGTACAAAAGGTTCCTGAAGGTGACTTTGCCCGGCCTCTTTCTCCTCCTCAAGATCGGGGACTGGCTCTGCTCACTGGACATGTAGGATGTTTACTTGCACATTGCAGTCTTTCCTCCTCACGGAAGGTTTCTTCGCTTCGCTATTCAGGGAGAGCATTATCAATTCAAGGTGCTGCCCTTTGGTTTATCCTCTGCACCACATCTTTACCAAATGCTTAGCAGCGGTCTCAGCAGCTCTCAGAAGAGAGGGACTGTATGTCTTCCGTTACCCGGATGATTGGCTGCTGAGGTCCCCTGTCCAGGGATCAGCTGTGGACAGCTCTGGAGCTCACTCTCTGGCTTTTCCACTGTTTGGGCATAACAGTCAGCCTGTCCAAATCTGTTCTAGTACCATCCCTAAGACTGCAATACATCTGGGTGGTTTTGGACTCCGAGCAGGGGAAGGCCTTCTTACCCCAGAACAGGACAGAATCCCTTACAGCTCAGGTTCGGAAAGTAGCTTAGAGTTGGTACATTCCTCCCAGGCTGTCTCTGGGGCTCCTGGCTGCAGCCATTCCCACCGTTCCACTGGCCAGGCTTCACATACGCATCCTTCAGTGGACTCTCAGAGTGCATTGGGACCAGCACACGGATGAGCTGGACCAACCAGTCCTGGTCTCCTCCCCAGTCTGCAGAATTTTGCAGTGGTGAATGGACTCCTCGATTCTTCTTCAGGGAGTCCCTTTCCAGGACTCTTCTCCCCAACAGATCCTCACCATGGATGCGTTGGGTCTGGACTGGGGAGCCCACCTGGGTCCCTTTCAGACCCAGGGCTTCTGGTCCCAGTGGGAAGCCGCCCTGTATATCAGCATCCTGGAGATGAGCGGTGCTCTATGCCCTGCTGGCATTTCAGGAACACCTTGCTCCAGGCCAGCTGCTGGTGCAGTCGGACAATCTGAGTGTAGTCTACTACATCAACAAGCAGGGCGAGACTCACTCGTACCCCCTTTGCAGGGAGGCCATGCGAGTATGGTACTAGGCACCGGAGCACAATCTGGCACACATCCCTTGTGTTCTCAGTACCCTGGCGGACAGTCTCAGCAGGACTCAGTCCAGCATGCACAAATGGGACCTTCTGTCATCTATAGCAGAAAATCTGTTAGACAGATGAGGTCGTCCAGAGTTGGACCTTTATGCGTCCCCCACTCAACGCAAAACTGATCTATTTCTGCTCGCTAGATCCAGGGCCTGGAGTTTCCTGGTGAGACTTGTCCCTTACATGCAGTGGGAGATTTCTGTATGCATTTCCTCTGTTTTCTCTAATAGAGGGTGCTGATCAAGTTGCAAATAGAGGGGGCCAGCATGATTCTTGTAGCTCCATTCTGGCCTCTCCAGATATGGTTACTTCTGTTTCAGAAGCTGGCAGACGAACCTCTGGTCCCTCCGCCCCTTTCCAAGAATCTGCTGACCTAGTATCGGGGGACCCTGGTCCATTCCAACCTCAGGTCCCTCCATCTGCATGCATGGCTGCTGACGACATAGCCATCGCCGGGTTCAGGATCTCTAACAGGGTAGCGGACGTCCTGGCGGCCACCCGCAAGCTTTCCACATGTGCCACTTAAGTCATGAAGTGGAAGTGGTTTGTCACCTGGGCTGCCAAGCATTCCCTGGACCATTTCACCTGTCCTGTGAAGCATATCCTGGACTACCTGATTTCTTTGTCTGACTCAGGCCTCCAGTATGCCTCCCTCAAGGTTCACCTTTCCGCTGTTTCTGCTTTCCATGATCCCATGGGTGACCGCAGTATAGATCAGCTGGATGTCTCCCATACATTTCTGAGGGGAATCCTGCACCTGAAACCCCTAATTATTTCATCTGTCCTGGTTTGGGTCTTGAATTTTATTTTGAAAAAGTTGCCGCTGTCTCCTTTTGAGCTATGCGTGGCTTGTGATTTGCGCTGCCTCTCTTGGAAAGCGCTATTTTTAGTTGCCATTACTTCTGCTCGAAGAATTTCAGAGCTTCAGACCTTCTGGTGCGAGGAGCCGTATTTGATTTTTCACAAAGACAGGGTACCTTTGTGCATGAATCCTAAGTTTTTATCCAAGGTGGTTTCTGAGTTCACAATCAGTCTATCCACCTTCCTGTTGATTTTCATGAGCGTGCTGGTCCAGTGGAAGCAGTGCTCCATATGCTAGATGTGCGCAAGACTTTGAAGTATTATCTGCTACAGACTAAGGAATCCAGAAAGTCTAAGCAGTTGTTTCTCTTCACCCCAGACAGAGCGGGCGCTTCAGTTTTGTAGTTTCAGCTTTAGTACTGACGGCCAAAAATTACAAGATGTTCTAAATAAATTAATTGATTGGGCTGATTGAGCTGGTATGATTGTTAACCAGAATAAATACGAACATACGAAATTTGCCAGCAGATAAAGGCCTAAAGGTCTGTCAAGTCTGCTCGAATGTGCAGCTAGCACCCCTTATTCTGCAGCTGCCCCTCCCTTCCACTCTTCCCCTTCATTAACCCTCCCCCTTGTCCTGTCCCATCCTCGTTTGAAGCAGTCCACTGTTCTACTGCATACCACTTAAGGAGGTAACACATTTCACCCAGCCACCACCCTCTCTGTAAAAAAAGTGTCTCCTCATCGCCCTCCTGAACCTTCCTCGCCTCCAGTCTCGTATCATGGCCCTTGGTGTCCCTCCCTCCCTTACTTGAACAGCCCTCTGTACTTGTCTTATTTATTCCTTTCATGTATTTAAAGGTTTCAGTCATGTCACCCCTGTCTCCTCTCCTCCAGTGAGTACATGTTCAACTCCTTCAACCTCCTCTCGTATGATAAGTCCCCCAGCCCCTTGATCATCTTTGTTGCTCTGCGCTGCACCTCCAGTAACTTAATGTCCTCTTCAGATACAGACGCCAGCACTGCACGCAGTACTCCAGGTGTGGTCTAACTAATGACCTATACAGTGGCAGAATCACCTCCTCCCTCCTCGAGGATATACCCCTTGCAATACAACCCAGCATTTTGTTGGCCTTTGCAGCTGCCTTCCTACATTGTGCCGAGTTGTTCATTGACCCTGTAATGAGCACACCCAGATCCTTCTCCTCCTCCTCTGTCTGGGCTAGCTGCACTCCCCCTAGCTGGTAACTCCTCCTTGGGTTCTTTATCCCAAAATGCAGCACCTTGCACTTTTTGGCATTAAAGCCCAGTTGCCAGCTGTCTGACCAGGTTTCAAGCTTTGCCAGATCATCCTGCAACCACTGCCATCCCCCTAGGTCATCCACCACCGCGCCTACCTTGGTATCATCAGCAAACAGACTGATCTTGCTCTTGATGTCCCGTGATATGTCTGCAGTGAATATCCCAAACAACACTGGTCCCAACACTGAGCCCTGTGGAACACCACTCGTCACTGCCCTTGGGTGTGAGAGCTCCCCACCCACCACCACCCTCTGTTGCTTTTCCTGCAGCCAGTTTCCTACCCATCTCACCAGCTTTGCACCCGCCCCTGCTGTGCCTACTAACTTCCTTCCCAGCCTTCCATGTGGCACTGAGTCGAATGCCTTACTGAAGTCTAGATACAGGACATCCACTGCATGGCCCCTGTCCAGTTGCCTAGTTACCCAGTCATAGAACTTGACCAGGTTGGTTTGGCAGGATCTGCCACGTATGAAGCTATGCTGTCTGCTGTCCTGCAGTCCTTTGACCTCTAGGAGGGCCACCAGCCTCTCCTTCAGGATGGTCTCCATTAGCTTACCCACGATGGATGTGAGGCTCACTGGTCTGTAGTTTCCCGGTTCATCCTGGGGTCACTCTTGTGGAGGGGCACCACATGAGCCATCCTCCAGTCCTGAGGTACACACCCGAATGTAGTGAAGCATTAAATAGGTCTGCCAAAGGTCCTGCAAGGACCTCCGCTCCTTCAGTACCCTGGGGTGGATGCCATCTGGGCCTGGCGCCTTGTCCACCCTCAGTGCCTTCAAACCCTCTCGAACTCTGCTCTCCATGATTTCCCCATCTGTCACCACTTCCCACCCTGCTTCTGCCATTTCTCCCACCTTGGGTGTCACCCCCCTCTTCTCTTTAGTAAATACTTTTTTTTAATTTATATTGTTTGCGCCCCCCTCCTCTCTCCGCCGGTTGTCTGCCCGGTCACGGACCCCTCAGCTGCGGCATCCCCACATGAGCCGAACTCCCGGGACACCCTGGATTACCCCCCAGGGCGGAGACGTGGCACCCATCCTCCCTTTTGGGTGCCACAAACAACGGGATAGGGCGGAAGTCAGCCTGGGGAGACGATTGCAGCCTGAGGGGCGGGCATCATTTAGGCGGAGAGAGGCGGGCTGAGAATTTCTCCCCATAGAGGGGCGGGAACATGCAATGATGCCAGCGTCCGTCCCGCCCCTTGAAAGTCTTTTTGTCCCATATGCTGAGGTACTCCTGGCCTCCACCAGGTGTCCCCATGCATCGGTGACATCCCGCGCCCTCCCCCCAGAGAAGGAGAGCAGTCGTGGGACGCTCGATCCTTCTTCCCCCGGCTGGCCCTCTGACGATCTAAGCTCGTTCCCGAACCCAGGTCGCCGCATCGCAAGCGAAATCCAATCACGCGCCCAGCTGGCCGGCCCTTCTCTTTAGTAAATACTGAGCAGAAATACTCATTTAGTGCTTCCGCCTTATCGCACCCTGCTTCCACCCAACCCCCCTCCTTCCTAATCCTTACTGTGTGGTCCTTACAACTCCTTTTCTCCCACTGATGTACTTAGAGAAGTCCTTCTCCCCCTTCTTAATGCCTTGTGCCAGCCTGAGTTCCATAGATGCTTTGGCTCCCCTTACTGCCCTTGTCACCTCCTTCGATTCTGTCAAGTACTCCTCCCTGTCCTCCCCACTCCCTGTTTTCTTGTACTTCCTAAAGGCAGCTCTTTTCCTCCTTACCTTTTCCATGACCTCCTTGCTCAACCAGATCGGTTCTCAGCCCTAGCCTTCTTGCTCTGGGCTTGCAGCAGGTTTGGTTGCCTCCACTATCCCCAGCTTTATGAGCTCCCACCTCTGGTTAGTGTCCATACTAGATTGAATTCTGGCCAGGTACCCTTTACCACGCTCCCCATCCTCCCAAAGTCGGCCCTCCTGAAGTCCAGCACTATTGTGCCAGACTGCACCCTTCCTTGCCCATATCCAGTGTGAGCCATACTGAGTGGTGGTCACTCCTGACAGCGGTTCCTCCACTGTAAGTTCTCTCACAAAGTCCCCATTTGCCAGCACAAGGTCAAGGGTATTCCCTAACCTGGTTGGTTCACTGACCATTTGCAGCAGGAAGCTGTCCTGGAAGGCATCCAGCAGTACCTGCTCCTTCTGTTCCTGGTTGTTGGGTGCTCCAGTCCACTCCTGGCATGTTGAAGTCCCCACAATCACCACACTACCCTTTTCAGGTCCTCCTGATCTGTCCCGCTAGTTCCCTGTCTAACTCCTCCGTCTGAGATGGTGGCCTGTACACCACTCCCATTCTAAGAATCCTATTCTTGGAATCCTGTATTTGCATCCAAGGTGACTCCGTACTACCCTCCTCCCCTTCCTCCCTTACACACTTCAGTTCTTCCTTCACATATAGTGCCACCCCCCCCTCCTTTCCCAATCACCCTGTCCCTACGAAATAACCTGTACCCTGGTACAGACAGGTCGCAGTCATTGTATTGGGTGGCTCATGTTTCCGTGATGACTGCAATGTCCACCTCTCCCTCTGCCATGAGCACCTGTAACTCTGCAGTTTTCCTCCCAAGGCTCCTAGCATTAAGGGTAACCACCTTCCACCCCCCGATCCTGCCCTCCTTTCCTAGCATCACCAACAGTAATTGCCATTTGTCCTTTGTCACTGTTATGGGGGATAAGCTCATATGATTTCCCAACCTATGGTCTCTGCAGATCTCTTCCCCAACTGCCACCCCCCACTCCTAGTTTAAATTCCCAACTTCCTCTGTGTACTCCTCCATCCTCTGTTTCAACACTTTCTTTCCCTCCTCACTCAAGTGTAGTCTGTCCTTGGCATAGAGACTACTGTCCTCCCAGGTTCCCCCAACAGCCCATACCCTTTAGCACAGCACCAGGTTCTTAGCCATCCGTTAAATTCCTCTATTCTCAGCTTCCTTGTTGTGCTTGCCTTTGGCACCGGAAGTATCTCGGAAAAAGTTACTGATCTTCGTGCCCCCTCACATAATTGTGCTAGTTCCTCAAACCTCCGCTGGACTGTATCTACTGTCTTGTCAGCCAGGTCGTTTGTCCCAAGATGTATAATTAAATGAGGCTTGTCCCTACCCCTTCTAGCATATTTCAGAACACACTGTCCCACCCTTTCCGCTGTCATTCCTGGCATGGCCTCCACCCAAATGCGACTATGCCTCTCCCCCTTGCTACCCCACCTAACTCCTCTTAGTATTGAGTCCCCCAGCACTAAGATTCCACCCCTCTTACTCCCTGCTTGCTTCCATTCATCTCCCTCTCTCATTTCCAGCTCCTCTTCTTCCTCCTGCAAATTATTTCCCCCTTTTACCCCTGTTGCAATTCTCCCAGCAGAACTTCCCCCCACTCTAGTTTGGACCAGGCATTTATCAATTACTCCTCTAATTTCATCATTTCCCTCCTCCACCTTCTTCCTCTCTAGCAGTGCACAACTATTTTCTGAAGGCCCTTCACAACTGCCCGCTCCCTCTCTTCATAGTAACCTGTTCTCTCCTTTCCACTCCATGACTTTTGTCACTTCATCGCCTCCCTCACAAATCCCTATCTCCTCCTTCCATTTGTCTTTTGTCTCCTGACCTGGTTTCCCCGGCAATTGTTCTTCCTGGCCTGGGCCCCTTTGTCTCTGCTTCCCTTCTTCTGACCCTCTCCTCACCACTGTTGGCTTAAATCGCCCTCCCTCATCTCCCCTTCTTCCTCCCTCCAGTATTGGGCTAAACCCACGCCCAATCTGCCTTGCCTTAGTTCCTCCTGCAGACCCTCAATCTCCTTTCTAAGTTTTTCTATGTGGTTGCACACTAAACATCCTCCCACACTCCAGGCAATGTTTAGAAAGATTGGTGCACCGCAGTTGTTGCAACCTACCACCTTACCCATTGCTGTCGTTGCCCACCAGCGACCCCCCCACCCTTCCAGATGCAGGATACCAAACACTCCCCCAAGTCTCCCCTCTCCCTCCTCTATCAGTGCAAAACATTTTCTTTATTTCCCTTACCTCCTTTGTTGCACGTTTAGATATATTGAGCAACTGCTTTTTATATTCCTATCCTTCCTATCCACACTCAAAACAGACTTTAAGTAGCCATTGCACAACCTTCTTCAAACTCCTACTCCTCCTTTCCCCAATGCAATATCAATGCGCAGAAGTAATGAAAGCTCCTAGATTTTCATTTACTTCCCTTCCACTGAGAGAGCAGTCACCTCCTCACTTGCTTCTGTTCCTTTCCTGGTATGCCCCTCCTACTCAACACCCCTTACTATACCCAGTGTTTAGCTCCTAAATTGAAATCAAACAGCAGCAGCTGTAATGTAGTGTATTACATTTTGGTAGTCACAACACTGATACTACATATTTTATGAAGAACAATTCCCTCAAAACTAGCAGCAAGGAAAGGTATCTGGGAATTATTATAACTAATAAACTAACATTTGAAACACATTGTAGGCCCCTGGTAGCTAAAGTGTAGAAGAGTCCTATGGACAATTAAGAGGAATTTCAAAAGCAGAGAAGCTAAAGTCATAATGTATCTGTACAAAACGTGTATCAGACCTTATCTGGATTATAGTAACCCACTATGGGGACCTATAAGGGGGACTTGTAGGGATAACATTGAGAGGGTACAGAGGCAATTAACTAAAGCTATCTATGAATGCAGGGACTTGGGATATAAAGATAGGCTGTTAAAGCTGAATTTAATGCCACTCGATAAGAGAATGATTGGGTGGGACATGATATTAAGCTATAATTTAATACAGGATACCGACTTGATGGAGGAACTGAATTTATGCATTAAGGATCGTAACAAGGGCACTAGGGGACACAAATTACAATTAAAACACACACAATTTAAAACAGAGAAATGAAAGGCATTATTTACACAATGAATAATCAACCCATGGAATGCTCTTCCTGAAGATATTGTGTACAGTGAACACAAAATACAATAAAAAAAAAAATAAACTGGATAATTGTCTCTTAAAGGGTAATATTCTAACTTATTATAAGATAATTACAGGAGCACATATGGGCCTAAAGCCTTTTTCTTGCTCCTAAGACCTTAGTATGAACCTTAGTTTCTAAGCAGTGTTTATTCAGATGGTTGGCAGATTGCATTGTGTTCTGCTACAACAAGTATGGCAAATAACTGCCTGGTGCTAGCAAAGCTCATTCCACCAGAGAGGCATAGCTACTTCGGTGGCTGGTTTCAAAAGGATCTCAGCCGCTAATATTTGCGCTTTTGGCACCTGGAATGCAGTCCACACCTTCACCAAGCATTAGTCTGGACATTGCTTCAAGAGCCCATGCAGGATTTGGCAGGGCTGTGCTACAAGGACTCCTGTCCTAAGTTTATTCAGATCCAGCCTGCCAGAATGTCTGTTTTCACTTGTCACTGCTTGGTACTCGTTCCTACGGTGTAACCTGATGACTGAGATACCCCCAAAGAAGACAGAACAGTTGTGTAAGAACTTACTGTAACAGTGGATCTTCGAGGGGATCTCAGTCATCGCGTACGATTTCCCTCCCCCTTCTTGGAGCTCCTCTTTAGGCTCTGGCTATCTGCTGTGTATTCCATCATTTCTGTCTAGAGCTGGGTCCCTCGATCTCTCCTCGGTTCCCCATGGCGTTAGCCTTGCGCCCTTCATCTCTGGAGGGAAAGAACTGAGGAGGGAGTGGGGCCGCCCACGCCTGTATAGGGTTGGTGACTTCCGCAGATGTCGATGGCGTGGGTGGCTCCAGTTGTACTGCTGAAAATCTTCTGTGTGGTTTCCCTGTCTCAGTGAAGGTTCCTATAGTGTAACCTGATGACTGAGATCCTCTCGAAGATCTGCTGTTACAGTAAGTTTTATTTATTTATTTTATTTTAGTTTTTGTTTACTGGGTAGGTTCCCTATCCATAGACATGACTATTTTCAGGCACGACCGGGAGGATACAAAACAACAAATACAGGGAAGACATTCCAAATACAAGTACAGCAACAAAATCATTACACCAGTTTACAAGTAGGTTGCAAGGAATGTCCAGCTACAAGTACAACAACAAAATCATTACACTAGTTTACAAGGAATTAGCGAAAAACACAGAGGTTATGTTAACAGTGCAAAAAAAATATGGAACAGTACAAAAAACAAAAATCAACCACAGTTTGCTTAGAGAGAAACCTGACATAAAAAACATTTTCGGACCAAATAAGGGATTGAAGAGTTAAGGGAGGGATATTAGTAGGTGAAGGAAGTAGGTGATTCGGAGAGGGGAGGTAAAGGAGAATTGTAAAGGTGAGGTAAAGAAGTGCTTAGCATGTTGGTGACAGATAAGAAAGAAGAGGTAAGACTGGGGTGATAAGGGCTAGGGAGGTTTGAAACAGGAGCATTTGTGAGAAGTTTCAAGATAAGTACGTAGACCTTTTTTAAAAGACTCATGGGATGTTGATTGTCACAAGGTTAGTGGAAGGCAGTTCCAGTATTTGGGGGCATGGCCGGCTAAAGCATTAGCACCTTTAGTGGTGCAGTGTCTGGGGATGAAAACAGGGGCCTAGACCGTGGAACGCAACCCATAGCATGGGATCAGGTTTTGGAAAAGGCCTGCTAGGGATTTGTAGGCGAACCATGTTGTCAGTGACCGAGCCATAAGCATGTAGCCTTAGTTCAGCAGGAGGAAGCCAACCCAGATCAGTATAGAGGAGGCAGTGGTGGTTCAGTCGGTGTGAGGAGGGGGCATAGCAGCAGATGTTGTACGTAATGTCCCATTTCCCAAGGATTGATTTGCATGCAGAAACATATGTTACGGTCCCATAGGTAAGTGATGGTAGGAGTATGCCATGGGCAATGGCAAGCCTAGCAGAGGGGTGAGCATATAGCTGGTTCGGTAGGCTAATCCCAGTTTGGCATGCACCTGTTTGCAAGTTAGATTAATGTGTAAGTTGAAATTTAGTGCTGGATCGAGGGTAATACCCAGATATTTAAAGAGGATACTACCCCAACTACTGACCCATTTAAAGAAGTGACTTTGAATTGAGAATGGGCATGCTTTAGTTTCACAGTAGATCCAAAGAGCATGGCTTGGGTTATAGACTCATTTAGCACAAGTTTGTGAGTAGATAGCCACTTTTTTAATAGTTGGAACTCAAGAGAGAGTCGTTTGTTGATGTAATCAATGCTTTTAGCACCAGCATACAGCACAATGTCATCAGCATATAGTAGAGAGGCAGTCCTGTGGAGGTCAGTGGAGATGTTATTTATAAAAAGAGAGAAAAGTAATGGCCCAAGGATGGAGCCTTGCGGCAACCCTAAATTTATAATGGTTTTGTCCGAGAGGGTAGAGTTGTATTTCACAAATTGAGACCTATCAGCTAAGTTCTTACGTAACTGTTCCTTCTGTGTGGAAGGGCAGCACTGCCAGTTCAGAGTCCTACACCTTGGGCTTGCCTTGGCACTGCAGGTTTTTACTAAGGGCTTTGCAGTACTTGCAGGGCACTTCAGAAAGCTAGGACTTCTAGTTCTCCTGTATCTGGTCAATTGGCTTATCTTGTACTCATCCAAACAGGACACCCTACCATCCCACCCCCCCGATTCACCCCACCTTTGGAAAGTCACATCTAGACAGAGAGAAGAGAGAGGGAGAAAACAGGAGCCAGAAACAAGCTTGTGGGGAGCAGCTAAGAAACTCCCAGAGGAGTCAGGTTAGTACGGTATAGAAAGTGTTAGGTGTGAGGGGATCTACCCCTTATAGGCAGGAACAATTTGCTCTTTCCACAAGCCAGGATTTGTAGAGGGTTCTAAAAGCTGAATGGGTGTTAGAGGAGTGGAGGGGATCAGGGATCCCATTCCACAGTGTAGGGGAAGCAGTGGATGGTGCTTTCCCTCCCATACCAGTGGACACCCGCGGTACATGTAGGGGAGTGACAATAGAGGAGCGGAGACACCTGGGTAGAGTTCTGACCTTGAGCAGGGGGAAAAGAGGGGACACATCACCGCTTCTGATGGTACTATCCACGATACAACCAAGGGTAAAATCAAAACGCCCTTGGAGGGATAGCCAGCCAAAGGAACTGTAGAGGTTGCAGTTGTGAGTTGAGAAAAGTGCCATGAGGGCAAAACGGCAGGCGCTGTTGTAAGAAGATGTGAGCTTGGTTCTGAGGGCCGAAGATGTTCGAGAGTAGATGGGGAGCAGTAGTCAAAGATAAGAAGTAGGTTACCCTGGACAATTGCTATTCGAGCCTCTGGGGTTAGCAGGAGGCGAAGATGGTAAGCATTGGGTGTTACTTATTCAGGTGACGATGACCATTGGGATATCTAAGTCTGCTCTTGCCTTCATAAATCAGTGCATTGTAAAGGATCTCTAGTTTTCATAACTTGAATAAATAAACTGTATTTGTTTCTGTAAGTCGGCTGTACAGCGGGGAAACCTGGGCCACAGATTTCCTGATTTTGCAGTTTTAACATTTATTCATTTGGGTTTGGAACTGTTCATTTCTCTGTTTTAGTGATTATTAATAATCTCCGAAGAATTGTAAGTTGGTGTTTGGAATAGTTATTACTGGACTTGTGTGCAATATTCCTTTTAATAAAAAATACTGCTTTTCTGTTGTTATGGCATTCCTTCGCCATATATGCCATCGGTGTACATTTAGATGGCAACGGGCACCAGGTTTAGCGTTTTAAAAAAACAGTCAGCAAAATGCTGGCAGACTACTAGTGTCCCTTTAAGCAGAATCAATCGAAATTTTAATTTAGATCCCTTGCCTTTTGGAGTAGGGATATAAGTCCTTGTCCAGATATTATTGCATAATTGAATATTCTGTTGTGTCATTCTGTGCGTAATGAAGTTGACTCTAGGATGGCTTTTATTAGCAAAATGAGGAGATGAGCAATTAAAATGCAAACTATTTAAAATGCTTCTTTTTTTTTCCCCTCTTCTGGTTACAGTATCGCACTAACTTTTTCAAACCTACGTCAAGGATGAGTGGCTGCCGAGTATTCATTGGACGCCTGAGTCCCCATGCTCGGGAACGGGATGTGGAGAAATTCTTCAAGGGATATGGGCGCATTCGAGAGATCAACCTTAAAAACGGGTTTGGATTTGTGGTAAATGTCATTTTTATATTAATAGGTAGCAGTATAGCATGATAAAAAGCCATTTTATCCCAATTCTTTTAATCTGTGATGCAGGCTGCTTAATTTTCTGCAGTGCAGTGCTTCTCTCATCTAGGTGCTGCCTGGCAAAACATGGTTGTCATCCTGATGTCATGCACCCTTATATTCTTGCACCCTCCCCATAGCAGGGCTCACCTGTTGTCTGTAGGATCCAGTGTGGTGATCAGGAGTTCTGGCACTGTTGGCAGTCCGCAAATGTACAAGCATCCTGTTGCCACCACATTTAACCTTTTTATCACCTCCCTGCATTCTTAGGGTAGACCACAGCTGCTACCATTTGGTAGAGTACGTAATCACACTGTCGCCCAGCCATCAGAGCTGCTCATAGTCTTGCTGAAGAGCTTTTTGAGTGCTAGTGTGATTACCCCCCCCCACACACACACCAAAAAAAAAAAAGGCACCAAGTGACCTCCAGATATTCCTGGGCTGGTACCGGAAATTTATCTTGCAGCATAAACCCAGTTCTCGCACTTAGCACAAAGTGTGCACCTTGCCAGGCAGCCATAAAAACATTTGGGAGTGGGTAGAGTCAGTAACCGGTTTTTATTTTAGCTGTATGTAGTGCAGTTATTCTTGTTCTGCAGCCTTTTCATGGATGTTCTGCATGACAGTATCGGGTGTGAAGTGTAGACCTGGTGGCTTGCTGTCTCTGTCCTTCAATATCTGGTAGTGAAGCCTTCTATCCCACTACCTCTGTGTCAGAGTCTGTTGTCACAGGACAAGGGGTCCCTGGTCCATCTGGAGCTGAAGTCTCTTTGTCTGTATGCATGGCTCCTAAAGACATAGCCGTTGCAAGTTTTTATTGTATCCTGTAAGGTTGCTGATGTCCTGATTGCGGCTAGGAAGCCTTCTACCAGACATACTCATTCCCTGAAATGGAAGCATGTCACCTTTTTATTTATTTTAACCCCAGCGTCATGCTGCTTGAAGCCAAGAAGCACCCCTTTTTATTTTTAAATTAAATATGCTTTGTGTCCGGAGTCCCGACCCCAGAGGGTGCCAGGGCTACGGATGCAAGTCCAGGCTGGCAGCATGTGGACGCACGCTGCAGCCAGGTGCCTAACAGCACCCTCCCCGAGCCTGAGCTTGCCTTCCATGCTTCCACCAGCAGCAGGACTTGGTAGGGCGCAAGAGCAGCTCTGTGTGTCCCTCCCTCCCCAGAGGAGAGAGTCCTCTGGGATGCTCTATCCTTCTCTCCACCGGTCGGCCCCCTGACAGGCTGGGACTGTTCCCAAACCTGGGTCGCCAGTGTCAGGAGCAGTAGCACTACTGCTTCACCTACCAGCCGGCTAGAAGCGTTTCACTTTGTGGGCTGCTTCCCGGAAATTGTTGTCTTTTACATGTCCTGTGAATGCTGAGGTGGAATGCGTGCTTTTCTTGTTTGACTATGGCCTGCAGTTTTCCTCGATTAAGGTGCATTTGACCACTGTATCAGCTTTCTATGCCCTGGTTGTATGATTGCCCAACTAGAGGTGTCCCCCCGTACTTTTCTGAGAGGTATTCTTCGTATGAAACGTCTTATTCCAGTCCTACCTTGAGACGTTGGCTCTGTTTTGAGCTGGCCGTGAGCTGTGGCTTATGGTTCCTGTCATTGAAAAGGTTTTTAGTTGCAGTGACTTCTGCTGGAAGGATTTCCCAGCTTCAGGCTCTAATGTGTAAGCCTCTCTATTTGATGTTTCTCAAAGATGGTTTCTCAGTGTACAAATCCTAACGTCTTCATTGGGGATATCTCTTGCAGCAAGCCACACCTCTGGAACTATAGTCAGGCACTGGGACCACACGGAAACATTTCTAACTAGCAGTCTACTGGAGCCGCCCATGAGGACATCGGCAGACTTCACTCCTGTATATACATGGGCGGCCCCGTGTCCTCCTCGGTTCTTTTCTGCCATTGACTATCGTGCATCGGACTCCACTGAGACATTGCTGCAGTTCAGTCGACCACCAAGTTTTCGTTTACTACTTTATTTTCCTTCTGAAAATCTCTTGTTTTCTTTGTGATTTTTATTTGCTTTCCGCTTTCGGTCGTTGTGAACATGTCAACCTCAGATCCTGTTTCTTCGAACTCTGTGGCGTATTGACCGTTAGGCCCACTTTCTTCGCTCTAGTTTGGCACTTCGACCAGCCCTGCATAGCCTGGGCTAGTGGATCGTCTTCCAGCAGAGTGGACCTTGAGGGAGACACTCCTCTGTGTTGCTGGATTTCGCCTTGCCGGGAGGGGAGAGACACAGCTTCAGACCTTTTCTACCCAGGCTTGGGGCCTCCCTTCTGGGACTGTCCTTGGTCTCAGCTCCTCGTGGTGCCGACTGCGGCCTTGGTGTCTGCTCCAGCGGCGGCGTTCGCTGCCATCCAACACCTTCTTCACAACATATGGCTCTGGCAGTGTTTTCCGCTGGCTTGCTTGTGCCCGGGGATGGCCCTCTGATGTCAGGGCTAGAAACGACGTAATTTGTCCTGCAGTGACTTGCACCTCGGCCGGTGCCTTCCTTTTTTGAAATTCACTTTTTATTGATTTTATGTATAAAAAAACCCCAAAAAACTTATTTACATGTACATTATACATCTGTTGACAGGTAGGTGACAATTCATAGTGCTCATTATATCAGGTTTCTAAGCATTTGATCGTGAAGAGTAGGTAACATTGCCACGGTTCATTCATAATACAGAGGTCTTATTCAGGTAATCTGTTGTTCCAGTTAATTTTTAACAGTTCAGTATTTAAGACCTTTCTAACTGAAATTGTGGTGTAGTGTGAACCCTGGCTACATGGATGCTCCCAGTATTCCAAATTTTAGGTTTTGGGTTTTAGGATCCCCAATTCCCCAGCCCTCTCATTCAGTCATATTTCTGACTAGAGGCTATTCTGCAGGCAACGAAAAGGTTCAGTCTTTATATGTGATGGATGCATATCTCTGAGTCTTGCCTATCCTGCAGATAAGCTGTAGACCTATGTATCTCAAGATTCTTTACTCTGTGGGACAAATGTTGGGTCCTGCAGCATATAGTACATTACCCATCAAGTCCAATTAGAAGAGAAACTCCCTTCCCTCCCATTTAAGTTATAGGTAATTCGTTCTAATTGGTATAGCTGTTTGGTTATCTGCCCCCAGTCATTCATAGTTGGTGTTTTATCAGTTAAACATAGTTTTGTGGTGGCTTTCTTAGCTGCAGTTAACACGAGGTGAACCAAGTATTTTATATTTGTACTCCTATATTCTCTGGGAAGAATTGGGAAAAGATACATTTCTTCGGTTAGGTGAAATTGTGGATCTAATAATTCCCTAAGCTGCTCTTCCAGTCGTCTCAGGAACGGGCTAAGAGAAGTGCAAGACCACATAATATGGGTGTGGGTGGCTCTTTGCTCTCCACAGTGTCTCCAACAGGCTGCTGAGCCTGCAGGAGAGTGGTGTCTTGTTATTACTGGGGTCCTGAAATATCTTAAGTGCTTCCAGGTGTGTTCCCGCCACTGATGTGAACTAGTGACCCACGCTGCATACCCGCAGGCTGTTTGCCAATTTTCTTGTGTTAGGGGGCTGCCTAGTTCCTCCTGCCATTGCAGGCGCACACTGTCTGTAATTATTCCTTTCTGGGAGTTCAGAAGTACCAAGACACCAAGTGAGAGGTGTCAGGGTTTATGTTAAGGTGATGTTGGGCATTTATCAGGGATGGGTACTTGTCTGGTGCTCCGACCTCTCGATGTAAGTTGGTAGAAGTGCCGAGGTTGTAGGCACCTATAAAAGTTTTGATGAGTGAGACCAAACCGTCTCTGTATGGCATCAAAAGACCAGAGCACGCCTTGAGTGGTAATTTGTAGCAAATATTTCAAGCCAAGTTTCTCCCAGGATCGGTAACCATGGTCCAGTCTGTTCAGGTGGAACTCACTAAGGTCTGCTATCGGGCGTATCAGCGTCAGGAATGGAGTTAGCTGCTGTTCCGTTTTAATGCTTTGCCAGGTTCTCCAGCCACACCTAAGTCAATAGTTCAAAATGGGAGTTGGTCCCTGGCCGTCCCTCCAATTGTATAAATATTGAAAATATTCCTTGTCTGGAATAAGTGCCTGTTCTATTTGGAGCCAGTAGTTCTGTTCTGTCTTGCCATCAAGTGGGTTAGGTTCGCTGCAAAGTAGTATAGTTGTAGATCAGGCAGAGAAAGCCCTCCAGAGTGACGAGGAAGGGAGAGCACTCTCAGCCTGACTCTGGGTCTTTGGGCAGCCCATATGAATTTTGAGATGATACTACTCCAGGTCTTAAACACTTTGTTAGGTATAAATGTCAGAATGTTCTGGAATAAATATAGGGTTCTAGGGACAGTGATCATTCGGATCAACTCTACTCGTTTACTGAGACTTGGGGGAAGAGTAGCCCAAGTTGCCAGGTCTGCCTTTAACTGTGATGTGAAGTTCCCGAAATTGTCGTTTATAAGCTGTTTCGCTCCTCTGAGAGATAAATATCCCCAGGTATTTTAGTTTAGTCAAATTCCATCTGCCCGGGTATCATGCTACGAATTTCGACAGAAGGAATATAGTGGAATGTTAGAATCTCTGTTTTTGTTAAATATAATTTGTATCCTGACACTCGGGCAAACTCATCTAGGGCTTGTTTCATGGCCGGTAGTGATTCTTCAGGGTTCGAGAGATATAAAAGAATATTGTCAGCAAATAGTGATATACGGTGTTCTACATCTCCGACAGTCATTCCTTTGATGTTTCGTGATTCTCTTATGTATTGTGCTAATGGTTTGATATATGCCACAAATAGAAGGGGGGACAGGGGGCATCCCTGTCGGGTACCCCTCTTGAGAGGGAAATATTTAGAATGATCACCCACCTTAACACATGCTTGGGGAGATGAATAGATGTTTTGGAGAACTGTTATTAGGGGTTTGGGGATGCCTAATTTTTCTAGTGTTTTATATAAAAAGGGCCAAGCCACCCTATCGAACGCTTTTTTAGCGTCTAAGCTTATTAGAATTGAAGGGGAAGTCGAGGTTTGCATTTTATGGGTGATATGAAGTGTCCGTCTATCAGTAGTGGATCAGTTCCTCACAAAGCCAGTTTGATCCTGATCAGTTAGCTGGGGCGTAACTTGGTCCAGGCGTTTAGCCAAGACATGCATAAAGAGCTTATAGTCTGTATTTAGGACCGAGATTGGCCTGTAAGAGCTGCATAGTTGGGTGTTTTTGCCCGGTTTCGGGATGACTGAAATGGTGGCAAAGGACCAGGATTTTTTTTGGGGGGGGCCCCTCTAGTATCGAGTTAAACACCAAAAGGAGCCCAGGTGCCGTTTGTTGTTTCATTACTTTATAGAACTCATTCCAATAGCCATCTGGACCCAGGGCTTTAAGCGTTTTTAGGGAGCTTATCGCGCTCGCAAGTTCTTGTGCAGTAATGGGGGCAGTTAGTGTTTCACCCTGAGCATCTGAGAGGTGAGGCAAAGTTATCCCCTGCAGGTAGTCAGAAATAACTGGCTCATTGGAGGTCACCTCAGGAGTATAGAGAGCAGAATAGTAGTCCGTAAAGGCTTCTGTGATATCATGTAGGTTAGTCAAGGGGTGTCCACCTAGTGGATGTCTGAGAGTGGTGATCACTGAGGCCTTCTTCTGTTTTCTCACCTGGTATGCCAGCATTCTGGAGGCTATAGGGCCAAACTCATAATACTTCTGCCTCAAGAAGGTCAGTGCAATCTCAGTTTGTTGTGCTAACTTATCCAGTTTGGCTTTAGTCTCCTGTAGTAAAGGAAAAACTGAGGAATCCCCTTGCTTGTGTGTGTCTGCAGGAAATGCAGAGTCTCCTCCAACCTAGCTCTACCCTCCCTGCGCTGCCTATTCAGCTCCGAGGTGTGTTGTATTATATGGCCTCTGAGTACTGCCTTTATTGTACCCCAGTGAATAGCTGGGGTTATATCATTAAGAGGGTTAAGTTCCCGGATCTCGATTAATTTATCTGAGAGGAACTCCCTAAACTGTTCAGAGTGCAGGTAATATCGGTTAAGCCTCTACCTGGTGTTTTTAGGCTGTAAGCCCATTTCCCATAACGAAACCAGTGGAGAATGATCAGAGAGAGTAATGTCACCCAGTCGGGCTTCTTTAAGTCTATTAATGTTTTCTTGCTGAGTGTAGGTGTGGTCTGTACTCGAGTATGTCCTATGCACCGAGGAATAGTGTTAATAGTTTTGAGTGTGTGGGTGTAGGTGTCTCCAGACGTCGACCCAACCCACCTCCGCTGTGAATCGCCTAAAGAATTTTTGTACTGGCGATTGCCTATGGGTTCTCCGGTTAGAGGAGTCCAGTGTCAGATTAAAGTCTCCTGCCAGTAGGAGAACACCTTTTGTGTTTTGTACAGTTTTATCCAGGAGCGCCCTCAAGTGGGGGACAGGCAGAGCAGGAGGGAGGTATGCATTAGCGAGGGTGACCTCCACTCCCATTTATTGTGCCTTGGACCAGGATTAATCTACCATTGGAGTCCTGTACTGTTTGATTTTGTTGAAAGGGGGTTCCAGATGGTATAATTATAGCCACTCCCCGCTTCCTCCCCCTCCCACTGGATGAGTTGTACAGGGTTCCTCGACATAGCTTGGCTAGATTGAGATGTTCATCTACACTTAAATGGGTCTCTTGGAGGTAGATTAAGTCTGCCCTGCTCTTACGCAGATACGACAGGACTCATGAACGCTTAACAGGGGAGGAGATCCCATTTATATCTTGGGATAATAACTTTATATAGGGTTTAGCCATTTAGATAATTAAATATTTCTATTTCTTTCTCCATTAGGAGCACCCAGAGTAGCCATGATTCATCTGCACCGTAAGCCTGATAGTTTTCCTGTCATATTAAACCAACAATAACTGTTACAATAACTTTGCATATTATAGCAGATAACTATAAAACAGAAGGTAAACTGACCTAAATAAAACTCGAGCTGTAATGAGTTCAACTGGGTACTCAGTACAGGTGGTGGTAAGTCAGGACTTCCAGTCATTAGAATCCACTCCAAATTCTATGGTAAGGTGCAAACCTTACCTTGAGGCTACTGTTCTCATTGAGCGCCTCCAGACACCTATAGTGTCTATTAGGGTATGGGGAAAGGGAATAAGGTGCGTCTCGCTACGATCTGCCGAGACCATTCTTTCCGTGGTTGTGCTTCGACCTAGACCAATTACGGTTTTCATTGGGACCTGATTAATAATCCTAGGTGTAAGCCCCAAAAGGACTAGGCCCTATGAGGAGAGACCAGAAAGGCATCTGAAGCTATCCCAGGGTTTCCCGCTATGTAGGAGCACATGGTGGCCATCTTGGTCTCCAGGGACCAGGGGGGAACTGAGATTTCAGTTGTAGCCGTGTATCTGGTGTTCTCAATGGTAAATGGCATCATTTGGGGAGAAAAATTCCCCCCCTCCAAAAGTCCTGCAGAGGGAATGTATGTTGCTGCAGCGATGCCCTTAAATGTGGAGTGCAGGACTGAGTCCTAGTTCCGATGACCCCTAAGCTCGTCATCACATTTCCAGCTTCCTCAACCACGAGGTGAACCATGGAGGTTGTGCCACGTTACAGCCAGGTTCAACCATTCAGATAGCCTGTGGATTAAATTCGAGGAGTACTCCTTGAGTCTACTCTGTTAGTGAGCTTTACCCCTGTAATCGATGGGAGCTCCGGAGCTCCCCGACCAGGTTCCCCTTTCCATAGGGCCATATAGTTAGCAGCTTTTCTACCCCCTGCTGTTCTTAAGGCCCATCCCTTCTATTTACCAGGAGTGAGACCGAGCAGGTGATTCATTTGTATGGGATGAAACTTAGCTATTCTAATTCCACTTTCTAATAGGTGAAATGTATCCACATTCTAGGGCTCAGTGCAGCAACACATCAGTTCTAGGAGCGTGGATATGTTGTTCATCCACACTGTCTGGCATTGTCCGCTTCCCCTTTAAATCTTGCGGAAGTCTTCAAGCTGGCTCCTCCCACCCACCCGGTGGTAAATACCTGCTCCGCCCATGGCGTCCAGATCTTCCTTTCCGCTGGAAGATTCAGGTTCCCTCATGCTTTCTGTAGTGATGAGGCCCTGGATTCGTTTCGACGGTTTCACCGCATCTTCTCACTCTGAAACTCCGTTAGAGTTCCGACTCTGATTCGGACATGGATGACAAGTCGTCCCGGGTTTCACGGTGTCCTTGCGGACAGAAAATGTCGCGCACCGATCCCCACCTCCTAGTGTTTACTGCCTCAGTTCTATTCGATACCTACCTGAGTGCTCCATTGCGCTTCCTTCCATCCCAGTGTCCTGGAAGATCATCGAAGTAGCCTGAAGCTGGAGTAGACCCGGACTCCGCCAACCCACGGTAAAATCCAAAGAGGCCAGGTGGTGGTTTTCACGAGCTGCAGGATCCATGAGCAGCTTGAGTGCGCCGTGACCTTGAGGAAGAAGCCGCCCAAGCCTCGGCTTCAGCCAAAGGTTTCTTCGTGCGCTCAATCCTGGGCTCTTCCTTTTCAGGTTCCTTTGAGGATTTGTGCCAGTCTCTCCCTACCAAGGGTGAGGCCCCTTGGGCCTGCACTCATCCCGTTCTAAGAAAAAGGATCCTAAATCTTCTTGAGTCGAAAGGCGCTCCTGGGATCAGGGCGGTCCAGTCTCGACTTGATCGAAATTGCCTCCTCGGCCGCTGGGTTTCCAGACCTTCCATCTGTACGGGCGTAGAAGCCGAGTCGGCTGATCCGCCCGAGATGATTCTCGACCCGGTCGAGCCGTTATCACTGACTCCTGTCGATGATTCTTTGGAAGAGCGCCCGATTCTCTCCTTCCCGGCCGAGGAGACCGCCCTTGGTGTCTCAATCGATGACAAGAACGGAGCCTCTGTTTTCACGAGCCCAGTCTCTCCCGATGCGACAAAGCCATTGCCGTCAGTCTCGATCAGGAGCAAGTCCTCTTCGGTCCGATCTGACCACAAAGGACACAAGCACTCCGCAGAGGCGCGCCATCGTTCCCCTTCCTCCTCCGGACGAGGAGGCTGACGTAAAAATTCGTTGACGCCTGCGAGGATCTCATGTGGCAGCAATTCCTGCTAGCAGGTCAGAAGCGGCTCCCTCGGTGGTCGGCTATCTCTGGCCTCAGCCTCTTGACCGCCTCAGACAGATTGCTCCGGTGCCGGTCTCTTCGGGGGCTCCGGTGTGTCTTCCGCCGCAACCAGTTTCAGGTTCCCCCACCAATTTTGGTGGAACCTCCACCTAAGCTGCCCCTCGGAGGGGTTCCCTCCAAGGAGGCCCGACAGTCTTCGGTCTCCCCCACAGACTGTCAGTACAGTCACCCCTGGCGCCCTAGGCGTATCGAGGGACTTAGGTGGAGCAGCCTTTATTCGGGACTCCTCCGATTCCGATAACACTGGCCTTCATTCTCTCGATGAGCTTTGTCGTCAGGCTTGGAAGAAGGGCCTTCCTTCTTCCAGGGCATCCTCCGGCTCATTTCGAATCGGCGAGGTTGGCCTATGCTATCCAGAAAAAGGCGGAATATCCCCTTACAGATATTCTTAGAGGGGGGTTACCCTACGGAGGCATTTCCAGTGCGAAGCCATTATTGGTCGACCTTGGAACTCTGGCGTCAGCCTCCTGCCCAGCTCCATCTGCCGCGCACCGCATGAAATGCAGCGGTGCCCACAGGGTCTTTAGCGAGGTTGCAGGCACCCCTCGTGAGCCTTGTGACTGCCCACTCAGTATTTATTCAGGACGGGCAACTCAGCCGATGCTGACCGCCTCAGACAAAGAGTCCAAACTTATGGACCACTTTCGGCCGGAAGGTCTATGCTGCATCATCTTTGGGCCTTCGTCAGGCAAGCTCAGCGGTGATTATGGCACACTTCTCACGCCCTCTCTGGGTCGCTGGACGAGTTCTCCCCACCTCCCAGCTGACATGCAGACCACGGTCAAGCAGGTCAGGACCAGGCAGAGCTGTTGCTAAACAACAACAGACTGCTCTGGACGTGGGTGATTCCTGTGCCCGTTCACTAGCTGCAGCGGTATCCACTCGCCGCAGGGCTTGGCTGAGGTTATCCTCGTTTCCCGTGGATACTCAGCACAAGCTAGCTGATGTGCCCTTCCTTGGCACCGACCTCTTCGGGCCAGGAGTGGCAGGTCATCTGCAGCGTATCGAGCAATCTAATGCCACCTTAGATGCTACATCCTCTAAGGGTTCTTCAAGTAAGAACCAGCAGAAGCGCAGGAAGAAGCCTTTTTGTCATTCTTCCCCTGCGGTCAGACAACCACCCTTCCAGGGGGGTCAACAACAACAACAGGCTCAGGCTTGCGCCCTAGGCCCAAGCAGGTCCCCAACAGCCCGCAAAGGAGGCGGGGCTGGTCCAGGTGCCCCTCCTCCTCTAAGCCTGCCCAGTGGCGGGCGGGGTGTCCTCCCGTACCTGTCACATCAGCTGGGTCCTCCCATGGGGGCTGGCTCCGATCGCCGTTTCCGCCTGGTCGTTATCACCACGGACAGATGGGTCTAGAGGTGGTCGGGCAGGAGTCTGCCCTTAAGAATTGAGCAGTACCCTCAGCCGAGCCGTGCCCCACGAGAGGAGCGGATCTCAGTCGCCCAGTCTGTCCTCCCAGACGACATTGCGCTACTCCTCCTCAGGTGGTGGCCCGAGTGACGGATCCTCCTTCAAACCCAGGCTTCGTCTCCAAGTATTTCCTGGTGCCCAAAGCGGACCGGGGTTGCGCCCCATTCTAGATCTGCTCCGACCTGAATCGGTATCTCGGGTCACCGCGCTCCCGGATGGTAACTCTGAATCAGATCATACCATCCCTGGGCGAAGCTTAGGTTCTGCACACTGGATCTTCAGGACACTTTCTTCCCGTCCTATCCGTCCGTCTCATCAGCGGTTCCTCCGCTTCAAGGTCGAAGGACCCTGTCGCAGTTCAGAGCCATGCCGTTCGGCCTGTCCTTGGCCACAGGTTTCACCAAATGCATTGCAGTGGTGGCGGCCAACCAGCGTCAGGGGTTCGTGTTACCCCTACCTGGACGATAGGCTTCTGGCGGGATCCTCCCTTCAGGAGGTGGAGAGGTCAGGGACTTGACCCTCGAACCTGCTCACACTTGGGCCTTCTGATCAAGAGGCCAATCCAGACTTCGTACCTTCTCAGGTGATGGGCTTCGCCGGGGCCAGGCCTCGACTCTCGTCAAGCCAGAGCTCGGCTCCCGGCCGAAATGGGGGAGGTTCTCTCCTCCTTTGCCCATTCATTTCTGGTTGGGCACTCACGCCCCTGCCGGGACTTCCTCGCCTCCTGGGCTGCAATGGCGGCGTGCACGTCGGGTGGTCGCTGGGCCAGACTGCACATCGCCCCTCCAGTGGGAGCTCGCCCGCCCAGTGGTCTCAGCGTCAGTCTTTTCGACCAGCTGGTCACGGGTCACTCGGGGATGTGGGACGCCCTACAATGGTGGACCGTCCCAATCATCTGCTGGAAGGGATCCCGTTTGTCCGCCCGAGCGGCGGTGCGTCCCTTCACGACCCGATGCCTCTCTGTAAGGGCTGAGGAGCCCACATGGGGAATACAGAGGCTCACGGGTTCTACCAGACCCCAGAGAGTCCCGATGCCACATCAACCTGTTGGAGCTCAGGAGCAGTCAGACTGGCTCTGTCAGCTTTGATCTCCTCAGCTCATGGTCAAGTGGTTCAAGTCAGGCGGACAATACCACGACCATGTACTACCTCAGCAAACAGGGCGCACGCACTCCGTCTGCTATGCAAGGAGGCGCTCCAGTTCTGGACCTTACGTCCAGCCGGCTGGGCGGATCTCCTAGCCATCCATGTGGCAGGAGTCATGAACCAACTGGCAGATGCTCTCAGCCGCTTAGGCCCAGACATCCCAGTGGTCTCTCCATCCAGAGGTACCTACTACCTGTTCTCTCGCTGGGGCAAACCATTGGTGGACCTGTTTGCCTCAGGAGAACACCAAGCTGAGGCTGTTCCATGCCCGCCCCCCCCTCAGCAGGGGCTGCAGGGGGATGCCTTCTCGAGGCCGTGGACCCCAGGCCTCCTTTACGCTTCCCTCCATTTCCCTTGATCCACAAGGTGTTACTCAAGGTGAGGAAGTACAAGGCGAAGATGATCCTGGTAGCCCCAGATTATACGCCAGTTCCTGGTATCCAGATCTCCTCGGCCTCAGCTGCAGGACCCGGAAGGCTCAGTACCGCCCGGACCTGTTATCTCTGAACAGGGAAGGTCCTTCATCGGACCTTCAATCCCGGCACCTCACAGCCTGGTTCCTGGCGGCTAGAGTTCCAGGCTTTGGGTCTTTCTGAGGATGTCTACACCGTGGTGGAGGCATCTCGAAAAATCGACCAGGAAATGTTATGCCTTCAAATGGAAGAGATTTTTCCATTTGGTGTCGGAGTAAAGTCTGGACCCCTTATCCTGCTCGGTGGCTAACATTCTAGACTACTTTGGTCCCTCTCAAAGGGGTCTTGAGTCATCGACCCTTAGGGTGCACCTAGCAGCCATATCGGCTTACAGGCGCGGGTCGGGTCAGCGATGTTAACTCAGGAAAAGGTGGTCGGGCGCTTTCCAAGGCCTGGACCACATATCCCCTCGGTCGTGAACCTCCACCTCCGTGGGATCTTTTGCTGGTTTGGCTAAGCTCATGGGCAAGCCATTGAACCCATGCACAAGTCTGCACTTCAGCACTTTGTGGTGGAAGATGGCCTTCTTGGTGGCTATCACGTCAGCCAGGAGGGGCGGGGAGCTCAGGCGCTTTCAGTGGACTCCCCTATCTGGTCTTTCACAGGGACAAAGTTGTCCTGCGCCCCCAACCGAAATTCCTTCCGAAGGTGGTGTCAGAGTTTCACCTTAACCAGGTGTTGACCCTGCCAGTATACTACCCTAATTACACCTCAGGCGCCCAGTATAGGCTCCATACTCTGGACTTCAGGCGTGCTCTCTCCTATTATAAGGAGAGAGACGGCAGAAATCGGGAGAGGTTCGGCCAGCTGTTTGTCACCCTCGCTGGAAGCCGCTTCTGGCAGACCTGCAATAGCGGACTGTTGCGGATGGATCACATCATGCATGGGTCTGTGCTATGAATTGGCGGGTAAGAGCCTCCCAAAGGGCTAAGGGCTCATTTACCGGTCATACTGCTGCCAGTGGCTGCTTCCAGGGACATCCCTATCCAGAAATCTAGCCAGACGCTGCTGAGTCTCAAGCTAAGCACCTTTATACCCATTACCACATTGACCTGAAGTCACGTCGGGATGCTGGTTTTGGGGCCTCGGTTCCTCAATCTCTATTCCTAAGTAGGGGTGTCGCTGCCTCCCTCCTCCCAGGAACTGCTTGGAGTCTGCCAGACAGTGTGGATGAACAACATATCACGCTCCCTAGAAGAATGAGGTTACTCACCTGTAACAGTAGTTCTAGGAGTGGTATATGTTGTTCATCCACACCACCACCCGACCTCCCCGGCTTTAGGCGCACAACCTGGCTTCCAGCTGGCCAGATCTGGTGTCATGGGCCGGGCCAGGTATTTCCTCCCGGTGGGTGGGAGGAGCCAACTGAAGACTTCGGCAAGATTTAAAGGGGAAAGGACAATGCCAGACAGTGTGGATGAACAACATATATACCACTCCTAGAACTACTTTTACAGGTAGGTAACCTGTTCTTTCCCTTATCTGTGTTATTAGAGTTTAAAAGCGCACCCCCTCAGAAAGTAAACTTGTAGCGTTAAATATTCTGTATTATTTTAGTAAATTCTTTTGCCGTTCTCCTACCCCCGACTTTTGCTACCACTTTCCCTCCACCTTTCAAGTCTCATCAGGCCTATTCCTGTGAAATGAATCAAAATACCGCACCACACCACACTGGACAAACTGCTGCTTTATTTACATATGTTAAAAGGCGCTAGCGTAACATAAGCATCTGCTCTATTAAACCTCTACGGTTTATAACATATCGTCATCAGGAGGCTAACAGTACCCTCAAAAGGACCATTAAATACATACATACCACATATAATTTAAAGGTGAATTAGCTTAATAATCTAAAGTGCAACCATTAATACCAGCTATAATAAATTAGCACTTATGTCTAAAACATCTAACAAATACAAAATGTATGTCATACAAAAAGAATGCCATGTTTCCACCAAAAATACAGGGTTAACGATAGAATAATAATTCATGTAACATCACGAAGGAATAAAGATCAAATATGGATATATATAAATCCTCATATTTCTTTTCTAATTTTCCTTTTCAAATATGGAATGACCTATGACATTTCTGATTGTCAAATAACCCTATGGGAACATAAGTATTACAGCAAAGTATTACATTATTACATTTCAGTGTTATCAGCAGAAAAAACAAATCCATTTTTCTTTTTACTTTCTTTGTATACAGGGCATTAATTCTACACGTTCATTTCAGTCCCGGTGGTTCCAATGCTCCCAGGGTAAAAATCCAAAAGGATCCCCTCACAACTTGTCATTCAGGTTTCCACCTCTGGGTCCCATTTAACTTTTCAAGCGCACAAAATTTAAAATTATGATGACCATCTCACTATTAATGTGAGACAGGCCAGCCTAATGCATTCTTTTTATCCCCTCCCTTGTACATCTCAGATGTTCTCCTATTCGCATTTTAACTAGGTCTAACTGTCTTGCCACATAAAAAGCACCACATTCACATGTTGCTAGGTAAACCACTTGTTCCTCTACTGCAGTTAAAGGATCCCATTTTAAACAACGTACTACTGTTGCATGTAGTGAAACTATCAGTTCTCAAAATATATGGGCAGAATTTACAATGCCACATCTGAAATTGCCCATGGGGAGGGGGCAGCCAGGTGTTTACTTGTATCAGTACCTCCATATACATGGAAACTGTGGACTAATCTATCCATTAAACTTCGACCCCTCAGATACACCATTCTTGGCTTGAATTTTGTAAACTCTGACAAACCTGGTTCATTTTCCAAAATATGCCAATTGGTATTAATTATTTGTTGCATTTGATTTGCATGTCTTGTATAATTAGTCACAAAATTTTGCCCTAGGGAGGGCCTTCCGTTAATCTTTTATTAATGAAAAGTTCCATTCTCGAGGTGTCCAGAGTTTCCAGTATACCTTCTCCACTACCCCAGAGTTATTATTCAAGCAAACCTAGCATACATATCCATGCCATTAACCACAAAATCAGTATCTTCAGAGCAATTTCTATGTACTTTCAACATCTGGGCTTTGGGTATATCTTCAGTAACATGGTGTGGATGGCAAATCAGAAAGGCATCTGAAGTCATCCCAGGGTTTCCGCCATGTAGGAGCACATGGTGTCCATCTTGGTCTCCAGGGACCAGGGGGAACTGAGGTTCTCAGTTGTAGCCGTATATCTGGTGTTTCTCAATGGTAAATGGCATCATTTGGGAGAAAAATTCCCCTCCAAAAGTCCTGCAGAGGGAATGTATGCTGCTGCAGCGATGCCCTTAAATGTGGAGTGCAGGACTGAGTCCTAGTTCGATGACCCTAAGCTCGCTCATCACATTTCCAGCTTCCTCAACCACGCAGGTGAACCATGGAGGTTAAAAGGAAGTTACAGCCAGGTTCAACCATTCAGATAGCCTGTGGATTAAATTCGAGGAGTACTCCTTGAGTCTACTCTGTTAGTGAGCTTTACCCCTGTAATCGATGGGAGCTCCGGAGCTCCCCCCGCCCACCCAGGTTCCCCTTTCCATAGGGCCATATAGTTAACGCTTTTCTACCCCCTGCTGTTCTTAAGGCCCATCCCCTTCTATTTACCAGGAGTGAGACCGAGCAGGTGATTCATTTGTATGGGGATGAAACTTAGCTATTCCTAATTCCACTTTCTAATAGGTGAAATGTATCCACATTCTAGGGCTCAGTGCAGCAACACATCAGTTCTAGGAGCGTGGATATGTTGTTCATCCACACTGTCTGGCATTGTCCGTTTCCCCTTTAAATCTTGCCGGAAGTCTTCAAGCTGGCTCCTCCCACCCACCCGGGTGGTAAATACCTCGGCTCCGCCCCATGACGCCAGATCTTCCTTTCCGCTGGAAGATTCAGGTTCCCTCGTGCTTTCTGTAGTGATGAGGCCCTGGATTCGTTTCGACGGTTTTCACCGCATCTTCTCACTCTGAAACTCGTTAGAGTTTACGACTCTGATTCGGACATGGATGACAAGTCGTCCCCCGGGTTTCACCGGTGTCCTTGCGGACAGAAAATGTCGCGCACCGATCCCCACCTCTCGTGCGTTTACTGCCTCAGTTCTATTCACGATACCTCGCAGTGCTCCATTTGCGCTTCCTTCCATCCCAGTGTCCTGGAAGATCATCAGGCGCGCCTGAAGCTGGGTAGACCGGAGCTCCGCAACCCACCGGTAAAATCCAAGGAGGCCAGGTGGGCGGTTTCAGCGGCTGCAGGATCCGCCGAGCAGCTTGAGTGCATGGCGCCTTCGAGAAGAAGCCGCCCAAGCCTCGGCTAACCAGCTGGTTTTCGCGCGCTCAATCTGGGCTCTTCCTTTTCAGGTTCCCTTTAGGGATTTGTGCCAGTCTCTCCCTACCAAGGTGAGGCCCCTGGGCCTGCACTCATCCCGCTCTAAGAAAAAGGATCCTAAATCTTCTTCGAAGTCGAAGAAGACGCCCCGGGATCAGGAGCGGTCCGAGGTCTCGACTGTCGAAATTCCCTCGGCCGCTGGGTTTTCAGACCTTCCATCTGTACCGTGTAGAAGCCAGGAGTCGGCTGATCCGGCCGAGATTATTCTCGACCGATCGAGCCGCTATCACTGACTCCTGTCGATGATTTCTTGAGAGAACGCCCGATTCTCTCCTTCCCTCGACGAGGGAGACCGCCCTGCGGGCCTCCATCGAGGGACAAGAACCGGAGCCTCTGTTTTCACCGAGCCCAGTCTCTCGATCGACAAAGCCCGACACCGTCGGTCTCGATCAGGAGAAGTCCTCTCTGATCGTCGACCCACAAGGACACAAGCACTCCCGCAGAGCGCCGCCATCGTTTCCCTTCCTCCCCGGACCAGGAGAGGCTCGGAATGGGTACGTGCTGACGCCAAGCAGGATCTCATGTGGCAGCAATTCCTGCTAGCAGGTCAGAAGTCGGCTCCCTGGTGGTCCTGGCTATCTCTGGCCTCAGCCCTTCGCCGCCTCAGACACTGATTGCCCGGTGCCGGTCTCTTCGGGCTCCGTGTGTCTTCCGCCAAAACCAGTTTCAGGTTCCCCACCATTTTGGTGGAACCTCCACCTAAGCTGCCCCTCGGAGGGGGGGGTTCCCTCCAAGGAGGCCCGACAGTCTTCGGTCTCCCCCACAGACTGTCAATTCAGTCACCCCTGATCCCCTAGGCGTATCGAGGGGACTTAGGTGGCAGCCTTATATCGGGACTCCCTCCGATTCCGGATCAACACTGCTCTCATTCTCTGCGATGAGCTTTGCGCCAGGCTTGGAAGAAGGGCCTTCCTTCTTCCAGGGCATCCTCCGCTCATTTTCGGATCGAGGGTTGGCCCTACAGCCTATCCAGAAAAAGGCGGAATATCCCTTACAGATATTCTTAAGAGGGTTACCCCACGGAGGCATTTCCAGTCACAAGCCATTATTGGTCCGGCCTTGGAACTCTGGGCAGCGCCCAGCCTCCTGCCCAGCTCCATCTGCCCGCATGGCACGCAGGCACGGTGTCCACAGGGTCTTTAGCTGGGTTTACTGAGCACCCCTCGGGGAAAGCCTTGTGACTGCCTCAGTATTCAGGCGGACGGGCAGCCTCAGCCGATACTGACCGCCTCCAGACAAAGAGTCCAAACTTATGGACCACTCGGCCCGAAGTCTATGCTGCATCATCTTTGGGGCCTTCGTCCAGGCAAGCTCAGCGGTGATTATGGCACACTTCTCTCACGCCTTCTGGGGTCGCTGGACTAAGTTCTCCCCACCTCCCAGCTGACATGCAGACCACGTCACGCAGGTCAGGGACCAGGCAGAGCTGTTGCTAAACAACAACTCCAGACTGCTCTGGACGGGGTGATTCCTGTGCCCGTTCACTAGCTGCAGCGGTATCCACTGCGCCGAGGGCTTGGCTGAGGTTATCCTCGCTTCCCGTGGATACTCAGCACAAGCTTAGCTGATGTCCTTCCTTGGCACCGACCTCTTCGGCCAGGAGTGGCAGGTCATCTGCAGCGCATCGAGCAATCTAATGCCACCTTAGATGCTACATCCTCTAAGGGTTCTTCAAGTAAGAACCAGCAGAAGCGCAGGAAGAAGCTTTTGTCATTCTCTTCCCCTGCGGTCAGACAACCACCCTTCCAGGGGGTCAACAACAGCAGCAGGCTCAGGCTTGGCCTCAGGCCCAAGCAGGTCCCCAGCAGCCTGCAAAGGAGGCCGAGGCGCTGGTCCAGGTGCCCCCTCCTCCTCTAAGCCTGCCCAGTGACGGGCCGGGGGTGTCCTCCCCCGTTGTACCTGTCACTTCAGCTCTGGGTCCTCCCATGGGGCTGGCTCCGCCACTTGCTTCTGCCTGGTCCGTTATCACCACGGACAGATGGGTCCTAGAAGTGGTCGGGCAGGGTCTGCCCTTAGAATTCGAGCAGTACCCTCCCAGCCGAGCCCGTGCCCACGAGAGGAGCGGATCTCAGTCGCCCAGTCTGTCCTCCCAGACGACATTGCGCTACTCCTCCTCAGGTGGTGGCCCGAGTGACGGATCCTCCTTCAAACCCAGGCTTCGTCTCCAAGTATTTCCTGGTGCCCAAACGGACGGGGGGTTGCGCCCCATTCTAGATCTGCACGACCTGAATCGGTATCTCGGGTCTCGCACCTTTCGGATGGTAACTCTGAATCAGATCATACCATCCCTGGAGCGAAACGTGGTTCTGCACACTGGATCTTCAGGACACTTTCTTCCACGTCCCTATCCGTCCGTCTCATCAGCGGTTCCTCCGCTTCAAGGTCGAAGGGACCCTGTACGAGTTCAGAGCCATGCCGTTCGGCCTGTCATCGGCCCCAAGGGTTTTCACCAAATGCATTGCAGTGGTGGCAGCCCAGCTTCGGCGTCAGGGGGTTCGTATTTACCCCTACCTGGACGATAGGCTTCTGGCGGGATCCTCCCTTCAGGAGGTGGAGAGGTCCAGGGACTTGACCCTCCGAACCTGCTCACACTTGGGCCTTCTGATCAGAGGCCAGTCCAGACCCGTACCTTCTCAGGTGATGGGCTTCCTTCGGGGCAGAGCTCGACTCGTCAAGCCAGAGCTCATCCCGGTGGACAGAAGCGGAGGTTCTCTCCTCCTTTGCCCATTCATTTCTGGTTGGCACTCACGCCCTGCCGGGACTTCCTCGCCTCCTGGGCTACATGGCGGCGTGCACGTCGGTGGTCCGCTGGGCCAGACTGCACATGCGCCCCCTCCAGTGGGAGCTCGCCGCCCAGTGGTCTCAGCGTCAGTCTTTTCGACCAGCTGGTCACGGTCACTCAGGGGATGTGGGACGCCCTACAATGGTGGACCGTCCCGAATCATCTGCTGGAAGGGATCCCGTTTGTCCGCCCCTAGCCGACGGTCGCCCTTACGACCGATGCCTCTCTCATGGGCTGGGGAGCCCACATGGGGAATACAGGGCTCACGGTTCTGGACCCCAGAGGAGTCCCGATGCCACATCAACCTGTTGGAGCTCAGGGCAGTCAGACTGGCTCTGTCAGCTCGCTCCTCAGCTACGGGTCAAGTGGTTCAAGTCCAGACGGACAATACCACGACCATGTACTACCTCAGCAAACAGGGCGCACGCACTCCCGCCTGCTATGCAAGGAGGCGCTCCGGATCTGGACCCCTCCAGCCGGCTGAGGCGGATCTCCTAGCCATCCATGTGGCAGGAGTCGCGAACCAACTGGCAGATGCTCTCAGCCGCTTAGGCCAGACATCCCCCGAGTGGTCTCTCCATCCAGAGGTAGCCTACTACCTGTTCTCTCGCTGGGGCAAACCATTGGTGGACCTGTTTGCCTCCAGGGAGAACACCAAGCTGAGGCTGTTCCATGCCCGCCCCCCTCAGCAGGGCTCGCTGCAGGGGGATGCCTTCTCGAGGCCATGGACCCCAGGCCTCTCTCTCTTTCCTCCATTTCCCTTGATCCACAAGGTGTTACTCAAGGTGAGGAAGTACAAGGCGAAGGTGATCCTGGTAGCCCCAGATTGGCCACGCCAGTTCTGGTATCCAGATCTCCTCGGCCTCAGCTGCAGGACCCCGGAGCGGCTCAGTACACGCCCGGACCTGTTATCTCTGAACCAGGGGAAGGTCCTTCATCCGGACCTTCAATCCCGCACCTCACAGCCTGGTTCCTGAGCGGCTAGAGTTCCAGGCTTTGGGTCTTTCTGAGGATGTCTACACCGTGGTGGAGGCATCTCAAAAGAATCGACCAGGAAATGTTATGCCTTCAAATGGAAGAGATTTTCCATTTGGTGTCGGGGTAAAGGTCTGGACCCCTTATCCTGCTCGGTGGCTAACATTCTAGACTACCTTTGGTCCCTCTCAAAAGGGGGTCTTCGGTCATCGACCCTTAGGGTGCACCTAGCAGCCATATCGGCTTACAGGCGCGGGTCGGTCAGCGATGTTAACTCAGGAAAAGGTGGTCGGGCGCTTTCCAAGGCCTGGACCACATATCCCCTCAGTCGTGAACCTCCACCTCCGTGGGATCTTTTTTGGTTTTGGCAAGCTCATGGGCAAAGCCATTCCAACCCATGCACAAGTCTGCACTTTCGCACTTGTCGTGGAAGATGGCCTTCTTGGTGGCTATCATGCCAGCCAGGAGGCGGGGAGCTCAGGCGCTTTCAGTGGACTCCCCTATCTGGTCTTTCACAGGGACAAAGTTGTCCCGCCCCACCGAAATTCCTTCCGAAGGTGGTGTCAGAGTTTCACCTTAACCAGGTGTTGACCCTGCCAGTATACTACCCTAATTACACCTCAGACGCTTTGTATAGGCTCCATACTCTGGACTTCAGACTTTCTCCATTATAAGGAGAGGACGGCAGAAATTCGGGGAGAGGTTCGCCAGCTGTTTGTCACCTACGCTGAAGCCGCTTCTGGCAGACCTGCAGCCAAGCGGACTGTTGCGAGATGGATCACATCATGCATAGGTCTGTGCTATGAATTGGCGGGTAAGGAGCCTCCCAAAGGGCTAAGGGCTCATTTTACCCGTCATACTGCTGCTTCGGTGGCTGCTTCCAGGGACATCCCTATCCAGGAAATCTGTCGGGCCGCTACCTGGAAGTCAGCAAGCACCTTTATTACCCATTACCACATTGACCTAGAGTCACGTCGGGATGCTGGTTTTGGGGCCTCGGTTCTCCAATCTCTATTCCCTAAGTAGGGGGTGTGCGCCTTGCCTCCCTCCTCCCAGAGAACTGCTTGGAGTCTGCCAGACAGTGTGGATGAACAACATATCCACGCTCCTAGAAGAACAGGTTACTCACCTGTAACAGTAGTTCTAGGAGTGGTATATGTTGTTCATCCACACGCACCCACCCGACCTCCCCGGCTTTAGGCGCACAACCTGGCTTCCAGCGGGCTAGATCTGGCGTCATGGGGCGGAGCCGAGGTATTTACCACCCGGGTGGGTGGGAGGAGCCAGCTTGAAGACTTCCGGCAAGATTTAAAGGGGAAAGGGACAATGCCAGACAGTGTGGATGAACAACATATACCACTCCTAGAACTACTGTTACAGGTGAGTAACCTGTTCTTTCCTGCTTATCTGTGTTATTAGAGTTTAAAGCACTTCTCCTCAGAAAGTAAACTTGTAGCGTTAAATATTCTGTATTATTTTTAGTAAATTCTTTGCCCGTTCTCCTACCCCCCCCCCGACTTTTTGCTACCACTTTCCCTCCCACCTTTCAAGTCTCATCCAGGCCTATTCCTGTGAAATGAATCAAACAAATACCCGCACCACACCACACTGAACCAAACTGCTGCTTTATTTACATATGTTAAAAAGAGCGCCAAACGCCAACATAAGCATCTGCTCTATTAAACCTCTACCGGTTTCGCAACATATGCGTCATCAGGAGGCTAACAGTACCCTCAAAAAGGACCCTTAAATACATGCATACCACATATAATTTAAAGTGACAGTGCTTAATAATCTAAAGTGCAACCCATTAATACCAGCTATAATAAATTAGCACTTATGTCTAAAAAACATCTAACAAATACAAAAATGTATGTCATACAAAAAGAATGCCATGTTTTCACCAAAAATACAGGGTTTAACGATAGAATAATAATTCATGTAACATCACGAAGGAATAAAGATCAAATATGGATATATATATAAATCCTCATGTTCTTTTTCTAATTTTCCTTTTTCAAATATGGAATGACCTGTGACATTTCTGATTGTCAAATAACCCTATGGGAACATAAAGTATTACAGCAAGAGTATTACATTATTACATTTCAGTGTTATCAGCAGAAAAAACAAATCCATTTTTCTTTTTACTTTCTTTGTATACAGGGCATTAATTCTACACGGTCATTCAGTCCCGGTGGTTCCAATGCTCCCAGGGTAAAAATCCAAAAGGATCCCCTACGCAACTTGTCATTCAGGTTTCCACCTCTGGGTCCCATTTTAACTTTTTCAAGCGCACAAAATTTAAAATTATGATGACCATCACTATTAATTGAGACATGGCCAGCCTAATGCATTCTTTTTATCCCCTTCCCTTGTACATCTCAGATGTTCTCCTATTCGTACCTTTATAGGTCGAACTGTCTTGCCCACATAAAAAGCACCACATTCACATGTTGCTAGGTAAACCACTTGTTCTCTACTGCAGTTAAAGGATCCCATTTTAAACAACGTACTACTGTTGCATGTAGTGAAACTATCAGTTCTCAAAATATATGGGCAGAATTTACAATTGCCACATCTGAAATTGCCCATGGGGAGGGGGGCAGCCAGGTGTTTACTTCTGTATCAGTACCTCCATATACATGGAAACTGTGGACTAATCTATCCTTTAAACTACGACCCCTACGATACACCATTCTTGGCTTGAATTTTGTAAACTCTGACAAACCTGGTTCATTTTCCAAAATATGCCAATTGGTATTAATTATTTGTTGCATTTTATTTGCATGTCTTGTATAATTAGTCACAAAATTTGCCCTAGGAGGGCCTTCCGTACATCTTTTATTAATGAAAAGTTCCATTCTCGAGGTGTCCAGAGTTTCCAAGTATGCCTTCTCCACTACCCCAGAGTTATGACCACATTCAAGCAAACCTAGCATACATATCCATGCCATTAACCACAAAATCAGTATCTTCAGAGCAATTTCTATGTACTTTCAACATCTGGGCTTTGGGTATATCTTCAGTAACATGGTGTGGATGGCAACTTGAAGCATGCAATAGGGAATTATTATCCGTCTCCTTTCTAAAAAGGTTTGTTCTAAATGTACCATCCAAATTCATGGTTATTTGCAAATCCAAAAAGGAGATGGAATTCAAATCACTCTGTACAGAGAATTTAAGATTTTGATTACTATTTTCTAAGTAACCAATAAATTCACCCAGCTCTGTCATAGTGCCCTTCCACATCGTGAATATGTCGTCAATAAAACAGTGCCAGATATCAATCCTATCGTAATAAGGATTGCTCTCAGTGTCATAGACTGTTGTTTTCTCCCAAAGTCCCAAACAGAGGTTGGCATAGTTGGGGTAAATGTTGCCCCCATAGCCATCCCCTTTTTTTGTAAGTACATATCTTTTTGAAACAGAAAACAGTTTTTATGAAGAATACGCTCAGTACAAGATAACAGAAATTGTTTTTTACTTTCTGAGATGTCAGCATCCATTTCAAACCAGTATTCCAATGCCCGCAACCCCCCTTCATGGGCAATATTGGTATATAAGGAGTTAATATCCAGTGATACCAAATACCAACCTGGGTCAGCCTGCATATCATCTAGCACTTCCAGAATATGTGTAGTATCCCTAATGAAATGATGGCAATTTGAAAACATAATGTTGTATATGTGAATCAACAAATTGAGAAAGGGGTTCCGTCAAACATCCATTTCCTGACACAGTTGGTCTGCCAGGTGGTTTATAGAGATCTTTATGAATTTTGGGAAGAATGTATATGCATGCTTTCACAGGGCGATCAACAGTTAAAAAAAAACAAAAAAAAAAAAAACATTCATCCTTATTTATAGTGCTAGGCATTAATGCATCATACAAAGGATATCAATTTCCCTTTTAAATCTATTAATGGGGTCACTCTTTAATTTAACATAACATTTAGTGTCCATAAGTTGTCTTTGTACGTCACTAATATAATAATCTGATGACAAAACTATGGAACCCCCCTTGTCTGCTGGTTTTATAGTAATTGTCTTGTTCTTCTCCAGACTCTTAATTGCAGCAGCCTCAGCTGTAGTTACATTCACACAGCTAGCTTTAATACTAGTGTCAAGCATTTGCTTGAACGATTTCTCACAGGCACGTTCAAAGACTTTAACAGCTTCATTATAAGGTGGTAAAAAATTAGAGATAGGACGAAAAGGACTAACCTCCCTTTGCTTAGTGACGTCCCCTCCTAAAAGATCCTGATCGTCCCCAACAGTAACACCATGACACATGTTGTTTTTATGGTAGTATACCTTTATTTATATCCGTTAGGAGCGCAGCAGCGGTAGACCTCATTTCTTTGCGAAAATCTCTTATCTCAGTTAGCATTTGAGCCATTTGCCTTTGTAGAATGCTGGTGGGTATTTTATCGCTGGCTGCACTTCCCTGATGGGGAGCTGGTTGAGGCCTGAGAGCCCTCACTCTTTCTTACCCGTCCTCTCGTAATCATTCTTAATTTTTCTCCCCAAATGATGCCATTTACCATTGAGAACACCAGATACACGGCTATAACTGAAACCTCGGTTCCCCGCGGTCCCTGGAGACCAAGATGGCCGCCATGTGCTCCTGCATAGTGGGAACCCTGGGATAGCTTCAGATGCCTTTCTGGTCTCTCCTCGTAGGGCCTAGTCCTTTTGGGGCTTACGCCTAGGATTATTAATCAGGTCCCAGTGAAAACCGTAATTGGTCTAGGTCGAAGCACAACCACGGAAAGAATGGTCTCTGCTGTGCCATTGGTGGACGTCGGGGGCGGGCCAGAGTCGGGGGGTGGTCCCCGCTGGGTGCTGCTGGCTGGAGTTTTTCCTTGGGGTCCTAGTGCCTGGTGGCATGGTCCTGGTGGTGTAGCCTGCTGCAAGAGCTCTTCTCAAAGATCTGCTTGTTATGGTAAGTTCTTACGTAACTGTACTGTTCCAATACTGGATTCATAGTTTAAAAAAAGTTACCAGTTTAGTAAAAGTATTTATTTGTAATAACAGAGCCCTAAGAATATTGTGGCAAAAACTGTCTATAAAAAAAAAAAAAAAAAAAGAAAAAGAGGGAGGTATGGCCTGTTCTAATCCTCAAGCAGTTCACTTAGTTTATCAGATTAAATTAGTGACTAACTTCTCATACAGAGAAAATACAAACATACAAAAATAGGTGTGAAACATGGATAAGATAAAATATCAGTTTCAGATATATGATCTAGTGCTCTCCCGCTGCAATGAACCAAATCAGAGTTGCAGCAGCTGTTCGTTATAGTGCAATTTGTTACTGCAAGGGATGCTGAGTAGTAACATTGCACTGTGTCGTAGGAAAATGTTAAATGCCCTTTAATGCTGTGCTGTGTAGCACCAACTACTCGCATCTATTACCTCTTGCTTCAGTATAGTCCAGAAAAGAAAACTGCAGTGTAATCAGCAGCTATCCTGCAACAGCAGGGGGGGAAAAAAAAAAAAGGCATGTCAGGGTGGAGCAGGAAAGTGAAAGTGCTGTACTGTGCTTACAGTTGGGGACAGTGTAACGAGAATTACAGTGGGGGAGCACCTGGGGAACAGTGTGGTTTGAAATAACTGGGGAGCAAAACCAAGCCACACAAAGAAAAGAATCCTGGACTTTGGGAGGACAGATTTCAGCGAGATGGGAAAATGCCTATAAGGAGCACTGGTTGGAGTAGGAGAAAAGAAGGGGTTAGAGGAACAGTTGGCAACCATCAAAACCGGGATTGCAATGGCGACATAACTCTGTGTCAAACAGGTCAGCATGGGGAAGAGGAAGAAGAGACCACTATGATTTTCTAGGGAGGTAGCAGAAAAGGTTGAATTAAAAAAATGGTATTGAGGCAATACAAAAAGACACAGGATGAGGGGGATAGGGAGAGGTATCAGGAAAAACAAAAGGAGGTGGGGAAGGCAGTTAGAGAAGCCAAGGCACAAACAGAAGAACCCATAGCAAGCTCGTTAAAGAGGGACAAAACTTTTTACAGATACATCAGTGAAAAAAGGAAAGAAAGGAAGGCAAGAGGAGGAATTATAAGGCTGAAAGGGAAAGATTGGAGCGGAGCAGTGTAGAGGATGACCAACAGAAAGCAGATATACTAAAATACTTCTGTTCAGTTTTTGCAGAGAAGGGGGCAGACAATGGGCCAGTAGTTGGTAATAAAGGCATGAAGAGCACAGAGATGGACACGGGTCCTTTTTCAAGAGAAAGTGAAAGCGTATGCCAGTGCCACTACACCTGAAACTACCTAAACGACCACAGCTAACTAAAATTTCTACCCCCTAACAATGTAGCACTAACTTTTCTCCTCTCCGAACCATCCTAATGCTCTTGAACTTTGTCACCCAAAGAATCCACAGTGCTGTCTCACTAACATGTAGGATAAATGTTTGAATGCAATGAACTACAACTTACCAACATGATACATATAACTCTTATAACTACTGCTATGTGTAATCAGCCGAATACTGTATACCCATGACTTCCTGTATATGTAAATGTACAAAAGTTCATAATGTCTGTACTGTTATTCCCGGGTCGCCCCTGAAAAAGGGACCTTTGGGGCCCAGTGGGCCTACCCGGTCATCAAAATTCAATAAATAAATAAATGATCAGCCGAGACTTTGCCTTATTCCCTTTCTCCCATACCCTAATAGACACTATAGGTGTCTGGAGGCGGCTCATTGAGAGCAGTAGCCTCAAGGTAAGGTTTGCACCTTACCATAGAATCTGGAGTGGATTCTAATGACTGGAAGTCCTGACTTACCACCACCTGTACTGAGTACCCAGTTGGACTCATTACAGCTTGAGTTTTGTTTAGGTCAGTTTACCTTCTGTTTTATAGTTATCTGCTATAATATGCAAAGTTATTGTAACAGTTATTGTTGGTTTAATATGACAGGAAAACTGTATCAGGCTTACGGTGCAGATGAATCATGGCTACTTTGTGTGCTCCTAATGTAGAAAGAAATAGAAATGTTTAATTATCTAACTGGCTAAACCCTATATAAACTTATTATCCCAAATTTTTCCCTCAGTCGTTCTTTTTAGGCATTTCTAGCCTCCTTGGATATGTATTTTTAAAGATTTTGAGTAAATCAGCAGTTGTAGGAGGTTTTAATGTTTAGGTCTCGACTGAGCCTCTTGCTTCAGGCTGCAGCCATGCACGTGACGTCACCAGAAGTCGGCCGGTGCCTTCCTGTCGACATCCAGGCTTAGGTCCCCCATCGGTGTCGTGAGGTGCCCTTCCATGCAGGCCTCCCTCGCAACACCCTGCAGCTCGGCTCTCCATTCCCACAGGGTCAGCTTTGGGTGGCATGCTCAACTGGCTCTCACAGCCGGTGTTGGCCCATCAACGTCTGGGTTCCAGTCTTCCTCTGTCAGTGCCACGTGGCGCCTCATGTACATGCAGGCTGCCACCCCCACTCCCCTACCCTCCCTCACTGTAGGGTCATTGTGGGCTGTTAGCTGTGCTGGTTCCCTACACCAGCCTAGACCTTTTGATGCTGGGGCACTAGTGACTTCCCCTTGTCGTCAACGTGCGGCGCTCTACTGCCATGCGGGCTGCCCTCCATGCCTCCAGCCACTCAGACTTTATCACACTTGAGGCCACCGAGCCCATCGCGGCAGGTGCTGCCTGTCGAACGGGGCTTCTGCCTTCCCTGTCGATGTTGCGGCGTCCCTCAGCTTTATAAGTCGCCATCCTCGCCTTTGGCCCTCAGAATCTAAAGCAGGTGGGCTGGGCATTGCATTAGCCTCACCCCGGCTGGCAGCAGTCCAATTCAGGTGCTGTGGTCACCCCTGCTGACGCCACATGGCACTGCTTCTAGGCCAGCTCCATCATCGAGGTTCACGTGGTGCTCTCCTCCTTGGTGGAGCTAATCCTGTTGACTTTTTTCCCCCTCCAGCCCTTCAGAGCAGTTATGTCCCATCTTTTTAGTCCTCCAGTGGGGAATTTGAACATAATTCAATTTCTGAATATAAAGAAAGATGCTTTGGAGTGATGTGAGGGATTTACAAAAGAGTGGGTTAGCAAGGAATTGGATTGGTGAGGGAGGTAGTCAATTTGGGGGGGTGTTTGTAGACTCCTCCACATCCTTGTATTCCCCTAAAGTCAGACGTTTCTCAATTTGGGTATGAGGAGGGACACCACTTTATATACTGAGCTCTACCATTTAGTGTGGCATTGGCCCCAGAGGTGTTCACATAGGTGATGGTGGTCCTTCTGGTATAAATGAAAACAGGAAGTCATACTTAGCCTTTACCTGGAGAGTTGACGTAAAGATGTAAAGTCCCTCAGGTCTACTTTGGAGGCGATGTTGGTCCTCAAAAGGTTGTAGAACCATGGATTTATTAAATGGGAAAAGAACGCAGTCTCCTTGTAATTTGGTTAACATAGGGGGTCTGTTCAAAATGGACTTGAGGTTTGCATTCCAGTTGGAGGGCTGAATGCAGAGACTCTGAACATCCCGAATTCGTTCCTTCATTCAAGCACAGTCTCCTAGAGCTCTGCCTTCATGTTCTGGGCAAGTTGATGTCTTGGATAGACTTGGTTCTATGGGTACACATTACCATGTTGCAAGCATGGCTCCTCAGGTTGGGATGCCATTTCTACCCCTGATGGCAATGTAACCAGAGCTTCCAGGGGAGTTATGCAGTTATCTTCAGTGGTGGCTATACTGAGTGAACCTGTACAGGGGTGTATGTGTGTTGTGTTGATGTTTGGGGGAAGTGTTCATTAAGATACAGAGACCAACAAAGGGACACTGTATGTAGAAAATTGAAGAATAAATAAATGTTCTGGAGGTAACAGTGTGACCTGTTGGCCTTTGCGCCCTGAATCAAGGGATAGTCAGTGCTAATTAGGTAGGACAGCAGTGGCTTATATTCCTTGAATGGGCAGCATGGGAAGCCACGTGAAGCTATGAGAGGTAAGACCACCTTTGCACTTGGCAGAGTGGGAGTTTTTGGAGCTCAGAGCCCTACAGCTTTCAGGACAATGAATGAGCAGACTGGCTCAGCAGAGAGAACTTATTCCAAAGGAAGTGCAGAAGTGGTTAGGATTCCTGAGCCCTGATATTCAAAACTTTGCATGGGCGCAAAACCAATTTTGTCTGTGCAAACCGGGATTAGCACAGATGGGCAATATTGAAAAGCCCGGTAAGCATGGGCAAGCTCGGTTTGTGCCCGGGCAATAGTCAAAGGGGAGTGCAGTGTAAATGAAGTAGCGGGGACCTGAATATTAGTGCAGTCCTGTATTCAGAGTATGTGTGCTGAGCAAGGTAGTTTTGCATAGCCCCCTTGCATGGTGCACTTATCGCCAATGTAGACCCTCGCTGATCGCCGTCCCAATATGAAATATAGATATTCCCTGGTGTCTAGTGTCGTCTCCCCCACCCAATAATAAAAAATAGATATTCCCTGGTGTCTGATGGTTTATTGCCCCGCAGATTGCCTGCCCGATATTAAAAATAGATATTCCCTGTTGTCTACTGGTAAAGCAGCTGCCAGGTTGGTTGCTCAGCATGCGGTCATGAAAGAGATGCTGCGGTGGTTTCTTGTCGGCATCTGCACTGTGCCTGACTGAGACCAGTGCTGGAGGGTCATTCTCTGATTTCAGAGAGATGTGCATGGCCCTCTAGACCTTCAGGGAGAGCCCTTCTCACCACAACAAAAAGGACAACAGCAGCATTGCTGCAGGTCGTGGTACCAGGAAAGATCATGCTCTTCCCACTCCTTCAGCTTCGACCTCCTGATTTTAGTCTGGCTCCATGGTAACCCTGTTGACCTGGACTTTGGTCAAGAGTTTTTCAAACATTGGTAACCTTTTGTTGGAGGAGATGGACAAGGAGTTGATCTCCCAGACCCTGGTGTTCCCTGCCCTTATCCAGGAGGACGAGGCCCAGTTGGAACCCCTTAACAAGTTGCCTCATGAGCTACCTCCACCGGTGGTCATGCCTCTAAGACCTGTTATCTCTTTTCCAAAGCATGTGATCTCTTCTGAGCCCTCGGGAGGACTCCTGTTAACCCGCGGGTTGAGGCGCTGCATGCTCCCTCGATCCCCCTTGACCGAGGGACGGCTTTGTTGTTGCTGCTCGACCTCCCTATCCTTGTTTGAGGAAAGGCATTGGCGCCATATGCATCGACACTATGAGGAGCTCATCTGGCAGCAAAGGACCACTGCATGGAGGGGTAGGACTCTGTCCCCTGGACTGTCTGCCCCATAACCAGTCATTCCTATACTGGTCCATCCTACTTATCAGACCCTCAAGTCTGCAGTGCTCCCATTTTGGGTGGAATCACCTCCACCTCAGCCACTGTTTGGGGCTCTGACCAAGGACTCCCACCATACCTCTGGCTTGCCAGGCCAGATAAAGGTGGAGGTCACCTAGGATGAGGATACCGGGGTGGTCCGTGGTGGAAAGCATCGTCTGTTCTATTCAGAGAATCTTCAGACTTGGAAACTGAGTCATTTGACCTCATCCAGGACTCGTACTTCCGACCAGGAACTGGTCAAACGGTCAGGTCAGTTTGTTCAGTCATGACTTGCTCACAGGCCAGAATTTTTCAGAGCTGTGGTGTGATTATTTTCAAAGTCCATGAAAGTGTCTTTAGAACTAGTCAAGAAACTGGCTGAATACCTGTTTACTGATATTCTGGATAGGGATGACTCCCTGAGGATACCTTTCCTATGTCTGAAACTGTTTTGGGAACATCCGTGGAACTCTGGCAGCATCCTGCCTGGCACCCTGTACTCTTTTGGTCTGCAAGTATGCAGGCCCCATGGTCACCCTTTCATGGTCCTCCAGCTACCCCTCCCTGGAGTGTCTGGTCACTAACTTGGCCTTTTGCAAGTAGAAATGCCATGGGCAACATGAACAAGCCTCCAGACAAGGAGTCCAGAAAGGTTGACCATGCATCTTAAATGGTGTAGGAGGCCACTTCTCTGGATCTCTGACAGGCCAGTTAGGTCACGATGGCGAATTCTGGCCATTTCTCTGAGGGCTTGTGGGGCAACTACTCCCTTACTTCAGCTGACGAGCAGCTTCCTGTACAGTGCATCAGAGACCAGGGTCAGTTGCTGGCTTAACACTAGCTTTAGATGACTTTGAACATGGGTGACTTCTGTGCCTGTGCCATGGCTATGGTTGTAACCATGTGTCAGGGCCTGGCTGAGGCTGTCCACATTTACGGCAGACACGCACCATAAACTGACCAACGTTCCATTCCTGGGCACTGACCTTTTTGGCCTGGGAGATGTAAGGACACAGCACACATATTGAGAAGTCCAGTACCACTTTGGATTCTGTGATGTCACCCCCGAAGGACTCTGAAGACCCCAAAGCCTAAGAAAAAGGCTCTTCAGTCCTATCAGCCAGAGCAGCAGCTCAAACCGGCAATTTAAACACTGGCATCCAAAACCATGTTTCAGCGGCTAGTGACAAAAAAGAGTTGGGGCACAGGTGGTGGTGCCTCCAGGTCCCATATGTCCAGCCTGCCCCCCCACCGCCAAGGCTTAGTGACGGGTTCTAGGATTTCATACACTTTCCTTTCCAGTCCCTGTCCCAGCTCCCAGTCGAGGGTTAGTTGTGCCACTTCTTGCCACAGTGGTTCATTATTTCAGACAGGTGGTTTCTGGAAGTGGTGGGCAACTGTTTGTTTTGTTTACGATGGACTTGTCTTTGGTGTGGTAGCGGGGAGTTCACTTTGAGACCATAGAGCCCATGGGTTCTGGTCTCCCCGTGAGTCCCATTACCGCATCAACTTGCTGGAGCTTCGTGCAGTGTGTCAGGCTCTGAAGAAATTTGTTCTGTTAATTCAGAGTCAGGTTGTCTGGGTACAGACGGACAACACAACCACTGTGTTCTACCTAAACAGGCAGGGTGGGGGCATTGTTTCAGGAGGCTCTCTGCACCTGGTCACTTGTGCGCAGCCTAGGAGCTGATCTGGCAGATGATTTTATGGGAGAAAACAACAACCTGGCGGATGCTCAAATGATCCCTGCATCAGAAGGTGGTAGATCACTTGTTCTCCCAGTGGGGCGCCCCTCTGGTGGATCTTTTTGCCTCATGGGAAAATGAACACTGAGGCTATTTTGTGTCTGCCCTCCTCAGTCCGGACACTGCATGAGGATGCCTTCTTGAGGCCCTGGACCTGGGGTCTTCTGTATGCCTTCCCTCCCTTCCCCTTGGTTCACAAGCTTGTGCTCAAGGCCTGGAAGGACAAGGGGCAGATAATAGTGATAGCTCCAAACTAACCCCGGCAATTCTGCTACCCGCATTACCTCAGTCTTAGCAGCAGGCCTCCATTGAGTTTGCCTCTCTGCCCGACCTCCTGACCAGGCAACAGAAGGTTCTGCACTGGGACCTTCAGTCCCTGCACCTCTCAACTTAGTTCCTGAAGGGGTAGAGTTACAGGCTTTGGGCTTTTTGAAAGATGTCCTCCATGTTGTGCAGACATCCTTTAAGGAGTCGACCCATAAATGTCATACATGCAGGTGGAAAGGTTCGTATCTGGCGCCAAGGTAAGGAGCTTGATCCCCGTACTTGTCCAGTGGTGAGTATCCTCTACTGCCTTTGGTCTCTGTTTCAGTCGAGATTTCGAGCAACGACCCTTAAAGTGCACCTGGAAGCCATCTTTGCATACTGGGTGTGGCCTGGGATGCTGATGGTGGCCCAGGAGAATGCCACTGGATGTTTTTCCAAAGGCCTGGCTCACCTGTCCCCTCTGGTGCATGAACCACCACCTCTGTGGGACCTACTGCTGGTGCTGCCAGTGCTTATAGGCAAGTAGTGTGAGCCTATGCGTAAGTGTGAGGTGTCACATTTGACATGAAATACCACCTTCCTGGTGGCCATAATGTCTGCCAGAAGGATCAGTGAGTTCCAGGTGCTCTTAATGGAGTCTTCCTGTCTGGTCTTCCATATGGAGACTGTGTCCCTTCACCCCCCCACCCAAGTCCCCCAAGTTCCTTCTGAAGGTTGTGTCCGAGTTTCACCTTAACTATGTGATTAACCTTCCTGTGCACTTTACCAGCCTGACCTTGGATGCTGATCAGATTCCACACCTTGGACCTGCGAAGGATGCTCTCTCTTTACCAGGCGCACACAGCTGGAGTTCTGGAAGAAGCTTGCCAGCTATTCTCACTTACTCTGAAGCCACACCTGGCAGACAGTCTGCAAACTGGATTGACGAGTGGATCATGTCATTCATTGACTTTTGCTATATGCTGGCTGTGGGGGAGTCCAAGGCTTAAGGCTCATTCCACCAGACATACCGCTGCCTGAGTGGTTACTTGCAGGATATTCTTGACAAGGCCCCTGGCTGCACTGTCTCCCCTCGCCCCCATAGCTCCACTCCTGCTCCTGCCCCCAACCACCACCTGTACTCCCCTGCACCTCCTACCCCCCCTCTCGATCTCCACCTCACCCCCCCTTCCCTTGTCTTGCTCATAGGTCAGAAAGAACTGGAAGGGGACAGGATCAGTCGTGTTCCAGGACAGTAGCTGCTGCTGTTGTTGTTTTTACAGGGTTCTTGTGAATTTTACTTGGTAGGTTAGTTCTTTTCTTTCTTACTTCTAAGGGGCTAGCAGGGTATTGTTTTGGGGGATGCTGGATGTTTGTAAACTGATTTGGTGGCTGTAAGGGTTTCTTTTGTGGATGTTTCACTGTGTAACAGGCTGCGCTTGGTAGAGGCCTATTTCTTCTGATTTAAAACCTATTTGGTGGGATTTGCTTGGGCCTGGTTCTTTAGCTGCAGGGCTTGGAAGGGGAGACACGGCTGTCTCTTGTCAGGTGTCTGCCCAAGACCCGCCTCCCTCCCAGAAGTCTGCAAATTTATAGGGGAACACCTGCCCTGCAATTGAGGAAAAGGCTGCTGGTGCAGCTCATGTAGTTCTAGCCACTGGGGGTTGGATTTAAAGGCTGGGAGAGAGAGCTTAGGAGTTGTTCATTTCCCTTATAAGTTTAATGTGTTGTACTGCACCTAGTAACAGAGTTACTGGTGTACAGTGGACTGTCTCCAAGATTAGTGGGTGACCTGATTAGCAGTAGGGGTATCTTGGACTAGGGGGAACCTGGTGGCTCACCCAAGGAAACCTATTTGGAAGGGGATGGAACCACACATCATTAGGGCCGCATCTTTGGAGGGTGGTGGGGTGCACAGGGTGTGGAGCAGCCATGATACTGACTGGGCTTGGAAGTTTGGTGGTTGCCCAGTGTGCTGCAGCTAGCACAGCTTAAGGAGGAGGTTGCGGGGATGAGGAGAAAGCTGGGGGAAGGGGTGGTATGGTTGGGGAAGGGGGCTGGAAATCTCCCACAGGGTTGCACCAAGCACTGGGGGTGGGGGTATAGGGAAAGGAGTGCAGGAGAATACTAAGGGGTCACATAGGGACCCTGGCAGAGGGGGTCCAAAAGGACACTACCAAGGAAGCAGGCAGGTAACTGGGGACCCTCACAAAGGGGGGACGGAGGGACAACATTCTCAGGGAAGTAGGCAGATGGCCAGTGCTGGACAGAAGGAAGCAAGGCGGGGAGGTGGATCAGACCTTATACTCAGTAACTGCTTCAATTCTCCTCTTCTGCTCAAGGATGAAGGGGGTGATGTAGCCACGACAGAGGTGGTTAGAGACGGAAAGGGTGTGGGAGTGGGAGGCAGGGGCCAGATAGCAGGAAGAACATGGGGGGACCTGGAATGCAGGAGAATGGGGGGAGCAGTGAATCAGAGCAGGAGGGGCAGGGGGAAGAGGGAGGAAAGCGCAAGGAGAAGGACCAGTTGGGAGGAAAGGTAAAGGAGAAGGACCAGAAGTACAAGGAGGATTCAGTAAAGGGAGCTGAGGGTTTAGGCCAGGGGAGCACGACGAGCAAGGAGGAACTAAATGGAAACAGGAAGGAAGGGAGGATGAGTCAGGCTAGTTTAGCAGATGGGAAGAAGGACCAGTTGCGAGCAGTGAGGGGGGAATTAGCAAGGAACAGAAGGATACTCAAGAGGAGGAGAGGCATAGGATTGGAGGGGAGGGAGTGGCCATGGTAAATAAGGAGGGGGTGGCATGTGGCACCCAGGTAGGGGGAGGAACAAGGAGCCAGCTGGGTGGAGGGGCCGGTAGAAAGGATGAGGGACATGGAAGGGGGGAATGGAGGAAAAGGAGTGGTCAGAGTGCTCCTGCTGGGGGATTCTATGATCAGGGGTATCAAATGGGATAGGGAGGGAGAAGCCTGGCCAGTTAGAACAAGATGCTTCCCTGGACTAACTGTGCACAGGGCTAAGCACGAGGTATATCAGCTGGCAAAGGACTGTGGGGGTTCCCCAGACATACTGGTCCACCTGGGTACAAATGACATTGAGGGAAATAGCGAGCTAGAGATACAGGCAAGATTCAGGAGTTTCCCAGGGTCTGTCATGACATAGAATGGCCAGTCTCTTCTCAGAAATCCTGCCAGTGCCAAGGGCTAGTGGGGAACACAAAGGAAAATTAGGAGATAAACCAGTGGCTCAGGGAGTGGTGTGAGGCCAGAGGGTATGGGTTGATGGGGGATTGGGGAGACCTGGGAGGATAAGGAGCTGTATGCTAGAGATAGACTACATCTCAATTTGGAGGGAGGGAACCTTAAGTTGAAAATAGAGGAGTTCATTGGGGAAAAGTGGGGTTTAACTTGTGAAGGGGGTGGATGGGAGAAAGGCTGTCAAGGGGGTGCCGATAAAGGAGGGACTCTGTCTCCACCCCCCTGGGGACCAGGAGGATTGCAGGAACAGGCCAACTGGCAAAGTGCAGACCAGGAGAAAACAAAATTCCCATGGGAACACGAGCAGGGGAAATGGAACTATAGGGAAAGGGTGGAAGGTAGTCCTGCTAAATGCCAGGAGCTTGGGCAATAAAATGCCTGAGCTCCAGGCGATGTTAACTGAGGGAGCAGTGGATGTGGCAGCGTTCACTGAGACTTGGGCCACTGCAACACATGACTGGGACCTGAACCTGGAGGGTTACACTATGTTCAGGAAGGACAGGGGAGGGAAGGGAGGAGGGGTAGAATGATAGTCAAAACTGCATTGGCATAGGGGAGTAGAGGAGGCGGAGGGAACCGTGGAGGCGATTTGGGTCACCTTGATAACAAGGGGGGCAAGAGAGTAACAATAGGAGTGGTGTATAGACCCCCTGCCCTGGCGGAGGAGCTGGAGGACAGTCTGGTGGCAGAAGTTAGGAGACACTGCTGACTGGGCAGAGGAAAGGTGGTGGTGTTAGGGGACTTAAACATGCCAGGAACAGACTGGGAGACTATGACATCCTCTGTGACCAGGGAACAGAGGTTGTTGGGTGTCTTTCAAGACGCGTTCCTAACTCAGCAGGTGCGGGAACCGACCAGGGAGGCACGGGTACTGGATGTGGTCCTGGCAGACAGTGACCAGATTGGGGGCCTGGAGGTAAGGGACCCATTGGCGGGGAGTGACCATGCCACGGTCTGGTTCTGCCTGGACCTAGGAGGGGTAGAAGGCTGCACAAAGACGGAAGTAACCGACTTCAGGGGGGCGGATTTTAAGGAAATGGGAAGGATCCTTAAGGAGCATTTGGATGGGATTGGGTCAGACATGGACGCTGATAGTAGGTGGGAAATCATCAGGAGAGGGGTGCAGGATGCTACCAGCACCTGTGCAAGAGTAAGACGAAAATGCGGTAGGGCCCAAAAACCCTGTTGGTGGACCAGGGAGGTCCAGGAGGTGGTGCAGGGAAAGAAAGCAGCCTATAAGAAATTCAAGTGCTCAAGGAGTGAAAGGGATTGAGGGGAGTACGAGCTGATGGCTAGAAGGGCCACTAGAGTGGTGAGGGCGGCTAAGGCAAGGAAGGAGCAGAACCTGGCCAGGGAAATTAGGAGTGGGAAAAAGGGGTTCTTTAGATACATTGGGGAAAAACGAAGGGTGAAGGGGCAGATTAGCAAGATTAAATCAGGGGAGGATGGGCACAAGACCCGGGGGAGCAGGCTGAGGTACTAAATGAGTACTTCACCTCAGTTTTCACCAGGGAAATGGGGATGCTGCATCATACATGGGAGGAGACAGAGGTAATGAGGAGGGGGACCCTCACCGATCGGCAGGTCTGGGAGGGGGCATCACTGGCAGGTGGGGGAGGGCTAGCAGGAGAAGAGGTACCAGAAGTGAAATCACAGCAGAGAGAGTGAGGAGCCCTCAGCTCTTAAGACGGAGAAAGCACCGGGCCGATAAATTACATCCTAGAGTGCTGAAGGAACTTGCAGATGTCCTGGCGAAACCCCTGGCAGAGCTTTTCACCATCTCTCTGGGGACAGGGTGGGTGCCCCAAGACTGGAAGGTGGCGCATGTAGTGCCTATCCACAAGGGGGATCAAGGGAGCTGGCAGGGAACTACAGGCCTGTCAGCCTGACATCGGTGGTGGGCAAGGTGATGGAGGGCATTGTCAAGGAGAGGCTAGGGGGGACCTGGTTAAGTCAGGGTGCCTGGACGATAGACAGCATGGATTCATCCCGGGGAAATCGTGTCAGACAAACCTGGTGGAGTTCTATGACTGGGTGACAAGTGCCTTGGACCTGGGTAGACCAGTGGACGTCCTCTTTCTAGACTTCAGCAAGGCATTTGACGCTGTTCCTCACGTGGGCCTGTTGGATAAGCTAGGAGAAATGGGGGTGGGAAACCAGATGATCAGATGGATAGGCAATTGGCTCCAGGACCGGACCCAGAGGGTCGTAGTTGGTGGGATAGTCTCATCCCCAAGGAGGGTCATTAGTGGGGTCCCACAGGGATCCGTCCTTGGGCCCCTTCTGTTCAATGCCTACGTATCTGACATAAGGACAGGAATCAGGAGTGAGATGAGTCTCTTTTGGATGACTCGAAACTGGGGGCGGTGGTGGATGGAGAGGGGGAGGTGGCCCTGCAGGGACCTGGAGGCTCTGGAAAGATGGTCTAGAAATGGAAGCTGAGGTTCAATGCAGGGAAATGCAAGGTACTCCACCTGGGGCCAGAAACTCAGGCCAAGTGTACACCCTGGGGAATACTACAAGTCTCAATGGCTGAGAGGGACCTGGGGTGGTGGTGGATGTCAAGATGAACAACTCTGAGACTTGTAGGAGGGCAGCAGCCAAGGCCAACAGGATGCTGGGATGCATCGCTAGGGGATCACCTCCAGAAGGAGGAAGTGATCTCCTCTGATAACTGCTTGGTGAGGCCCGCACCTGGAGTACTGCGTGCAGTTTTGGAGGCCACACTAAGAGGGACATTACCTCCTGGAGAGGTCCAGAGGAGGGCAGCCAAAATGATTTGGGGCTTGGGGACAGGACCTATGAGGAGAGGCTCAAGAGCTAAATATGTACATTGGAAGAGAGAAGGGACTGGGGACATGATAGAGGTCTTCAGGTACATGAAGAGGGTAAATAGGGAGGAACAGTCAGGGTGCTTGAAGGAAGGGGCCACTAGAGGGCATGGGTGGAAGCTGGAGGGGAAGATTCAGGGAGAAAGGAGGAGGTGCTACTTCACTGAGAGGGTGGTGGAGCCATGGAATGCACTGCCTAGGGGGCTGGTGGAGGCAGAGACAGTGGAGGGGTTCAAGAGGGGGTGGGACAGGTACAGGGGATGGGTTCAGGAAGCAAAATCCAATGCAGCAAGAATATCCGGAACTGGGAAGGGAGAAGCCAGAGAAGGCGAGGGGGACAGCAAGGTCAGCACCCAGGGTGGGGGCTGACCAAACGAGCAGACACGAAAGACCGTTAGGCCTATTCTGCTGGCATTTTAGTATGTTAGTATGTCATGTCTTTGTACTGATTATTACATGTCTGTAAGTCAATGACTATATGTTTGTAACTAAAAATGATGACTGTTGCACATGCTGACGTGGAACCTTTGTAAAAGAGCCTCGGCTCAAAGGTATTGTAATCCTAGATTGAAATAAATAAAAATAAAAAAATTCCCATTGGGGAGGTAATGCAGGGCTGCAACCTGGACAGAAGTGCACATCTTCATCTTCCATTACATTATCAATGTCATGAGTTGTCGAGATGCTGCTTTTGGGTCCTCTGTCCTCCAGTCTGTTTGACAGAGGTGCACACCTTGCCGCCTCCTCTGCTGCTAGGAGTCTGTCATTGTATGGATGGTGAATTGTATCCATGCCTTTAGAAATATAGATTACTGCACTGTGTAGTGCTAAGAATGGTATACATGTCACATAGACACCACACCCACCTGACTTCCCCTGGCAGTATGACGCCCAGATCCCTGCTTGCAGCGTGCAAAGATCTGAGGTCCCAGGGCGGAGTTGGAGGATATATCATTTGGTTGATGGGAGGAGCTTGGCATGAAGATATTCTAATGATTTGGCTCTCCCCGGGAAGACTGCCATTGTGTGGACATGTACTGTATACCACTCTCACAGCTACTTTACAGGTGAGTAACCTCTATTTTGTTCTCAATAGTCAAGTGAAGCCCCCATATGAACAGTAAGATTCAGTTGACATCAGTTTTTGTTTACTCTGAAAGTTGTCTTTTTAGTAGCCATTTAATCTGCCAAAAAAGTGGTTGAGCTGAGGCACCTCGTCTCACAGAGCCATACTGTCGTTTCATGTCGGATAGGGTGGTGCTAGTGACCAGGCTGGAGCTAGTTTAGAAGGTGAATTGGACCTCCCACATGAGTCTCAAGAACGAGTGCTTCTGTCTTTTTGCCCAAAGCCTTGAAACAAGGAGTGCCTGCTGCATACATTGAATGTCCGTAGGGTGCACTAGTACTATCCGGCTAGAACTGAGGAATGTCCTCAATCTTCTGCTCTCTGTGTTGGTTCAGGAAACTGCTCATGGCACAGTTTCTCTTGGGGTCAGTCAGTTTGAGCAGTGGCTACTTCTTAAGCAGAGAACGCATTAGCTTTATTACAGACATTTGCAGAGCAGCCAGTATGGCGTTACTCCATACCTTTTTAAGGCATTCTGGGCTAGACTTGCAGGTGTTGGTTGATGTGGCCTTTGGCTGTAAGTTGCTTCAAGCTATTTATGTGTTGAAAACTGGTTACCGGGAAAGGCACACTGAGCCAAGGCTTCTTTCCAGGTGCATTGTAAGACTTATGAATAAACCGGGATATTAATTTGTGCTGGTTTGATTTTCCCCTTGTTAAATTGGCAGCTGTCTGGTTACTTTTTTTTTTTTTTTTTGTACTCTCTCAGGGTTTTATTTAACTCTAAAAATTGATTAGCGTTTTGCTCATAAAAGTTCTAAAACATTGTGAAAATGCATAGCACTTGCCTCACTGTGTTTAACAAAGATAACACTTCTAGAAAAGCTATATATATGCTCTGTACAGTTAGCATGGTCCCAAGAAAAAACTGCTAATCAATTATTTAAAACCCTGTCTCTGCTTGGTATCTCCCAAAAAAGTATGACAGCTGTTAGCAAATGGAAGGTATGTTAATGTAGGAAGGTAAATGGTAGGGTTGCAGGGGTGGGCCATTTTCGGGCAGACTAGATGGGCCATTCGGTCCTTTTCTGCCGGTGGAATTCTATGATGTTTATGGATTTGAAAAGTGATGACCAGCAAAGGCACACTGAGACGAGTGTCATTTCCAGGCGCAGCCAGGAAAAAAGGGGGTGGGGGGAAGACAAGGTACAACAATTGATACCGCAAATTGACATGGAACATCACCGATGCTACAGACAACCAAGAGCAATAGATTGAGCTAGCTGCTGATTGTGTATGGCAGTAATTCAGCCAGCGCAAGAAAATGCATCAGAATGTCACCTCAAAATAAAAACAGGAATTCAGGCATTTAAGTGCAAGAAATAAAGAAAGGGGCTCAGAAAAAGCAGTGGTGGCACTAGGGGTGAGGAGGGCCAAGCAAATCTGGATCAGGATCCCATCACATGGGAACAGGAGCAAGTAGGGGAGAAATAGGAGTTTAGCGGGGCCCTAAGGGCAGTGTGTGTGGGGAGGGGGAGGGGGTGACATTGGATGTAGAATTTCATACTTGGTAATTTGGTTTCTTGGAGCATCTGATATTCTTTTGTCCTTAGTCCTCTGCTGTTAAAAGCGATGTTATTTATAGTAATGTGGTTGCTCAGGAGTTAGTAGGTTGTATTCAGGTAGAACATTGTTGCTCTGTATATTTTTGTGGTTTAACAAAGAGAAATGGGGAAAAAGATGGAATTCTAAAAGGTAAAGAAGAAGTTTTTTTACTGATTGGTAAATGTATCTGCTTTTGCACTAGACAACTTGTGGGTTTGGTAGGAACATTAGGCTGTATTACGTACACTGTGAGTGCTCTTAGCTTGTGGACAAGTGATGAGAGCTACTTCCTCTACTGTACTCAGAGAAAGTCTCCATCTACTTGCCAGTCGCACCAGACTGCCAATGCAGATCTCACCACTGTGGTCTGCCTCCACACTAGCTACCCTTACCTGCCCCCGTCTCTTTTCCCCCAGCTCCTCACCCCACCCCTTTTCTTTGCATCTCCCAAAAAACAGGACACTTGGATGAGAGCAACTAGCCTGAAACAACTGAAACCCTACTCTGTTGGACCATACTGCTTCCACTGATCTCTGGGAATGTCCACCCCAGCCCTTGTCCTCTGCACACACCCGACTCGGACAGTGCTAAAAAAGGCTTCCTTAAACTAGCATCCCTAAACATTAACATACTAAAAATCATCAGAATAGGCCTGACGGTCTATCTTGTCTGCTCGGTAGCCAGCCTTCTAATGGGTGCTTGCTTTTCCACCCCCAACCCCAGAGAGGGTCACCTTGGCTTCAGTTTTCCCTTGTACCTGTCCCACCCCCTCTTGAAGCCCTACACTGTGCCCTCCTCCACCAGACTCCCAGGCAGTGCATTCCATGGCTGCACCACCCTCTCAGTGAAGTAATAAGTAATGCCTCCTTCGTCATCGTCCCCCCCGCGGTAATTTCCCCCCTCCAGCTTCTGCTCATGCCCCCTGGTTGTCTCTCTCCCCACCCCCCTCTTTAGTTTGAACATCTGTTTGGCTCTGCCTCTGTTTATTCCTTTTACATATCTGAAGACCCCTGTCATGTCCTCTTTATCTCTCCTCTAGCGAGTACAGCCCCAGTTCTTCCAGCCTTTCCTCATAGGGCCACACTTCCATGCCCTGAATCATCCTGGTTGCCCTCCTCTGTACCCTCTCCAGCAGTGCTATGTCTTTCTTGAGGTGAGGTCTCCAGAACTGCACACAGTACTCAAGATGTGGTCTGACCAAGACATTATACAGAGGGAGGATCACCTCCCTCCTCCTGGACGTAATCCCACTGGCTGTGCAGCCCAGTATCCTGTTTGCTTTTGTTGCAGTGCTTCTGCAGTTTTCAGTGTTATTTATTTTGATGTCCACCACCACCTCCCCCCCAGATACCTCTCACTCAATGTGGCTTGCAGTGTGACAACCCCCCCCCCCCGGAGTATGGATGGCCCAGGTTTCTGACCCCAGATGCAGCACCTACACTTCCCTGCATTAAACCTCAGGGCCCACCTCCTTGACCACCCCTACAGGGTATCCAAGTCCCTCTGGACTATCTCCTCGCTTCATCACCTTCCGCCAGTGCTCCCAGTTTTGAGTCATCTGCTAAGAGACTCATCCTACTCCTAACTCCCCCCACCGATGTCCGAGACATAGGCATTGAACAGGAGTGGCCCCAGTACCGAACCTTGGGGGACCCCACTGATGACCTTCCTGGGAGAGGAGACTATCCCACCAATCACTACGCTCTGTACTCGCCCCGTTAGCCAGTTTTCTACCCATCTGAGCAACTGCCCCCCCATCCCTCCAGCTTTATCAGCCCAATGTGGGGTACCGAATCAAACGCCTTACTGAATTACAGGTATAGGATGTCCACCGGCCTATGTAGGTCCAGGGTCCCCATCACCCAGTCATAAAAATCTGTGAGGTTGGTCTGACATGATCTCCCCGGGACGAAACCATATTGTTTGTCATCCAGGTGCCCCAGACTTTCCAGCTGCCTCCTGATCCTCTCCTTGATAATGCCCTCCATTACTTTGCCTACCACAGATGTCAGGCTTATAGTTCCTCATCTCCTCTTTAGACGCCCTTTGTGGATAGGCACCACGTGAGCCACCCTCCAGTCTTGAGGCACCCATCCTGTCTGTAGAGAGGTGTTAGAGTGCAGCCAGTGGAGCTGCTAGCTCATCCGCCAGTTCCTTCATAACCCTCGAATGCAGCCCATCCGGCCCTGGCCCTGTATCAGTTTTTAGCATCCGAAGGGCCTCCCTCACTCTATCGACTGTGATTTCTCCCTCCCAGCCCACCCTCTCATTTGACCCCCCCGCCCCTTTTAGACTTGTCCCGCTTGTATCCCAGGCTCTTTGGTCCTCTAGACTCCATCTGACCTCTTGCCTCTGCTGGCTCCTCTTCCTCCCATCAGGCTGGAGGGATCCCCTGCCTCCCTCCATAAATAGCAAGGCAAAGTACTCATTTAGCACCCCTGCCTGTTCTCCTGCCTCCTGGGCCCATCCCTCCCCAGTTCTAATCCTGCTGATCTGTACCCTCCCTTTTCTCTTCTCCCCTGTGTGTCTATAGAATCCTTCCCCCCCGGGATATCCCTAGCCAGGTTATGCTCCATCCTCGCCTTGGCTCCCCTCACCACTCTGGTTGCCCTCCTAGCCATCAACTCCTACTCACCCCTCTCCCTGTCCCCCTAGTGTGCTTAAAACGCGTGTAGGCTGCCTTTTTATCCCTACTGCCTCCTGCACCTCCCTGGTCCACCAACATGGCTTGTTGGCTCTACCATGCTTACACCTTGCCTTTGTACAGGACCTAGTAGCCTCTTGTACTCCCCCTCTTTATGGTCTCCCACAAGCTGCCAGCATCCATGTCCGGCCTTATCTTGTCCAAGCTCCCCCATAGAATCCTGCCCATGTCCACGAAGTCTGCCCCTCTGAAGTCTACTACTACTCACTGTATTAGTGCGGTTACCCCCAAAATACAGCAGAAACCAGACTCGCCAGCGGGCTGCACACCTCCAGGCCCTTTATCTGGTCACTGTCTGCTAGGACAGCGTCCAGTATCCACCCCTCCCTAGTAGGTTCCCCCACCTGCTGGACCAGGAAGGCATCCTGAAATACATCCATCAGTCTCTGTTCCCTGGCCACAGAGGATGTCATAGTGTCCCAGTCTGCCCCCGGCATATTTAGGTCCCCCATGACAACCACCCTACCCTTTCCAAGGTCACAGTGTCCCTTGATGTTCTCTACTAGCTTGTCCTCCAGGGCCTCTTCCATCGTGGGGGGTCTGTACACCACCCCTACTTTCAATCTTTTACCTCCCCTCGTTTGCAGGGTTACCCAAATCGCCTCCACCCCCCCCCACAGCCTCCTCCTTCTCTCCACTAACCACTATGTCATTTTTGACTATCAGCGCTACATCTCCACTTCTTCCCTCTCCTCTGTCCTTCCTGAATATTTTGTAGCCCTCCAAATTTAGGTCCCAGTCATTTTTCTGAGTGGCCCTTGTCTCAGTAATCGCTGCCACATCTGCAGCTCCCTCAGCCAGCATTGCCTGGAGCTCGGGCATTTTGTTGCCCATGCTCCTGGCATTTATCAGGACCATCCTCCACCCCAACCCCCCTCTCTTCTCCAGTCATCTCAGCCCTGCGCAATCCTTAGACGCCCTTTCCTGTACAGCTCTGGGTGGAATTGCTACGCAGTCACCTGCCCTCTTTTCGTGCCCTAGACCTGTATATATTTGACTCTTGATCAGCCCTCTTGGAGCCATTTTTTTACCGAACCTTCCCCCCTTTACAAGTTGAAACCCCACCTTTCGACTATGAATCTAGCAAGTTTTAGTTTCAAGATCTCCTTCCCTTCCGGGTTGAGGTGTATCCTGTTTCTGGCATATAACCCCTTGTCCTCCCATTTATCCCCCCAGTCCCCTACCATCCCATACCCTTCTGCCCTGCACCAGTCCCTGAGCCACTGGTTCACCCATCTTAGCTTACGCTTGGTTTCCCCGGATGCCCTCGGTAGTGGCAGAATCTCAGAGAAGGAGATTGAGCTACCTATAGAGTGGCAAACTCTGGCTAGTTCCCGAAATCTTGCCTGGATTTCTAGTTCACTGTTCCCCTCCAAGTCATTTGTTCCCAGATGTGTTAGGAAGTCTGGGGATCCCCCGCATTCCAATGCTATCGAGTATAGCTGGAATTTACCCTTGTGCACGGAAAGCCTGGGATACATTTAGTCTTGACTGGGCTGCTTTTTCCCTCCCCCGCCCCCTCCCACTTCATGCCCCTGGTGTCACCCAGCAGAATCACCTTCACCTCCCCTCCACTTTACTGGCCCGATGGTTCCATCCAGGCTCTTCCTTCTGTCATCTACCCCCAGCTTACTCCTCTCACCCCCTTCAGCCTGGGGATCACAATCCTGTGCATGCCCTACCATGCTCTTTCTTCCGCTTGCAGCTCCCAACTTGCTCTTTGTCTCCCCAATCTCCTGGGTGGCACGAGTTGCCCCCCCAGACTCCCTTACTGGGCCGGTATCCTCAGACCTGCCACCCAGGCACCCTTCTTACCGCTTCCCTCCTTGCCTTCCTCTCCCTTGAGGGCCTGCGTCCTCCATCCCAGTTGCTGTGTATCTCCCTACCCCCCCACCTTATTCGATTTCTCCTGCCCTGAATCTGGCCTATCTAGAGTACTCCCTACTGTACCGCTATCCTTGGCTGACTTCCCCAACCTGGATGCCTGCCCGACCCCAGTCCTTCCCCCTCCCAACCCGGCCTCACTCTGCCATTCCCCTTACCTTCCTCCAACCTGGGCTCGTGTTCCCCCCTCCCTTCCCCTTCTGTGGATCTGGCTCCTCCTGCCCCATCCCCCCAGCTTACTGCCCAAACCTCTCTGTCCCCTGCTCCTCCCTCCCACCAGCCTCCTCCACCTCATCTCCTGGATATAGCAGGGTGTATCGATTAGTAAGTGTGATGCTTGCCCCTGACTTGTTCTTGCCTGTCCCCCTCTCCCTCCTTACTCCTTCTGGTTCACCGCCTCCCTACGGAGTGATTTCCATACCTTGCTTGTTTCGTGCCCCACCTCTCCGGAGTAGCCATATGGTCCTTGTCCACCTGTATGCCATTATGGCCTTGTCTACTCTCATGAGGCCCTTTCCACACCTTCCCTCCCCAACCCACCCTCCCACCTGCCCTCTGATCCTCGATCTCCTCCCTAAGACGTGCCAACTGAAAAACACACTGGGCACCTTCTGCACTTCCATGCCCAATTTAAAATGATTGCTACCCCGCACCCTGTACACCCAATCACCCTACCGAAGATGCCCGCTCTGGCCACCCCCAAGTCTACCATCATTTTGAGTGTGAGCAATATGGCCCTCTACCAGAATTTTTCTGCCAGTGTTGCAGCAAAAATCACGCCGTTTTCCCCCTCTCTCAGTAGTATTCCAGTTACAGCAATTTTCCCTCTTTCCCAGCAGTAGCCAGTTTTCCAGCCTTAGCAGTATTCAGTTCACACTCAGATTTGCCCACCTCAACACTAGCCAGCTCAGAAGCCCTAGCAGTAATTAGTTCACACAGAAATTCCTTCTCTCTCAGCTATAGTTCGCATGCAGTCTTTTTAACAGTCTGCTTCTTCCTGATAACAGTCAGTGTTGCCCTGAAGTCAGCACAGTGTACGGGCCCCTTCTTCCATCCAATCCCCACAATAATCAGCAACAATCCAGTTACCTAATGCCCCTAGTGAATCCAGCTCACTCAGTCTCGATTTGCCCTCCTCCAAGGCTCCACCTCCACCGACCATTTAACAGAGGTCGGGGCCAGGGTGGGTGGTGTGGGACAAACAGCTTTCCTCCGTAGCCGGATTGCAACTGGGCTAAGTGTTTTTTATAGCCCAGTCGCACAGTTCAAAAATTCACACCCTCTGCGCTGATTGGCCTCCACAGCTCCTTACTGTGTCACCGGCCAGCCAAAAGTTCTCAACACTCCCGGTCTCTCCCACCGTCGATGCAACTCCGGAGTGTCTGGCCTGGCCCCTGCCAGCAAAGCTCCCTTTCCAACCACCGATGTACCGTCCTCTCCCGCCGCCAATGCGGCCACGGAATGCCTGCCCCGGGTCCATCTAGCGCCAAGCCCCGACTCAGTCCCTGCTTTTTCCACTGCTGATGCGGCCCCGGTCAGCTCCAACAGCTCTCCTCCATTAGGAGCCTCTTACCGCAGTGCTCCAAGTCTGGGTGACTCAGTATAACCCGGATGTGCTTACGCTGACTGAAACATCGCTGTCAAAGAAAATCCCTGCCTCGGCATTAACTCTAACCGGCTATACACTTTTCAGACAAGACAGGTTAGGTAAAAGGGGAGGTGGGTGTGCCATATATCTGAAGGATACCCTACAGGATCATGTACTACCCAGTGCCTCCCATGCTACTCAATCCCAAATTCTTGGTATTAAAATTCTTCCTGGTCAGCATGGCAAAGCCTTATATGTATTCGCTGTATGCATCCCTCCCCATGAAAATAAATTAGGCATAAATCTGGTGAGGTTGTGTTCATGGGTGATTTCAGCATCAGCTGGCTGGTCCCTGAAGCTGCCCAGTTCAGCGATGCTATTGCAGCACATATCACCACCCAACTGGTGACGTCCCCCTTGAGAGCTAACCTGAGAACAGTCAACAACTCCCTTCTGGACCCAATCCTCACCACGCATCCTCATAGACAAATCAGCACATCTGTCCTCCCAGATTCCATGAGTGACCATTCGCCTGTCGTTAGCATCTGGACTAACAATCACTAAACCCTTTCCCCAAATCACATACCTACAGAGGCTGCAAAAAAGGAAACTTGAACAATTTAGGACCTTCCTTGCACAGTGCAGCTGGTCACCCTGGGGCTCCTTTTCCAATATTGACCTTGCATTAAGCTACCTTGTCACTCACTTTAACAAAACATGTGACATCTTTGCTCCTGCTCGTAAAACTAGGTCTGGGGGGGTAATGAACCCATGGTTCACTGTTAACCTGTTATACAAAATGAAAGCCAGGGATAATGTTTGGCACCTTGCTCAAGCCTCGGGTAATCTGGTTGATATGCAGCACTATAGAGCGGCTAGAAATGCTTGCACCCAGGAAATCCATAGGGCCAAAAGGACCTACTTTCAAAATGAGCGTACAAATTTGTGGGGTAACAGCCGGAATTTCTGGCAAAAAATACAGGCCCTTTTTAATGGTAAACCAAGCAAGACTGCTCCTACAATGGTAGTTTTAATGACACCCCTGTGCAAGACCCTGTCTCCTTAGCTGAAGCTTTCAACTCTGTCTTTACAGACCTCAGCAAGGTCCTACCATCTGACTTTTTTGACGCATCCAACACTAGTGACACCCAGACACGACCGTTCTCCCCCCAAAAAACATTCCCCCATTCTGTTTTCTATTTCAGGAGGGTCACATACACTGAAGCCAAGAAATATCTCCTTAGAGTACTAGGCAAAACCAGGCACAACAGTGACATCCTTGCCATGAAACTACTATACCTATTGTTAGCTGTCATGCTAAAACCAATCTCCACCATTCTGAACCTTTCTCTGTCCTTTAGACAAGTTCCCCAAGCAGTGGAAGGCGGCATTTCTCACGCCTGTACACAAAAGTGGTGACAGATCATTAGTCTCTTAACTACCGTCCTGTCTCGATTCTCCCGCCACTATCCAGAGTCCTTGAGAGAGTTGTGGCTGATCAGCTGATCGAGTTTCTTGCCAAATACAACATCCAATCCCCCAGCAACACAGCTTCTGGACGGCACATAGTACCACAACATTATTGGAATATACACAAATGTGGGACGTTGCTTACGTCTGTAGATTTGTGCTATTTGCTCCTCGTCTTAAGCACAACTGTACTCTCTACTCTGACCTCCACTAGTTGTCTCCTTCCTCGTGTCGGGCTTATTCATTAGGTTGTCTGACAACATTGTTCGTTCTTATATCCCCTCCACATTCGCTGCTATGCTCACCCCCATGGACTGCCCTCGTTCCCTCCGTTACATTTCTTTAGCTCTATCTGTCCCAAAATGCTTTACCAAGATGGGTGAACTTGCCTTCTCCTTCTATGCCTCCAAATTTTGGAAAACTCTTTAGGCAGTCCGAATCCCACCCCACTTTCAAGGAAGACCTCTCCGATTACTTCGCCTCCCTTGACATTTGCAGATGTGCCTAGCTTCATGAGTCACGCAAATGTACCATTGTCTTGCACTTAAATTTCCCTGTGGCCTCTTGATTCCTCCCATCCCCACACTTCTTCCGCTGCAGCTACGCACTTTGTTCCCTGTCTCTGCCTGGGAATTTTCCTCTTGCTGACTTAACAACAGCACCGTCATGTTTTGTACATTATTAACAGTAAATTGTGCCTTTTTGTCCATTTTGTTGCTATTATACTGTGCGAGACGTACCTCCTCTATGTACTATGTAACTTGCACCTCTGTATAACTGTTTGGAATCTCCTACTGTACAACACTGTATATGTGTTTGTTTTTACGTGTTCCTTGATTTCTACTCTCCCGGGGTCATGCCTGAAAATAGGCAGTTCTGTCTATTGCACTTACCTGGTTACCAAAAGCAAATAAAATAAATATTCACAAAGCCTTGGACTGTGGTCACATAGTTGGGTCAATTTATATTGACCTGACCAAGGCTTTTGACACTGTGAACCACTCTCTCTTTCTGAACTCCCTCCATTCTCTTGGCCTCTACCCCTGCACCAAACTGTCTCAAAAGCTATCCTGAAAACAGAATGCAGCAGGTCAAAATAAATGGCTCCCCATCGAGTAGTTTTCCAGTCTGCACTGGCGTGCCACAAGGATCCATCTGTGGACCCTTGCTGTTCAGCCAGTACCTGAATACACTACCCAAAGCCTGTGACAGCAACCTTGTCCTGTACGCAGACGATGCTGTACTTTTCTCCAGCCCCTCTGACCTACTCCCCCTCAAAAGTGACCTGCAAACAAACTTCACAAAAGTTGAATCCTGGTTTGCCAACCACAAACTGTTAATGAACTATAAAAAAACAGACAATGCTCTTTGCTAGCCCCCACAACAAATACGATTCTGCATACCTAACCATCCGCAATAACATAGATCAATCCCCAGAAATGATGCATGAATTCAAATATGTAGGCATCATGCTTGACAGCTCACTCTCTTACGCCCTGCATGTTAATCATATTTACAGGATTGTAAACGACAGGATTGGGGTCCTCTACAAGCATAATCATTGTCTCACACCTCCTGCACTAAGGCTAGCAGTCACCAGCGCCATACTATCCATCACTGACGACGGGCATGTCATTTACAGTGTTGCTACTGACACCACACTCAAGCGACTGATGATCTTGCTTAATAAGGCCTGCAGGTTAATTACTGGGGCTGACAAACAGACTCACACCTGTGACTTCTATTGTCAAACCGAATGGCTCAACCTTCATGGTAGAATCAAATACCAAACCTGTCTTTTTGCAAAAAGATTCACCCTCCCCCCTGCTGCCCAGTGCTACTCCCTTGACAAACCAATGCAGTACCCATAGCTCTGCTAGGCTGGCCTTCCACATTCCTCGATGTCTGACCTCTCAAGCCCAATGTACTTTCGGCTACAAAGCTCCTACCTGATTGAATGGCCTGCCCCCTGATGTCCTTTCTGAACCCAAACTAAGCTCATTCAAAGCCAAGTTGCAGGGATTTATTTAACTCTAAAAATAGATTAGCGTTTTGCTCATAAAAGTGCTAAATCTTTGTGAAAATACATAGCTCTTGTCTCACTGTGTTTTATAAACACAGCACTTATAGAAAAATCTACATAAATACTTTCTGTACAGTTAGTATAGTCCCAAGAAAAAAACTGCTAATCAATTATTTAAAACCCTGACTTGCAGAATCACCTTGTAACTCTGTGTGACTGTGCCCTTTAGTTCCCTTGCTCTGCCCCTTCCTCCTACCACCTCTAATCCCCCCCCCCCCATTTCACTACCTCCCCCAAATCGATCTCCATGAGGTCACCTCCTCTAGAGTAGCTTTTTCTGAGACAGTCTGCTTTATTTCTGGACGGCGACTTATAACTGATCTATTCTGTCTGTGTTATCCTGTCTTGACTGTTCTGACTGAATAATGTTTTGTATAGCCTGTATTTCCCTCGGCACTCATACCCTTCCCAGCTTCACTACCTCCCTAAACACAATCTTCCTGTTGTCCCTAGTCTATCTACTTGTAATTACCTCTTATTTCGACAAAGTCTGCTATATTCCAGGACTGTCTACTGATTACCTGTGTGTTATATTCTGGATTCTTTTTTTTTTTTTTTTTAAGTTTAACCAGGAGTAACACACTAAGCCGAAAGCTTTTTTACAGGTGCGACCTGGGAGCACAGGGAAGTTAAGTGACTTGCTCAGGGTCACACAGTATGCAAGCAAGTGGAAGCTCTGGGATTCAAACCCAGGTCGGTCTGCTGGATATCACCAGATTTGCAGCACAGAGCCTTAAACCACTGTGCTACACTGCTATACTGCCTGCCTCCCTGGATTCTGCCCTCTATAACCATTTCCCACTGAACAGTATCTGTATAGGCGGTTTCCCCAATTGTAACACTGCTGTATTTATTTGCATGTTTGTTTTTCTGTACATTATCATCAATTCTGTTGTGTCATCTTGTTCCTTTCTTACATCTATTTTGAATATTTTTCTCACAGGATGCGGAACCTTTGTAAAAGAACCCCTGGTTCAAAGGTATTTGTGATCCTAGCAATGAATAAATAAAGATCTTGCTTCAAGAGGGCTCTTGCAGTAGGTAATCACTTGTAGTACTGTGCCCCCCTGGCATCAGGACTGCATGGAAACTTTTGCTAGCAGTGTCAGACGGGGGCGGGGGGGGTCGTCTGCCCACCGGACATCACGTGACTGATGTCAGCGTGCCACTGTATAGTGGACAGCCCCCACATCTGCCCTCCAGTTCTTTCCCGCCGTCGACCTGTGCACGTCGGACAGACTAAAGCTCATTGCAGCAATTCGAATGCCTATTCCGGATGAGTATCTGCATTTTCTTATTTTATGATATTAGAAGTGGTTTGTATATTGTCCTCTTCTCCAACGGACTCGCGTAAAAACAAGTGCGGTTTGTGCGGCGTCCATCTAGCGCACAAGGACCAGCGTACCTGTTGCCTCTTCTGCCTAGGGCCTAACCCCAAAGTCACGGAGTGCAACACCTGTGCCCAATTCAACCAGGCCATGCAGAAACAACGCAAACAGTCCCTCGAGGCCCATCTCCTGAAAGAAAAAATGGCTTAGATGGAGAAAGAGTTGAAAAAGCTTCAGATCGCTTCTTCCTCGCCTACGGGCCCTCACAAGAAGAAGAAAAGGGATAAAGAAAAACATAGGGAATGGGAGCAATCCCTCCTTCCAATGAAGCCGCCCACAGGCCCTTTGACGGAGGACTGGCCCTCTTCTTCCTTGAAGGTGAGTGCTGTGGCCAAGCCTGTGCTCCTCCCTCTAAAACAGGCTTTGGCCCCCCTGCTGCCACTGGTTACAGTGACGGCGGTGTGGTAGAGGCATGTGCGATGAAGAGACACAAGACCACAAAGAAGGATTCAAACACACAGAAGTGTTTATTTACTAAAGAAAGGAAAAAAAAAATAACTTGCAAATAAATGAAAGCAAAACAAACAGTAGTACACAGCTAGGACTTAGACAGCTGCTGTCCCACCCTCTCTGTCTTCAACCTGCCCTCAGGCTGAACTCATCTGATTGCTACAGCATTTACCCAGAATATCTGCACAGAAAAAAATCGCATGCATAACCCCGCCTCCTGAACTAATACATTTGTTCTGCTCCAAAATAATTTAAAATATATATTTCTAGGGACATGGATATGTTCTATCCACACTTACTGGCAGGTTCCTTGCCGCTTTAAATCTTGCCGGAAGGTCTTCAAGCTGGCTTCTCCAACCCACCCGGGTGGCAAAACTCTCTGCTCCGCCCCATGACACCAGATCTTCCTTGCCGCTTGGAAGCTCAGGTTCCCTCCTTTTACGCTCTGCGTTTTAGGCCTGGAGCCTACATTTTTGTCGTCCATTTGGCACAGCCAACGAAGAGGTCAGTTACTAGGGTGAATTCAGCTCCCCACAAATAGAAACTAAGTGCTTCGATGGCCCACTTTATCGCTAAGCACTCCTTTTCCATTGTAGAGTTTTATTTCTCGAGCATGCAGTTTTCTGGATATATATAACACAGGGTGTTCCTCTCCATCAGTATTCTGGCTCAAAACTGTACCTATACCAACATTCGAGGCATCTGTATGAACCTCAAAAGGTTGAGGAAAAATCCTGACAATTTAAGACAGGAGATGAACACAGGGCTATTTTAATAGCCTGAAAAGCTTGTTCACATTCAGGGGTCCATTTTACCATGTTCCCCATCTCTTTTTAGTAAGGTCAGAGAGAGGAGATGCTAGAGAAGCAAAATTTGGTATGAACCTCCAGTAATAACTAGCAAGACCCAAGAATGATCTTACTTGTTTCTTTGTCTGGGGCGTTGGACATTGTGCTACTGCCTCGACCTTTGAAATTTCTGGTTTCAACTGACCAATACCGAGGATAAATCCTAGATATTTGGACTTTCTCATGGCTATGGCACACTTACTTCGGTTAATGGTCAACCCAGCCCCACTAATGGTCTTAATAACAGCTGTAAGATGTTCCAAGTGTGTATGCCAATCTGGACTAAAAATAACTACATCATCCATATAGGCAGCTGAAAAGGAAACATGAGGGGTTTGCAGTTGGTCAATGAACCTTTGGAAAGTGGCTGGTGCCCCGTGCAAGCCAAACGGCATGGTTATGGAGTGAAAAAGACCCATAGGGGTACTGAATGCAGTCTTTTCATGCGATGATTGACAAAGGAATCTGCCAATATCATTTGGTTAGATCAAGGGTTGAAATATATTTGGCATTCCCTATATGGTCAATCAAATCATCGACTCGAGGCATGGGGTACCCGTCAAATTGTGATACCTGGTTCAGTTCCCTGAAGTCCAGGCATAATCTAATTCCTCCCTCTTTCTTGGATACTACTACAGTGTGGGGGGTCCAGGGACTCTTTGAAGGCTCAGTAATACCCAGTAATTTAATTTTCTGTATTTCTTGCTGGACTTGGGACCTAACTCGCACAGGGAGGTAAAGTCTCTGCCAGATGGGAGGAATAGTAGTATGTATATGATGTTCAACCCCGGTGGCTCTCCCAGGTACTTTTGTTATAGAGTTACTAAACTGCTGCAAGACCTGTAACAACTCATCTCTTTTGGAGTTTTCTAAACAGGGTTTAATATATAATTCATCTATTTCTGTTTGTACATCTTCATCCAGCTGGCTATAGGCTACCTCCAGATCTGATTCCTCTTTTTTTGGAGCAGTCAGAAGACTTACCACTGGCTCAGATTTATCCTGCCATCTTTTTAATAAGTTGGCATGATTGATCTTCTTGCCACGGCGTTTCTCTGGTGTCTCTATCTCGTGTCACAGAACCTACTTGTCTCAGTATCTTATAGGGCCCTTGCCACTTCATCGGTAGCTTGTTTTCGGTGGTAGGTAATAACATAGAGGATAATGTATGGGCATACATCGGTAACCGGTTTGTCAACCGGCGAGAGGTTGCCATGGCAACTGTGTAAACCTCGAGAGCGAAGCGCGAGAGGTTTACGTCGCCATCGCAACCTTGAGCCAGTTATTCAAACTGGTTGCCGATGTATGACCATACATTATATTTTATAGTGTGTGGTCATACTTTTTAATTTTAAAAATTAAACAGGCTCCTTACTGTTTCAGTTTAGGCACTGCCGCAGCCATTCTGGATCATGCTTTCACTGCCGCAGCCATTTCTTGGAGGCTTGGTCGGGTAGTGCACATGCGCAAAGCGACCCCTGTTGTTAACCCATCGATGTACGTAGCATCGATAGGTTAACATTGGAACGGTCAGATGATAGTTAACAACCTTAGGAAATTATGATTTCCTAAGGTTAACAACGGTCTACAATACACTATAAAAGTACCTTCTCTCCCTCTTGAAATTCTTTTCCACCAACTTTCTGGTCGAAGTACAACTTCTGTTTGTGCTGAGCCTGACTGGCTTTTTTATGAGCCATCTCAATATATTTAGCCAGTCTCTTCCTCAGGGTAACCATGTATTCAGTAATACTAGTGGAGGCAGTATAGCGCAGTGGTCTAAGGCTCTGAGCTGCAAATCTGGTGACATCCAGCAGACCAGACCTGGGTTTGAATCCCACAGCTTCCACTTGCATACTGTGTGACCCTGAGCAAGTCACTTAACCTCCTTGTGCTCCCAGGTCGCTCCCGTAAAAAAGCTTTCAGCTTAGTGTGCTATACCTGGTTAAACAACTAAAATAAAAAAAATAAATAAAAATAAAAAACTAGTATTTCCTGGACTGGTCCCTTCCTCCCAGTACTCTCTGATAACATCGAGAGGCCCTCTAGGATTTTGGCCATACAACAGTTCGAAGGTGGAATACCCCATTGAAGCCTGGGGAACATCTCGAAAGGCAAAAAGGGGAAGGGAGAGAAAATGATCCCATTTCTTCCCTTCATCTTGTACGAATTTGCGTAACACATGCTTCAAGGTCTGGTCAAATCTCTCAACGAGACCATCTGTCTGGGAATGGTATGGAGATGGTCGAACTGCTACCACTCCCAACAGACGGTACAGTTCTTTTAACAAGGCTGAATTAAAATTACTGCCCCAATCTGTCAGTATTTCTTTTGGAATGCCCATCCTGCTGAAAATCTTAACCAGTTCCTCAGCTGTCTTTTCTGTTGTGATGGAATGTAGGGGTACAGCCTCAGGATATCGGATAGTATAGTCGCATACCACGAAAATGAATCTGTTCCCCTTGGCACTTTTCTCAATGGGGCCAACAATATCCATGGCCATTCTTTTATAAGGTTGGGATACCAGGGGTAGGGGCTTCAATGGAACCATGTCCCTCTTTCCTATCTGCGCTACTTTTTGGCAGGTCTCACAAGATTTACAGTACTCTGCAGCGTGCTCATGTATGGATGGCCAAAAAATCTCTGGAGTAACCTAGCCAGGTCTCTTCCAGCATGTCCGGAGCGTGGTAAATCATGTGCCAAAAATAGTAGCTGATTTCTATTTTTCTGTGGGACAACCAGTTGGTCGACTATCTCCCCTGTTTTTGGGTTATAACACCTCCTTTATAATACATAATTTTGCAATATCATCTCAGGGGCACCTTTTGGTACCACCTTACCAACCTGTTGAAATAAGAAGGTTAGAGTAGGATCACATTTTTAGTCATTGGTTATATTATGTTTTGTCACATTCATCTCAACAGGTACTTCATCAAGTCTCTTATTATTATTAGTCCATAACATTTTTATTCTCTTTTCCCTTTTTGTCTTTCTAGACTTTCCCGGTGCTTCTATAATGTCCTCATCAAAAGGGAATGTCTCTCCTAAAAGTTTTTCTTGTCAGCTTTGGACCCTTGTTGTTACTGCCGCAGTGTCCTGGTGATTTTTAGCCAGCATGGTCCCAAAGTTTGAAAAGTCATGGCCAACAACAAATTTGGAACCAGGCCAGCATGCACAGTGGAGGTTTGGTCGTTTACAGTCATGTCCACTATGGCCGTGGCATAACTGTGCATGTCCCCGTGGATACAGACCACGTCTACAGGTTCTCCGGGCTCCTTTGTAGGGTTTAACAATTCAGGCCGAATCAGGGTATGCTTGCTACCAGTATTCAAAAGTCCCAATACATGATGGTTATTGACACAAATATTTACCATATTATATCCGGCAGTCAATAAAGCAAGCTGGTCTACATCAGTTTTTCTTTTCGGACAATATCTGGCTATATGCCCCTTGCCAAAACAATGATGATACACGATATCAGCCGGGAAGGTTCTCCCACCTTTTCCAGTTTTAGCATCACTTCTGGATGGGCCCTTCCCAGCAGTGGATGGAGTAGGAGCATATTTGGCGATTGCTGAGGTTGGAGCAGATTCTGCTTGGTAGGTCTTTTAATTTAAGGGCCTGGCTGATTAAAAAAAAAAAAAATCTTTGGCCAGGGTAATATAAATCTCCTCAGATTCAGGGTTATGCTCCCTCACCCAGATTTGTACCTCATTTGGAAGAATCTATAAAAACTGTTCCACAACCAAAACCTCAACTACCTCAGTACTGGATCTTTCCTCAGGCTGCAACCACTTATGGCATAGTTCTCTCAGTCTTATAAAGGTGTCTCTAGGGGTATATGATGGTTGATATTGCAGAGAATGGAACCTTTGCCTGTATGTCTCTGTATGTATATCATACCTCCTTAATATTTCCTTTTTTACTTGTTCATAGTTTTCTGCATGCCTGTGGTCCGTGTTAGAATAGGCTAGTTGGGCCGGCCCAGTGGCGCAGAGGGCTGAGGTGCTGGTGCCTTACCTCAAGCCACACCGGTGACCTGGGTTCGGGAACTGTCTCGGGACGCCAGGAGTGGCAGGGGAAGGAGGGGATTGAGTGTCCGTGGGACTGCTTTCCTCTCTTGGGGTGGGTAGAGGAATGACATCGCTCTGCAGCAGCCTCCAGTGGAGACCAGGAGCACTGCAGATGCAACGTAGGGAACGTCACCAGTAAAGCGGAAATACCTGCTCCATGATCAGCTGGATGACGGCTGCCTGGCTGTCCGAGGCCATCGAAAGTCCCGAAGAGCCATCCAACTCAGCAGCATCCCGGGGCCAAGCAGCAGCGCTGGTCCTGCGCCCTTGGCCAGTGTCTTTCCCCCTGAGGAGAGGGACCCACCCCGTGAAGGGTTACGTCTGGGTTACCCTGGGACTGGCTGCTATCTGAGCCGGTGGCTCAGGGAGCGCAATGGGTCGGATTCCAGCCTTGGCATGAAGCCTGAAGGAGTGGCTGGGGTGGAGCATATAGGAGAGATAAAGAGATGAGGCAAAAAAAAAAAAGAATAGGCTAGTTGGGCTTGACCAGTAAGATAAGGGGCAAATTGAACAATCTGTTGTCTGGGGCCACCCATATGCTCTGGCTACTCTCTCAAAATTTTTTAAATATGCCTCTATTTCATCTGTGGGAGCCATTTTAGCTAAATTAATGTCTTTTGGGCCAGTGTTGCCTGTGCCAGTCGTTTGAAGTGCTCTCAGCATCTCTGCCTATCGCTGGTCCTGCCGCCGCCTTTCCATTTTTCTTTCTCTGACGTCCCTCTCCCACTGTCGCTCCATCTCCAATTGTCGGATTGCCAACCATCTCAGGAGGTCGCTAATGTCAGTGGGTAGTTCCTTTGAGGCTTCCTCTTTTTCTTCTCCATTATCAGAAAAGCTGGTCCTTGCAGCTTCCTGTAGCTTCGTCTTGGGCCGGGCTCTGGGATTTAGACCGGGTACCAGTGCTTCCCCAGTCTGCTCCTGTCTGGATCGTGTTAGGACATCAGTGACATTGGTATCCACAGGCTCCTCCAATTCTGCCTTCTCTGTTTTCTCAGCCATGATATACTTCCCATGTGTCTCAGCAGATATCTAGGCAGATATCCTGGAATGGTGTCCCCCACTAGGCTTGGACCACCATCCCCCTTCTCATACCACTGTGGCAGAGGCGTGTGGGATGAAGAGACACAAGACCACGAAGAAGGATTCAAACACACAAGTGTGTATTCATTAAAGAAAGGAAAAAAATAACTTGCAAATAAATAAAAGCAAAATAAACAGCAGTACTCACAGTACACAGCTAGGACTTAGACAGCAGCAATCCCACCCTCTGTGTCTTCAGCCTGCCCTCAGGCTGAACTGATCTGATTGCTACAGCATTCACTCAGAATATATACACAAAAAAAATCACATGATGCATAACTCTGCCTCAACTAATACAACATTTGTTCTGCTCTAAAATAATTTAAAATATATATTTACTTAACTCACAATGCAAAGAAATTCAAATTCAGATTGTATTTGATGAGTTTTAATGTTTAAAGTGCTTAAATATTCCCCTTAGAATAGGTCGAGACACTCCGCCCATACAGTTGTGATTGACTGCAAGAGGTGTATATCAATAGCAACCATTTGGGGTGCTGACTCCTAAGGAGAAAGACTGCTTGGTTGCTAAGGTAAGTTTGGTTTACATTTCTAGAAGCTTTACCAGGCTTGTAGCCTCAGAAAATAATGCTTGCAATAAAAAGAAATAACTGCTTGTGCTTAGCAGCAAAAACAATAACAGGAGGCTTTTATTTCCTTAAGGTAATATTGCACCAAACTATTAGCATTGAAACAACAATAGTGGCCTTGTTTTACCCTGCATGCAAGGTCTGCACGCAACCTGGCACGCAGGTAAAACACACAAAGGCCAAGGCATGCTGAACTGCTCAAAACCAAAGTTTTACTTTTGCTTTTCATTCGGGTAGCATATGGGAATGTAAGGCACAACAGCCGCATTTCGGGCTGCAAAGAAAAGCAAGAAGCACTCCTTACTCACTTTCCTTCACTTATCTCTCGACTATACAGCAAATATGTTGCATTACAAACTAGGAATACCAGTGAGCTAGGAGTACCTAAAAGGACAAGTGTGTTACGGAGTGAAAGAAAACCAAGAAGACATTGTACTAAAACAGCTTAGTGATTCTGCCTGACTTTCACTGCTACAGATACCTTTAGTCAGGGTTCAAAAGGTTGTTCAGAGCTCCGTGACACTCACGCTTTTAAAGTCCGCATGAATGGGACAGGAATGGCAAGAGAGAACTTTGGCTCTCTCTATTAGACACGGCATGACCTGGCTTTCATTAAACTACCTATGTGGGCTTTACTTAAAATATGCCCTTCACTGCACTAAACACAAAGCTGCATTATAGAACCAGGGAGCGAGGCACTTTCTGGGTGTACTGCAGAGCTCCGTACTGCACAGATTCAACAGCAGCTCTGCGGCGTATGGACCTCTCGTAGCGTTGTGCAACTCGCTTACATTTTCTATCTCATGTAGCCCTTTTCCTAATGTAAATGACATTACATTCAATAACAAGGGTTTAAGCAAACCTAAAGTAGGGACTGCTTATCAAACCGGGGGGACCTCCCAATGGCAAACGGACAATGTGAGAGAAAAAGAAAAGGGAAAATAGAGAAATAAGAAGAGTAATAGCAAAAGAGGAAATACTGTTGCAACAGACTTTTTTTTTTTTTTTTTTTTTTTAAGAAAAGAAAGTGTCTCTGTGCACAATGTCTCCCACAATTGGGGGGGAGGGGCTGCCGGAATATATCACAGGTGGACTCCTCAGATTTGTCCGAGGCTGCTGCCGCTCTTAGGCCCATTATCACCCTGGGGTTAAGCCAATCGTTGGACCCTCCGGTGACCGGCCAGGGTTGGGGAGTCAGAGCCTCAGACTCCTGCATGACCCAGGTCGCTCATCGGACCTTCTAACGATTGCACGATCTCTTCGCATCAGTCAGGTCCTGACGTGGCGCTGCCGGATGTTAACACCATTCAGGCTGGAGGACAGGGGTCTCCTCGGGGTTCCCTTCATGGTGAACCCCCATTGCCTGGTCCATCAGAGATTCCGCCGCTGTCGCCAAACCCCGCAGGTCCTGATTGACCACCTTTCGCCGGGTGTGCCTAACGAAAGAGTGCCGACAGGCCTTACGGTGGCTCCAGCGTCACCTATTGTGGTACCAGATCCTGTTCCTCAACACCCGCAGGTTCCTTTACCTCCGCCAGGACTGCCCTTCAGGGCCCGCTGGTCCTTTGGGCCATCCAGCACCATCAGGCTTCCCTCCATCAGGGCCGCCGTCAAGCTGTCCCCCATTGGGGCCACTGTCTGGCTACTTTCTGGCAGGGCCCCCTTCTGGCTGCCCTCTGTCAGGGCCTTCAGCATACCCTCCATCAGGGCAGCCATCTGGATACCCTCTGTCAGGCCCCCCTCACCCTGGTCTGACGTCAGGCTTTCCAACACCAGGTTATCCTCCGTTGGGCTATCCTCCATCAGCCCCGATGCCGGATCCTTTCTCGTCAGCCTTTTACTATTCAGGCTACCCTGGTTATTATCCTCCATCAGGCTACCCACAACATTATCCATCTCCTAGCTTTGGGGGACATAGGCCTGGATCGAGGTTTCCCTCTCCTCCTCCTCCTCCTCAGCCTCAGGTGAATTTTAGGGAAATATTAAAATCATGGTGGTCTGAGACCAAAACCCAGTTGGTCTCTGAATTAGACAGCAGCTTCCTGTTCTTCCAGACATCGGCCGTCCAGCTCCTCCACCTAGGTCACCTTCTTGGGTACTTACTCGTCCTTTGATGTCAGGCCGTCCATCAGCTCGTACATAACCCCTGATGTCTGAAGACATCACCAGGGAGCCAGGTCTTCTACTTCCTGAGAATAAGGAGGATTCGGAAGATTCCGAGGCGGACTCAGATTCCTCATCAGCTGGTTCGGGCTTTGAAACACCTCCCCCTGAGGAACCCGTCCCTTGGGAATCTCCAAAGTCACCACCAGAAGATCCCTCCTTCGTGGACCTCCTCAAGCATCTGGCTGACGCCCAAGGATGGAAGTCAGAGGCTCTGGACCCAAAAAGATGACAGTTGGCAGAGCATGTGGACTTTACAGATTCGAGTCTGGTACCCCACACACACACACACACACACCCCGGCTGGAACCCTACGAGGATTTATCCACGACCATATGACAGAGACCTTCCTCCATCCCGGCCACGGCAAAAAGGCTGACCGGGTTTACAGGACCCCGGAGGACGAGGACCTCCTGAGTGTACACTCTAAAGCCGACTTGATCATCACGTCAGTTCATGCTAGATCTGCTAAGCCTAAGCACCTCAGTACTTCCCCTTCCAACGAGGAGTCCAGACAAATGGACCAGTTAGGGAGAAAATTCTATGCCTCTTCTACTCTAGCAATATGTGCTCTGAACTATGTCTTGCACATGCTAGAGTACCAGAAGACCTTGTTCCACCAACCCAAGCCTGTTGTTGAGTCCTTACCGGACTCTGATTTGAAGTAATCCTTGGCAACCACATTAAAAATGGCCAAGGTGGCTGGACACCATTCTTTGCGGGCCACCTACGATGTGGTAGATTGCTCCACTAGAGTTATGGCCACTGCTGTAAGCCTTTGCCAGTGCTCTTGGCTAAGAGTATCGAGCCTAGCCCCTGATGTTCAGTCGGCTATCCAAGTTGCCTGTTTCAGAGGCTCTGTCCTGTTCGGCGGGGACGCCCAAGATATTATAACCAGCCTGCAGGATAAAGGCACAGCTCTTTGGTCGGTTCATACCGTGTGTCGACAGAAACAACAAAAACATACTTTTCGTCGGCAAAACAGACGCCGGACAAAAAACCAGCAAGCGCCCAAACGTCAGTTTAAATGTAGGGCTTCCAGTACTGCTACCACCCCTCCAGCCAAATCACAAAGAGCTTCGGGAGCGGTCCTCCCCAACCCTCCCTCCCATTCCTAACTTGCTGACCGCCCCCCTTCCTCCTCGTCTATCGGAGGAACAGGTGGGCAGAAGATTCGTGAGGCATCTGGGAGACTGAGAGTCCATCACAACAGATGCCTGGGTGCTTCAGTTAATAAAACTTAGTCACATTCTAGAATTTCGAGAAAAACCTCCAGGCAGTCCACCGAGGTCTTCTCATTACCCAAGGACACATATCCCCCATCTAAGGGAGGAGATCACGGCTCTTCTTCACGAAGAAGCACTAGAGCCAGTGCCAGCAAACCAGATTGGGAAGGGATTCTACTCCCAGTTCTTTCTGGTGTCCAAAAAGATGGGATTTACACCTGATTCTGAATCTCGGTAACCTAAACCTCTTCATAGAATACGAGAGGTTTCGGATGCTGACATTACAAAGCCTTCTGCCTCCCCTATCCAAGGGACAATGGCTCTGTGCCCTGGACATGAAGGATGCGTATCTTCACATCCCAGTCTTCAGTCCTCACCGCAGATTCCTCGGGTTTTCTTTTCAAGGGGAGCATTATCAGTTCAGAGCGCTCCCTTTTGGTCTGTACTCCACCCTGTAGGTTTTTACCAAATGCCTAGCGGTAGTGGCAGGGGCCTTGAGTTGGGGGCACTATGTCTGTCCCTACCTCGACAATTGAGTCCTTGCAGCACCGTTGAGGGAGGGGTTGGAAGCTTCCTTATTGGCTACTCTGCACCTTTTTGAGCATCTAGGCATCACAGTCAGTTACACCAAGTCCCAGCTTGCTCCTTCCCAACGCCTTCAGTTTATTGGGGCAGTGTTGGACACAGTGCAGGGCATGGCCCTTCTCCCCCTGGACAGGGTGGACACCCTGGAGAGGCAAGCCAAGCTGTTACCTTCCAATCAACATATCTTGGCCAGGACGGTTCTCCGTCGTCTTGGCCTCATTGCAGTGGCTATCCCCACGGTCCCATTGGCCAGGCTCTACATGCGTATATCACAGTGGACTCTAAGGTCTCAGTGGGATCAGAAGGAAGACCACTTAGACTGTCCGGTCCTCATCTCCACCCCAATGCAACAGGACCTGTTGTGGTGGCAGGACTCCAGCAATCTGATATTAGGAGTCCCTTTCCAGACCCCTCCGCATTCCCAAATACTAACTACAGATGCGTGGGACAGGGATGGGGTGCCCATGTGGGACGGCACAGGACCCAGGGCCTGTGGTAACCTGTAGACACGCACCTGCACATAAATGTGCTTGAGATGAGAGCAGTGCTTTATGCTCTGCAGGCTTTTCATCACATCCTTCTTCAAGAAAACCTGTTGATGCAAACTGACGTGCGTGGTGTGTTACATCAACAAATGGGAGCACCCGCTTGTACCCTCTTAGCAGGGAAGCGATGCGGGTTTGGAACTGGGCAGTTCTGCACAGAGTCAGTCACCTAGCAGTTCATGTCCCAGGAGAGCAGAATGTTCTCGCAGACAGTCTCAGTTGCACCAGGATAAGAGCCCACGAATGGAAGCTGAAGCAACAAGTTCTAAATCACATCTTCGACCTTTGGGGCTGTCCAGAGGTAGATCTCTTTACAGCCCCATCAAACGCAAAACTTCTCAAGTTTTGCTCGCTCAGTTCTGGGCATGGTGCTTTCTGTCTAAACGCACTGTCGCTTTCTTGGACAGGGAGATTTCTGTACGCATTCCCTCCCTTTCCAATATTAGAGAGAGTGTTGATCAAGCTTCAGTCAGAAGGAGCACAAATGATAATTGATAGCTCCGTTTTGGCCTCGAGAACTCTGGTTCCCACTGCTTCAGCAGCTAGCAGTGGAACCTGCGATCCCTCTCCCTCTCCCTCTGTCTCACGATCTCACCCAGGGAGAGAGGCACACTAGTACATCCGGGGCTAAAGTCCCTTCATCTTCATGCATGACACCTCAGGACATAGCTGCTTCTAGGTATGGGGTTTCCCCCAGGGTAGCTCAGATTTTGGTAGAGGCGCAGAAGCCATCTGCCAGAACTACCTATGCCATGAAATGGAAACATTTTTCCATTTGGGCCACCTCAAAAGACATGGATCCCTTCACGTGCCTCGCTCCTCAGGTGATGGAGTATCTTCTCTATTTGTCGGACCTGGGCTTGAGTTATTCGTCCCTGAAGGTGCATCTAGCAGCCATCTCTGCCTACCATGATCCAGTAGGAGGCAAGACAGTGGCTCAGTTAAAGGTCTCCACAACCTTTTTTAAAAGGTGTTTTGCATCTGAAACCCCCGGTGCGGAATCCTACTACACCGTGGGACCTTAATTTTCTTTTAGAGAAATTGACCTTACCTCCCTTCGAGCCGGCAAGTACTTCTGATGTGCGCATTTTGTCCTGGAAAGCACTCTTTGTAGTTGCAGTTGCCTCAGCTTGTAGAATTTCCAAGCTTCAGGCCCTGATGTGTCAGGTGCCTTATTTGATTTTCCACAGAGACCGGGTGGCTCTGCGCACAAATCTTAAGTTTCTTCCTAAGGTTGTTTCGGAGACTACTCTTGATCAGTCTTTAGATATTACCTCGAGCATTCTAATCGGGAAGGGGGGGGGCATTCTGCATACATTAGATGTTCACAGGATTTTACATTATTACATGAACAGGACAAAAGAGGTCCGTAAGACGGATCAATTTTTCATTTCTTTCGCACCAAAAAAGGGAGGGTGCGGCAGTTTCCAAATAGCGCCTTTCAAAATGGCTGGCAAACTGCATTATTTTTAGTTACCGTAAGTATGGTAAAGTCCTTCTGGGTCAGGTTTAAGCACATTCTGCCAGGGGAATGGCTGCTTCCACAGCCTGTTTCAGAAATGTATCTGCTGCAGACTTCTGTGCAGCAGCTACTTGGAGTTCTGTCCACACTTTCACAAAACACTGTAGTTTGGACATTTCCTCGAGGCATATAGGGCAGGTTTTGGACTAGCAGTCCTTCAGGGACTCCTGCCTTAGTTTTTTACTGGTTACCTACTGGGATTATGTTCCAGCCTCCCATGTTTTCCTTGTCCCTTGGACTATTTACTGCTTGGGACTCAGTCCTACAAGTGATTAACTACTGCAACAGCCCTCTCAAAGTAAGATAGTATGGTTATGTAAGAACTTAACGTAACAGCAGATCTTTGAGAGAAGCTCTTGCAGTAGGTAGCTTTTTTTTTCCCCACCCACCTTCACCCTCTTTGTTTACAGCTCTCTTTCCAGAAGGCCATTTTTTTGGATTCAGGAGCCTCTTCCCAATGTCCTGTCACGACTCTTGGAGGTCTCTGGTGGGAGAACTGGAGGGCGAACATAGGGACCGCACACTAAATAGTGTCACGTGGGAAGTCCCCCCGTCAGACACTGCTAGCAAAAGTTTATGTGCAGTCCTGACACCAGGGGGCGCAGTCCTACAAGTGATTACTTACTGCAAGAGCCTCTCTCGAAGATCTGCTGTTACGGTAAATTCTTATGTAACTGTACCTTAGGATGTGTCTCCAGTTCCATGTGGTAGTGACCTCTTCTTGAAGTGCGACAGCTGGCTGAGGATTCAGGATGTGAAATCATCCGTGTTTTTGCAAAGTAAAACCTGTGACACTAGTTGCAGTGTACATGCATGAAGTTGTTAAGCCTTTTGCTGAGTAATACTACATCTCAGAAGTGTGGATTAGAGTGATAGCAGACTAATTTTTGTTCCTGTTTTTTCCCCATAGGAATTTGAAGATCACAGAGATGCTGATGATGCAGTTTATGAGCTCAATGGCAAAGAGCTTTGCAGTGAGAGGTAAGTCTGAAAAATTCAGACTTTTTATTGACTTTATTTTTCTCAGTAGCTAGTGAGGGCACTCCCTGCTGTTTGGTCCTAGAACAGTATACCCCAGTCTGGGGGCTGTCCAAGAGGGTTGCTGCACATGAAGCGGTCTTACTCCAAGGGAGCACTCAACCCACCTACCTGGCCGGCCCTCCAGTGACCCAGGTCCATTCCTGAATGCAGGTTGATGGTGTCATAAGCAGTAGCTCTAAGCTGCATGCCGGGCCAGCTCAGCGGCAGCTATTTTTCCTCTTGTTCTCCTCCTTCACCCCGGATTTGGGCACATCACCTCTGATGCAGCCCTGGTTCTCTTGGCTCAAGGTTTGCATCTGGAATTTACTCTAACTCTGATCTTTTTCACAGCATTGTCAAGCCACCATACTGGTTTTGCTAAAGCAGTTTTTAATGAGTTCTTATATGCAGTTGCATGACATTATTTATATGCTGAAAGAGGTGTAAATGTGTAGAAAAATTAGAAAATAACCCTGCTTAAATGCAGCATGAGATGCGCCTGCTAATGTAATGGGTTTGGCAAAACAAGGCTTTCTTTTAGTCCTGGTAGAGTAAAGGTCAGCTCAACTTTGTCTCAATCTAGAAATTGTGGTGTAAAAAGTCTACATTAACTAAACCTCTCATTGATGAAAGGTGTAAACCTGTCAATGTTCAGGCTCTGTCTTTTCTGATGAGACGTTAAATCAGTATCCTGTCTGCCCGTTCTGGCGGTTGTTTAGGTGGACGTTAAAGATCCCCTGGCATTTCTCGAAAAGAATATGGGAATTTCCCTGGTGTACTGCCCAAATTTCCAGTATTTGCTAAAAACATACCACTAACAGCTTAATCTGGTTCACTGTTGGCGTTTTCCTATCACCCCTCCCCCAGGGCCAGGCTGATAATAGGCAGAATTGCTTAGTCCTCTTTTTGAGGTGAACAAAAACTAACTAAACTAATGTGCTTTGGGGTCCTTACAGAGCAGGTATCTGTTAAGTCCCTTTTCTACAAAAATGTTTTCATCAAAGATGTTAACAACGTAACCCTTGGGCTGCCAACAGAATTAGAACGCATACCGATTCTGGACTGATATATCAGTCCGTGGCACAGCAAGGGTTAATGCTTAAACTCTCTTTTGATAAGAAATGTTACTGTTGATGTAGTATCCGAATCAGGAAGTGCATTACATCTGTAGAAAAAGTCGACTCATGAGGAAACTTGGGAAAATCAGGAGCCAGACGCACCAGTAGAGGAACTTCACTTTGTGTTTCCAGAAGAACAATCTCACATTGCTTAATGTGCCTGAAAATCTGTTAGCTTGCTTTAAATAACAGATCTTTCTTCGAGTGGGAGCTCTTCCAGCATGCTATTACCATTAGGACTCTGCCGCCAGGCACTAGGACCTCATGGAACCTTCCAGCTAGACAGTCTTAAGCGGGGACCGGCTCTACCCTGATGTCAGCCAGTGGTATATCAGGGGCGGTCCCCAGCCCCATCTACTGTGGCTCTTCGGTTGTCTTCTAAAACGTTTTTTGGTAGTTTTCAGCGAGTTTTTGATCTTCAAACTTTTTTTTGTCAAAGTCCACTTTTCATTGGATATATCTTCATCTGCATATCGTCTTCACCGTCATCGGTTTCTTCAACCGAGAAGAAGAGGACCAGGTGTGCCTGCGGTTGCCAGATTCCGGCCAGGGGCAAGCACAAGGCCTGTGTCTTTTGCCTGGGGCCTGACCACGACACCAAGGCCTGCTCCTGTTGCAGCAGCTTTACCGGCTGGACTCGATTTCGCTGCTTTAAGGCACTAAAGGCCCACATTCTGGAACAGCAGGTGGCCGTAATGCAGAGCTCACCAGCCGAGAACTCTTCCTCCTCTTGTTCTTGCTCCTCAAAGGACAAGAAAAAGGACTTGGACCAGCGTAAGTCCCGAGAAAAGGACCGAGGTAGGTCCAAGGGGCATTCGCGCTCCAGGACCTGCACCGTTAAAAGACCACCTCTGGTTCCAACTCGGGGTGGGGGGGGGGGTCTGAAGTTTGCTAAGTGCAGACAGGAGTGCTATAGGGCAGTAGTTGGGTTTTTAGGGTCACTCTTTTTAAAGACCGGTATAACCCTGGCTTGTTTCCAGGAGCAGGGCACAGTGCCAGATCTAATGGAGAGGTTGAAGAGGCGCAAGATAGGGGTGGCAAGAATGGAGGCACCAAGTTTGAGAATTCTAGGTTCCCGACCATCAGGGCCAGCGCTGCCATAAGGAGACATAGTGTTTTGGATCCGTAGGACATCAGTTCTAGAGACAGGGCAGAGGGAGGGAGGAATGGAAGGAATGGCTGCATTGGAGGTTGAGGAAGGAAGGGAGGTAAAGAGTGAGTCAAAGGCGTTGGCTGTGGTGTTGGGGTTGTTACAAGAGACCTTGTCGATGAGCATGTCATGAGGGGCTTGAGAAGCATTATGACCCAGAATGTGGTTGATATGTGCCTAGTACCTTTCTGGGTAATGGGCAGAGGCATGGAGAAGACTGCTATAGTAATTTCTCTTGGCAGCGCAGATTGCTTTCTTGCATGAGTTCCTAAGGGAGTGATAGGCAACAAAGTCAGAAAGAAGGGAGGAGACTTTCCACCTGGCCCAGAGCTTGTCACGAGATTTAAGTAAGCGGAGATGGGGGCTGGTCCTAACCCTGCGCCTAATGTAAGGAATGCAGGGGTCGAAATAAGAATTTAGCAGTCAAGAGCTAAAAGTAGCTCCTGTGTATCAGCACTTTCTGGATGACCAGGAGCTACTTTAGCAAAACCAGGAGCAAACTTAAATACATGAATGGAAGCAGCGTGGTCTGTTACGAGGCTGGTAGGTATCTGAGGGGGTAGTCAGTGGGTTGTAGTGATTAGGACACTGGCCTGGGAATCAGGAGAGACCATAGGTTTAAACCCCACTGAAGCCAAATATGGACTGTGTGACTTTGGACAAGTCATTTAACTTCTCAGTGCCCCAGTCCTACAAGCTGCAGGAAAGAAGCAGGGCCCCACAAGAAATAAGATGTTGCATTTCAGCTGGGCTATCCAGGATAAACTGTAAAATGAAAAAGAAATAACTTTTTGAGCTCTCCAACAGAGTATTATACTTTTTATCAAGATTTTATTCTCCACAGTAACCTGGCTGCCATGGGGAAGGGAGTGTCTGCCAACTTCTCTGCATCCTCTGCTGTACTAATGCTTCAGTGCTTTTTGGGGTTGGGGAGGTTGCAGGAGTTGAATATATCCTTCCCAGCTTTAGTGTTCAAGGATGTTTGGCAGTGGTAACTCTTACACAATACCTGTAACCTGCCACATTATGATTTCTTTCTCAGAATGTAAAAGTGCATAAATGAATAAATGTACTTTTACATTCTGAGAAAGAAATCATAATATGGCAGGTTACAGGTGAGGTACTGTACAAGTGATAGTTCTAAGTGGACCCTTCAGGTATCCACCTGACAGGCCTCTGGAGTACTTAATGGCCTTTCTAATGCTGGGCTGCAGTAGTCCACAGTGAAGGTCCACCTGTGTGCTGTTTCGGCACACCTTGAACCTGTAGCTACCCACTACCTAGCATAGCTACCACTGCTCAAGAGGTTCCTCACACGAGGCCTCCCAGTAGGAAGCCGGTACCTCCCTGGGATATTAGCCTTGTACTGGATTTGCTCACTCACAACCCCTTCAAGCCTGTTGCAATTTGTGACTTAAAGTTTCTAACTTGGAATGCAGCATTTCTGGTGGCTATCACCGCTGCATGCAGAGTACCTGAAATCCATGCATTGGTCACAGATTCTTCGTATACTGTTTTCCATAAGGATAAGATAGATCTTTGAGGATATCTCTTCCCTTAGGCCTCACCGTTGGAACTATACCCGTGTCAGCGCTATGACCACACGGAAAGTTTTGCTAGTTGGGGCTACCCATGGCGCTGACATGCGTCTACGTAAACGTGGGCGGCCTCATTTCTCCTCAGTTCTTTTAGTGCCATCCGCTGTACTTGTTGGACCGCCTGTGCAAACGAATGTGATAAGCTATTGTCGTTTATTACTTTCTTACAAGGTAGTCACAAATAATTTAGTGATAGTGTCGCCACTGTATGCCACCGAAACGAACGACGATTCTGTACTGCGAGTGTGGAGAGAAAATCTACAGGGATGATGCACGTGAAGTGTCTGCTGCTTAGGCCTCTCTCACAATGTAAGGACTTGTAAGATTTGCCAGGGCTTCAGTCAAGCAACCAGGCAATGCAGAAGAAAGGCACTGGAGAAGTTTCTGTTAGAAAAAACTCTATCAACCATGGAAAAAAAGCCTAGAGTGAGAAGGCAGGCTTGTCTGCCCCATCAATCGATTTGCAGTTGTCGAAGTCAGAAGACCATGAAAAAGACCAGTCATCAGGACAAAAACAGAAACATATGGATAAGGATAGATCTTCATTTTATTTTTTATTTATATGTACAGATTGGAATTACAATCCTTTGAGTCAAGGACTCTTTTCCAAAGGCTCCTCGTCAGACAAAGTACAGATTGCATACAAACAGAACACCATATAGTTGGAGAAATATAATAACATAGCTTCATACGGTTACATAGGTACATGAGCAGGCAACGCATAGAAAGGGTGTAGCAGATTGCCTTATAGAGTGACTGAGGTACTGTCCAGAGGGGAAGCAATAAAGGGCAGACAATTAGGGTACTTGGTAAAATAGTGGCATTTTTGCTGGCGGGGGGTATAGAGCAGTAGTGCTGAAATAGACGCTCTGCAGGGGGTGATGGTTAGCTGTCCCAGGGACATTGTGGGGTGGGGAGGCGCTGTGGGTGGCTGGAGAATGAGTTTGGGGGCCCTTGGTCTATCAACAGTTGCAGCAGCGTGAGGCAAAGAGATGGTTTCTGAGGGCAGTTTTGAACGGGCCTATTCTAGCGAGGCTGGTAATAGTTGCCAAGAGGGAGTTGTACCATAGTGGGGTCCTCTAGTGGAAGGACCGCTGTGTGAGCAAGGTCTTGACTCGGGGTACCATGAGGGTGGGTGTGCAGGTACTGCGGGTAGATGCTACGGGGTCAGGCAACACTGAGGGAGGAGGCAACCCGGGGTACCCAGGAGGATTTTCTTCGCCAACAGGCAGGATTGGTAGAGGAGCCTCTCTTTGAAGTTGAGGATGTTGGCAAGTGAGTGGAGGGTGCAGATGTGGGTGCGCCTGTCTGCACCTAACAGGAGCCTGCAGGCCTTGTGAATGGACAGTTGCACTTTGTTGAGGACAGTTTTGTCAGCAGCAGCATAAATTGGGAGGCCATAGTCTACCAGAGACAGAACTGATGAGGTGACTGCAATATGAAGCATATCGGGGGCAGGCAGTCCGTGTGGGAGTAGAGGAAGCCGATCCGTATATTTGTGGCAGACGAGAGGGCAGCGATCTGGTGGTGGAATGTAAGGGCAGGGTCAAAGGTGACGCCCAGGTATTTGTACATAGTCGCTTGTTCGAGGGGGACCTAGGTGCTGGGGAGGATGTGGAGGGAGGTATCTCTGGTCTTATTCTGATGGTGGGCAAAGAGCATAGATTTTGTGTTTTTCAGGTTGATGACCAGTTTGTGGTCCATGAACCATTGCTAGGCCTTGGTGAAGGAGTGCTGGAGGATGTTCTGTAGGGCAGTGGGGTGGGGATTGCGAGGCGAGGAGGATTGCATGGTCCTCATAGAGAAGGACTTGTCCCGCGCAGACATTGAGGAGCGTGTTTTAAGTAGAGGCTAAAGATAAGTGGGCCTAATATGGAGCCTTGGGGGACTCCGGAGCAGACAGGCTGGGTGTTAGATAGGGTGACATTGATTTTCAAGCGCTGGGACCTGGAGGGCAGGTAGCTGTCAAACCAGGAGAGGGGCCCTTGGGAGAGTCCAATATTTCGCAAGGAGTTGAGCAGGAGGGGGTGGCAGACCGTATCAAAGGCCTTGGAAAGGTCGATAGACAGCCCCGGACAGGTGCCCAGTATCCAGCGCTGTGTGCAGGAAGTTGGAGAACTCTAGCAGGGCTGTGGTGGTGGTGTGTCCTGTGCAGAAGCTGTGTTGCTCCTGGCACATGATGATGTGCTTGGTAAGGTAGTCAGATAGCTGGTCAGCCACAATTTTTTCCAGCGCCTTGGAAAGCAGGGGAGGATGGAAATTGGTTGGTAATTACAGGGGGCGTTGCGGTCCCCACCTTTGAGAATAGGGGTGACGATCACCGTTCTCCAGGCAAGAGTGAACTAACCCAGGCAGAGGGAGCGATTTAAGCAGGTGGGAGAGGGGGACAAGTACTGTGTCCAATAATCGCTGAAGTAGCCTAGTGTCCAGGAGGTCGCTGCTGGGGCTGGTGCTGTGGAGGGCTTTGAGTAGGTATGGCCTGGCTTCTTGTAGGGTTATGGTCCAGAAGTAGAAGGGGGGTGGTGACGGAGGGACTGGGTCGAAGAAGTTGCTGGGTAGGACTGAGCTGAGGTCAGTGAAGGTGATGTTGAGGCTGTCGACTATGGTTTAGGGTATGTGGTAATGGAGCCATTAACAACGAGTTGGAATGGGGAGGTGGATTGTTTCTTCCTGTAAATTGTCCCAGAAGTTCCGGGCATTACCCCATAAGGAGGCAAGGGCGGATTTGTAATGCTCAGCCTTAGCCTTGCGGATGGCCCGGGTGCATATGTTGCGCTCAGCATTATAATCCTGTCGATCAGATTCCACGGCTCTGTGCCAGAGGTTGTCCTTAATTGCATTTGGTGGACGAGCACTAGGGTAACCCATGGGGCATTGTTTCTTAGTTAAGGTACTTAGTGAGGGGTGCGAAAATGTCACAGGCCTTGTTGAAAGAGCTAGTGAAATAGTCAAGCCCTAGGTCTATACTTGGGGCGTGGGTAATGGGGGTCCAGTCCCATTGGGCTAGGTACAGCCTGGGTTTACTGAGGCTGCCGGGGCACAGGCGCTGTCAGTGGACTGTCCTAGGGGCAGGTTTCTGAACTTGAGTGGACCATGTGAATAAGACTGGGGAGTGGTCGCTGAGCATGTTTGGGAGGACGAGTAGGTCAGCGATCTTATGGGGTCGGTTAGTGAGGACAGTGTCTAGGAGGGTGCCGGTGCCAGAAGTGGGGTTGTACCTAGTAGGTTGGGAGACAAGTTGTGTCGTATCAAGGGCTGAGAATGAATCTTTGATGTGTGAGTTTGAGCTGGCAAGCCAGTTAGAGTTCAGGTCCCCTAGGAGGATTTGCTCAAGCTTATGAGGTAGTCGGAGAGCGAGTATATGGCTGGGGTTTGGTTCCGACGGGGGATATATGCAACGTGGAGGATCAGTGGGGCCCTTGCAGGGTCTGGGGTGATTTTTAGGGACAGGACTTGGGCGGCGTGGTCCAGTTTGGGTGCTGGGAGGGCATGACCTGGCAGGGTGTTCCGCATATAGAGGGCGCATCTGTCGCCACGTTTGCCGACTTGGTCTTCCCTGAAGAGAGTGTAGCCAGGGAGTGGGACAAAGGAGTTGGGGGTTGTCTTTGAGAGCCAGGTTTCAACTAGGGCTAGGATATCAGGATTGTGCTGAGTGGTCCAGCACTGGAGGGCAGCAGATTTCTTAAGTAGGCTGCAGACATTCATTGAGGCAATGCGCAACCCTGATACAGGTGGCAGCCTGTGCTGGCCAGTGGACAAGGGGCCGGGATTGGGGTGGATGTTATTCGCCAGTATAAGGAGTAGAGAGAGGATTCTAGCCAGAGCAGTATAGCGCTTTGTGTTAGTTTTAGTGCATGAGGAAGTTGACCTAGAGGAGGGTGTACAGGGCATGGGTATGGTCCAGAGGATGGGTATCGCAGGAGGGGAGGACCAGGAGGGGTGGGGAAGGGATGAGGTAGGGGGGATGTGTGAGTTGGCAGGGGTTGGGCGTGGGTGGATGGGGGTGGTAAGGTGCACGGGTGTGTCGCTGTGGGGGGGTGTCATCGGTGAGGGAGATGCCAAGTGCCAGTAGTAGTAGAGTGGTCGGCTTATATGGGAGGGTAGAGGTACCCATGGCTATGTCGACTGGGGTCTTGGGAGGAATGAGGTAGGCTGAGAGTCTCCAGTGGCTAGGTCTGCCTCGATGGTACAGATCCAGGGCTGTGGACTTGGCACTGTTTTAAATTCCGGGGAGGGTTGGTACCTGGTCTGAGAGCACGATGGGCTGTGTAGGAGCCAAAGAGTGGAGGGGGGGGAGCCGGGTAGGTGCAGCAGTGACTCTAGTGGCCAAGAAGGGGGGTCGAGGATGTGCAAGGTGGGAGCTGGCAGTGGCTTGCAGAGGAGGGCTGGGTGCCGCAGGGCAGGGTAGGAGACAGAGTGGGAGGGAGACTAGAGAGTCAGCAAGGGTAGGAAGGTCAGTAAGAGAAAAGAGCGGCTCAACTTTGTAGGAAGTATTAGGTGGGGAGTGTTCCCTCTAGAGGGCAGCGAGTATAAGCTGCAAATGGGAAAGTGGAGACTGCAGAAAAAACAGAACAGGAAGTCATGTGACTAGGGTGGTCCTTAAATTGAGGGCCAGCTTTGGGTGGGAGGGTGGCCTAACACTCCTCAGAAAGTTCAGCTGCAGGAGGAGAGTATTTACCTTTAGGGCGCTGGTGGACCTCACTACCCCTGTTGTGTGCAGGCTTCCCTGGCTGTGTGTGCTGCTGTGGTCACGGCCTATATAGGGGAACAGAACAAAGACTTTCATTAGTATGCAGTGGGAGCTTGCAGGTCTAGTCACTACTATTCTGGACACTGCACTCTATTGCGCATGCATTGACACTGCTCCGTACTGCACATGCACCAAATTAGGAGGTCTCGAGGGGAAGAAAAGCCAAGACAAGATGGTGCCCTGTAAGACCTGCAGCAGGAGACGTGACACCACGCGGTGGATTCCAGGCAGTGTTCCAAGCCCAGGTAAGGACTGACTACAGCTAATTATACACAAAAACTAGCAGCATTAACAGCAGAATACCTGACTAGCTTAGCTGAAAAGGATCAGAAGTAGCTGCAATCTGTACTAGCAGAGAAACACAGGCAAAACAGATGTAAACAGACACAAAAGCAGTACTGGAGAGTCCTGTCTGGTCACTCTTAACGCTCCGATGAAATCAGCAGCAATTCCCATGTGCAGCAGTCAGAAACGGGTCAGAGAAAAACAATCAGTTGCGATAGGAGGGCAAAAAAGAAATATGCAGACACCCCTCACAGAGTTCAGCTGCAGGAGGAGAGTAGTTACCTTTAGGGCTCTGTTGGACCTCACTGCCCCTGCAGTGTGCAGGGTTTCCTGACTGTGTGTGCTACTGTGGACTGTGGTCCCGGCCTTTAGGGCTCTGGTGGACCTCGCTACCCCTGCTGTGTGTGCTACTGTGGGCTGTGGCCCCGGCCTTTACGGCTCTGATGGACCTCACTACCCCTGCTGTGTGCAGGCTTCCCTGGCTTCATTGGGGGTATCTCCGTCATCAGGTCACACATATGGAACTTCACCATCGGTGAAGCAGGATCCACATGGAAGATTTTCAGCAGTAACACTGGGGCCGCCCAAGCTGACATCCTCTGCCGACTTCACCAACTATAAATGCGTGAGCAGCCCCATTTCCTCCTCAGTTCTTCCCCACTGTCGACTCTGTTCACATCGGTCTCTGCAGAAACTCCGATACAGTTTTGTGTCATTTTTGCCTATGACTTTTATTTCGTCTTTAGAATCTCTTTTTTTATAAGTTTTTTTTTTTACCTTGTTTATGTTGAGAGTTAATCATTCCACTTCTCTCTCCTGTCACTGCAGAAAAGAGATTGCTTCTTCAGATGAACATATGAAATTCGCCAGCAGATAAAGGTCTAGAGGTCTATCAAGTCTGCTCAAATGTGCAGCTAGCACCCCTTATTCTGCAGCTGCCCTTCCCTTCCACCCTTCCCCTTCATTAACCCTCCCCCTTGTCCTGTCCCATCCTCGTTTGAAGCAGTCCACTGTTCTACTGCATACCACTTCAGCAGGTAACGCATTCCACCCAGCCTCCACCCTCTCTGTAAAAAAGTGTCTCCTCATCTCCCTCCTGAACCTTCCTCGCTCCAGTCTCCTATCATGGCCCCTAGTGGCCCTCCCATCCCTTACTTTGAACAGCCCCTCTGTACCCGTCTTGTTTATTCCTTTCATGTATTTAAAGGTTTCAGTCATGTCACCCCTGTCTCTCCTCTCCTCCAGTGAGTACATGTTCAACTCCTTCAACCTCCTCTGAGTGATAAGTCCCCCAGCCCCTTGATCATCTTTGTCGCTCTGCATGCACCCCTCCAGTAACTTAATGTCCCTCTTCAGATCAGCTGATGCCAGTACTGCACGCAGTACTCCAGATGTGGTCTAACTAATGACCTATACAGTGGCAGAATCACCTCCTCCCTCCTTGAGGATATACCCCTTGCAGTACAACCCAGCATTTTGTTGGCCTTTGCAGCTGTCTTCCTAAATTGTAAAGAGTTGTTCATTGATCCTGTAATGAGCACACCCAGATCCTTCTCTTCTGTCTGGGCTAGCTTCACTCCCCCTAGCTGGTAACTCCTCCTTGGGTTCTTCATCCCAAAATGCAACACCTTGCACTTTTTGGCATTAAAGCCCAGTTGCCAGGTGTCTGACCAGGTTTCAAGCTTTGCCAGATCATCCTGCAACCCCTGCCATCCCCCTAGGTCATCCACCACGCGCCTACCTTGGCATCATCAGCAAACAGATTGATCTTGCTCTTGATGTCCCATGATATGTCTGCAATGAATATCCCAAACAACACTGGTCCCAACACTGAGCCCTGTGGAACACGCTGCTACTGCCCTTGGGTGTGAGAGCTCCCCACCCACCACCACCCTCTGTTGCCTTCCCTGCAGCCAGTTTCCTACCCATCTCACCAGCTTTGCACCCGCCCTGTGCCTACTAACTTCCTTCCCAGCCTTCCATGTGGCACTGAGTCGAATGCCTTACTGAAGTCCAGATACAGGACATCCACTGCATGGCCCCTGTCCAGTTGCCTAGTTACCCAGTCATAGAACTCGACCAGGTTGGTTTGGCAGGATCTGCCACATGACAAGCCATGCTGTCTGCTGTCCTGTAGTCCTTTGGCCTCTAGGAGGGCCACCAGCCTCTCCTTCAGGATAGTCTCCATTAGCTTACCCACAATGGATGTGAGGCTCACTGGTCTGTAGTTTCGGTTCATCCTTGGGGCCCCTCTTGTGGAGGGGCACCACATGAGCCATCCTCCAGTCCTGGGGTGCACACCCCGAATATAGTATTGCGTTAAATAGGTCTGCCAAAGGTCCTGCAAGGACCTCTGCCAGCTCCTTCAGTACCCTGGGGTGGATGTCATCTGGGCCTGGTGCCTTGTCCACCCTCAGTGCCTTCAAACCCTCTCGAACTCTGCTCCCCATGATTTCCCCATCTGTCACCACTCCCTCCCCTGCTTCTGCCATTTCTCCCACCTTGGGTGTCACCCCCCTCTTCTCTTTAGTAAATACTGAGCAGAAGTACTCATTTAGTACTTCCGCTATCGCACCCTGCTTCCACCCAACCCCCCTCCTTCCTAATCCTTACTATGTGGTCCTTACAGCTCCTTTTCTCCTTGATGTACTTAAAGAGTCCTTCTCCCCTTCTTAATGCCTTTTGCCAGCCTGAGTTCCGTAGATGCTTTGGCTCCCTTACTGCCCTTGTCACCTCCTTCATTCTGCTCAAGTACCTCCCTGTCCCTCCCCTCCCTGTTTTCTTGTACTTCCTAAAGGCAGCTCTTTTCCTCCTTACCTTTTCCATGACCTCCTTGCTCAACCAGATCGGTTTCTTAGCCCTAGCCTTCTTGCTCTGGGCTTTGCAGCAGGTTTTGGTTGCCTCCACTATCCCCAGCTTTATGAGCTCCCACCTCTGGTTAGTGTCCATACTAGATTGAATTCTGGCCAGGTACCCTTTTACCACTTTCCCCATCCTCCCAAAGTTGGCCCTCCTGAAGTCCAGCACTATTGTGCCAGATTCCACTCCTTCCTTGCCCATATCCAATGTGAGCCATGCTGAGCGGTGGTCACTCCCTGACAGCGGTTCCTCCACTGTAAGTTCTCTCGCAAAGTCCCCATTTGCCAGCACAAGGTCAAGGGTATTTCCTAACCTGGTTGGTTCACTGACCATTTGCAGCAGGAAGCTGTCCTGGAAGGCATCCAGCAGTACCTGCTCCCTTTTGTTCCTGGGGTGCTCCAGTCCACTCCTGGCATGTCGAAGTCCCCACAATCACCACACTACCCTTCTCGCAGGTCCTCCTGATCTGTCCCGCTAGTTCCCTGTCTAACTCCTCTGTCTGAGATGGTGGCCTGTACACCACTCCCATTCTAAGAATCCTATTCTTGGAATCCTGGATTTCATCCAAAGTGACTCAGTACTACCTCCTCCCCTCCTCCTTCAGTCCTTCTTCACATATGGTACCACCCCTCCTTTCCCAATCACTCTGTCCCTGAAATAATCTGTACCCTGGTACAGACAGGTCCCAGTCATTGTATTGGGTGGCCCATGTTTCCGTGATGGCTGCAATGTCCACCTCTCCCTCTGCCATGAGAACCTGTAACTCTGCAGTTTTCCTCCCAAGGCTCCTAGCATTAAGGGTAACCACCTTCCACCCTTTTACCCCCTCCCTTCCTTTCTTAGCATCACCAACAGTACTTGCCATTTGTCCTTTGTCACTGTTATGGGGGGTAAGCTCATATGGTTTCCCAACCTGTGGTCTCTGCATATCTCTTCCCAACTGCCACCCCACTCCTAGTTTAAATTCCCAACGTCCTCTATGTACTCCTCCATCCTCTGTTTCAACACTTTCTTTCCTCCCTCACTCAAGTGTAGTCTGTCCTTGCATAGAGACTACTGTCCTCCCAGGTCCCTCCCTCCCCCAACAGCCCAAACCTTTAGCACAACACCAGGTTCTTAGCCATCCATTAAATTCCTCTATTCTCAGCTTTCTTGTTGTGCTTGCCTTTGGCACAGGAAGTATCTCTGAAAAAGTTACTGATCTTCGTGCCCCCTCACATAATTGTGCTAGTTCCTCAAACCTCCTCTGGACTGTATCTACTGTCTTGTGAGCCAGACATATTCTCTGTCTCCTGTCTTGGGCCTGACCACAACATCTCGGACTGTAAGCTCTGCCATTAATTTAACCAAATCATACTCAGACGATTAAAAAAAGGCTCTCAAAAAATTCCTTATGGAACAATAGGAAGCCACTTCTGAGCAGGGATCCCTCCTTCCCAGTCGCCAGTGGGTTCCTCCAGCTCCCAGGCCACTAAGGCTCAAGATAAGTCCTTGGGGAAAAATCACAAGAAAGATCGAGATCAGGATTGCTTCCCCAGTGGCATTCCTGCTCCCCAATGGCTTATTTTTCATCCTTTGGGGGTACTCTGACTGTGCCAACGCCTGTAGCTGTCCAGGTTTCTGTTTCTACCAGACCCATAATGACAGCCCCACGGCCGGGCTCTCAGGGTGGCCGGTTGATACCTGGCTCGACTACGACGGCCTGTCCATCAGGGCCTGGTGCTTCTCCAGGCCTTTGATCACTAGGCTTTCAGGGCCCGATGGACGGATCATCGCGCCCTGTGCCTTCAACCCCTCCTCTGTCGCCGCAGCAGTCTGTCATCAACCTCAGTGATATCTTGGCCAAGTGTACTACAGTCTTGGTCCACCAACTGGGTGCTTATTGGCCTGTATCCCCAGTCCCGTCGTCGTTGACTCTACTTCGACTTCTTCCGGCAGTTCCCCATGGGCCGTCGTTGGTCCCTCGTTCGTCAGACGTTGTGTTGGAGCAGGTCAGTGTTGCGGAAGAGTAGCACCCTAACCTCATCCTACCTGAGGAAGAGGAGGAACCTCTGACTGGTCCACTGCCTCCTCAGTGAGTGAAGACTCGGTCAAGCATATTCCCAGTTCTCCTTCTGAAGACCCTTTAGACTCTCTTTTTAATGTTATGAAGCAGCTGTCCACGGTTTACGGACAAAATGTCACGCTTAATATTGGTGCGGTCAAATAACGGACATTTAATCGTTAGTTAAATGTGGTCACAGTTAAAGTAGTCGTGGGTACATAGTGCTCACCGTGACCAAACCCTTGCTCTGTATCTTATGCTCAGGTCATGGGGGCAGCCCATGGATCTCAGACATCTCCTTCTACCTCCATTTCTCTCCCGACTACTGTGGAGCATTGCCTGACCCTGGACCCCAAGCACCCTTGTCTCTCTCCTGGAGTTCAAGATTCTCTGGTGGATTGGAGGGAGATGGAGTGGGCAAATTATAGTGAAGATCTTTCAGCTGCATCCAAAGTGGGTGCGGCTGAGGATTCTGCTTCGATCTGCATTCAAGATTCCCAGTGTGGCTAAGCTTTACCGCCTAGTTCGATCGAGGACACTGCGGCGTGCTCTACTGCTTCTGGAACAGAGGACCAAGGTTCTGCAGTCCATACCTGAGGACTTTTCCACTCTGTGTGTTTGTTTGTTTATTCTGACCCTCTGTGATCAACCTATTCCGCCTCTCTCTATCCTGTCCTTTCTTCTACTTTCCACTATTTCCTAGGCTTTTCTCTGCCTTTACTGCTTTTTTGCCACGGTATAGAAATGACATGGTCATTACTGCCATTATCCTTCGTATGATATAGCATTGTATATATTATTTGTTACATTTGTGCTGCTCTATAATGGCAGCTTCAAACCCCAGGAACTCTTACTGTATTCTGACAACTGCAGTATGGTCTCACCATAGGACTGCCCCAGAGCCGAAATGGTTAATAGAACCTAGGCTAATAGTGGAATGTTAGGCTCGAGCTTGGTTTTCAAATCACTGTCCCTGTTTGCACTTCCTGCAGCAGTCAGATTCTTTACTCCGCTTGCCTCGGTAAGATGTCCCCAGAGAGCTTTCCTTCACTTTAACTGAAGACATAATTTCTTGGTTTAATTTTAAAGTCCGTTTTATTTTTTCGATTTTTGAAGCACTGTCCTTGGTTCACAGGTAGAATCTGTTAGATTAGTGTAGTTTTTAGGTAAGTCTTTCGGTTCCTCTTCGTTTTTTCCAACCGAGAAGGAACTGAGGTCAGTTTCTGTATTTGTTTTAAATTTAAACTACTGTTACTGTTCAGTAAAGCATTTTTTTACTTGCGTTTTAACCTACCGGGGTAATTCTTGGTTTTACTTCGGTTTAAAAAACTGATCAGTGTCACAGACCAAGAAGCAAACGGGACCCACAGGTTTCCAGCAGTGTACAGAGTGTGGGGAACCGTTCGCAAAGGCAGATCCTCATATTATTTGTGTGTGTTGCTTGGGGTTTGACCACCTCAAAGGGGCTGTGAGATCTGTAAAAACTTCCCTCAGTTGACGCTTGATAGGTGTTTGAAACGACTGCAGGAAAGGATGTCTCAAAAGGCTGCTGAACCGACTGCAGACAAACCGATTTCTGTTCAGAAAGAACCGGATGATCAGCCCTCTGACAAAGGTGACTGTTCTTCCACCAAAACAAAACCTGTCTGACCCTGCCGCTAACCCGGCAGCCGCAGGGAAGAGAAAGAGAAAAGAAAAGCATTCAGCTATTGAACCGTAACTGAGTACTCCAGTTCCAACTGCTGAGGAAATAGTTAACGCTACCAAAATAATTCAGTCGCTTCAACTGGTAACACTGGTTCAGGTTCAAAAGCGACCATGTTTAGATGTCTCAAGTTCCACTCTGGTTCCTGGTTCATTGGAACCAAAGGTGGACACTTTTGAGGGGAGGGGAGGGGAGGACGACTACGGTGAACCCATTGACCCGGACATTTCACCGGATCCTCATTGTCATGACTCCCCTGACAAGGGAACAGAGTACTTTACCTCTCATTTCAAATTTGTGAAACAGTTGGCTTTGTCCCTGGACCTCCCCACACTGGAATCAACCGATGAGGAGGAACAGGACTACAGGGACATGATGGATGTTCAGGCTCCCAAAAGGGTTTTGCTCCCCATCCATAAGTCCTTGAAAAAGCAGGTGATGAAAATCCTGCATCCCCTTACTTCTGTTCCACCAGTTGATAGAAAGGTGAATAAGAAATATTGTGTGGCTAAGGGTGGGGCCGAGTTTCTGTTTGGCCACCCTAGCCAAGAGGGTGTGATACAGGCAGCAGCCTGTGATAAAGCAGGTATTCCCCTGGCATCCCATCCTCCTGACAAGGATTCCAGAAAGCTGGATTCTATTGCAAAAAAGATATATCTGGGTTCCTCACTGGCAGTTAGACACTCTTCATACATGGCCTGTGTTGCCAGATTTCAAATGACACTCTGGGACACTTGTCCCAGAGATTACAAAGTCATTGCCAGCACAAATGGCTACAGACCTGGAGGAAGCTGCCAAGAGAGGGATAGAGGCTTCCAAAGTCTAGTTCAAAATGGCTGTGGATAGCAATGATACTGCAGCCAGACAGATGGTTTCCTCAGTGTCATTGAGAAGGATTTGTTTGGCTCAGGTCTACCAGTCTGACCCAAGACACTCAGTCCAAGACCATGGACTTCTCATGTGAGCCTTCGTCTCTGGACAGCAGATTGAAGCTTACATGAGGAAAGTGGACTAATACAAAACAGCATATCAAAGTGCTGCTGCTAAGGAGAAGGCTTCTACCCCACAAAAGCAGCATGCTAGGAGTCATAGGAGCAGACCTTACAGGCCATTCTTCCAGCCTCAGGCAAAGCCACATCACCAACAGTAGAGAGGTTGTTGCAGGGGCAGGAGAGGCACTAACCGTACTAGCCCCAGCATCCAGTCAGCACCTCAGACTAAGACACCCTGAGGGATCTGCTCGGGATGCCTCGCCAAGACCAGTAGGGGGGGCAGGCTGACCCACTATCTCCAGGAATGGCAGTCCATCACTCCAGATCAGTGAGTCCTGGAGGTAGTGTGCCAGGGCCTTGCACTCAGTTTCAAAATCAGACCAAGACTGAGGGCAAGAGTTTTCAACCCGGAGACAATTTTGCTGGAAAAGAAGGTGTTAAATCTGCTTTCACTAGAGCAGTGGAGCCATTTCCTCTCTTACAGAAAGGAAAGGGCCTTTACTCAAGATACTTCCATACAACAACAAAACCGGGAGTGTGGCCCATATTGGATCTCGGGAACCTAAACAGGCATTTACTGAAACCAAAATTCAAAATGGTCACCTTAAAAACGATTCTGCCAACTTTAAGGCAAGGGGATTGGTTGACATCTCTGGATCTAAAAGATACCTATTTCCATATCCTCATAAGGCACTCTCACAGAAAGTTCCTGCAGTTCAGGCTTCCATCAGACCATTATCAGTTCAGAGCTATGCCTTTCGGCCTTACCTCTGCCCCAAGGGTGTTCACAAAATGCTTGGCAGTAGTTTTGGCATACCTACGGAGGCAGGGAGTGGCAGTCTTCCCATACCTGGATGACTGACTCTTAGTCGGACAGTCTCACCAACAGGTCAGGCAGTCTCTGGCCTTAACACAGGAACTGTTACAGTCCTTGGGTTTCTTGATAAACCAACAGAAGTCAGTGCTGCAACCAGTACAGCTCATGGAATTTATAGGAGCAGAACTGGATTCAGTCAGAGGAAGGGCTTTTCTTCCTCAGCTGAGGGCAGATGCTCTCAGGCCAGCCAGACATTTTCTCCAGTTGCTGGGCCACATGGCAGCTTCAACTGCTACAGTGTCGGGAGCAAGATTTCAGATGAGGGATATTCAGTGTCATCTCAAACATTACTGGCACCAAAATAGGACAAATTGTCAAAGTTGGTCCCAGTCACTCAAACATTCATGCAGGCATTCCAGTGGTGGCAGGATTTGGGAAACCTCAGACAAGGGGTCCCATTCCTACAAGAGCAACCATCTCTGGTGCTCACTACAGATGCATCCCTTCTTGTGTGGGGAACACATCTAGAGGAGCATACTGTCCACGGTACATGGCTCAGACAGGAGTCATTACTGCACATCAACCTGTTGGAGCTCAGGGCAGTGTTCCTGGCACTTCAGGCATTCACCAATATGCTGCAGGGAAAAGTGGTTCAGGTCAGGACAGACATGACCACAGTGTACTACATCAACAAACAGGGAGGCACAAGGTCCACACCCCTGTGTACAGAAGCTATGCGATTATGGACCCTGGCCTATTCCCTAAACATTGTGCTGTCAGCAATCCACCTTCCAGGGAAGGACAATGTGCTGGCAGATGCACTAAGCAGAATAAATCAGAACCACCACCAATGGTCCCTAAACAAGCAAGTACTGCAGTTGGTGTTCAGAAGGTGGGGCACTCCAGAGGAAGACCTCTTTGCTTCCCCAGACAACTGCTGCAGACCTCTGCTGAAGGGCACAGTACCGCTGGATGCACTGATCCTGGATTGGACAGAGAAGTTCTTGTATGCCTTCCCTCCCTTCCCATTATTAATGAAAGTCCTGAACAAGCTCAGGTCCCAACCAGCCACAATGGTCCTCATTGCCCCAGACTGGGCCAGGAAACCTTGGTATTCCCTAGTCCTGTCCCTCTCTGTAGCCAAGCCAATCAGCCTACCCAGGAGGCACAATCTGCTGAACACCTTCCAGGGCAGGATCCTTTATCCCAACCTTCGGTCCCTCAGACTCAAAGCCTGGTTCTTGAGAACTAGAGTATGCAAATTTTGATTCTCTCGGGGGATGGAGGTCCTCAGATTATCCAGAAAACCTGCTACCAGAAAAAGTTATACTTCTAAGTGGAAAGATTTTCTTTCTGGTCCAGACACAAATTTAGACCATACCCAGGCTGACTTATCAGTAGTTCTCAACTATCTTGCCCATCTTCATTCCCTAGGTCTCAGGACCTCTACTTTGAAGGTTCATTTGGCTGCAGTATCTGCTTACCTGTCAGCAGGTAAACCTTCCTCTTTGGCCTTTAATGCAGTGTTCCGAAAGTTCTTTAAAGGATTACTGCATTTGCACCTTTTTCATAGGACCCCAACCCCTGTGTGGGATCTAAACATTTGCATAGTATAGCTTATGTAGTCTCCTTTCGAGCCCATGTCTTCGACTGACCTTCAGTATGTAACTTGGAAAGCTGTGTTTTTAGTGGCTATTACTTCTGCCAGAAGGATTAGTGAGATTCAGGCCTTGTCCATGGAGTCCAATTACGTGGCCTTCCACAGGGATAAGGTGGTACTCAGGACGAATAACAGATTTCTTCCTAAGGTAGTATCTGACTTTCAAATTAATCAGTCCATCACCTTGCCAGTTTTCTTTACTGATCATTCCTCTTCCAGTGAGCGTAGATTACATAGCCTGGATGTCAAGAGGGCTATTAGCTACTATCTAGATCACACAAAAGGTCACAGAGTGGATAGAACCCAACTCTTCCTGACCTGTGGAGAGGTCGGCAAGGGTAAACCTGCCACAAAGAGATCCATAGCAAGATGGATTGTCTCATGTATCCAGTTCTGTTATGACAAGGTGGATAAATGGCCCCCACAAGGGCTTCGGGCCCATTTTACTAGGGGGACTGCTGCATCTGTAGCAGCTTCCAGAGATATTCCACTATTGGAAATCTGTAAGGCAACTACCTGGAAAACAGTTCATACATTTACCAAGCATTATTGCCTGGATACCCAGGCCGGAAGTGATGCAAGGTTTGGCACAGCAGTTCTGCAGGGCCCGTTTCCAAAACAGGTCCTCTGCCCGCCTCCAAAGGCACTGCTTGGGTAGTCTGCAGTTGTCAGAATACTGCAAGATTTCCTGGGGTTTGAAGAAAACATTACTTACCATAGTAATCTTGTTTCTTCTAAGGGAATCTTACTGTATTCTGAGCTCCCACCCTTCCTCCCCTGCTAGTACTTACAGGGCTATCACTCCTGTCTCACTGATGTTGGAAACCTGTGGGTACCTATTCGTTTGTTGGGCATCTGTTGACTTGAGTCTTAGAGATGCCTCCTGTTGGAGTTTCTGTTCCCCTAATAGGGGTATTTAGGGGTAGTAAACTTAATTTGGTTAGTTAGTATTAGCTTCTGCATGCTTCGTAAGAATCTGACGGTTGCAGGAAGTACAACCTGGGACAGTGATTTGAAAACCGAGCTCGAGACGAACATTCCACAATTAGCATAGGTTCTGTTAACCATTTCGGCTCCGGGGCAGTCCTGTGGTGAGACCATACTGCAGTTATCAGAATGCAGTAAGATTCCCTTAGAAAAAACAAGATTACTATGATAAGTAATGTTTTCATCTATGCTGTACTGTATATGTATTATTTATTTTTTCACAATTCTGTGTGACTGACCCGGCCCACCTTGGAAATGAGCTTGCTCAACGGTGTTCCACTTGGTAAAGATAGCCAACTCAGTTAAGAAGGGGGATAGAACCGTTTATAGGTACATTAGGGAGCATAGAAAGGTTAAGGGAGGAATAGTGAAGATTAATAAAGGAGAGGGAAGGTAGGCAGAGGGAGACAGTGAAAAGGCAGAGATACTGAATGAATACTTTTGCTCAGTATTCACAAAAGAAGAAGAGGAGGAGTTACCTAAACCAAACAGTAGAAGCACTCTGGGTAGGGGGGTTGACGCCAGTCCATTTACAGAAGAAAGAGTCCTGAAAGAACTCCTAAAACTCAAGGTGGACAAAGCAATGGGGCCTGATGGGTTTCATCCTAGAATCCTAAAAGAGCTAAGGGAAGACCTAGTGACACCACTAACCACACTTTTTAACAAATCATGGGAAGATGGAGTGGTACCTGAGGACTGGAGGAGGGCAGATGTGATTCCCCTTCACAAAAGTGGGAGCAAGGCAGAAGCAGGAAACTACTGACCTGTTAGTTTTACCTCAGTGGTGGGGAAAATGATGGAATCACTTCTGAAAGAAAGGATTGTTCAGTACCTAGAGGCCAGCGGAGCACAGGACCCAAAGCAGCATGGATTCACAGCAGGAAGGTCATGTCAGACGGATGTAATCGATTTCGTTGACTGGGTGACTAAAGTAATAGACCAGGGATGGATATGGCCTACCTAGACTTTAGCAAGGCATTTGACACAGTCCCCCACAAAAGATTAATAATCAAGTTAGCCAACCTGGGAGTGGGTCCCAGGGTGGTAGCCTGGGTAGCAAATTGGCTGCACAACAGGACACAGAAGGTAATAGTGAATGGAACACATTCTGATTCTGAAAGCAGCACAAGGGAAGTCACAGAGTTTGGAACTGTTTGATTCTGAAAGCAGCACAGGGGAAGTCACAGAGTTTGGAATTCTGATTTTGAAAGCAGCACAAGGGAAGTCACAGAGTTTGGAACTGTTTGATTTTGAAAGCAGCACAAGGGAAATCACAGAGTTTGGAACTTAGTGCTTTGTCTTCTCAGAAGGAACTAGAAGGGGGACAGGATCAGATCTACAGTACAGTAGCTTATTGTTTTACATTGTTTCTTGTGGATTCTACTTGGTAGAAGTTTTTTTTTTCTTTCTTACTACTAAGGGGCTAGCAGGGTATTGTTTGGGGCTGTTGGAATTTTGAAACCTGTTTTGGTAGCTATAAGTGGGCTCATTTGTTTGATTCACTGTGTGGCAGGCTGCATTTGTAGAGGCCTATTTCTTCTGTTTTAAAATATAATTTGGTGTGATTTAACTGGTCTGTTTCTTAGAATTTGAGACATATATCTTCTAATTCCAAGCCTATTTTGATGTGTTCTTGGTAAAGCTATTTGAATTGGAGTCCTGTTTCTTTGGGTAGCAAACCTATTTTGGGGGCTTTGAGTAGAATTGTGATTCATTGTTGCTGGCTTCACTAGCTGCAAAGTTTGAGTGCAGAGTGGGGGAAGGGTGCTAATGGTCTGACCAGAGGCCTCAGCTACCTGATTGTTTCTGGAAGACTTGGGCTGGTCCCACCCATGGTCCATTATTTCCTTTATACCAGGGGTTCTGACATCACTCTCAAACAGGCAAAGGATATGCACCTGTCATAGCAAAAGCAGACATACAGGAAAGGAACAGCAGCAAGTGAAGAGGTGACTGCTCTCTCAGTGGAAGGGAAGTAAATGCAAATCTAGGAGCTTTCATTGTTACTTCTTCGCATTGATATTGCATTGGGGAAAGGAAGAGTGGGAGTTTGAAGAAGGTTGTGCAATGGCTACTTAAAGTCTGTTTTGGAGTGTGGATAGGAAGTATAGGAATATAAAAAGCAGTTGCTCAGTATATCTAAATGTGTGCAACAAAGGAGGTAAGGGAAATAAAGAAAATGTTTTGCACTGATAGAGGTGGGAGAGGGAGACTTGGGGAGTGTTTGGTATCCTGCATCTGGAAGGGTGGGGGTCGCGGTGGGCAACGACAGCAATGGGTAGTGGTAGTAGGCTGCAACAACTGCGATGCACCAATCTTTCTAAAAATTGCCTGGAGTGTGGGAGGATGTTTAGTGTGCAACCACATAGAAAAACTTAGAAAGGAGATTGAGGGTCTGCAGGAGGAACTAAGACGGGCAAGGCAGATTGGGGGTGGGTTTAGCCCAATACTGGAGGGAGGAAGAAGGGGAGATGAGGGAGGGAGATTTAAGCCAACAGTGGTGAGGAGAGGGTCAGAAGAAGGCAAGCAGAGACAGAGGAGCCCACGCCAGGAAGAACAATTGCCGGGGAAACCAGGTCAGGAGACAAAAGTCAAATGGAAGGAGGAGACAGGGACTTGTGAGGGGAGGCGAAGAAGTGGCAAAAGTCATGGAGTGGAAAGGAGAGAACAGGTTACTGTGAAGAGAGAGGGAGCGGGCATTTGTGAAGGGCCTTCAGAAAATAGTTGTGCACTGCTAGAGAGGAAGAAGGTAGAGGAGGGAAATGATGAAATTAGAGGAGTAATTGATAAAAGCCTGGACCAAACTGGAGCGGGGGAAAGTTCTGCTGGGAGAATTGCAACAGGGGTAAAAGGGGGAAATAATGTGCAGGAGGAAGAAGAGGAGCTGGAAATGAGAGAGGGAGATGAAATGAATGGAAGCAAGCAGGGAGTAAGAGGGTGGAATCTTAGTGCTGGGGGACTCAATACTAAGAGAAGTTAGATGGGGTAGCAAGGGGGAGAAGCATAGTCACATTTGGGTGGAGGCCATGCCAGGAATGACAGCGGAAAGGGTGGGACAGTCTGTTCTGAAATATGCTAGAAGGGGTAGGGACAAGCCTCATTTAATTATACATCTTGGGACAAAAGACCTGGCTGACAAGACAGTAGATAAGTCCAGAGGAGGTTTGAGGAACTAGCACAATTATGTGAGGGGGCAGGAAGATCAATAACTTTTTCAGAGATATTACCTGTGCCAAAGGCAAGCACAACAAGAAAGCTGAGAATAGAGGAATTTAACGGATGGCTAAGAACCTGGTGTTGTGCTAAAGGGTATGGGCTGTTGGGGGGTGGGAGGGACCTGGGAGGACAGTAGTCTCTATGCCAAGGACAGACTACACTTGAGTGAGGAGGAAAGAAAGTTGGAACAGAGGATGGAGGAGTACATAGAGGAAGTTGGGAATTTAAACTAGGAGTGGGGGGGTGACAGTTGGGGAAGAGATATGCAGAGACCACAGGTTGGGAAACCATATGAGCTAACCCCCCATAACAGTGACAAAGGACAAATGGCAAGTACTGTTGGTGATGCTAAGAAAGGAAGGCAGGATGGGAGGGGGGGAGGGTGGAAGGTGGTTACCCTAATGCTCGGAGCCTTGGGAGGAAAACTGCAGAGTTACAGGTTCTCATGGCAGAGGAGAGATGGACATTGCAGCCATCACGGAAACATGGGCCACCCATACAATGACTGGGACCTGTCTGTACCAGGGTACAGGTTATTTGGTAGGGACAGGGTGATTGGGAAAGGAGGGGTGGCACTATATGTGAAGGAAGGACTGGAGTGTGTAAGGGAGGAAGGGAGGAGGGTAGTACGGAGTCACTTTGGATGCAAACAGGATTCCAAGAATAGGATTCTTAGAATGGGAGTGGTGTACAGGCTACCATCTCAGACGGAGGAGTTAGACAGGGAACTAGCGGGACAGATCAGGAGGACCTGCGAGAAGGGTAGTGTGGTGATTGTGGGGGACTTCGACTTGCCAGGAGTGGACTGGAGCACCCCAACAACCAGGAACAGAAGGGAGCAGGTACTGCTGGATGCCTTCCAGGACAGCTTCCTGCTGCAAATGGTCAGTGAACCAACCAGGTTAGGAAATACTCTTGACCTTGTGCTGGCAAGTGGGGACTTTGTGAGAGAACTTACAGCGGAGGAACCGCTGTCAGGGAGTGACCACCGCTCAGTATGGCTCACATTGGATATGGGCAAGGAAGGAGTAGAATCTGGCACAATAGTGCTGGACTTCAGGAGGGCCGACTTTGGGAGGATGAGGCGAAGTGGTAAAGGGTACCTGGCCAGAATTCAATCTAGTATGGACACTAACCAGAGGTGGGAGCTCATAAAGCTGGGGATAGTGGAGGCAACTAAAACCTGCTGCAAAGCCCAGAGCAAGAGGCTAGGGCTAAGAAACCGATCTGGTTGAGCAAGGAGGTCATGGAAAAGGTAAGGAGGAAAAGAGCTGCCTTTAGGAAGTACAAGAAAACAGGAAGGGGGAGGACAAGGAGGAGTACGTGACAGAATCGAAGGAGGTGACAAGGGTAGTAAGGGGAGCCAAAGCATCTACGGAACTCAGGCTGGCATAAGGCATTAAGAAGGGGGAGAAGGACTTCTTTAAGTACATCAGGGAGAAAAGGAGCTGTAAGGACCACATAGCAAGGATTAGGAAGGAGGGGGGTTGGGTGGAAGCAGGGTGCGATAAGGCGGAAGCACTAAATGAGTACTTCTGCTCAGTATTTACTAAAGAGAAGAGGGGGGTGACACCCAAGGTGGGAGAAATGGCAGAAGCAGGGGGGAGTGGTGACAGATGGGGAAATCATGGGGAGCAGAGTTCGAGAGGGTTTGAAGGCAATGAGGGTGGACAAGGCACCAGGCCCAGATGGCATCCACCCCAGGGTACTGAAGGAGCTGGCAGAGGTCCTTGCAGGACCTTTGTCAGACCTGTTTAATGCCTCACTACATTCGGGGTGTGTACCTCAGGACTGGAGGATGGCTCATGTGGTGCCCCTCCACAAGAGTGGCCCCAAGGATGAACTGGGAAACTACAGACCAGTGAGCCTCACATCCATCGTGGGTAAGCTAATGGAGACTATCCTGAAGGAGAGGCTGGTGGCCCTCCTAGAGGCCAAAGGACTATGGGACAGCAGACAGCATGGCTTCATACGTGGCAGATCCTTCCAAACCAACCTGGTCGAGTTCTATGACTGGGTAACTAGGCAACTGGACAGGGGCCATGCAGTGGATGTCCTGTATCTGGACTTCAGTAAGGCATTCGACTCAGTGCCACATGGAAGGCTGGGAAGGAAGTTAGTAGGCACAGGGGCGGGTACAAAGCTGGTGAGATGGGTAGGAAACTGGCTGCAGGGAAGGCAACAGAGGGTGGTGGTGGGTGGGGAGCTCTCACACCCAAGGGCAGTGACGAGCGGTGTTCCACAGGGCTCAGTGTTGGGACCAGTGTTGTTTTGGATATTCATTGCAGACATATCATGGGACATCCAAGAGCAAGATCAATCTGTTTGCTGCTGATGCCAAGGTAGGCGCGGTGGTGGATGACCTAGGGGGATGGCAGGGGTTGCAGGATGATCTGGCAAAGCTTGAAACTTGGTCAGACACCTGGCAACTGGGCTTTAATGCCAAAAAGTATAAGGTGCTGCATTTTGGGATGAAGAACCCAAGGAGGAGTTACCAGCTAGGGGGAGTGCAGCTAGCCCAGACAGAGGAGGAGAAGGATCTGGGTGTGCTCATTACAGGGTCAATGAACAACTCGGCACAATGTAGGAAGGCAGCTGCAAAGGCCAACAAAATGCTGGGTTGTATTGCAAGGGGTATATCCCGAGGAGGGAGGAGGTGATTCTGCCACTGTATAGATCATTAAGTTAGACCACACCTGGGTACTGCGTGCAGTACTGGCGTCCGTGTCTGAAGAGGGACATTAAGTTACTGAAGGGGTGCAGTGCAGAGCGACAAAGATGATCAAGGGGCTGGGGGACTTATCATACGAGAGGAGGTTAATGAGCAAACATGTACTCACTGGAGGAGAGGAGAGACGGGTGACATGATTGAAACCTTTAAATACATGAAAGGAATAAACAAGACGGGTACAGAGGGCTGTTCAGAGTAAGGGAGGGAGGGCCAGGGGCCATGATATGAGACTGGAGCGAGGAAGGTTCAGGAGGGAGATGAGGAAACACTTTTTATGGAGAGGGTGGTGGTTGGGTGGAATGCATTACCAGCTGAAGTGGTATGCAGTAGAACAGTGGACTGCTTCAAACGAGGATGGGACAGGACAAGGAGGAGGGTTAATGAAGGGGAAGGGTGGAAGGGAGGGGCAGCTGCAGAATAAGGGGTGCTAGCTGCACATTCGAGCAGACTTGATAGACCTCTAGGCCTTTATCTGCTGGCAAATTTCGTATGTTCATAAGAAAGGGGGGTTACTAGTGGAGTACCTCAGGCCTCGGTACTGGGTCCAGTCCTGTTTACCGTCTTTATAGGTGACATTGCAGAGGGTCTGGAAGGAAAGGTATGCCTCTTTGCAGATGACACAAAGATCTGTAACAGAGTTGATACACAAGGGGGGTAGCAGACTCTGTGAACTGCTTGTCATTGCAACCCATGTACTGTTGAATTTTTTGTACTCTATGTATAATTTACTGTAACTATATTGTGTCTTGTGTTAAGGTATCTGACGTGGAACCTCTTAACGAGCATCCGCTCACAGGTGTCATCCAAGACTTCAACAAATAAAAAAAAAAAATATTGATGGCCATATGGTAGCACAGCTAGAGGTAGCCCGCACGTTCTTAAGAGGCATTCTGCACCTGAAGCCTCCCATTTGCAATCCAGTCCCGGCCTGGGACCTGAATTTTGTGTTGGAGAAATTCACTTTGGCTCCTTTTGAGCCAGCCACGACTTGGGAGCTATGCTTCCTTTCTTGGAAAGTGTAATTTTTAGTTGCTGTTACTTCTGCTCGAAGATTTCCAAGCTCCGGGCTCTTATGTGTGAGCCTCCTTATTTGATTTTCCATAACGACAGGGTGTCTTTACGGACTAACCCTAAGTTTCTTCCTAAGGTAGTGTCTGAGTTTTCTTTGAATCAAACTACCACCTACTAGTTTATTTTCCTGAGCATGCCAGCCCAGGGGAAGCATTGCTGCATACTTTAGATGTATGTATAATAGATATAACGTTAACCGTACGAAGGACTGTAGGAAGTCTGCACAACTTTTTTTTTTTTCACCCCTAGGAAAGAGGGCATACCAGTTTCTAAACAGTGTCTGTCCAAATGGTTGGTGAACTGCATTACATTTTGTTACAGGAAGTACGGTAAGGAACTTCCTGGGGTTGTGCATGGCCATTCAACCCGAGGCATGGCCCCTTCAATTGCTTGTTTCCAGAATGTGCCAGCTGCAGAAATTTGTGCTGCTGCAACCTGGAGTACTGTCCACACTTTCACAACACTACACTCTGGACATTGCCTGTAGAAGAAGGACAGGCTTTGGCCTGGCTGTGCTTCAAGGCCTCCTTTCATTGGGTTATAGCCCCCAGCCACCCAGACTGTTTCTTTGTCAGTACTGCTTGGGACTCGTCCCATAGGTGTGGCCTGATGAAAGAGATATCTTCGAAGAAGATAGTACAGTTACGTAAGAACTTACTGTAACAGTAGATCTTTGAGAGAATCTCTTTCATCGTGCCATGCCATCCCACCTTCTGTCCACCTCAGACTCTAACCTTCTTCTCTCCTGTCTCTCTTTCCAGGACGGTCTACCTTCTGCTGTCTACCTTGCCTGGTAGCGGCAACCTTCAGCTCTCCCTCGGCTCCCCAGTATGTCGACTTTTGAGTATGATGATCTGCAGGGAACTGAGGAGGGCACAGGGCCACCTACATTTATAGAGTGTAGGACGTCGATATCTGATGTCATCATGGGCGGCCTCTAGTAGACTGCTAGCAAAAAAAATTTCTGTGTGGTCCTTTTACCTGACAGCTATAGTTCCCTTGGGTGTGGCCCGATGAGAGATTCTCTTGAAGATCTACTGTCATGGTAAGTTGTGATGTGGAACCTTTGTAAATGGGCCTGGGCTCCAAGGTAATTGTAATCCTAGAATTTAAATAAATAAATAAAAAACATAACTGTACTTTTCCTGCATCCAGATCTGTTACACCAGAGCTGGCAAGCAGCCACCACAAGGCCTTGGGCTACAATCCACTCGTGGCACTGCTGCCTCTGTGGCAACTGCAAGGGATATTCCCTTATTGGAGATTTGTAAAGCTGCTACCTGGAAAACTGTATAGACCTTTACAAAAACACTGTTGCCTGGATATGCAGTCCAGAAGAGATACCAGGTTTGGCACTGCTGTCTTGCAGAACCTTTTTCCTTAAATAGGTTCTGCACTCAACCTCCAAATGCACTGCTCTGTACTCTGCATATAAGCATACAGGTGGATTCCTGGGGTTTGAAGAAAAAATGACTTACCATAGTAGTAGTAATATTTTTTCCAAGGGGATCCTTCACTATGTTTAAATCTCCCACCCTGCCTCCCCTTCCAGAACCTGAAAAAGGTTCTACAAAAATCAGTGCTTGTTCAGTGTTACTTGCTTGAGCATTACTTGTTCATCCACAACCAGTTTATTTCTGTGGTTTCTATTTTAGTCTTCCATAGCTTGGCATTCAAAGCCAGTTTTTTTGTTTAACTTTGTTTATTTTCTGTATAAGCAGACATTAACATTCACATTTCCTCATACATGGAAGCAGAAATAGATGCAGGGTTTTACATAAATTTGATAGACACAACATATCAATGTCCATGTAATCTTGTACAGTTGTTGGGAAAAGCAGGACAATAGCCATAAGATAGAAAGAATGCAGTTACAAGAAACTGTTGTGAAAACCTGTTGCATGACTAGGGAGAAAACAGAAATTAAAATGCGACTCCTGTATAGGCTTCCCTCCCCATTTGGTAGCTAACATCTATAAGCATAATTGTACAACACACCAAAGTATTGGAACATTTTAACCCATTGTCACTTTAAAACGGACAAAGCTGTCGATTAACATTTTATAACATATACAGCCATCTGTTATCAGAAACACCATGCAGCCTAATGTTATAATGGCCCAGTAAAGCCTATTCAAACATGGAGTCTTGCTATATTATGATAATTGCAGTATGATCCAATCTTGGAACTACCCCGGAGATGAAATAGTTAACTTTCCATGAAGCATGGAACTTTGAGCGCGAGCTCGGTTAGGAAGCTCTGTCTGTTGTGCTTCAAACATAAACTGTCAGATTCTTTACTCCGCCTCATTGAACAGTCGCTCCGGAGATTTCTCCTTCTGCTCGGTTCATTTGTCAGTTTAAAAAGTGTTATTTTATCAGTTTTCAATTGAAAATTAACCGAAATTAAACCGCAGCCGGTCGGTTCAAGCTCTGTCTGTAGTAACGTAAGTAGTAGATAGGTTTTACATTGAATTTTCTGTGTGGAACTTGTACACATTTATTGGTTCGGTTTGAACCGATCAGGTTGTTTGTAAAATTACTAGTCCTTTTTTAGAGTGCAGTTCCCGGTTCTTATTGGTTCTAAAAAAAATGGATTTCATTACGGTGTTTTCCATGACCCGTGACACGGTTGGGAACTGATAAGGGTGTCTTGCTTGGCGGATTGCCATAAACGGGCAAGTTTGGTTAGGCTGGCATTATGTCTGAGAAACCCAAAAGAAAAACCGTACCCACCGGGTTTCAGCACTGTAGTGTTTGTGGGGAAGCTTTTGCTAAGGCTGACCCACACACCACATGTGTCTATTGTCTGGGGTTTGACCACCTCAATTCAGATTGCCAGATTTATAAGAATTTCCCTGCTGCCACCATAGAAAAGAGAGTTGGTAGGCTCAGGGAAAGGGAGGCCAAATAGTCTGCTGACCCGGATGGCCAGCCCGGTTCGGTACCAACCGAACCGGAGGGAGTGCCCTCTGACCAGGGCGATACTTCCTCGGGCAAACAAAGAGCCGGTTCTAGCAAAAAGGACTAGAAAGTCAGCTAGCGTAGAGCCAAAAGTTCTCTCCCCAACTGCTGAAGAAATAGCTAATGCAATTCAAATTGTCCAGTCTCTTTCCCAGGTTCCGACCGAACCGATACCATCAGGGAGGCGTTCGGTTCGGCCGGTTCCACCGGTTCAAGATTATGATTTTGAGGATGTTTATGAACCGGAGGAGGGGGAAGGGGAATATGAGGAGAGTGAATGTGGATTTGAAGATCTGGATGTGCCCATTGAACCGGACATCTCTCCAGATAGACCCTTCGGGGTTTCTCCTCCCAGGCTTTCTGAGTCCCCTTCTCATTTCATTTTTTATAAGAAAGTTGCTGAAACTGCAGCTCCCTGTTGAGGAAGCTGTTGATGACCAAGAGGAGCCTGACTATGTAGAAAATGATGGATATTCCAGAGTCTAGGAGACTGTCTATTCCTTTACATAAATCTTTTCGGAAACAGACAGTAAAAGTTTTAAAAACTCCTCACACTATACCTCCTGTGGATAAAAGGATGGACAAGAGGTATACCTTATCAGGTTCCGACACTGATTTCCTCACTCAACAATGCAGCCATGTGGGCGTAGTGCAGACTGCAGCCTGTGACAAGGCTACTATTCCCCTAGCTTCACACCCCCCTGACAAGGACTCCAGGAAGATTGATGCTATGGCAAAGAAACAGTACATGGCAGCATCTTTGGGACTCAGACAGGCAAACTATATGGCTTATGCTGCTAGGTACAAGAAATCCAGATGGGATACTGTGCTGGCCCTAGCAAAACAAGTCCCTGACCAGCTTGCCAGGGAGCTGGAACAGGTGGCTATGGATGGTATTGAGGCATCCCAAGGTGCAATTTCATGCTGCAGTGGACTCTAATGATGATTCATCAAGAGTCATGGCTACATCTGTGGCTCTTCGCAGGATGGCCTGGCTCAGATGTACTACCCTGTCTCAAGATACCCAGTCTAAGGCCATGGATTTTCTCTGTTGTGGGCAATTCTCTGTTTGGGGAGCAAACAGAGAATTACATGAAGAAAATTGATGAATATAGGACCACCTATAAGAGTGCACAGGCCAGGGAAAGGCAGGCCACTCCTCAAAAGCAGGTTCCTAAAGGCAGGGGCAGGCCTTTTCATAGGCCTTTTTACCAAACCCAAGCTTCCTCTTCCACCTATGCCCAGAGGGGGTTCTTTAGAGGGAGAGGCAGATGGGGTACAAGCAGGCCTGCTTCCACCCCTCAGCCCAAAGCCCCTGCTAAGCAGGCACCCTGATGGGGTTGCCAGGGCCGATTCTTCTCTACCTGTAGGGGCAGGCTGGCTTACTTTGTCCAGGACTGGAAGTCTTTAACATCAGACAAGTGGGTCCTGGAAGTAGTAAGCCAGGGACTGGTTCTCAGCTTCAAAAATTTCCAAAGCTGAGAACCAGATCTTTCCACCTGCAACTCCATCAGAGGCACTTGCCCTAGAGGCAGAGGTCTCTACCCTCCTGGCTCTCAGAGCTGTGGAAAGGGTTCCTCCCCAACACCAGGGCAAAGGTTTGTACTCCAGGTACTTCCTTACCTCAAAAAAGACAAGAGAATGGCGGCCCATCCTGGATCTCAGATACTTAAACAAGCACCTTTTAAAACCAAAGTTCAAAATGGTGACTCTGGGAATTATCCTACCCTCTCTAAGGCCAGGGGACTGGCTAGCTTCCCTGGACCTCAAGGATGCCTACTTCCATATTCCCATCAGAAGCTACCTCAGGTTCGAGCTGCCCTCAGGCCACTACCAGTTCAGAGCAATGCCCTTCAACCTCACTTCTGCTCCAAAGGTATTCACCAAATGCCTGGCAGTAGCAGTTGCCTACCTAAGAAGGCAAAAGATTGCCATCTTTCCTTACCTGGACGATTGGCTCATAGTAGGCCAGTCCCCAGACCAGGTCAGTTTACATCTTCAGATAACGCAGCAACTGCTTACCTCTCTAGGTTTCCTTCTGAATCTCTCAAAGTCAGTTCTAGAGCCTGTCCAGCTTCTTACCTTCATAGGCGCAGAACTGAACACACTGGAGGCCAGGGCCTTCCTTCCTCTGGACAGGGCAAAGACCCTAGTCTCCCTGGCCTCCTCATTCACCCTGCAGGTCTGTCGACCAGCAAGGCATTTTTTGCAGCTCCTAGGACACATGGCTGCTTCCACAGCAGTTGTGCAGGGAGCAAGATTTCAGATGAGGGACATCCAGTTCCATTTGAGAGCTTTTTGTTCTCAAAGAAGGATCCTCTTACCAAGTTGATCCCAGTAACTCGAACCCTGATCCAAGCCCTACAGTGGTGGCAGGATCAGAGCAACCTGAGCCAAGGAGTTCCTTTTGTCACTCAGTCTCACTCCCTAATCCTTACTACAGATGCATCCCTCTTGGGTTGGGGAGCTCACATGGGTGACCTCACCACCCAGGGTCTGTGGTCTCCCCAGGAATCTCTGCTCCACATCAACCTGTTGGAGCTCAGAGCAGTTTTTCTAGCACTTCAAGTTTTTTCCAAATCTGTTCAGAACAAGATTGTACAGGTCAGAACAGACAACACCACTACAATGTGGTACATCAACAAGCAAGGGAGGTATTCGGTCTATGGCCTTGTGCACCGAAGCGATGAAGTTGTGGTCTCTGGCGTATTCCCTGAACACCTCCCTTACGGCAGTCCACCTCCCAGGCAAGGACAATGTCCTGGCAGATGCTCTCAGCAGGATTTCTCAGGGCCATCACGAATGGTCACTGGATCCCCTGGTCTTGGGAGTAGTATTTGCCAGATGGGGCACCCCTCAGATAGATCTTTTTGCAGCCCCAGACAATCACCAACTTCCTCTTTTTTGCTGCAGGCCCCCAGTGTTGGGCTCACTCCCCCTGGATGCCTTAGCCCTCAGTTGGGAAGGGAAGTTCCTCTATGCCTTCCCTCTCCTGTTCAAAGTGCTAGTCAAAATCAGATCCCAATCCTGCAAAGTCCTTCTGATAGCTCCAGATTGGGCCAGACAACCCTGGTATCCACTCCTTATGTCCTTAGCAGTCCATCCTCCCCTGTGCCTTCCCAGGAATCACAATCTGTTAACCTGTGCCCAGGGACGGGTTTGGTATCCGAATCTCAAATCTCTCAATCTCAAGGCTTGGTTCTTGAAGAGTTAGAGTTTGCTGATTTACACCTTTCCCAAGGTGTAATGGATATATTGAAGGCCTCAGGAAGCCTTCCACCAGGGCTACTTACAATTCCAAATGGAAAAGGTTTTCCATATGGTGCTCGAAAAGCATATTTCCCAGACTCTGCTGATCTACCCACAGTCCTGGATTATATGGTCCATCTGAATTCTCTGGGGCTGAGACCAGCTACCCTGAAGGTGCATTTGGCAGCTGTGTGTGCTTTTATTTCAGCAGGTAAATCCTCTTTTCTTTCAGCTCATCCTGTATTTTCCAAGTTTTTTAAGGGGTTGCTTCACACCAACCCTCCATTCAGGGGTCCTGCCCCTGCCTGGGATCTTAATGTTTGCATTGCTCAGCTTATGCAACCCCACTTCGAGCCCCTGTCTTCAGCTTAGCTTAAGTACTTGACTTGGAAGACTGTGTTTCTAGTAGCCATCACCTCTGCCAGACGCATAAGTGAATTGGCGCCGCGGTTGTGGAGCCGATTTTATCTCCTCTCACAGAGATAAGGTGGTCCTCCGGACTAACAGGAAGTTCCTACCTAAGGTGGTTTCAGATTTCCACCTTAATCAATCTGTTTCTCTTCAGTGTACTTCACTGACCACTCCTCCTCTGGTGAGAGGAGGCTGCACAGCCTAGATGTGAAGAGAGCCCTTAGTTACTACATAGAGCGTACCAAGGGTCACAGGTTTGACTCCCTCCAACTGTTCCTCACTTATGGCGAGGCTGGTAAAGGGAAGCCAGCCACTAAAAGATCCATTGCTAGGTGGATTGTCTCTTGTATCCAATTCTGCTACGAAAAGTTGGGTAAAGTTCCCTCCTCAGGCCTCAGGGCTCACTCTACCAGAGGTACAGCTGCTTCTCTGGCTGCTGCCAGAGACATTCCTATTCTAGAAATATGTCAAGCAGCTACCTGGAAAACAGTTCACACTTTTACTAAGCATTACTCCCTGGACATCCAGGCTAGGAGTGATGCTCGGTTTGGCACAGCTGTTCTTCAGAGCCTATTCCCTAAGTAGGTTCTGTCCCTCATCCATGGGGGTACTGCTGTGTAGTCTGCAATTGTCATAATATAGCAAGACTTCATGTTGTTTGAAGGAAAAATTACTCACCTTAGTAATGTTGTTTTTCTAATGGAGTCTTGCTATATTATGACCTCCTCCTGCCTGCCCTCTCAGAACCTCTGTTTTGGGATGTGGATGGCTTTTAGGGTTGGCACTTCATTTATGCCCACCTTGTTGTTTTACACCCTCTCTTTTGGGGTGAATTGGTGTTGTGTTTTTCATTTTCTGGGTCTCCTGACTTGAGGCTTTGTTTGAGACCAGGAAATGTGTGTTTAGGTTAGTAGCCAGTTGGCTAGTGTAGGTTTACAGCTTCCACACAGAACCTTAGTGAGTTTTAGCTCGTAAAGATCTGACTGTTTGAAGCACAACAGACAGAGCTTCCTAACCAAGCTCACGCTCAGAGTTCCATGCTTCATGGAAAGTTAACTATTTCATCTCCGGGGCAGTTCCAAGATTGGATCATACTGCAATTGTCATAATATAGCAAGACTCCATTAGAAGAAACAACATTACTAAGGTGAGTAATTTTTTCATATTGGACACCAAAGAGGAAAAAAACATATTTTGCAGAAACCCTGCTCTAATCCTATATTAGTACAGTTATATAGTCGAGAGAGATATATCCCCTTCCATAATGCCCAGCATAGACATTAGTAAAATATTGCCAGAAGAAAGAATTTCTCCCTACAAAATTCAAACCAAGAAACAAATAAGAGTAGGTATGGTACTGTCCAGTTCAGAGCTGTATCGTTATATTTATTGTCACTCACTATCCAAAGTTCGAGTTCTCATCCGAACTGGATTCAGAGGTGCTCTACAAGCTGCAAATTCCTTTTCCACTTTTTCTAACTAGTGTCCTGCATCTTGTGGGCTCATAAACTGCCATGTCTTCCCACCGTAAATGATACGAAGACGGGCTGGTAGTAGGAACGAGTGTATGATCCCCAAGCCCTGGAGACGATGGCGCACATTAAAACATTTTCTCCTGGTGCGTGTTTGATAAGGCAAATCTGGGAAGAATTTTATGTCCATGCCATTAATTTCAAGCGGGTATGCTGCCCTAGCCGCAGTAACTACCATATCCCACACATCAGAGACCGTGGAGTTAAGTATAGTGCGAGACTGTGTGGAATCCACTGGTCTGACCCTCGGGTTCACTCTGTATGCCTTGATTAAAGTGTCCCAATGGAAGTCCTCAGGCAGATGCAGATGATCTTTTAGCCAGCTCATCAAAAATGATTGAAGACAAGTCCTGTCGACTCCATTTGGGACTCCTACTATCTGAATACTCACGGCTCTCACCTCATTTTCTAAGGCCTCCAAGCGGCCTCTCAGTTGGCAGTTTTCTTTAGTTACAGTTGTGACTGTGGTAAGCGTTCTGATCAATCTCTTGCCCACCTCTGCTACAGACCCGGTAAGTTTTTGTATTGCAGCATCGCGATGTTCCAGCTTCTGTAGGGTTTTCTCAATTTTGGAGTCCAGCATGGTCTGCCATGGCGGCTCCACCAACACTGCGGCGTTAGTTGCTTCACTGCTAGTTGAAGGGCCCGTGGCCTTGTGGTTGCACAGGCTGGTCTTGCCATTGCCTGTTGGTCAGACCCATAGCAAAAATTGTATCAGTCTGTGCAGCAGTTTTCTACATCGGGCACTATGTTGTATATGAAAAGAAAACTCAGTAGAATCGTGTATTTCTAATAAATGTGCCACCACAGGGGGGAGAGGTTTCAGGAGTGCTACTGACCTGGAAGAGAGCTCTCTGGAACCCCCCTCGACGCCAGTTTTTTATTGTCCCTTTGATAGTTTTCTGTTAGGTATAGTTTAGGATAGATTTGAAATATTCGTGGCTAATTGGCTTAGAAATATAACTGACGTTAGGCTGCAGAACGCAGCGCCACCTCGAGGTAGAGATTTGAAAGTGTGTTCTTATTCCATAATTAGCATACATCCACTCTCTCCGGGGCAGTTGAACTGTCCATGATAACTGCATATGTTAAGCATAGTGAGGGATCCCTTGGAAGAAACAATACTACTATGATTTTTTTTTCCTTTTTGGCTATGCCAAGTATACTTAAAATGATGATTTGTACTATGGGGTACATTCATAGACTGCTCCTCACCATTAGAGGCTAATAGCAGGACTTAAGTGCAAGCCCACTTAAGTTATTTAGTTTTTATTTTATTTTTATGAAGCACAGACTCTCATTTTTCCAATTTGCAAAATTAGTCTGCACCATTTTCACTACGTGTTGCTCATTTGTTTGTTCAAGATCACGTGCTTTAAAGGAATATAAATAATTTAATTATAATAACTGGTCAGCAATTTCTCTCAATGTACTGACTAGGTTGATATTTTCCATAACAGCCAGCTGGTTGTTATGACATTCATGAGCCATGCCAGTCAAACTATGCTGCTGCCTCATTGGCCAACATTCTGTATGTGGGCAGGGCCAAACAGTCTCACAAACTGCTGGAGAAAAATTGCTGGTCTGTTATAAAAAATAAAAGATGGGGAGGGTTTTTCATATGAGAATTTAATGCACACCCTTGACGTGGAGATGCTTTGATAAACCCCGAGGGCTTAGCCCTCGGGGTTTATGTAGCATCCCACAACTCTGGTGTGCATTAAATTATCATATCAAACCCTTCCCCATCCATTATTCTCTATATAATATCACAAGGTGAATGAGAAACTAATGGTAACTAACCCTTTTACATTTTAAGAAACCTTGAAATCTTAGTAATGAAGTTAATCTTTTAAAACAAGTGATTTTTCTTTTATTCCTCACCCCCATGTTCCCATTTCTTCACAATTTAAGGAACAGATTTGTTTGCCAGTCAAAAAATTCTGTGTAGAGTTCTAATTTGGAGTCTTGCTCTCACTGACTCGCACACAGATTTAGTGCCCAGTATGGGGTGGAGGTTGTTATTCTCTGGATTCTTCTTTGAGAAGTGTTTAAAATGAGACATTTTTGATGGTCTTTTTCAGGGTTACTATTGAACATGCCAGGTCTCGTAGGGGAAGAATGGGAGGCAGGTTCCCACAAAGATTCAGCTTTCGCCAACCACGCAGCAGTGGATCACGGTAAGAAGTGATTAGTGTTGACTCTCGTATTCAGTTGTCTCAGATTCCAACACAGGTACTGAGAACTACAGACTAACACTGTACATTAAAGGTTTTACTATACAGTAATTACAAACGTGGGCACGGGTGAGCTGACCTGTTTAATAACCCCAGTGTTAATGTTTTGCATGTCATGGAATTCTCTTTTTTTCTTTATTTAGGGTCCCTTGTTAATGCAGCCTTTTCCCCCACTGAATTTTTGTTTTTAAATTACTTGCAAGTTCAGGAACCTGGTGTTATAAGTTGAGCCAGAAGACCTACGTGGAAAGCTTCCCTGTAGGATTTACCTCGACTGATATTACTGGCTTCTGGAACTCATTAGTAATTAAAATATAAATACTGGACTGGTGAAAATCAGCATTAAAAAGGTGTCCTAAATAAGTAAAAAGTAGGACCTTATTTGAAACAAACACAGAACAACACACTGGGGGAATTAAGGAGACTTCACACTAACTCAGATTTCCACTTATACCAAAATAATGTTAAAAAGCCAGGTTTATGTTCATTTTACCTTTTGGAATAATGTGCAAAATAAGGCAGATGGTTTTCATTTTATTTACCCTGGCCTTTTCAGTTACATACAAGGTAAATGTGCATCCTATACAACTGACTGTAAAATAACTGCAGTGATGTTAGGGTAATTATAGGACAAATAGGGAATTGGGGGCAAATGAAATCTGAACCACTCCGTGTATGTTTATAATAAGGGATGCTGATTGTCTTGCCACTATTATTTACCTATAAAATAATAATTTAGCGTGGTTTCAGCAGTAATTACATTTCCCCCGAATGTAAACACAACCGCCGATTCCGAGCCGCAGCTCAGCTCACAAAAAGGCAAGGACGTGCATACATGATGACATCATTGGAGCGACTCCACTCTGCTTCTTCCATTCTTCCATGCGACCTTAGGGAATATGAGTAGGAGCAGGCCAGTTTAAGGAGTTCAGCCAGGTCAGGTGGGGTGGCAGTTCTGATGACACTGTCCGTGAAGCACCCTGATGAAGTTCCGATGATTGCCTGGGGAGAGCCAAATTAGTTTATAGTACAGGTCACAGTGGTGGGTGAGACAAGTGTCTGCAAGTGCGAAGCAGCCTATGTTGTTATATGCTGCGTCCCATTTGGAGAGGTGGGATTTAGCGGTTTGTGTAAATGAGATGAGTCCATAAAAAAGTGTGGGGAGAAACACACCTCTTGCCAGGGCAAGGCGAGCAGCAGGTAAATAAATTTGAAGCCTACAGTAGGTACCCAGCGACTGGAACTGAATTATTTAGAAAATGTGTGCTTTCTGCCCTGAAATGCAGCAAAACAGGCTTAGAAAAATATTGTCTCAATGACTAAGGGTGATTAATGAAAATTAAAAGTTTTGCAGCTGCAGAGCAATTTCATACAAGTTTCCTATTTTCAGGCCAGAGCTGGAATTAAACTTAAAAAATGAAAAAGGGAGAGGAGCCACAGACTTTAGAAAAAGAGGGGATCATGTTTGCCTGAGGCAGATATTGGCATCCGGGGGGAAACATAGAAACAGAGAATTTGACGGCCCACCCAGTCTGCCCATTTCCCTACCTAATGGATAAGTTGCAGATCCTAGTTAACCAGCAGCCTACTTCTTCCTACCCCCACCCCCTAGAATTGGCTTATGGCTGTCCCATGCATGCTTGAATTCCACCACTGTTTTTGACTCCACAACCTTCTCCGGAAGGCTGTTACATGAATCCACAACCCTCTCTGTGAAAAAATATTTCCTCAAATTACCTCTGAGCCCACCCCCATTATCTCCAAATTGTGCCCCTTTGTTCTTGCACACCTCTTTTTTTGAAAGATGCTACCCTCTTGGACTTTGTTGATTCCCTTGAGGTACTTGAAAGTTTCTGTTATGTCTCCCCTCTCACTCCTTTCCTTGAGGCTATACATATTAAGCTCCTATAGTCTCTCTTCATATGTCTTCCGGTGCAGACCCTGCACCATTTTAGTTGCCCTCCTCTGGACAGCTTCCATCCTGTCTGTCTTTTCGGAGATTGGGTCTCCAGAACTGCACGCAGTACTCCAGATGGGGTCTGATCAGCTGCCTGTACAGAGGGATAACAACTTCCTGTTTTGTACTGGTGATGCCTCCCTATGCATCCCAGTATCTCCCCCCAGCCCTCGTTGCTGCCCTCTCACATTGCTTGCCCACCTTTAGGTCATCTGATATGACTACCCCCAGGTCCATTTCCATTTTGTTGTTAGTAGCTCACCTTCCATGTGTACTCTTCCCTGGGTTTTTGTTTCCCAGGTGCATTACCTTGCACTTTTAGCATTGAATCTAAGCTGCCAACATTTGACCATTCCTCTAACCTTGCCAAGTCCCTTCTCATCCTTTCCACCCCACCTTGTGCATCAACTCTGTTGCAGATCTTTGTGTCATTTGCAAAGAGACATACTTTTCCTTCCAGTCCCTCTGCAATGTCGCTTATAAAGACACTGAAGAGGACCGGTCCTAATACTGAACCCTGCGGTACCCCACTAGTAACCCCCGTTTCTTCAGAGTGGACTCCATTTACTATTACTCCCTGTGTCCTATTCTCCAGCCAATTCTTTACCCAGGCTGTCATCTTGGGACCCACTCCCAGGCTGGCTAACTTGTATATTACTCTTTTGTGTGAGACTGTGTCAAATGCCTTGCTAAAGTCTAGGTAGACCATGTCCACAGCCCTCCTGATCTACTACTTTGGTCATCCAGTCAAAGAAATCTATCAGATTCGTCTGGCATGACCTTCCGCTCATGAATCCATGCTGCCTTGGGTCCGTGCCCCTCTGGCCTCTAGATACTCGACAGTTCTTTCCTTCAGAAGTGATTCCATCATTTTCCCTATCACTGAGGTTAAACTAACGGGTCTGTAGTTTCCTGCTTCTGCCTTGCTCCCACTTTTGTGAAGGGGAATCACATCTGCCCTCCTCTAGTCCTCGGGTACCACCCCATCCTCCCATGATTTGTTAAAGAGGGTAGTCAGTGGTGTCACTAGTTCTACCCTTAGTTCTTTTAGAATTCTGGGATGTATCCCATCAGGCCCCATTGCTTTGTCCACCTTCAGTTTTAAGAGTTCTTTCAGAACCCTTTCTTCTGTAAATGGGCTGGTATCAACTTCTGTATACAGAGTGTTTCTATTGTTTGTTTTAGGTACCCCCCCTTCTTCATTTGTAAATACTGAGCAAAAATATTTGTTTAGTATCTCTGCCTTTCACAGTCACCCTCTGCCCACCCCTCCCTTTATTAAGCCTCACTATCCCTCCTTGGTCTTCCTTCGCTCCCTGATGTACCTATAAAGGTTTTATCCCCCTTCTTAACTGAGTTGGCTATCTTTTCCTCGGTTTGGGCCTTTGCTGTTCTGACTGCCTTCCCAGCTTCCTTTTTCTTTTAACTGATACAGTTCTCTGTCCTGCTCCTTCTGTGATTCCTTGTACTTCCTGAATGCTTTCTTTTTCTCTTGAACCTTTACTGACACTTCCTTTGAGAACCATAGTGGTTTCTTACATCGTTTTGTTTGCTTCACACAAAGGCTTGTTACCTGTGTGATGGCAGTTTTTATTATTCCCCATTATTCTTCCACCCCTCCTTCCTGCCCATTTGCTAGTGCATTCCTTAGGCACTCACCCATTTTGGCAAAGTCAGCCCTCCTAAAGTCCAGTACTTTTGCCTTTGTATGGCTTGACTCTATTGCTGTGTTTATTGTGAACCATACTGTTCGATGGTCGATTGTTCCCAGATGGCTACCCATGCTGTCATAAGTGTCTGGGCTTCCATCATGATTTTGAGAATTGTGATTCCTGTGAGTTTTTTTGGCCAAAGACACAGATTTTTTGGGGGGCTGTTATCTTCATCAGTCACCCACCCCCCAATAGAGCGGTTTCTTGTTCCGAGGTGCTGTTGCTCAGACCCTGTTCAACTCCCCAACCGGCTACAGTCTCCCCAGGACTTACCTGCTTTTGAATTTCCCATGGCCCTCCCCCAATAGCAGGGCCAGGAGGTGGAAGGCCTAGCTTTCTACAGGGCCAGTAGGGCAAAGTTTAGATCCAGTTATGGTGCGGGTCGGAGTAGGTGAAAACTGGGTTTCAGTTTTTGCACAGCCCTTGATATTTTGTTTCCTGGTTCTAACCCCAGGAATCCCTCACTTAAATGTTTACACAGTATGCAGTTACCTCATCCAAGCGTTACGTCCTGGAGATAGAACCTGTGCAGATTTTGGAATGTAAGTTCGAACTCTGAATCCATGCTGCACCCTTGCCATTGCTCAGATCTGTTTCTCTTCCTGAAGAGAGCAATCGTCTCGTGGTAAACTCCGGTAATGGCTGATTCTCCAGTCAGGTTTTTATTTTTAAGTTTATCTCAAAAAGTGTATTTTAGTCAGTTTTTTCGATTATTCTGCATTCAGCTAGGGTTTTCTATAAATTACGGTTTCTCCAGTTCCTGTTTGATTCCCTGAAACCGGAGACTATCCTACTTGACTACCATTTCTATGTTTGTCCATTTGGCAAGTAAACCGCATTCTTTTTTGCTGTTATTAGTGGTTTACTATTTTTAACTATCCAATTTACAGAGAATGGAACTTTTTCACTTTTCATTTCTGTATGTGCCCTTTCACCTTGATCGGTTCCTGTTACAGGGGCCACGATTTGACCTTTGACAGAGTTTCTAGGGTACAAGGGCCATTTCATACTATTCGGCTCTCATACTGCATCATTTTTGGGAATCGTTTTTATTTCAAGGTTCTCTTAAATTGATGTGTCAGAGAAACCTTGTGCACCATCAACAAACTGTGCAAATTGTTTTCAGCTCCTGGCAAGGGCAGACTGTCGCAAGCTTTGTTTAAAGTGTTTAGGTCCACAGCACGACTTTATAAATTCGAAGTCCTGTCATATTTTTTGCCCAAAAACCTCATTTAATAGGGTACAAATTTTAAAAGGAAGCATGCCTTTTCAGTCTGCCTCTGTGTCACTTAGAAATAATTACGGCTCTGAGGGCGGTCCCAGTGTTCGTGGAAAGCATGCATCAGAAGGGTACATCTCATCATTTACAGTAGCAAATAATGTACAAGGTGACAAGAAAAGGGACAAAGCTGTACAACCATCAGAAAGACTTGGTACAGATGGTTCAGATATCAGGGTGTCCAAAAGGGGGGACCCCAGAATCCAGCGACGGCAAAAATAAGAAGTCTTGGAGCAGGCACTGGAAACAGTGTCTGCCAAAAAAGAAATTGCAAGAAAATAATGTCACTGCCAATCCTCCTGCACAGAGAAAGAAAAAGGCAAATGACATTGAAAAAATACCCTCACCAGAGGACATACCTAAAATGTGGCAGTTTTTCCAGGGGGTCCAGGGCATGTGAAATTTGAATGGTACTTGCCCCACCCCCCACCACCTGACTCAGGCTCCAGCCTATCTGCCTACGGAGGAGGAAGAATATTATGTGCATAAGGAGAGGGTGATCCCATGGAGTTGGAGGGCACACTTGAGCAAGACCCTCACAGGGTCCCTCTCCCTCCCGATTGCCTGCCCCCATGGTTTTATTTCCTCTTTGGACTTCCAGTTACCTCTACACTCCCCTTCCTGTGTGTGTGTGTGTGTGTGTGTGTGTATGTGTATAGACAAAGAACCTCTGTGTGCAAGCACTGAGGCAAGGCATTTGGCTGGGAAGCCAAGTTACAAAGAGATACAAAATCACACATGCTGCCACAATGCAAAGCATCATGGGTTGAATATGCAAATCACCACAAAATACTCTACTGGTTCAACTTTAAGCAGAATTGCGTGGTACCGAAAGACCTCTCACACAGTTTGCAAAGGGTGCCAACAGAAGACATAGACACATGTTTCGTCCAACCAGGACTCATCAGTGTGCCTCGTCTGTTTGACACCCCAGTGAAATGAACCAGCTACCCTAAGATGGACTATCTGGGTTATATTGTGGTGAACCCAATTAAAACAAAAAACTATTCTGGAGTGTCAAACAGATGAGGCATACTGCTGAGTCCTGGTAGGATGAAACACGTGTCTGTGTCTTCTGTTGGCACCCTTTGCAAACTGTGTGAAAGGCCTTTCGGCACCATGCATTTCTGCTTAAAGTTGAACCAGCATAATATTCTGTGGTGATTTGCATATGCAACCCATGATGCTTTGCATTGTGGCAATATATAAATATATATTTATGCAATAGGCGTGGACATAAATTCTATGTGATAAATCTGAGCTATGAGATTCAAAATTTTACATTTATACACATAGTAGACGCATCATCACAGATTTATATACATAGTAGATAAGTTGCAATCACTCCAGAACTCATTTAGAATGTTCAGCCTCAGTACCAGTACTAACTATATTCAAATGCAAATAACTTTAAACCGAAAAAAGATAGCTAGTGCTGTGAGCATGAAAGTTGTGCAGCACAAAATTATCTACAAAATGAGTGGTATTTCATTTACAGATACCATATCGATTTTTTAATAATTTGCAAAAAAGAGCAGAAAATGTAATATTTTTTCACTTTTTTGACAAACATATGCAAAAAAGATAATCAAAACCAAATGTCCCTGCACTGACAGAAAGCATCCGTATTGCATAAATGAAATATACAATGGTGAGCTGTCAGATAAATGATTTATCTACACTCATGCTGTTTGACCTTGGACATCTCACTTGTGGCTTACGCCACTCGTGAGGTTACCCGAGGTCAAACAGCACTTGTGTAGATAAATCATTTATCTGACAGCTCACCATTGTATATCCCTTATATAATGCGTGATAAGTATATATGGCAAATATTGTCACTCTTGCAGAGTGAGATATCCAGAGCTTACTCTGCAGGAGTGACAATATTTGCCATAGCACACAATCTGCACATCATGTATTCGATTTATACAATAGGGCTAGGAGTTTCAGAAGTATTATGTTGTCTTGTGTTCTGTTTCTGTTTATTTGCTTGCTCATTCTGTGTGTGAGTTTTTCTGAATGGGCTGGCAGTGTTACAAACTCTGGGAAACAGATGAGTGTGTTTTGCAATGCTAAATGAGTTAGTTTTAGGTAGAAGTGAGAAACAGAGTATTTTATGAAGCTGTATTCTTTAAAAGTCTGGCTGCAATCAAGCTGAGAGTATCACGGTGTAATGGGCTGAGAGTCAGAGTATGAGGAACAGCTGAGTGTATTTAGTGGTAATTGAGTTATCTGCAGGCAGCAGTGAGAAACAGATTGTTCTGTGAAGCTGTGCTCTTTAGAATTCTGGCTGCAGTCAAGCTGAGAGTATCACAGTAATTGTAATGGACTGAGAGTCAGGAGTTTGAGGAACAGGCAAGAGTTACATAGAAACATAGACTTTGACGGCAGATAAGGACCACTTGGCCCACCCAGTCTGCCCATTTCCCTACCTACTGGATAAGCTGCTGATTTTAGTTAACCAACAGCCTACTTCCTGCCACCCCCCACTATAATTGCCTTATGTCTGTCCCATGCATGTTTGAATTCCTCCACTGTTTTAGACCCCACAGCCTCTTCAGGAAGGCGGTTCCATGTGTCCACCACGCTCTCCGTGAAAAAAAATTTCCTCACATTACTCCTGAACCATCCCCCCTCTATCTTTAAATTGTGCCCCCTTGTTCTTACACATCTCTTTTTCTGAAAGATGCTACCCTCCTGGACTTTGTTGATTCCCTTGAGGTACTTGAACGTTTCTATCATGTCCCCCCGTCCCTCCTTTCATCAAGGGCATACATTTTAAGCTCTCTGTCTTTCTTCATATGGTTTCTGATGCAGACCCTGCACCATTTTAGTTGCCCTCCTCTGAACTGCTTTCATCCTGTCTGTGTCCTTGCGTAGATGAGGTCTCCAAAACTGCACACATTACTCCAGATGGGGTCTCACCAACTGTCTGTACAGAGGGATAGCCACTTCCCTTTTTCTACTTGTGATGCCCCTCCCTATGCATCCCAGTATCCCCCTGGCTCTCCTTACTGACTTCTCACATTGCTTACCCACCTTTCGATCACCTGATATGACTACCCTCAGGTCCCTTTCCATTTTTGTTGTTAGTACCTCCCCTGCTATTGTGTACTCTTCTCCTGGGTTTTTGTTTCCCAGGTGCATTACTTTGCACTTCTTTGCGTTGAATCTAAGTTGCCATATGTCTGACCATTCCTCCAGCCTTGCCAAGTCCCTTCTCATCCTTTCTACCCCCCTTGTGTATCAACTCTGTTACAGATCTTTGTGTCATCTGCAAAGAGGCATACCTTTCCCTCCAGACTCTTTGTAATGTCACCTATAAAGATATTAAAGAGGACTGGACGTAGTACTGAGCCCTGAGGTACTCCACTAGTGACCCCCCTTTCTTCGGAATGTGTTCCATTCACTATTACCTTCTGTGTCCTGTTGTACAGCCAGTTTGCTACCCAGGCTCACTGGATCTCCAGGCTGGCTAACTCGATTATCACAAAGTTAGCCAGCCTGGGAGTGGGTCCCAGGGTGGTAGCCTGGGTAGCAAACTGGCTGTATATCAGGTCACAGAAGGTAATAGTGATATTTGAGTTAGCTGCAGGCAGCAGTGAGTAACAGACTGTTCTGTGAAGTTGTGCTCTTTAGAATTCTGGCTGCAGTCAAGCTGAGATTATACAGTGGACACTGGAAAAAAAAATGCAAATCCTCTATCCTGATTGGCACCACTCTCCCATTGTAAATCCTAGCATCACCCCACGGGAAAAGGTGCCGGCTGCCAGTAAGCCACATCAAGGGCCCCCCTGAAATCAGTGCGACCATCACAAACACAAAACCGGCAAAAACACAGACAGTCTCAGGGCAGAACCTCCACAAAACCACGATGTTGCCGTCCCAGTAAACAACATGAAAAATTCTGCAAGTTTCAAAAATTTAACTCGACTATGAATTCAAAAAACAAAAAACTCCAATCACAGGAAAATTTTGTTTTTCTTTTCTGGCTTTCGGGGAAAAAAAATGCTCTTTCTTTCCCCGGGCTCTCTTTCCATTTCACTTTCAGAACCCTGCTCTTACTCAGTTTGTCAGCGACACTGTAAAAACATCACACAACAAAATTGCCTCTCTTCGTTTTTGCTCTATTTAAATATGTACTACAGCTTACATTGCTGGACTCCGGACCTTCGGTTTCCTCGAGCCTTTGTTTTCCCCAAACTGTAACCATTAAGGGTATATCCTTGCCCGCTTGCTGACACCACTGCACATGCGCATACCTACCAACAAAGCACTATTTTTCCACGCATAACAACAAAGCTAATAAAAACTAATAAAAAATCTAAACCAACTTAGTTTTTCTTACTTTTTCACACAAAAAATATACAGATGTCCATTGTATAATCGCAATATGCCACTCGAGAATGTTGGTGATGCTGGGATTTACGCATGCCCTGGGGTGTTTTGGCCACTTGGCTGCGTCTAATGGCCAGACATCCCAGGGTGTGGGTAAATCCTGGCATCACCAACACCCTCTCGTGGTATATTGCTTAAGTATCACAGTAATGAGCTGGAAGTTAGAGTGTATGGAATAGGTGTGTGTTTTGTAATGCTAACTGAGTTAGCTGCAGGCAGCAGTGAGACCTCAGGTAGTTCTGCATTTGTGTCTATGGTAACCGCACAGGTGTTTCTTGCATGCTGAGGGGAAAGCTGCCCAGCATGATGACATCAGTGATCCTTGTGTGACCTGTGTGTGTAAATGGCTGATATCATCACAGTAGAGCAGAGGGTAAAAATATCACACTGCAGTGGATGATGCGCTGTTTTATTTCACTCATTTATCACTCACCCCTACTGTGTGTGTGTGTGTGTATGTATGTATATAGGGGATACATGATGGGCAGGAGTGGGATATGGAAAATATTCTCACTCCTGCAGAGTGAGTCATGTAGTCTCGCGTGTGCTGAAGGCACAAGTGAAACTACACAGCTCACAAGGCAGGAGTGAGAATATTTTCCATGTGCCATGATCTGCCCATCATGTGTGCGATTTATACCATAGGGGTGAGAGCTGCAGGAACATTTTTTCTGAGTCTGTGTGTTTCGTGCTCACTCTGTGTGTGCTGTCAGAGTGTGTGCGTGTTCTGAATGGACTGGGAGTCAGAAACACAAGTGAGTGTGTTTTGCAAAGCTAATCTAGTGAGTCAGCGGCTCAGTGAGAAAGACAGACTGCTGCAGGTAGCACTGAGAAACAGAACCTGCTTTGTAAAAGACTTTCATTTAGAATTCAGGTTGTTTTGAAGCTGAGATCAGCACAGTAATGGGCTAGCAATGTTAGAAACACAATGGGACATAGGTGAGAGTCTTTTGCAAAGCTAATTGAGTAATTTGCAGCTTCAGTGAGAAAGAGAAACTTTTTCTGAAGCAGTTTCCTTTACAATGCAAGCTGCAGTGCATTTATCCTCACTCTGGTGAATCAACAGAGTATGGATAAATGTCGATATCCTCACTCTGCTGATGTCATCAGGATTTATCTTCACTGCAGTGGAAATAACACAGGTTACCCTACTGAGAAAGTTCCAACCCCCGTAATATAAATATACACATATATATATATATATATATATAAATGGTAGCACAGTAGTGCCTCTTCAGTCAGTTAGGGTTAAGTCAAACATACCCCAAGGTCCCCTTCTGAGGATGCTATCTTTGTTAATGTCATGAAGCAGCTGTCTGTTACTATTGGGCTTCCAGACTGAAGAGGAGGATGTCACCGGGAAAGACCTGGTAGACTTCCTGGTGGTTCCTGAATCTCCCCCTAAGATTATCCCTCCTATGCTGCCAGCTCTAAAGACTACCATGGCAGCCTGGCACAGACCAGACATGGTGCCAGCTATGCCATGCAGGGCGGACAAACTTTATAATGCCCCTCACGGCCTCCCTTATTTTGCTGCCCAAGCGAAAACTGACTCTGTCATCAAGGCAGCTCATGACAGATTTAAGGCGCCTAAGCACCTTAGTTCCCTTTCCCAGATAAGGAATCCCACAGGATTGACCTCCAGAGTTTACGCCTCCTCTGCTTTGGGCCTCAGGATTGTAAACTGTCACACATGGTTAAATTCCAGAATGCCAACTGGAGAAAGGGCAAAGCTGCCGCTCAGGCCCTTCCAGATGGTTCCCAGAAGCAGGAATTGCTCCAATCTTTGCAAACTGCAGAAGATGTCGTAAATATTTCCTCAGGCCCCTGTATGACTTAGCAGACACAGTGGCCAGAGCAGCTGCCACAGGCATATGCTTTCGTAGCCACTCATGGTTCAGGGTCTCTGGATTTGCAGCAGATGTGCAAAACAAGGTGCTTAATGCCCCTTTTGATGGCACCAAGCTCTTTGGCCATGATAACCAGGACCTCGTCAATGATCTGCAGGCCTCTGGCACGGCCATCATGTCTGTGCATTCTCTCTACCACACTCAGCCCCATGGTAGAGGGCAGCCAATTTTTCTAGACAGGCCACTAGGCCAGGCTCGGGTCCTCGCATCCAGGGTAAGTGCAGAGCCCAGGCCTCATTGCCTGCTGCCTCTAGTACTGGAGCAGTGGCCAAGCATTCCAGACATGATGAGCCAGCCAGCCAGCTTGACTCCTTGCCAGACCCCCCTCCTCTGGCCCCGACCCAGGAGGTGGTGGTGGTAAGAGGTCAGTTCTCCCTCCATCTGAATCAGTGGAGAACCATAACTTCAGATGCATGGATCCTGCAGATCACAGACACAGATCACACCCTGGAGCTTATCCAACAGCCTCCAGATACCCCCCTCCAACTATCCCCTGACACGCTTGTCTGTTCTCCGGGAGGAAGTAAAGTCTGTCCTGCGCAAGTATGCAAGAGAGTTAGTGCCAAGGCAGCAGAGAAACCAAGAGTATTATTCCAGGTTCTTCCTGGTCCTCAAAACGACCAGAGATCTGAGACCCATTTTAGATCTGAAGGGCCTTAGTCTCTTTGTCCAGTACAAAAAGTTCCGGATGGTAACTTTACCAGGCCTCATGTCCCTTCTTGTGACTGGGGACTGGCTCTGTTCACTGGACATGCAGGATGGCCTAACTGCACATTTCGGTCTTTCCCCTCACAGGAGGTTTCTCTGCTTTGCCTTTCAGAGCGAGCATTACCAGTTCAAAGTGCTGCCCTTTGGCTTATCCTCTGCACCGTGTGTCTACCAAATGCTTAGCAGCTGTCGCAACAGTTCTCAGAAGGGCGAGACTGTATGCCTTCCCTTACCTGGATGATTGGCTTCTCAAGGCCCCATCCAGGGAGCAGCTCTTGCCGACTCTGGAGCGCACTCTGCAACTCTTCCACTCTCTGGGCATAACGATCAACCTGCCCAAGCCGGTGCTAGTTCCATCCCAAAGACTGCAGTACATTGGGGTGGTTCTGGACTCCGAGCAGGGGAAGGCCTTCTTACCCCAAAACAGGGTGGAATGCTTCATCGCCCAGGCTTCAAGAGGTTACCCAGAGTCAGTACATTCCTGCCAGACTGTACCTCAGGCTATTGGGGCTAATAGCTGCAGCCATTCCCACCGTTCCACTGGCCAGGCTTCAAATGCATACTCTTCAGTGGATCCTCAGAGCACAGTGGGACCAGCGTACGGACGAGTTAAACCAAGTAGTCCTGGTCTGCTGCCCAGTTTCGCAATGTACTGCAGTGGTGGATGGACCCCTCTAATCTTCTTCAAGAGGTTCCCTTTCAGATCTCCTCCCCATATCAGATTCTAACCATGGGTGCTTAGGGGTTAGGTTGGGGAGCACATCTGGGTCCTTTCCAAATTTAGGGCTCCTGGTCCCAGTGGAAAGCCGCCCTGCATATCAGTGTCCTGGAGATGAGAGCTGTGCTCTATGCCTTGCAGGCTTTTCAGGAGCATCTGGCTCCAGGCCAGCTGGTGGTGCAGTTGGACAGTCTGAGTGTTGTCTACTACATTAACAAGCAGGGTGGGACTCGCTCGTACCCCCTTTGCAGGAAGGCCATGAGAGTGTGGTATTTGGCACTGGAGCAGAATCTGACACTCTCAGCAGTCCACGTGCCAGGCATCCTAAACACTGGTGGGCAGTCTCAGCAGGACTCAGTCCAGCATGGACCAATGGGAGCTTCTCTCATCGCAGCAGAAGATCTGTTTGACAGATGGGGTCATCCAGAGTTGGACCTTTTTGCATCCCCACACAACGCAAAACAGCCCAATTTCTGCTCGCTAGATCCAGGGCCTGAAGTTTTCTGGTGTGATGCGTTGTCCCTCTCTTGGAGCAGGAGATTTCTGTATGCATTCCCTCCGTTTCCATTAATACAGAGGGTGCTGATCAAACTGCAAATGGAGGGGGCCAGCACGATTCTGGTAGCCCCATTTCTGGCCTTGCCAGATATGGTTCCCTCTGCTTCAGCAGCTGGTGGAGGAACCTCCGGTTCCTCTGCCCCTTTGCAGGAATCTGCTGACCCAGGATCGGGGGACCCCGGTCCATCCCAATCTAGGGTCCCTCCGTCTGCATGCGTGGCTTCTGAGGACGTAGCCATCACCAGGTTTGGGGTCTCTGACAGGGTAGTGGATGGCCTGGTGGCCACCTGCAAGCCTTCTACCATGCCACTTATGCCATGAAGTACCACTCTTAGACCCTTTCACCTCTCCTGTGAAGCATATCTTGGACTACCTGATTTCTTTTTTTGACTCAGGCCTCCAATATTCCTCCCTCAAGGCCCACCTTTCAGCTATTACTGCCTTTCCTGAGCCCATGGGTGACCGCACGATAGCTCAGCTGGATGCTTCCTGTACCTTCCTTAGGGGCATCTTGCATCTGAAACCCCCCAATCTGTTTCCTGCCCCGGCTTGGGACTTGAATTTTATTTTGGAAAAGTTGTCCCTGTCACCTTTTGAGCGAATCGCGATTTGCACTTTCTCTCTTGGAAACCGTTGTTTCTAGTTGCAATCACTTCTGCTTGAAGAATTTCAGAGCTTCAGGCCCTCTGGTGCAAGGAGTCTTAGGTGTTTTGATTTTTCACAAAGGCAGGGTATCTTTGCACACAAATCCTAAATTTCTTCCTAAGGTGGTTTCAGAGTTTACACTGAACCAGTCTATCTACCTTCCTGTTTATTTTCCTGAGGGTTCCAATCCAGGGGAAGCACCGCTCCATATGTTGGATGTACGCAGAGCACTGAAGTTACTACCTGCTTTGCATCAAGGAATGTAGAAAGTAGAAGCAGTTGTTAGTTTCCTTCGCTCCAGATAGAGAGGGCGCTTCAGTTTCCAAGCAACGTTTATCCAAATGGTTGGCAAATTGCATTGTGTTCTGCTACAATAAGTACGGCAAAGAGTTGCCTGGAGCTGTCAAGGCTCATTCCACAAGAGGCATGGCTATCTCTCTGATTTGTTTCCGAGGGGTCTCAGCCACTAACATCTGAGCGACTGCCACCTGGAGTACTGTCCACACTTTTACCAAGCACTACAGTCTGGACATTGCCTCAAGAGCCCGTGCAGGTTTTTGCAGTGCTGTGCTGCAGGGCCTCCTGTCTAAAGTTTATGGTAAGCCCTCCTCCCAGACTTGTCTGTTTGCACCTTTGTTTGTGACTCATTCCTACGGTGCGATTTGATGATTGAAATACCCCTGAAGAAGATAGAACAGTTATGTAAGAACTTAACGTAACAGATCTTCAGAGAGATCTTCGTCATCAGGTCTGCTTTCCCTCCCACTATCCCCCTTCGGGGGCTTCTTGTTCAGGAACTGGTTGGCTGGCTGGTGTATCCAGCCGTTCTTATAGGCCTGAGCACCTCTCTCTCTCTCTCCTCAGCCCCCCATGGCACGAGCTTTGCTCCCTTAGTTTCAAGGGGAAAGAACTAAGGAGGGAATGGGGCCACTTGCGCCTTTATAGGGTTGGTGACATCGGACATAGTCAGTGTGGGTGGCCCCAGTTGTACTGCTGAAAATCTTTCGTGTGGAACCTGCTTCACCAACTATGAAGTTTCTACGGTGTGACCTGATGACTGAGAGCCCCTCTAAGATCTACTGTTAGAGTAAGTTATTGCGTAACTGTTCGTTCCAGCGTTTTATAGAGGAAGAGAATTATTCATTTTTTGTAACTTTTCTTATTAAATATTGCACAGGCTGATGATACATACATAATGTATCCTGGAAAATGTAGATTATAACTAGAAATCTAGTACAGAGCAAGTGGTTTGTGGGGGGTTGGGTAACGGTCTACAGCAGGAAAGAAGGTTATTTTGAAGACCGTGAGGAGGCTGTCACACCAGATGCCACTGGGAATGAAGAGACTTAGATGATTTTTCATCATATTCCACCTTCCTTAAAGGAGTGGCTGCTGTGATAAAAATACCAAATGTATACCAAGATCATGATGATCTGTGACATCAGATGCCATCAGGGAGACTCCAACAGGACCCTGGGTGAAATTAAAATATCTAAACTATTCTGGGGGTTGGGATTTGGACATTGATCCAACTACCTTTACAAAGCAGATGCTGTCTCTAATTCCCACCTTGCTAAAACATGGAACCTGTGATGTAGAGCAGTGATACTTTGTATTTGATATGAAAAAAAACTGTTTCTCAGTATCGTAAGAGGAGTGAGCAATCCAGTTAATTTAAAGTAAATTTCAAACTTTAAAGCTCAGTCTTTTGGGCTTCATAGCCTGTTGCCTTAACTTTGCGCTAGGACTTGTGCTTCTGGCACAAAATTATAATTTTGAAGTGATTTTCTCAGATTATTTTCTTACAAAGTGACTTATCCCATTAGATAGCTAATGCTGGTGAAAGTCCTCCTGTGTTGGTTTTAGTATTTAATTCAGTTCCTGTATTTAGATATCAAAGACCATATTTTGGCCCCGACAACACTGGCCAGTTAATTCCTTTATTTTCCGATTCATGAACACACCCCTGCGCTATGACGTTCAGCAAGAGAGAGCGCGAGGGTGCACCCCATTGAAATGAATGGAGCTTGATTTTGCTTCGTATTTTATTTTATTTTTATTTATTTTATTTTATTTAGTTTTTGTTGACCGGGTAAGTGCACTAGACAAATCCTGCCTATTTTCAGGCACAACCCGGGGGGGGAGGAGGATATAGATGAATGGCAACTGACCTTGAACCAGATTAAGCTGTTGGTGGTATTTTTAGTGAATGAGGGAAATTTGGCCAGGGCACCGGGGAAATTCCCCTACTCTTTTCGATAAGTACCATGGGATCTTTAACATCCACCTGAACTACCACCAATCCAGGCAGATGGGACCTCGGTTTAACGTCTCATCTGAAAGACGGATTACCTTATGATGGCCAGTTTGAGATTAATGAAGGGCACCACTCGACTGACAATGTCCTTCATCGATCTCAAACTGGCCATCATAAGGTAATAAATATGACGCAAAATCGAGCCCCATTCATCTCAGTGGGGTGTGCCCCCGCGCTCTCCTTTGTTGGATGTCATAATGTGCCTGAGCGCAGGGGCATGTTTGTAAATGGGAAAGTAAAGAAATTGGCTGGCCAGTGTTGGGGCCAAAATACAATCTTTGATATCTAAATACAGGCACTACATTAAATATTAAAACTGGCACAGGATGACTTTCACCAGCATTAGCTATCCAGTAGGGTAAGTCAGTAGTAAATGTAAGAAAATCACTTTAAGAATGTTTAGCAAGAGAGGGAAGGGTCTGTATTAGTTGAGCAGTGGCTTTAATTTTTATCAAAAGTTGCTTAAACTTCTGTAAAAACGTTATGAAAACCTTCCCCATAGATTTTAATGGGGCGCGCTCCAGCGCTTTCCCCTGGTTATACATCAAAAAAACATTGGAGTGCAGGGGTGGAGCAGGCAGACCGGGAAGTGGAAGGGATTGCTTGGCCAGCACTACGGCCCAATTTACGATCCCTTCCCTCACATTCTTAAAAATGATCATTTTGTGCTAGAGGGACTAGGCAAGGTTAAGGTAACAGGCTATGAAGCCCTGCACTTAAACTTTGAAATCACCTTTAAAATCAGGACCTACTCATGAAGAAGCAGATCTTATGCAAAACATTGAAGTGGCCAGTTAAACTGCCAAATAAAGTTCCCTGGCAAGATGTTGCGATTGAGGCTTGTCTTTCTGTTTTAATGCTAAAGATACCAAATGTAGAAGCAGAGATGTTTGGGAATCCAGAATTTCAATAATGTTGGTTTTAACTTTTGCAAAGAGTGTTAGTATACTTGTACATGATACGTTTAAGACAGTAAGAAAATCTTGCAGTTGTCTTTATTAGCCACAAAAGTTGACTAGAAAATTAAAAAAGGGGATATGTTTACCAGACAAGAATCCGTTGCGTATCCTAAGCAAGAAGAGATAATACAGACTGCTGCATGTGAGAAGGCTAATACTCCTGTGTAAGAACCTGCATTTTTAAGGACATGGATATGGTGTACTAATACACACTTCAGGCAGAATTCTGTCCCCTTTAAGAATGGCCGGAAGGTCTTCATGCTGGCTCCTCACACCCACCTGGGTGGTATCCTCCTTGGCACCGCCCCGTAACACCAGATCTTCTTTTCCGCAGGAAGCATCAGGTTCCCTCCATCGCAGCTCCATGCTTGGTGCAGCTCCTAACTTTTCTGATGACTTTTAGTCTTCAAGCTCATGTTTTTCAACTGCATTTTCCGTAGTAGACTTGGGAGACTGGCAAACCAGTCCCGGTTTCAGAGGGTGCACGGCGTGCGGCCAGATGTCCCGCACACTACGTGTGCCTTCTGCCTGGCTGCACAGCACAACCTGCAGGCTTGCCTGTGCTGTACTCTCCAGCGCTCCACTCAGGAGGGCAGCTATGCCCACCTCCTGATGTGCCACCCAGATCAACAGCCCCCACCCACCTTTTAAATCCAAGGATGCCTGTAAGGCGGTTTCCATGGCAGTAGGCTTGGCTGAACAGTTTGCCGCCTTTGAGGAGGCTGCAGCCTGAAGGGGGTCACGTGATGCATCTGAGCGTGTAGGACGTACAATTCCCGGCTCTGCTCCTCGGCTCTAATTTTTCATTTCAAACGCTTTCATCGAGTTCGAGTTTACGTACCTCTCGGTACAAACAGTAATCGGAAGTCCTTTGGCAGGCGCTATACTGGGTTTCGGGTCGATTGCAGTGCAGGAAACAGATTTCTGGATGGAGGCTGAAATGCGGCCTGTGGCATCGACCCACACCCTGCCGCCCATGCCAGAGAAGAACAAGGCCGCAAAGAAACCAAAAGTTCAAGCGGCGGCCAGTCCTAAACTGAATGCAGCCCTCATTCCACTCTTGGAGGAGATATTTTTACAGGAGCTTTCCCCTCTGAAGGAGGCCCTACTCAGCATTACATCTCAGCTAGCTAATTTACAGCAGCTGTCGGAAACCTTTTCCCATAGGGTAGGGTAGGAGATGTGGAGGTGAGAACTAGTTCACTGGAGAACTGGCGAGCTCGCCAGGAAGCAGACTCCATAACCACTGTTAGGAAAGTCACCAAACTGGAAGAAAAAATAGAGGATCTTGAAGGGCGCAGCAGAAGGAACAACCTTCTCTTAATTGGGCTGCCAGAAGGCTCCGAGGGACAAAGTCCGATTCTATTCATGCAGAAATTCTGCAAAAAAATAGCTGGCCCCTCACCTAATGGACCAAGCTATATCATCATTGAACAAGCACACAGGGCACTGAGGCCCACTCCAGCACCAAACTCACCACCTCGCCCTTTCATATCAAGCTCCTGAACTATCTAGACAAGGTGCACATCCTGGCCAAGATGAGGGGAGCAAAGGAGCTTCTTTGAGAAGGAAACAAACTTTCGCTGACCAAAGATCTACCACGATCAGTTGGGATGAAGCGTGCAGAATTCATCCCTATAATCTCCAAACTACTGGATGCATGGAGTCATTTTAAAATGCTATACCCGGTCAAACTACAGGTCTCTCACCAAGGCTCAACAAAATCTATTGAATCGGAAGACCAAGCCAAACAGGATCTCTCTGCCATGTTCCCTGTTTTACTCCAGGCTCCAAAGTGACTCGTCTTCTACATGGCTTAGCGGGCATCACATTTTCTAGTAGCGTGGTGGACTATGGACCAGAAGCTATATGCACTGATTTGTTTGTGTATGAATAAAGGGGACTTTGCTCTATTCTCTTAGGTTATCGGGACACTGACTTTATCCAGGGCAGTGATGCATAGCGAAGGATTCTTCTGCAACGGCTTTAAGGGACAGTCTGGATGACGACTTGCGCCCCATTTTCTGTTTGGCTGTTCACTACTTGCTTAAGCCGACATCCCGTTGGCTATGACGGAAGGGACTGGTGCTCTGTACGGGAAGGCCAAGAAAACAACTTGGAGTGTGCCCTCTTCTGGGGGTCCCTGGCGTCCCAGAGGGAGACCGGATGTAGGTCCTTTGGTTCTGATCAGGGTTGGGATGGGGGGTGAATACAGGTTCAGCTGGACCTCCCCTGACCTCTACTCCTAGATGCCGTCTCAGGGTAACCCAGCGAAGGCTTACATGGGTGTCCATGGATTTCACATTGTGCTTGGTCTCGATGGGCTCCCTGCCCTCTTGCTTACATACATCATTTGACTGGTGGCAGTTTAGTAGGCAAGGGCATAGGGGCTATAGATAATATCTGGACCTCGTGGGTGACGGGAGGGTGGCCACTGAGACTCCCCTTAGCAGAGATCGTAGGCTAGATTGTGTGATATCCAGATCTGAAGGCTGAGAGGCAGGATCTCCTTCCTCCCCCTCCCTCGTATTAGGGATTTCTATACAGCCACATTGGCCGGAAGGAGCATGATATTGGGTTATGGGGCATTTTGCCAACAAAGCGAAGGTTTTCCTCCTGTATTGCTATGGTAGTCCCAAGTCCTGAAGCTGTTTCTCTGTTGTGTGGGGGGGGGTGATTTGGGGCCCTCTCTAGTCTTTTATGGGGTCCAGACTTGGAGGTGATCGGTTATAGTAAGAGCAGTGGCCCTGCTGAGAACCTGCCGGGGGCACCAGGCTGTACCGGGAAGCCCTGGCCTCAGTACAGTCTGGACCTGGGAACCTGCCCTCGGTGACTGGGGGAAGGGATGAGAGCTGAGAGGAGGGTCACTGTCTCCTTACTTGGCCTCCTTGATCAGGGTAGCTGATCCCTCGCATAGGCTAGGGGATAAGCCCCATTTCCTGACTACTTAGAAGACTGAATGTTTCCAGGATGCACCAGTTGCCCAGGGTGTAATGGAGGGGAGGGACACTCAAGGTTTCTGTTTATTTAGGCTGCCTGTTTGTGTACGAAATTAATACTGTATGCATTTGACAAGACAGTTACTGAAGGACAAACTGAGCCTGGCAGCTTGGAGGGAGGTAGTCCATCATGGGCAGAGGGAGGTTGGAGATGCGGCCTAAGGGGCTGGGGTCAGGATGTTTGTACATAGTTTGGAGGGAGGGGGTTACAGTACTAGTTGCTGTTTTCTATTAGATATACTGCTAGGGATTTGTTGGGGACCGGGGGCTGATTTGGGGGAAGGAAGGACTGGAGCACCCATGGGTGTAGTGGGTAGACGAACAGAGACTCTGGCAACACGAGCCTACTGGAGTGATAATGGGGACTATGTATAAATTTATATCCTGGAACATAAAAGGGGCGAACAGCAAGCGTAAACGGTATATGATTCTGCGTCACCTTAAGAAATGTCAACCGGATGTGGTCTTCTTACAAGAGACCCACCTTAAGCATGAGGACGTACACTATTTCCATAGGGAATGGGTAGGTTAAGCATTTGGACTGGGCTCCAGTAGCAAGCAGGGAGGTGTGGGCATCCTCATCGGAAGGGGTATTCCCTTTCAGTTGGTCAAGGAATACCAAGATCCGGAAGGTTGTTTCCTCCTACTACAGGGGCGACTGGGCCTTTCAGATATCCTCCTGGGAGGGGTTTACGGCCCCAACACACACTCCCCCGTTTTTTTTCTCAAAACTCCTGTCGCAGCTATCAGTCTCTCCTCACTCCCCCATAATTTTGGGCGGGGACTGGAATATGGTGTATCATGCAGATCTTGGTAGATCAGGGGTGTACCATAGGGGACTGTCACCAGCCCAGAGGGGGCTCAGAGAACTTATGGATACATTAGGCCTAGGGGACCCCTGGCGCATTCTCCACCCCGTGGATAGACAGTATACCTTTTCTTCTCCTCCCCACAATTCATTTTCACGAATTATTTCCTGACTTCCACCTCAAGTCTCTTGGGCCTTCTGACATGTGACATCTTGCCTACCATGATATCTGATCACGCCCCAATATATATGGAGCACTAGCTGAGGGGCCTGGAGACTCTGGACAGGTCCTGGCATTTAACTCGGGGCTGCTAAGAGACACCCAGTTTGTTAAAACTATCACTGAATTTATACAGAATTCTTTTAGGGACAAGACTGTACTGTTACCTCCCTGGATATGTTGTGGGGAGCAGCAAAATGTACGATCAGGGGAGAGTGTAACAGACTAGCTTCCAAAATTAAAAAGAAAAAGGAAGAATCGGCCAAGCAGTTGCTAACCCAAATACGAGTCCTAGAACGGGATCTCTCAGCCTCAACTGATCAGGCTAGCTGGGCCCAATTTGAAGATAGAGGGGGGACAGCTCAGAGGTAATGTGAGGAAGTATTTCTTCATGGAGAGAGTTGTAGATGCATGGAACAGCCTTCCAGAGGAGGTCCTGGAGTCAAAAACAGTGGGGGAATTCAAGAATGCATGGGACAGACATAAGGCAATTCTAGTGTGGGGGAGAAAGTAGGCTGTTGTTTAACTAGGATCTGCAGCTTATCTGTTAAGGAAATGGGCAGAGTAGGTGGGCCAAGCGGTCCTTATCTGCCATCAGATTCTGTGTTTCAGTTGCATGCACTTAAAGCTAAAGTCTTTGGGCTTTTGGCTGAACAGGCAGACTTAGCCCTGCAGAGTGTCAAGTTTAGATATCTGGAATCGGGCGAAAAGGCAGGTAAGCTCAGACAATTGGAAGGTCAGAACATGATTCAGAGTCTCCAGCCCTCGCCAGGGGGATCTATTCTTTCCCAGCCTCGGGATATTGCTGAAGCCTTCAGATTATTTTATGAAAAGCTTTACACACCAGAAGATAGACCTTCTGAAACTGACTCCATAGGAACATTTTTGGACTCTGTTACACTGCCTACTCTTACCAAGCCACAACAAGATCTCTTACACGCCCCTATTTCAGTGCTAGAAGTGAGGTGGGTGATAGAACAAATGCCTAAAGAAAAGCCCCGGGACCGGATGGGTTCAATAATTCTTTTTATGCCGTTTTTATTGACGACTTGGCGCCAGTTCTTACATAGTTATTCAACCTCCTATGCTCTTCAGGCTTGTCGGACTGTTCTTTTACCAAAGTTTGGATTACGGTCCTCCCGAAGCCCGGAAAATCAAACTTGGGTAACCGGGTAACTACCGACCCATATCGCTATTAAATTCTGATTTGAAGATCCTTGCCAAAATTCTAGCTAACCGTCTCCAAGTCTGGCAGGGCCTCATAAGCCACACTCAGGTAGGTTTTGTAGCGTGAAGACTAGCCTCGGATTATATGCGCAAGGTCCTTTGCCTTATCTCAGGTGCAGGGGAAAGGCACACACCATCAGTCTTAGTATCACTCGACGCAGAAAAAGCATTTGATTTTGTTTTCTGGCCATTCCTGTTTGAGGTTTTACGTAGATTTGGTTTCCCGTCGTTGTTTTGCAACTGGCTTAAGGTCTTGTACTACCAACCTACTGCCAGAGTCTGATGTAACAGAGTTTTTCCACTGTCTCTCTCCCCTTGGCCCGAGGAACCAGGCGAGGATGCCCCCTTTCCCAGTTTCTTTTTAACCTCTACTTAGAGCCCCTTATCCGTTCACTGCAGTCATGCCAGGACATTCAGGGTATCCCAGTGGGGAACGACGACTCCTCACTGTCGGCTTTTGCTGATGACTTATTACTGCATCTCAAGAATCCTTAAACCTCTATACCTGCAGCTGTGGACATTATAACCAAATGTTCTAATGTAGCGGATACAAGCTAAATCTCGAGAAATCTAGAGTTATGCCCCTCAATCATCATGTCCAGAAACTTTGGATTGTGAACTTAGGCCTCGCCTGGGAGCCCAAAGCCCTCACATATTTAGGGATTAAAATCTCTCGCTCCTTATCAAGTTTAAGCGTAATCTCTCCCCAGCTTGCCAAAATATTAGAACAGACTTGCAAAGATGGAAACCTCTCTCTCTCTCTTTGGGACCAGGTAAAGGTGATTAAAATGAACATTTTGCAGCGGTTACTCCACCCGCTCAGCATGGTGAGTCCATATCTTACTAAGCGTTGGTTTCTCCAGTTACAGTCCATGTTTTCAGATTTTTATGGAACGGGAAAGCGGTGAGAAGAACGTATCTTAAATTGACATTCCTAAAAGACTCTCGAGGCCTGCGTCTCCCCAATATCTTTCTCTACTACTGTGCAATCCACTGCTGTAAAATATTTCGGTGGAGCACCTATAATGCTTGTCCTTCTAATACTGGAGTCACTCCCCAGTGGTTATTTCTGGAACAACAGCTACGTCGCTCCAAGGGTATCGACTTAAGGTCTCTTCTTTTTGCCAAACCTTCGGAACTTCCTAAATCTCTGCGCCCCCCGCGTGGTGGTCACTTAAAAGGGCTCCACCAAATTTGCTCTTACTTGAACTTGTCATTGCACAAAGACTTGGACCAACCTCTCTTTGGCAATCCCCATTTTAAAATTGCTAACCGCACTATCCCAGGGATCTTTTGCCCAGCTCTTGCCGTTATCCCAGTTTGATCCCTGACCACTGACAGAAAAATCAGTTCAGTTAATGTGCTTTAGAGAAAGTTCTCAATACCCTCTTACCACTTTTTTAAACACCTACAGCCGTGTGGGGCGATCTCTTCTTTTTTAAGGCCCACCTGCGTGGCTGGCCTCTGATAACCCCCTAATGCAGACACTCGTGGACACAGCTGTTCAGCCCCATGCGATCTTCCTGTTGTATAAGGCCTGAGACAAGTCCTTGGGGAAAAGTCATAAAAAAAGACCGAGATCAGGACCGCTCCCCAACAACCTCTTCATCCTCGTCCAGGGGTACTTCGACTGCGCCAACGCACAAAACCACTGTCCAGGTTTTTGTGCCCAGCAGACCCATACCAACAGCGTTGGCTCCTTCCTTCAGCGGCCTTCTCGTCAACGGCTGATGCTTCCCTTGGGCTGTGGGTTCTGGTGGGTTGTTGCTTCCTGCGCCATCACACACACACACACACACACCCACCCCAGACAACCTCAATGAAATTTTGACTAGATTCACTTCGGTGATAGTCCACCAGTTAGGCGCTTACAGGCCTACATTACCTGTGCCAACTGGCTTCATCGTTGTCAACTACACCTCAAATGCCAAACCTTGATATGGAAGAGGTCAGCATCGAGGAGGAGTACCACCCTGACCTTATGCTTCCTGAGGCGGAAGAGGAGGAGGATGAAGAACCAGTCACCTCGGACAGATCCTCAGCTTCCTTAGTGAGAATTCTGTCAGACACACTCTTAGGTCTCCTCCTGAGGACCCTACCTTCTTCAATATCATGAAGCAGTTGTCCTCCGCCATGGGCTTCCATACTGATGAGGACGCCACCAGGAAAGATTTGGTGGATTTCTTGGAGATCCCAGGGTCTCCTCCCAAGATCATTCCTCCTATTTTGCCTGCTTTGAGAAATGCTAAAACTGTAGCCTGGCACAGGCATGACATGGTGCCAGCTATGCCCTGCAGGGCAGATAGACTTTATCATGCCCCTCAGGGGTTTCCACATTATGCTGCCCAGCCTGAAACTGATTTCAGTGGTCATAAAGGCAGCTCTTGACGGGTCTAAGGTGCCCAAGCACCTTAGCCCCCCCCCCCCCAGGCAGAGTCATGCAGAATTGATCTTTGGAGCAAGAGGGTTTTGTCTCCTCCACCCTTGGGCTGAGGATTGCCAACTACTTGTCACATATGGTGAAGTACCAGAATACCAACTGGAAGAAAGGCAAGGATGCTGCCAGTGCTCCAGATAATTTTTTAGGCCAGGAAGTAAAAACTTCCTAATTTTCCAAGCTGGTAAACTTCAATATGCGAGGTAGTATTTTGCAGCATGATTACATTGTTCTGGTTGATGACACCGGACATTCAAGTTTGTGTATTTAAGAAATAGCAAGCTGCCTGGCTGCTAAGCTAAAAATAAAAGCAAATCATAATTATCTTTATCTATAGTGTGTCATGTCTATTTGTATTACTTCGTCATTAAAAAAGAAATGCATTGTTCATCATAGCCTATGATGAACAGTACATTTTTTTTTTAATGATGAAATACAGGGCAAAAGCACTTCTTCCTCCCCGGGCTTCTACTACTACTGCTTCTCTCAAAGAGAAGTCGAGCGAGAAGCACAAACACCGGGACAAGGATGGGGATCAGCCCTGGTCAGCTTCCCGCTCCAGGTCACCGCACAAGTCGGCAGCCGCTTCTGGATCTTCCTCTCACAGGATGTCGGTCCTTCCTTCACCGGCAGCCCTCACACCCCCTGGGTTGCCTGTGTCTTTGCCTCCCGCCCTCATCAGCATCTCTGGCGAAGGCTCTTCTGGGCTTCCGGTGTTGTCCCCAGCCACAAAGCCCCTGAAGCTAAGGCCCCTTTTCCCTGTGGGTTCTCAGCTAGGTGGCGTGACTGGCATTTCAGATGGTGGGTCTTGGCCCTCTGCCCCTCCGGTCTTGGTGTTGCCTACGTCGGTCCTGCGTTCAGGGACTGACGCCCTCAAGGGTGATGCCATTGTCTCCGGGGCTTCCTCCCCATGGAGGCTACACCTGCGCAGGCTGTGTTGCCTCACTGGCATCGGTCCCCTTCTCAGCCAGCACCGGCCACACTGGTGCCGACCCCCGCAACGCCTTCACTGTCGGTTTAACCTCAGCCGGTGCTGGTCACCTCTTCAGAACAGATGCCTGCTATACTGACACTGGGTCCTTCTGAGTCAGACGCCAGCTAGCCCTTCACTGCAGGAGTCATCATCCGGTCCCTCAGGGACCGACACCGAAACCCGAGAAGCCTCAGGGACCGACGCCGGGGGATCCTACACCTTCCCACCCGGCGCCACCTGCCATTCCACTGCCCTTGGACTACACTGACTTGTTCACAGCTTGATGGGAGTTCATGCAGAGCAAGGAACCCCAGAAAAGGCCGCCTACTCCGCCTCTGAGGGAACTTTCACCCTCACCGATCCAGGCCCTTCCTTCCACTCCCCAGTCTCCCGGTGATAGGGAGGACCAATGTAATAAGGATCACTGTCCACCAACACTGGTCCCGGATTCTGAATCATCTAAGGGGGGGATTCCTTCCTGGTTACCCACCGAACCTGAGGAACCTAGGGATACACCCAGATCCCCTTCTGATGATCCAACTTTCCTGGACGTCATGAGGCACATTCAGTCCCTTATGGGCTGGGTTTTGGAGGAACTGGATCCAGAATGCCAACGGCTAGCAGCCTTCCTTCATAAAAAGGATACTTATGCCCATGGTCATACCTCCCCTTATTGACTTCTTTGATGATGTTAACAGGGCCGCTTGGAATCGCCCATCTTCCACCCCGGTCCTGCCTAAGAAGGCAGACAGGCTTTACCACACCCCCGGGGACAAGCTCTTTTATGGGGAGCATCTCGTAGCTGACTCAATGGTCATGAACGCTGCTCGTGACCGTATTAAGAGATCCAGAAACCTTAGCAGGCACACTTCAGACAGGGAGTCTCGTCAGGTTGATTTGTTGGGCAAGAAGGGCTACGCCTCAGCCACTCTGGCTACACATGGAACAATACCATAATGTCCTGTGGGACAAGGCTCTGGAATTGGTGCAGACCCTGCCAGATGATGCCACTAAGTCTCAGTTGACTCGACTTCTGAAGTCTGGGTCACATGTTGAAAATCATGTCCTAAGGGTGTCCTGTGATACTGCCGATGTGTCTGGATGGGTGGCTGCCATGAGTATTTGTATTCACTGCCATTCCTGGCTTAGGGTTTCCAACTTTGCCCCTGACGTGCAGGCCAAAATCCTTGATGCTCCTTTCAGAGGGTCGGTACTCTTTGGTGTGGATGTCCAGAGCATTATCTCCCACTTGCAGGAATCTGGCCTGGCCCTGAAGATGGTACCTTCCTTATACCATTCTCAGCCAGAACCCCAACAGCATCAGCCCTTTCGGAGGAACTAGCGTTAGCAGTCCCAGGGACAGCAGCCCAGAGGAGCCTTCAAACGTAAGGCCCCCCTCCCAGGCAACAGGAGCCTTAGCCCCTAGGGCCTCCCCTGCTGCCCTGCCCATCCCAGGTTCTTCAGCATGACTCCTTGCGCGACCCCCCTCCCCCACTAGAGGCTTTGTGGGAGGTGGTGGGGGGATCGTTTCTCCCTTTACCTGGACGAATACTGCTGAATCACCTCAGATCAGTGGGTGCTTCAGTTGATAGAAAGGGGGCATACTTTAGATTTCAAGAGATACCCCGGACAACCCTCCCTTGCACTCCCACTACTCTCCAGATCACATTACTCTCATCCAGGCACTGCTCAGCAAAAAGGCCATAGAACTTGTTCCCGCTAAGTAAAGGGGAAAGGGTTTCTGTTCACATTTCTTCTTGGTCCCAAAGAAGACTGGCGATCTGAGACCAATTTTAGATCTCGGCCACCTGAAACTATTTATAGAATACAAACGCTTCAGGATGGTTACCCTTCAGAGTCTTCTACCCCCTCCTTCATCAAGGAGATTGGCTCTGCTCCCTGGATATGCAGGATACCTACCCTCCCCATCCAGGTGTTCCGGCCTCACTGGAGGTTCCTACGCTTTTGCTTCCAGGGGAACCATTACCAGTTCAGGGCCCTTCCCGTAGGCCTTTCCTCGGCACCCCGGGTCTTCACCAAGTGCCTGGCAGTAGTGGCTGCGGCCCTCAGGAGACAGGGTTGTTGGGTCTTTCCCTACCTCGATGATTGGCTCCTCACAGCCCCCTTCAGAGGCCAGCTGCTCTGGACAGTGGAGATCACCTTCAGTTTGTTTTGGAATGCTGGGAATCACTCTGAACCTACCCAAGTCCTCGCTCTGGCCAAGTCAAAGACTGCAGTTAATTGGAGCAGTTTTAGACTCTGCTCAGGGCAAGACCTTCCTGCCTTCAGACAGAGCAGACCTCCTGAGAGCACAGTCCCAATTGGTGTCCTTGTCACAAGAAGTCCTGGCCAGATCATTCCTCAGGCTCTTGGGACACATGGTGGCGGCCATTGTCTCTGTTCCGCTTGCCCGCCTGTACATGAGAGTACCTCAGTGGACCCAACAGGTTCAATGTGACCAACACACGGGCGATTTGGAACAGGGAGTCCTGGTTTCCAACACTGTGTGGCAAAAGCTGTCTTGGTGGATGAACCATTCTAACCTCCTCGCGGGGGGTGGGGGCCTTCTGGGTGGAATCTCAATCTCAGGTTCTCACAATGGATGCGTTCTCTCTGGGCTGGGGTGCTCACTTAGCAGGCAATGAGACCCAGGGGACCTGGTCTCAGCAGGAGCAGCATCTCCACATCAGTGTCCTAGAGATGCGCACAATCCTTGCCTTTCAGACTCCTCTCCTCCCGGGCTCTCTCATGATTCAGACAGACAGTATGCCAGTAGTCTGTTGTATAAACAAGCAAGTGGGGGGGGGGGGAGAGACTCATTTGTCCCCTCCCCTGTGCAGGGAGGCCATGAGAGTTTGGCATTTGGCCCAGAACACGACCTGGTTTTAAGAGCGGTTCATGTTCCAGGTGTCCAAACCATCCTGACCAACCGCCTAAGCCGGTCCAGGTCGAAAACGCACAGTGGGAGCTCGTATTCTCCGTGATCACGGCTCTTATTGACAGGTGGGGGCATCCCAAGTTAGTTCTCTTTGCGTCCCCACTCAGCGCAAAACTGCCCAATTTCTGTTCTCTAGATCCAGGGCCTGGGGTTTTCTGGTGAGGCGTGTTGTCCCTGTCTTGGACAGGGAGGTTTCTGTATGCCTTCCTCTCTCTTCCCATTTCTGCAGAGTTTTCTTCTCAAGCTGCAATCGGTTAGACATGATTCTGATAGCCCCTCACTGGCCGTGACAGATATGGTTCTATTGTTGCAACAGCTGACAGTGAAACCTCCACTTCACCTACCCCTTTGATCCGACCTGCTCTGTCAGGACCAGGAAGCTCTGATTTACCCAGCCCTCATGTCTCTTCATTTACATGCATGGCTCCTTCAGACTTGGGGTTTCCTCTAGGGTGGTGGATGTTCTGGTGGCCACGAGGAAGCCCTCTACAAGAGTTGCTTAGGTCAGGAAGTGGAAGCGGTTTTCTATTTGGGCAACCTGCCTTTTGCCTGCCCAGTAAATCTCATCCTGGAGTACCTCCTTTCCCTTTCAGACTCTGGTCTGGGCTACTCGTCTGTCAAAGTGCACCTTTCTGCCATCACTGCGTAACATGCACCTATTGACAGCAAAAGTATTGCCGAACTGGACCTGTCCCACACCTTTTTGCGGGGTATACTTCATTTGAAACCTCCCATTAGGGACCCAGTCCTGCCATGAGATATGTGGTTTATCTTGGAGAAGCTCACTCTTCCTCCCTTTGAACCTGCCACAAGCTGTGAGCTACGCTTTCTGTCGTGGAAAACATTTTTTTAGTTGCCATTACTTCAACTCTGAGGATTTCTGAGCTTCAGGCTCTGGTGTGTAAAGAGCCTTACTTGGTTTTCCAAAAAGAGAGTATCTTTGCAGACCAGTTCTAAGTTTTTTTTTACCTAAGGTGGTGTCTGAGTTCACTTTGAATCAATTCATCCACCTGCCTGTTTATTTTCCTGAGAATTCGAATCGGGGCAGGCTTTACTTCATACTCTAGATGTTCATCGGGTGTTTTACTTTTATCTAAACTGCACCCACCCTTTCAGGAAATCTGACCAGTTGTTTGTTTCGTTTGCCCCCAGGAAAGAATTGACTTCTGTTCCCAAACAATGTTTATATAAGTGGCTAGCTAATTGCATTGTTTATTGCTACTGCAAGTATGACAAGCCTTTGCCAGGCCAGGTCAAAGGCCATTCTACCAGGGGCATGGCTGCCTCCACTGCCTCCTTTAGGAATGTGTCTGCTGCAGACATTTGCACAGCTGCCACTTGGAGTTCTGTCCACACTTTTGTCAAGCATTACAGTTTGGGACTTTGTCTTTAGGTGTAGAGACGATTTCGGCCTTGCAATCCTCCAGGGCCTCCTGACCTAATGTTCCTATGACTGCTACTGTTCTCCCAACTGACTGAGTCTGCCCCTCTACTGCTTGGGATTCAGTCCTTATGGTTATTGCCTGCTGCAAGAGCTCCCTCAAAGTAAGTTACAAAAGAACTTACTGTAACAGTAGATCTTCGAGAGGAGCTCTTGCAGCAGGTACTGCATTCCCTCCCTCTTTCCCTCTGACTGCTGTTTCTCCATCGCAGCTCTTCTGCTTTCCTCGATTATGAGGAACCTCCTCGGTTCTCCTACTTCTACACATGCTGGGGTCTCCGGCTGGAGAACTGGGGATGGGCTGGGGGACTGCCCCTTTTATACCATAGGTTGGACGTCTGCATGCTGTCACGGGGGGGGGTCCCCCGCTGAATACTGCTAGCTAGAAGTTTTTCATGTGGTCCTAGCACCTATCAGCTCAGTCCTTATGGGTATGGTTATTGCCTGCTGCAAGAGCTCCTCTCAAAGATCTACTGTTATGGTAAGTTCTTGCATAACTGTACTTTTCTTTTTCCAAGGCGAGCATTATCAGTTCAAAGTGCTGCCTTTTGGCTTGTCCTTTGCACTGTGGATCTTTACTAAGTGCTTAGCAGCAATAGCTGTGGCCCTCAGAAGGTGGGGGACTGTACGTTTCCCCTTATCTGGACGAGTGGCTTCTAAAGGCCCTGTCCAGGGAACAGCTCCTGGAGACTTTAGAGAGAACTCTTCAGTTGTTCCCCTCCCTGGGCATAACCATCAACCTGCCCAGGTTGGTCCTAGTGCCGTCCCAAAGGCTGCAATACATAGGGCCGGTTCTAGACTCTACGCAGGAGAAGGCTTTCCTGCCTCAAAACAGGGCAGAGTGCCTTATTGCCTAGGCTCAGGAGGTGGCCCAGAGCCGTTATATTCCTGCCAGGGTGTACCTGAGGCAATTGGGGCTGATGGTGACTGCCATCCCCAGTGTTCCACTGGCCAGGCTCCACATGCGAGTCCTCCAGTGAACTCCTGAGTACAGTGGGACCAGCGAACAGGTGAATTAGATCAGTTAATGCTGGTCTCTTCCCCAATCTGCAGGCACTCCATTGGTGGGAGTCCCATTCCGGATCTCCTCTCCGCAACAAATCCTCACCATGGATGCCTCCAGTTTGGGGTGGGGGGTTTCATCTGGGTCCCTTTCAGACTCTGGTCTCTTGGTCCCAGATCGAAACCTTCTTGCATATCCATGTCCTGGAGATGCAGGTGGTTCTGTATGCCATGCAGGCTTTTCAGAACCATCTTCTTCTGGGTCAGCTGCTGATTCAGTCAGACAACCTCAGTGTAGCATACTACATTGGGGGGGGGTGTATTCGTACCCCCATGTGCAGGGAGGCCATGAGAGTGTGGTATTGGGCATTAGACCACTGCTTGACCCTCTCAATGGTTCACGTCCCAGGAGTTCTAAACACTTGGGCGGACAGCCTCAGCCGGGCTCAGTCCAGCATGCGCAAGTGGGAACTTCTATCATCCGTCACAGATCATCTGTTTGACAGATGGGTCCATCCAGAGTTGTACCTTTTTACGTCCCTACTCAGTGTAGAACTGCCCAATTTCTGCTCGCTAGATCTAGGGCCTGGAGTTTTCTGGGGAGACGCGTTGTCTCCCTCCTGAAGCAGAAGGTTTCTTTTACGCCTTCCCACCGTTTCTGCTGATTCAGAGGGTGCTAATTAAGCTGCAGATGGAAGGGCCAATATGATGTTGGTAGCTCCATTCTGGCCTTGCCAGATATGGTTTCCATTACTACAGCAGCTGGTGGAGGAACCTCTGATCCCTCTTCCCCTCTGCAGGAACCTACTGACCCAGACTGGGGAGACCTGGTCCATCCCAACCTCAGATCCCCAGCTGCATGCTTGGCTCTTGAGGACGTACTCATCGTCAGATTTGGGGTTTCCAGTAGGGTAGCAGACGTCCTAGTGGCCGCTTGGAAGCCTTCCACTTGAGCCAGTTATGCCATGAAGTGGATGCGGTTTGCCATTGAGCTGCCAAGCATCATCTGGACCCTTCCACCTGCCCGGTGAGCCAGATCCTGGACTGCCTGATCTCTCTCTCCCTGACTCAGGTCTCCAGTACTCCTTGGTCAAGGTGCACCTTTTGGCTCTCTGCTTTTTGTGAGCCCATGGGTGACCGTACCATTGCTCAGCTGAATGTTTCCTGTACCTTTTAGAGGGGCATCCTGCATCTGAAACCCCCAATCTGTTCAACTGTCCTGGCCTGGGATTTGAATTTTGTTTTGGAGAAGTTGACCCTGTCTCCTTGTGAGCCAGCCACAACTTGCGAGCTACGGTTTCTTTCCTGGCGTTATTTTTAGTTGCTATTGCTTCTCGAAGAATTTCAGAGCTTCAGGCCCTCTGGTGCAAGGAGCCTTATTGAATTTTTCACAAAGACAGGGTGTCTTTGTGCACAAATCCTAAGTTTCTCCCTAAGGTGATGTCTGAGTTTACACTGAAGCAATCTGTCCACCTTCCTGTTTATTTTCCAGGGCGTACAAGTCCAGGGGAAGCACTGCTCTACACATCAGATGTGTGCAGAACCATGAAATATTACCTGTTCCGAACCGAGGAATGTAGAAAGTCAAAGCAGTTGTTTGTTTCTTTCGCCCCAGGGAGAGAGGGCATTCAGCTTTCTAAAGAATGTTTATGTACAGTAAATGGTTGGCTAATTGCATTATGTTCTGCTACAACAAGTACGGCAAAGAATTGCCTGGAGCGGTCAAAGCTCATTCCACAAGAGGCATGGCTACCTCTGTGGCTTGTTTCCATGGGGTCTCGGCCACTGACATTTGTGCAGCTGCCACCTGGAGTACCTTCCATACATTTACCAAGCACTACAGTCTGGACATTGCTTCTAGAGCCTGTGCAGAATTTTGCAGGGCTATGCTGCAGGGCTTTCTGTCTTAAGCTTAAAGGGACACATTCATGCCCAGTGGCGATCATGGTTTGAAAGCCCATGAAAAGCTCTTTCAAATGAGGTATTGGGCTTACGTGTAATTGGAAGCATTCCAGAGATCTAGATGACAGAGTTGGTTGACTATTAAAGGAAAACAGTCATTTGCAGGGGCTCCTACCCCTGCAAACGTTACCCTCCGGTTTAGCTTTTCAGAGAAGAGCCTTTTTCTTGTGCCGCAAGTCAGTTTAATTAAATAGCGCTACCCAGAAGTACAGTGGACGCCAGGGAGGTTTATTAATCTGTGGAGCGGTTCTACCTTGCATTTCAATGCATTTGTATTGAAGTGCACGGTGCAGTGCCACACCTTTACAGTTAATGGAACTTCCCCAGTGTCGGCCATACTTCTGTTTAGCAGACTTTTCGTAATTAAATTAAACTGCTTTGCGGCACAAGAAAAAAGGTGCTTTTCTCTGAAAAGCTAAACCAGAGGGTAAGGTTTGCATGGGTGGGAGCCCCTGCAAATGACTGTTTTCCTTTAATAATACATAACAGCCTTTTATTTTTATTTTTATTTTTTTTTAAGAACTTTGTGATGTCCGTGACGAACAAGCTGTGCTTATCGCAGTGCAGTTAGGCACAGCTTGTTGTTCGATAACATCACAATGTTCTAAAAAAAATGGTTACAATGTAATATTTATACTACACAGACTGTCATCTAGCTCTCTGGAGTGCTTTAACTACAGATGAGCCCAATACCTCATTCGAAAGAGCTCTTCGTGGGCTTTTAAACCATGATTGCCACTGGGCATGAACATATCCCTTTAAGGTTGGCTTTCCTCCCAAACTGTTTGTTTGCACCTGTAACTGCTTGGGACTCATTCCTGTGGTGTGACCTGATGACTGAGATATCCCCGAAGAAGATAGAACAGTTATGTCATTGTCAACAGTTAAGTCATCAGGTCAGTCTTCCCTCCAACCACCCCCCTTTATGGGGCTCTGTACTTGAACTGGCTATCTGATCTTCCATGTGGATCCTGCTTCACCAATGGTCAAGTTCCTACGTTATGACCTGATGACTGAGATCCCCTCAAAGATCTACAGTTATAAGTTCTTATGTAACTGTTCTTTCACGCATTTCTGCGGGTTCAGTGGCTGTCGAGCCATCGGCTTCAGCTGACGTTTCTGTGCAGGCCGTTGCCCCACGGGGTCTCCATTGGGCTTGTTGGTCAAGACACAGGTCGACCAACCGGTCGAGATCTTTCTTGACCCGATCAACCCGTTGCTGCCGGACGAGAGGGGAGGACTCTCCAGGACCCCAGTCCTGCCTGCTCTCTCCCAAGGAGAGTTGGATCAGCCCACTGAGCTGGTTCCCTCCTCTTGGGAGCCCAACCTCTTGGGGATTCCAGGCATCCTTCATCTGTCAACCGCCTCCCCTCGCCACCCAGTCCACTGGCGGTCTCACTCTCGATACACTGCGAAGAGAGGCCACCGTTACTCCTCATCTTCTTCCTCCTCCTAAGATGACTGGCTACACCAAAAAATGCGGCATCCCTATGAGGTGTTAATGCGGCAACAGTGGCTTCTCTGCACCAGCTGCATGCTGCCACCCGTGCCTCAGCCCACTCCGGTGCTCCACTTACCCCACACCCTCGACCTGAGCCTACTCCGCAGGTCAGGCCGACATCAGCCTCCGCCCATTAGGTGGAACCCCTGCCACTTCAGCCCAAGGAGCGGCCTACTCAGAAGTCTGTGCTTTTGGCTCACAGGCCGACGAATCTCACATTGTTAGTGGGGATATGGGTGCCCAGCCGGTGTTCGAGGACTCCTCTGACTTTGAGGACTCCTCCATGCATTCGTATCGGATCCCGGCCTTCGACCATAAGTCCGGTGAGGATCTCTTGACTGAGCAGGGTCCTACCTCCTTTGTTGTCATGCTTTACTTGATTTCTGACTCCATGGGGATCCCCCTTTAACCTGTCCAGTTGCGGGCTGAGTACCCCTTGACACAAATGATCAATGGGGATTACTCACCTAGAGTCGCTTTCTCTGTGGCGGAGGCCATCCTTGGCCCCGCTGTGGAACTTTGGCAGTGTCCTGCCTCAACATCCTCAGCCCGTATGGTTTGCAAGTATGCAGTGCCCACTGGGTCCCTGTTGGGGCTCACTGACCACCTTCGGCTGAAGGGCTGGTTGCCGACTCTTTTTTTTTTTTTTTGGCACACGGGTAATGTTGGGGATGTTGACAAACCTCCCGACAAGGAGTCCGACCATGCTGCCTAAATGGTCTCTGCAGCCTCATTCCTTGACCTTCGTCAGGTTGGTTTGGCTCTCATGATGTCCAGCTTTGCCCATGCTTTACTGGGCACCCTTGACCCAATGATTCCTCAGCTGACCTGCAGCTTCCAGTCAAGCTGGTCCATGACCAAGGTTGCGCTGTTGCTGAATAACAGTTCCAGACGGCCTTGGTCATTGGCGACTCATGTGCCAGGTAAGTGGCCTCGGCGGTGGCTGTGTGCCGCAGAGTGTTGCTTCAGTTTTCGACTTTTACAGCCAGTACCCAGCACAAACTAGCAGATGTCCCTTTTTAGGGCACCAAGTTGTTCAGGTCCGGCATGGCTGGCCATCTCATCTGCATTAAATCCATCGCCACCCTGGACTGTCACACCCACCCAGAAGGATGCCAAGGGCCAGAAACAGAGGAAAAAGCTCCTTCAGTTTCGGACTTACTCTGCTCCTGCGACCAGACCACCTCAGCCCCCAGCGGAGCAGCTGCATACCTGCCGCCAAGACGTTCTGTGATCGAGGGCCAGCTGCTTCCTCAGCTAGCTATGCCGCTGCTTCCAAGTCTGCACAGTGTAAGGTTTGGGAGTGTCTTCCTCCCGCCCGTCCAGTTGACCCAGGTATGTTCCATGTGGGTCCAGCTCCACCACTTCGTTTCCACCTGGTCTTTTATCACCTCTGACAGGTGGGTGTTTGAGGTGGTCGGCCGAGGTCTTCTTCTGGAGCTCAAGGCTCTCCCCCTGCCCAGCCCGTGCCTCTCGGTAAGACTTGGTGTCAGTGGCCATGCTGTCCGCCCTTTGGGAGGACAACTCTCAGTTCCTCCGGAAGGAGGCATTGATTTGTGTCCAGGACACTGCCGCTCATCTGGGCTTTGTCTCCAGGTACTTTTAGGTTCCAATACGGACAGGTGGCTGGTGACCCATACTGGGTCTGCACAACCTCAACAAATTTATACAGCCACGCAAACTCCAGATGGTCCCTCTGAATCAGATCATTCCATCCCTGGCGCAGGACATGTGGTTCTGCTCCCTGGACTTCCATGATGCCTTCTTTCACATCACTATCCCACCGTCCCACTTGCGGTTCCTGCGACTCTGCAGGGAAGAGATCCTGTACAAGTTCCATGCCATGCCCTTCGGCTTTATCTTGGCTCCCAGGGTCTTCACCAAGTGCATTCCAGCGGTGGCAGCATTCCCGCAGTGCCAAGGAGAGAGGGTGTACCTGTACCTGGATAACCGGCTGATCGCCGGTTCCTCCAGAGTGGAGGTGGAGCAGTCCAGAGACCTGGCCCTCCAGAACTGCTCTACCCTGGGCCTCCTAGTCAATGAGGCCAAGTTGGAACTCATTCCTTCGCAGGTGGTACAGTTCATTGGGGCAGAACTCGACTCCTGTTGAGCCATGGCCCGACTCCTGGCCGGCAGGGTGGAGGATCTTTCCTCCTTTGCCCGACCTTTCAGGTTGGGCACTTGCGTCCTGTCCGGGACTTCCATCACCTGCTGACGTACATGGCAGCTTGCACCAGAGTGGTCTGGTGGGCCCACTGGAGGATGCATTTCCTGCAGTGGGAGCTGGCCAGTCAGTGGTGTCAGTGCCATGATTACTTCGACCAGCCAGTCACAGTGACTCAGCAGATGTGGGACACTATCCAGTGGTGGCTAGTCCCAGACCATCTTGGGGAGGAGGAGTCCTATTTGTCCACTCCGAGCCAGTGGTCACTCTCACGACACATGCCTCTGCCGGGCTGGGGTGCCCACCTGTGGGACCACAGGGTCCATGGGCTCTGGACCCACATAGAGACCACATCAGCCTGCTGGAGCTCCATGCAGTGCATCCTGTGCCGACGTCCTTTGCTCCCCGTTTTTGGGGTCAGTTAATCCAGGTCCAGATGGACAACATGACGACCATGTACTACCTCAGCAAGCAGGGTGGGACACAGTTCCTCCTGTTTTGTCCAGAAGCTCTCCACATCTGGACCCTCATTCGCAGCCTGGGCACTGACCTTCTGGCGATTCATGTGGCTAGCTCGTCCAACCAGCTAGCAGACACCCTCAGCCAGGTGGGGGAAGCGTCCCACGAATGGCCTCCTTGACCAGGAGGTAGTCAATCACCTGTTCTCCCTGTGGGGCACTCCCCATGTTGATCTGTTCACATCTTTGGGAACACGGAGCTGAGGCTGTTTTGTACCTACCCGCTCAGTGTGGGACACTGTTGGGGGATACTTTTGTGAGGCTCTGGACCCCAGGCCTCATGTATGCCTTCCCTTCCTTTCCTGATTCACATGGTTCTGGTCAAGGTGCGGAGGCACAAGGCATAGGTGACCCTGATGGCTCCAGACTGGCTGTGCCAGTTCTGGTACCCTGATCTGCTCACCCACAGGTCTCCATAGCGACCAACTATCCGCCCTGACTTGCTCTCATGCTCCCAGGGGAAAGTCCTCCATCCATACCTTCAGTCCCTGCACCTGACAGCCTGGTTCCTGAGCGGCTAGAGTTCCAGGCCTTGGGTCTCTCGACTCACCGATGCCATGCCTTCAAATGGAAGTGCTTTTCCATTTGTTGTCAAGGCAAGGAGCTGAACCCGTTGTCTTGCCTGGTGGCTAGCCTCCTGGAATACCTGTGGTCCCTTCCCAGTTGGGCCTCCGGTCGCCGACCCTCAAGGTACACCTGGCAGCCATCTCTGCATACCAAGTGTGGGCTGGTATGCAGATGGTGGTGCAGGAGAAGGTGGTCGGGCGCTTTTTCAGAAGCCTGGACCATGTGTCCCCGCTGGTGCGTGAGCCGCCACCACCACCTTGATGCTTGGCGCTTGTTTTGGTGATGCCCATGGGCAAGTCTTTTGAACCGATGAACAGGTGCCACATTTCTCAGCTGTCGTGAAAGACTACCTTCTTGGTGGCTATCAGCTCTGCCTGCAGTATCAGTGAGCCCCAGGCACTTTCAGAAGAGTCTCTTTACCTGATCTTCCACAGGGACAAGATAGTCTCTCCCCCCCCCCCCCTACTCAAAGTTCTGAAGGTTGTTTTGGAGTTTCACCTTAACCAGGTGATTACTCTCCCATTCTGCTTTACCAGTCCAGCTTCAGAGGCTAAGCACAGACTTCACTCGTTGGACCGGATGATTCAAGCGCTTGAGTACTACAAGGAGTGTACGGCTGGAGTTCGGGTAGGGGAGTCACTAGCTCTATCACCTACACTAAAGCTGCACCTGGCAGACCAGCAGCTAAGCGAATGATTGACAGGTGGATAGTCTCCTGCATTGACCTCTATCATCAGTTGGCTGATAAGGAGCCTCCTGCTGAGCTTAGCGCTCATTCCACCAGACATACCGCTACCTCAGTGGCTGCTTTCGGGGACGTCCCTATCCAGATCATCTGCAGGGTTGCTACCTGGAATTCAGCACACACCTTCATCTCCCATTACCACATCGACCTTGAGTCACGCCGTGATGCTGGTTCTCCAGCTCTTTTTTCCCCAAATAGAGAATGTGCGCCTTGCCCCCTTCTCCTGGAGAACTGCTAGAAGTCTGCCTGAAGTGTGGATAAATACCATATCCACATCCCTAGAAATCGGGGTTACTGACCTGTAACCGTAGTTCTAGGAGTGGTATATGGTGTATATGCGCACAAGCCCATCCAGTCTCCCCTGACAAGTGGCACACCAGTCTTGCCTACAGCGTTTAAGATCTGACGTGACGGGGCAGTGGGAGGAGCCAACTTGAAGACCTTCTGGCCATTCTTAAAGGAGAAAGGATTCTGCCTCAAGTGTCCATGTATACCATATACCACTCCTTGAACTACGGTTACAAGTGAGTAACCCTCATTTGTTCCTACAAAGCCCACTACCAAGAGGCATTTTGGAAGGCTGTTATGCCTTTTTGTGACAACCTGCCATCTGAAGAGAAGCCAGAGATGCTTCAGTGTGTGATGGCAGGTTTAGCTGCAGCCAGAAATCAGTTGCAGATGGGACATGAATGAAAGCTAACCTCTGACTAGCAAGCCATGGATGCCACAGCTTTTCCCAGTGGAGGGCAGGTCTGTCTCCAGGAATGGGCAACCATTGCTGCAGACATTGGGTACAGGAGATAGTGATAGAAGGTCCATTTCCTTTCAGAATTTTCCAGATATTAAACAGAAAAGAGCAGCTAACATTGGAAGTTTAAAAACTGCTGAACTATATGGCCATTGAAAGGGCTCCCGTCACTCAGCTGGGTAAGGGTCTTTTTTCCTGATGTTTTCTGACCTAAGAAATCTGGCTAGTGGTGACCAGTTCTATATCTCAGATGCCTGAACAGGCACATAAAAAGAAAAATTAGGAATGCTGCCCCTACAAACCATTCCCTCCTCTCTGTAACAAGGGGATTGGCTGTGTGCTTTGGATCTGAATGATGCATACTTTCATATCCCAGTCTGGCCCAAACAATTATTGGCTCAGAACAATGCTCGTTGGCCTGACCTCTGCACCAAGGGTGTTCACAAAATGTCTGTGGTGACAGCAGCAGTTAACAGGCATGGGATCTCTGTTTATTCATACTTAGAGGACTGGCTAGTGTGTTGGGGAAAATCAGGCTTAGACATGAATTACACTTTTCCACTGGATGGAATGGGAGTTGGTGAGGGATCTGAGACTGGTGTGTGTCTTGGGGGGTAGGGGGAGCAGAGTTACTGGCAAGTGTCTGAAATGAGGCTCTTTTTATTGACATGAGGGGAGCATGTGAAGGAGTCTGCTGTATTACTGGAAACCCAGATATTTAATTGTGGCTTTAACTTACTACTCACAGTATTACCTGTATTGCTTCTGGCACAATGAGACAACCGTCGAAACATAATAAATTGTTTATATTTTCCATTAATATTTCCAGTATGGATGTTTTGAACAGATACGGCCCACCACAACGTACTGAGCACCGGATTATTGTGGAAAACCTTTCCTCTGGGGTTAGCTGGCAGGTGAGACCTAAAATCTGTTTTGATGGAATTGGGGGGAAAAAAATTAAATAGAGCTGACCTGTTTCTCTGGACCATTTACTATAACATAAATTGGGACCATAAGCTGGTAGCATTTCTTCCTAGTTTGAAATTTACCTGTGATATCAAATCCTACATTTAAAATAAACTGCCTCAACAGATTACATAAAAAGCTAATTTTTCATTTGAACCTAAATATTTAGTTAATGCTGGGTGAATCCCAATGAAAATAATATTCTGCCATCAGCTATATAACATTTAAAATTATGGACATATAGATTTGAAACCTAGCAGTAGGTAGCTGAAGAGGCAAATGTATAGACTTCATTTACAAACTATATATACGACGACAATGTGTTTTAGTATTTAACATCTTTAAATATCGTCATAGACAGACGTTGACCTAATAGTTTCAACCCCTGTAAAATATGTTGGCACTGAGCTGGGATTAACATACCCAGTGGGATAGTTGTTATAATACTACAGTGCTGTCCACCAAAGCACTGTTCCTGAAATTTCACAATTTACGCCATGACAGATGGAGTAATTGCTGTTGAATTGCATCGCGGCCCTACAGTAATTGTGCAAGATGGCACAAGTTTGAGGAAAAAATATCTTATACCTAGTATATGCTTTCCCAATACCAGTCTAAATTTAAACTTTAGATGGAGACATTTGTTTTCCTTTCAGGACTCCTGCTGCACCCATTCTTAGCCAGTATTCATAGAATAAGAGAATTTATGCCGTTAACGATTTTGAAAATTGAGTAAAAATTGTCTGAATCACCAATTTTATTTTTCTTTAATTTTTTATGCAGCATAACTCAATTAAGCTGAGTCAGCTTAACACTGAGGCTCTCATTTTATGGTACTCATTTACTTACCTCAAGAGGATGGAGGGCTGAGTTGACCAAGATGGGATATGAACCTGCAGACCTATAGGGTTGTAAGCCCCATACCTATCTCTTCATGCCACCATGTGGAGTTCAGTAAACATTTATTGTAGGAACAGTCTCATAAAATTAGTTTTTATCAACTTGCCCAACTAGTTTTAGAAGAGCAAATTTCCTTCCTTTAGAAGGAGGGCAAAAAATAATGGCATCTGAAGTAAATAAATATGCAAAAATTACGTGAGGCAATGGTTCATTGTATGGTATATTTATAAATTATGTTTCATCGTTTTGACTTTGTTGGTTGTCAGGTGTTTTCCATGCATGTCATAAGAATGTAGACTTTGCATTGAAAACGTAATGGCCCTGGCATGGAATGCTACATTTAGAATTAGAATGCAAATTTTGGGGGGTGAGTGTAATGTAAGGCTTGGACTGGTTTCAGTAGTGCTGCAGAAAAATACACTGCTTTTTATTTATGGTTTTTATATCAAGCCTATGTTCAAGAGTGTGTGTGCCTCTTCTCGTTCTAAAGGAAAGCGGCACAAAATGCTATTGTCACCCAATGCTGGGTTTAAAAAAGGGATAAAATAGTGGTTCTGACCATAATTGAAATTTTTACAGTACCTTTCTGTACAGTATCTGGTTTTATTCTTTGAGCACCGTAACTTCCAGTACAGAGTGATTCCCGTGTCCTTCTCGTGCACACCAGCCGGCTTCCTGTACTCTCAATATTTATTTATTTTTTTATTTAGTTAGTTTTTGTTGACCGGGTAAGTGCACTAGACAAATCCTGCCTATTTTCAGGCACGACCCGGGGGAGGGTGATACAGATGAATGCCAACTGACCTTGAACCAGATTAAGCTGTTGGTGGTATTTTTAGTGACTGAGGGAAATTTGGCCAGGACACCGGGGAAATTCCCCTACTCTTTTCAATAAGTGCCATGGGATCTTTAACATCCACCTGAACTACCACCAATCCAGGCAGATGGGACCTCGGTTTAACGTCTCATCCGAAAGACGGCACCTCAGAAGTACAGCACCCCTCTCATGCTGCACTACAGTGTCAGTACTGGGATATTAACCCAAGTGCGAGATGTGGGAACTGACCCACAGCCCTCTGATCTCCCGGCCTCAGAGGCGAGTGTGCTACCTACTGAGCCACTGACACTGCGATGCCGATATGCTGACGAGCACAGCCCACCTCGGAGTCACCGGCGCTTATCAGCATATTGCGAGCCCAGGAAGCCGACTGGTGCGCGTGAGATGGCTGAGGGCATCACTGTTTAGTTATGGTGTTCTAAGAATAAAGAAATAAAAGCCATACAGAAAAGGTATTTTTGGTGAGTCATTGATTAAATACTGTCTGGTGCAGAAATAAAGATACAGTGGACCTAATTTTCAGATTTTGCACAATTAATGACTGGTACAGCACATGGCTGTCGCACATTTCCCAGCAGTATGTCAGCCAAACAACTTGTAATCTTAAAGAGCAACTCCACTTTATTTTCTAGTGTTCTTTTTTTGTTCACTTCCCCTGCTGTTGATCTAATAACTATTATAGATGCTGCAACAATTATTTCACGGAGCCCTTCAAAATGTATTTGACTCTCCCCTGCTAACCGCACAATTGCTGTTTGTGCCATCATGTTATATTGTCATGGTGAATAATAGTCATAAACAGAGGCACCACGAGGTTAACAGGGGAGAGGCAAATGTTTTCTATAAAGACTAAATGTTGAAAAGGAACATTGAAAAGTAAAAAAAAAATGTATTCTTCAGTAAATTGTAACAGCAGAAACATCTTATTTATGAAAGCACATGCTGAAGCACAGAGTTGCTCTTTAATGTTTATTGTAAACAAAAAGTGGTAAACACTTTAAAATTGCTGATTAATGATTTGTGCAATTTATAGCAACAGGGAGACTGCTTTTTACTTCTGTCACCACTAGAGGGAGAAAGAGAACATGTTTGTTTACGAAGAACAAGTTCTGTTGTATAAAACGACGACCCCTCATCATCATCACCACCACCGCCGGATCACTTTATTTACATTCCCAAACCGTCATACTGCAGGAGGCTTATGCTTTTTGAAATCACAAGCCAGTGCAAGCTTGACACTGTTAAAATAAACTGTGAGTACCTTCCATTCCCCAGCTGCCTCGGCAAAAGTTACTGCTAATAATGGTGTGTGGCACACCAAAGGAAGGACTGCTGTAAGTTCTGTTTATATTTTTCTTGTGTCCAACAAGTATCAAATGTCTCGGCCCTGTAGCACTGTTAATAGTGATAAGGCAGCCCCTACTTTGCATTAAGAATAAGTACCACAGAGCTTGGATGCCATGACATTACAGGTGCGAAGTGATCCTTCACAAGTTTAAGAGATGTGTGCGTTTTGAATAGGATGGCTCAAATTTCCAGTCATATTGACTTAGAAACTTGGAAGAGCACAGATTGGTGCACCAACTTTATTCCCATGTTTTGTCATTTCTATGCTGGGGAAAAATATTACTGAACCCCTTCTAATGCATTTTTTCTGGTAATTAGTGGGACTTGCCTGTTCCCAAGCAATGTCATCTGACAGTAATTAGATCTGGGATTTTACCACATATTGCTGTGTGCTTATAACATTTTGTTTTAAGACAAAACTTGTTTAAATCACTTTTGCTGTCATTTGCAAAAGATGTCATCAACGGGGGAGGGAGGTGTTTTACATGGAAGTTTATATTAAAAGAACTTGTGATAGTACTCATAAAACTTAAATTGGGTTTTTGTTTTGATGCTCTTTTTATTTACGGAGTGGCGAAATTTGAGCCAGCCTAAATACCTTGTGTTATTTTGTTTTCAGTTTTGTGTCCTGTGTTTTAAAACCTTTTTTCAAACGTATATCTAACCAAGTGCATTTTGAACCTCTTTTAACAGCTTTTCTTTGGGGTTAACACTCGTTTCTCTTGTGTGGAGGAGTGCCCAAGTTATTGGGCTTCTAGTGGCTGAAATTCTAGGGCTGGGCCCGTTTCGAATTTTCCTTTGAAACTCCCGCTTGGCGATCTAGATCTTGGTTTGCCTTGGTTTGAGCAAGATTGGCTAGCACAGGTTAGCCTCAGGTTCCGTAACCGCTTCCGAAGGTTGTGTCCAGTTTTGGGGGGTTCCGCCACCAACCGCTAGTGGGGTTCTGGTGCAGCCCCCCTGTAATGGATTCTCTTGTGCCCCTTCCTGTATGGGAGAATTTCTGAAAAGGCAGTTCCTCATGACCAGCTAGGTATTGGACAAGTGACTCTTTGCTTAAGGGCCTTACTGGTACCTGCTTAAGTCGACTGACCGCTTACTTTACGTTATGGTAAGTAGCCCGGGTCTAATCTAACGGGGCTTTAAGTTGCTATAAATTTAATTATACTTTTTTTGTTGTATAATATTTTAAATGAAATTAAGTTTTAAACACATATTTCATTGCCTCATCTTGGGTGACCTTTAATACTACATATTAAGTGTTTTTTCTCATTTAAATGCATTTACAACAGGCTGTGTTTTAATATTATGATAAGGTCTAGCCTAATTCAGCTGTTTTTCATATAAATGCTGCTCCTTCTGAGGTATTCTGTCTGACTTAATCTTGTAGTTCAGGTTAAATCTAATGGGGCAATATTTCTTGTGATTAATACCAGGAGGTTAAGGAAAGTAGGTTATTTTAGCAGGAAACCATAGCTTTTACTTGTTTTATATGCTTGCTTTACACTTCTCTTCATGTTTGAATACAAAACGCTCTCTTTACGTGCAGGATTTGAAAGATTTCATGAGAAAGGCTGGAGAAGTCACATTTGTGGATGCACACAGGAGTAATAAAAATGAAGGGTAATTAAGATTTTATTTCCACATTCTGCTGTATATGTACCTTATCCTGTTGTCTTCTAGTGTCTGTTCACTACTGGAAGAATTATTGAAACTTAAATGTCAGTTACACATTCTGTCCTCAGGACCCACTTGAAAATGGAGCTTCCCCCCCACAGTGTGATTACTCAAACATTTTGAATAAAACTGACCGTGCTGTACGTGTACAGCCCTATTATCGAATTGTAATTAGAAAGTCTTGGAACTGGGGATGCCAAGTGGCCAGCTGAAGCATGCTACGCTTCTTTCCTGGCAGCCAAGACTGCAAGTCCTGCCAAGTGCAGTGCAAACCAGCTCTGGGTGGGAGATGTCCAGATTCCTTTTTTCCCAGTGGCTCCTTGCAGTTGGCCCAGGAGCCAACCTGTGCACAAGTGTGCAGTGGCATGCGAGGCCAACAGTAGGTATGCCCAAATGTCCAGGAGGTAAAAAAAAGGGGGGGGGTAAAAACCATGCCTCTGTTGCGATGCCAGCCAGTGACACTCTCAGGCCCCATGCCATGTATCCTCCATCATAATCTAAGTAGGTGGGGAATACCGGAGGATGGAGCTGGAGCAGTTCCACTGGTGTACACCCCAGGGAGTGATTGGATAGTGGCTGAGAGAAAAAAATGTGTATATCTATAAAAGTTTGTGACTTTAATACTGATCTAGTTTCAAGCACCAGAAATTCCTAGTAGTATTAGACAATCTTCAGTCAGTCCAGAATCTCGGACTGCTCCCAGAACTATAAGTTGGAATGTATGCAAATTAGAGAATTTGGAATGCAACATTCAAAACTGCTACCTCTAGGTGGACTGTGTTCCATCTAACTGCCAGATTAAATTTCTCTGTTCAGATAGCAAGACTTGCTCCCAACAGCTGCTCAGCAACTTTGCTGCAAGACTATTTATTTTATTCAAAAGGTGGTATTTTCATACTATTTTATTCATTCTCTGCCTCTAGTAGTTTATTTACTAAAGTTTAGTTAGTGGGATATTATTTCGTCATGTTTAGTGGTTCCCAGGAACAGAGTCCTCAAGATTAAACTGCAGTTTGTAGCGCTTCTTACCGCTAGCAGTTTAGTTGATTTTTTATATATTAAGAACAACTTTGTTTATACTCGCGATCGGTTCCTGTTTTTAGCAAGGAACCAATCGCGTTTTTGTGTTTAAACATATTTTTAAGTAGGTTTGTGATTGGTTCCTGTTTCTGTTTAGGAACCGATTGCGTTTTGGTTTAAAGAAATCTGTTCCAAATCGTGGTTTCCTTTTAACATAAGGAATGAACCATGATTTGCTTAAAACCCGTTCTGGGAAAGTTTTGTCTACTGTTAGTTTGGCATGTCAGACAGACCTAAAAAGAGGACGAGACGACGCACAGGTTTTAAAAATATTAAGTGCTTCCAGATTTTTGCTAAGGCTGATTACCACAATCTGTGTATAGAGTGCTTGGGTCCCAGTCATATTTTCTCTAACTGTGAAGTGTGCAGTACTTTTTGTTCAAAAACTATTAAAAAGAGAGCCAAAAGATTAAAGCAAATGGCTTATGCTCCCCCACCTCAGTGTCACCAAAGTAAACTGAAGAGGATCCTTCTTCATGCCACTCCAAAACAGAGGAGAGACCCTCTAAAGATTTTGACACCCCAAAATTCCTGAAAAGGGGCCTGAGCATACTAAGCACAAAAGAACAACCGAGCAGGCTCCTGAGTCCGTACCTGCCAAAAAGAAATATAAAGAAAAACATGATGATGTCTCCTGCTGAAAAGGCAAAGTAGCTTCCAACGGACAAAGATAAAATCCCCTCTATGAAGGAAATTGCCGGAGCCCTGCAGTCATTTAGGCCTTACAGACTGCAGGTTCCATACTGGGTTCACGGGTTCAAATCCCACCACTGGTTCCCAGTGACCATGGCCTGGAATTGTACATTAAGGAGGAGCCTGATCTAGGGGGAGCGCACTGAACCAGAGAGATCCCCAGACCAGGAGTTCAGTTCCCCTTCCTCATGGGCATGATTTTTCATTCCACTTTTCATTTCTCAGGCAAATGGCTGACGGCCTGGTCCTCACCTCACAAGAATCTGTGAATGATGAGGAAGAGGCAGAATCTTGGGTATGATGGGTTTGGCTCCCACGAGAAAGGTGGTCCTTCCTAACCATAATTCCCTTAACAAGGCTACTTTTAAAATCCTGCAGACACCTTCCTCTGTCCCTAGAGTGGACAAGAAGGTGGAGAAAAAACACCAGCTAGATAGGACTTCTGCTGATTATTTGTATACCCATCCAGATCATGAGGGTGTGATACAGGTTACAACCTGTAGTAAAGCAAAAGTGCCCCTGGCATCTCATCCACCAGACAGATTCCAGGAAAAATTTACACAATGGGGAAGAACCTCCGACGACAAGCAGCTTACATGGCTTATGCTGCAGAGTACCAGAAAGCCGTATGGAATTCTGTGCTGGCTTTAATTGAAAGAGCCAGGGGGGTGTGGTACAATATAAGGCAGATATTGCCAGGACAGCTTTGGATGCCACAAAGTACCAGTTTCACATGGCTGTGGATGCAAATGACACTGCATCCAGAATGTTGGCCCTGTCAGTCTATCTAAGAAGGTTTCCTTGGCTCAGAGCAAGCAGCCTTACACCAGACACTCTGTTAAAGGCTATAGATTTCCCTTACGAAACAGTTCTCTTTTTGGTGACAAAAAAGTGTGCATGAAAAAGGTAGAGGAATATAAAACCACCTACTGGAGTAATTCCGAGAGAGAGAGGGCCTCTGCTTCTTTTAGATCCACAGGAACGGGAGGTAGGGGTAGGAGGTACTACCCCATGTCATATGCCCCATACTAAAAGTCAGAGGGTATTACAGAGCAGGGACAAGAGGTCTGCTAGGCGAGTCAGACCAGCTCCAGCCCCTAGACCCCACAATCTGAACAGAACCCCTGACTGCACAGATCAGGCTGCCCCACAGCCCCTTCTCCAGTAGTATTTTTATTTATTGAAATTTCATAATTACAACCTTTGAGCCAGTGGCTCATTTACAAAGACTCCATGTCATGGTATAAAAGAGACAAAGAAAATAACATGGCACAGTAGTCAAGAGTGGAAGGTACAGGGTAAAAAAATGTAAATTGACACAAGGTTACAATAGTTTCAGGGCTATTATTGCATGGTACAAGTTGCATAGATATCAAGAGTTACAAGGATTTCCTGCTTTTATACATTTATTGAGAGCGGCCTTTCAGGTGAAGCCAGGAAGTCTTTGTGTAGAGGACGCATGTATGCGTGAGTTGATCTTCTCCAGTGAGACTCCTGCAGGCCTTGTTTAGGGCTGTGGAAAGTCTTTGTAGAGAAGTTTCTGTGTCGGAGCCATAGATTCCGATACCGTAGTCAATTATGGCTAGGATGGAGCTATGGATAGCAATTCCTATAGCCTCTGAGGTCAGAGTCCATTTGTGTCTCTGCAGAAGCCCAGTACGAGTGTTGACAGCTTTGGCGACATATTCAATATGATGAGAGTAAGAGAGGGTGCTATCCAGGGTAATACCGAGATATTTAAAATGTTGGACTTGTTCAAGGGGGATGCTTGCAACGTTACAGATGGTTAGATTGTGTGATCAGAACTTACTATGCTGCCCACAAAGGAGCATAACCTTCGTCTTTTTGTGGTTGAGTATTAGTTTGTGTCTGCTGAACCATTCTTCTGACTCCGTGAAGTTTTGCTAGAGTTGTTTCTCAAGAAGCTTGGGGTCAGAGTTGCGGGTGAAAATGGCTGCGTCGTCAGCTTACAGCAATATACGGTCTTGGCAGGAGCTAGGTAGTCTGTTCATAAAGATACTGAATAGAAGAGGTCCCAGAATGGGCCCTTGAGGGACACCTGACAGGACTGCACGACTGTCTGAGAGGTGGTTGCTAATCCTTACCTGTTGAGAGCGGTCTGAAAGGTAACTTTTGAACCAGGATAGGGTGTCCAGGGAGCAGCAGGCTTTCGACAGCTGGGTAAGCAGTAGAGCATGGTTCACTGTGTCAGAGGCTTTGGATAGATCTAAGAATGCTGCTCCAACAAGATAGCCTTGGTCGAGGGACTCATGAATGTAGGCCGTAAATTCAGTGAGTACTGTGGTGATGCTGTGTCCCTTTCTGAAACGGTGTTGTTGCGGACATTGCAGTTGGTATTTTTCGAGGTAGTCGACAAATTGGTCTGCAACAACATGTTCTAAGGCATTTGAGAGGAGAAGAGAGGATGGATATAGGCCTGTAGTTTCCGTGATGTGCCCTGTCACCACTTTTGTGAACATGGGTCACCAGCGCTGATTTCCATCTGTCTGGGAATTGTGATAGCCTCAGTGAGAGATTAATGATTTTGGTAAGTGGTGATAGAATTTCCTCTCGTGTGAGGGTGGCAAGCTTCAGGTCCAGAGAGTTGCAAATGAACCTGGATTTTACCAAATTATTTTAGGAAGTATTTCCTGGCTTTGTTGGCAGTGATTGTTTTGAAATAGAAGTTGGAGTGGGGTGGGAGATTGGCTGCCTGTCCTCAGCATCCTTCTCCGAGGCAAGTGAGTCCATGAAGAAGTCAGGGGGTAGGACACCCCTGAGATCAATAAAAGCCATGTTAAGTAGGCAGTGGTTACAGGATCGAGGGTAGGTGTTCCATTAATGTTAAGCATTGTTGGGGGCTACTTCGGGTCCTTGCCTGTAACTTGTTCAATATTTTGCCAGAACTTCCTCCCATCTTTCACGAACTGGTAAGCTCATCCTTGTGGTGCTGGTTCTTTTGGGCGTGGGTCATACGTGTACAGTCATTCCTGGCTCTTTGGTATTTCTGCATGTCCTCTGGCTTTCCTGTTGCGCGTGCACGATGCCATAGGTGATCTCTATGGTCCATGTGCTTCAGCAGGTCTGGGGTGATCCACGGGTTTCAGATACCCTTAACTTTTCACGTTTTTGGTGGGGGGGGGTGCGTGATGGTCACAAGCAGTATTGGATTGGTAGATGAAGTAGGCAAGTGCTGTTTACATCACCGGCATCATCAGTTAGGGACCAGTTGAGGTTACATAGTTGCTGTTTAAGTGGGACGAGGTGCCCGTGGAGTAGTGTCCTGCATGAGATTGTACATGCAGGGGGCTTATGGAACTTGTTGAACCAACTGCATATGATTGGGGATTGGTTGCTGATAGAATCTGCAAGGGCAAGTTACATCAGTTATGCATTTAGAATGGTTAGTGAGGACCCAGTCAAGTAGGGTACTTGCGCCTGTTCTGTAATTTGTTCGGGTCGGGGAGTTAACAAGTTGCATGAAGTGTTCAGCCGAGATGGCATCCCTGTAGCCGCCTGCATCAGGCGACAACCAGTTAGCATTGAAAATCACCCATCAGTGTGATTTCCGTGTTGCAGTGGTACTGTCGGATACTGTCCAGGACCGAGATAAGCCCAGAGGCATTTACTTGGGTGGGATGTATGTCGTGGCCACAGTGAGAGATTTGTTATGCGGTCCAAGTATGACCTTGACAGGTAGCACCTGTACGTAGTTTTCTAAGCTTCGAATTGGTAAGGCATGTGCCATGATGGTGTTTTTAACATATATCCCACATCCGCCCCCACATTTATTAAGTCTTATCATGCCTGAAGACAGTATACCCAGGGAGGGGTATGGAGGCGTCCACTATTTTGAGTGATAGCCATATCTCTACGACCGAGAGAATGTTGGGGTTATGCTCGGTGACCGAGATGCATAGGTTATCCAGTTTTGCTAGCAGTGTTGAGACTCTATTTCCAACACTGGGGAAACATTACCACAGACAGTTGGGTACTGGAGGTAGTGAGTCAGGGTCTCTTGTCTACAGTTCAGTTTCCAAAACTCCAGGCCCACAGGGTTTTCCAACAGAGACTGTTTTGCTCGATTTAGAGGTTAAAAAAAAAAAAGCTCCTGTAAGCCAGGCCAGTAGAGCCAGTCACTCTTACCCAAAGGAGAAGGTGCGTGTACTCAAGATACTTTCTGACCAGAAGGAAAAATGGAGATTGGCGGCCAATCCTGGATCGCAGATACCCAAACAAACACCTGGCAAAGTCCAGGTTCAAAATGGTAACACTGGCCAAAGGTATTCCTTACGTAAGGAAAAGAAACAGTCATATCTGTATCTGAAAGACACTTACTTTCACATTCCAATCGGACCTTGCTACAGAAAATACCTAAGGTTCTCTTTTTCCCTCAGTTCATTACCAGTTCTCAGCACTTCCCTTTGGTCTCACTTCTGCCCCTTGGGTATTCACAAAGCATCTGTCAGTGGTGGCAGCTTACCCCAGAAGGCAGTGGGAATCAGTGTATTTCCCTACCTGGACAGCTGGTTAATCACAGGGAATTCATACCAGCAGGTAAAGGATTCCGTCAGGGTGACCAAAAGTATCCTGGAATCACTGGGTTTCCTTATCAGTGCTCAGGAGTCTCGGATGGAGCCAGTTCAGTCACTGGAGTTCATTGGAGCAGAACTGGATACTGTTCAGGGAAAAGCTTTACTCCCACAGGAGAGGATGTCAAATCTACTGACTCTAGCAAATTTCTTTGCCTTGGGTCAGCCCAGAACTGCAAGATAGTTCCTAGCATTACTAGGGCACTTGGCCTCAACTGCTGAGGTAGTGTCGGGCTCCAGGTTTCAGACGAGGGAATTTCCATATCACTTTAGATCCCATTGGTCCCAAAAAGGACCCCATGTCAAAGCTTGTGCCAGTTACAAAAACTCTGTTACTGGCCCTGCAATGCTGGGAAGTAAGGGACAACCTCTGACAGGACATCCCTTTTCAGCAACACACTGTGGTCCTAACAGATGCCTCCCTCCTAGGGTGTGTGGGGCACACAGAGGAGACCTCAAAATCAGTGGAATTTGGTCTTGGAAATCCAGCCTGCCCAACAATCTGTGTTTTTTTTTTTTTTTTTTTTTGCCAGTTCTCTTTATACTCTGGTGGGACCCAAGGCGTCTCTCCGGAGTGCCCACACAACCTCTGCCTGTACTCCCAGCCTGTCACCTTCCTCCTACCGCCTCCCACTCCAGTTCCAGCCCCCGGCACCACTAGTGCATCTGTCTGCCATTCATCTTCCAGGAAAGACAATACACTGGCAGATTCACTCAGCAGAATCCACCAAGATCATCACGAGTGGGCCTTGAACAGGCAAAGTGTTAGACACAATTTTCAGGCATTGGGGCACCCCAGAAATAGATCTGTTTTCTTCAAAAGAAAATCACCAGCTTTCACGTTATTGCTGCAGGCCACCCTCCTTGAGCACAGTGCCCATGGAGGCACTGGCCCTGAACTGGACAGAAAAATGTCTTTATGCCTTCCCTCTAATTCCACTGATGTTAAGAGTCCTCTTCTAGCTGAGGAGTCAGCCTGCAACCATGATACTGGTTGCCCGAGACTGGGCCAGGCAGCCGTGACACTCTTTTTTTTTGCTTATCCTGTCCACCAAGCAACCCATTCGTCTGTCCCAGAGATACAGTCTTCTAACAGCTGTTCAGGGGCAGACAGTTTTCCCAAACCTGGAGAGCCTTCACCTGAAGGCTTTGTTCTTGAGGAGTTAGAATTTTCTGAGCTTAACCTGTCAGAAGATGTACTTAAAGTTTCTCGGAAAACTTTCACAATAAAGACTTATGCTTCAAAATGGAAAATATTTTCCATCTGGTGCAGGCCTAAGAAAATCAGTCTCCTTAAAGAGCCCCTGACACAATTTTGAATTGGTGTTCTTGGCTTGTTATTGAGTGGTGTGGCAAGTTTCAGTAATGCCTGCTCCTTTATCCCCCTTTTTTTTAACTGTGAAACTGAAACACTGACAGCTCCTCCTCAAATGCCTGCCTCAGCCTACTTGGTTGTGTGCGAGTCCTTGGGTGGTGTCATTTGTAGGTAGTTTGTAGGTCGCTATGTTGCATGGAAAAAGATAAAGGCTCATGTGAGAACGACCCTGAGAACAAGTGGATATAATACATTATGTGACATGAAAATGGGATTATTACAATCCAAGTCAACTGTTTAATTTTCCTCATTGGTGAACAGTGGATGAGCACGTCAGGAACAAAAGTAAGAAAGAAATGAGAAATGAATAGAAACAACTAAGATCAATTAGATGCTAAAAATAGTGACACACACAGCTCGCCACATAAACTGAAAGAGGTCCGCCCCACAAGACCATAGATGTAAACCTGTCAAACTTCTTTTCCTAAAACGGTCTGCAGCACGTCAGAGGGCAAAAAGACAAAGAACATCCTGAAATGGTATAAAAACACTGTTCTACACTGACTACAGACTGTGTCACAAACAGTTTTTTCTAACTTTGTATGAGGCAGTGTACAATAAAATAGAGAATTCTGGCTTACTACGGGATTAACCGTCCAGACTCGGATGTGACTTGCCAGACTGAAAGTAACAAACAAATCAGGCACCAGCACATTGGAATTTCATTCATTAAATGATTTGAACAGCTTCATTTGTATCATTTTAGAAGGAACAGAGAATTGTGTCAGCCCTCGGAGTGAAATGTGTTACAAAAAAACTGCAGTTCACATCACGAGCTGATTTTCACAGCTCAAGCTTCCACAGCAAAACGAGCCACTCGTGGTTTAAAACAAAAAAAACAAGCAGCACAACAGTATATTGGTTGGTGTACATTTTTTTCCATCTCTATTTGCCAACACCTGATGGAAACGACTGACAACTGCTGTTCACTGCAAAATGGGTGTGAGGAGATCCACACGTGCGAACAAGAACAGTAGATCTTCTTCGGTGTTATCTCAGTCATCAGGTACCACTGTAGGAACTGCACAGTCAGTGAATGGGAATCCACACGGAAGATTTTTAGCAGTACAACTGGGGCTGCCCACGCCGTTGACATCAGCCGACATCACCAACCCTACATTGGAGTACTAACATACTAACATACTATTTGCCAGCAGATTAGGCCTTATGGTCTATCAAGTCTGCTCGAACCTAGATCCTTAGTTGGGTGCCGAGACCCTCCCATCCCTTGTGCTTCAGAAACCCCTATCATCCATCCCAACCCCCCCGGGACAGGCCATCATCTGATACATCCACTTTCTGTGTCTGTCCCACCCTTTCTTAAAGCTCTCCACTGTGGATCTCTGAACCAGCTCACCAGGCAGAGCATTCCAAGGGTCCACCACCCTCTCAGTGAAAACCTCCTCCTCTTTTCCCTCACCTTCCACCTTCCAACTTCAAACCATGCCCTCTGGTGATGCCTCCCTGCTTTAGTCTAAAGATCCCTCCATGTTTTACCCTATTTATTCCCTTGAGGTACTTGAAGACCTCAATCATGTCCCCTGTCTCCTCTCCTCCAGTGAAAACAGGCAGAGCTCCTCAAGTCTGTCCTCGTAAGTCAAATCCCTAGCCCTCGTATCATCTTTGTTGCCCTCCTCTGTACCCTCTCCAGGAGCTGTATGTCCCTCTTCAAGTGTGGTCTCCAGTACTGCACACAGTACTCAAGGTGTGGTCTAACCAGTCCATTGTACAGTGGCAGAATCACTTCCTTGCTCCTAGAGGTGATCCCCTTATGATGCATCCCAACATCCTGTTTGCCTTGCTAGCTGCTCTCCTGCACTGCTCAGTGTTATTCATACATGTATCCACCATGACCCCTAGGTCTTTTTCCCTGTTGAGGCTTCAGCACCTCCCTCCCAGGGTGTACCTGTGTTTAGGGTTTCCCGACCAAGATGCAACACCTTGCACTTGGTGATATTGAAATTTAATTTCCATGTGTGAGCCCAGCTTTCCAGGGTGTCCAGGTCCTTGCAGGCCAACCTCCCTCTTCTCCCTCAACTATTGCTCCCATCTTGGAGTCATCCGCAAGAGACTCATTTCACACCCTATACCATCCCTGATGTCTGATATGTATGCATTAAACAGGATTGGACCCAGGACCGAGCCCTGTGGTACCCCACTACCAACCTCTGTAGGGTTCGAGCTCCCCACAGACCACTACTCTGAGTGCGTCCAGCTATCCAGTTTTCAATCCATCTGACCATCAAAGGGCCTACCCTAACCCCATCAGTTTCTCCACCAGACCATTGTGGGGATAGAGTCAAACGCTTGCTGAAGTCCAAGAATAATACATCCACAGGCTTACCCTATCCAGTTCTGATGTTACCCATTCATAGAACTCTACAAGGTTGGTTTGACATGATCTACCTGGCACAAACCCATGCTGCCACTATCCAGACCTCCCACCTCCTCCAAGTAAACCCCAATCGCTCCTTTAGTATACTCTCCATTAATTTTCCCACCACCGAGGTTAAACTGATGGGTCTATAGTTTCCTGGTACTTCCTTGACCCCCCTTTATGGATTGGTACCACATGTGCCTCTCGCCAATCCCTAGGTACCCTCCTGTCTCAAGTGACCTGTTGAAAGCTCCGCAGGGTGCAGCCAGTATGTCCGCCAATTCTCATAGTACTCTGATGAATGCCATCCGCCCAGGAGATTTGTCTTTCTTTAGGGCCTTGAGGGCAAACCACACCCTTTGGTGGGATGGCATCATCCGTCCCTCCACCTTACTGGTCTTTTATCCTTATCCAGATGAGACACCCTGGGGTACCTTTCCCTCCCTTTGCTCCATTTCTGCTGCTCCCCTGATCCCACCCCTGCCGCTTCTATCCCTTTGTGCCTTGCTTTGTAGATATCCCATCCCTCCCTAGTGAACACAGAGGCAAAGTACTGGTAAATACCTCTGCCTGGTCCCTCGCCTTTCCACCCACCTCCTTCTGATCTCAATCTGCTGAGATGGCTCTTAGTTTTCTCCTCGCCTCCAAATGTACCGGAAGAACCCTTTTCCTCCATGTATCCCTGTGCCAGCCGATGCTCTTTACTGGACTTTGCTCCCCTCACCACACGGTGACTTTTCTAGATGCAAGCTGGTACATTTCCTTATCCCTATCCCTCTTGTTGTTTTATATTTTTGTAAGCCCTTCTTTTCTCTGACTGCTACCTGGACCTCACTGGACCACCAGCATGGTTTATGTCACCTTGCTCCTTACGTTCAACTAGCGCAGATCCTGACTGCCTCATGAAGTCCCGTTTATGACCTCCCATCTCCTTTCCACACTTGTTGTTGAGGTAATCCTCTTCAAGTGATCCTTGAGAATACTCCCATGCCCATAAAGTCTGCCCCCTGAAGTCCACTGCCAGTGTCCTAGATCTCACCCCCACTCTCCCAATGCTTATTTGAAACCAGACAGTATTGTGGTCACTCCCAGTCAGGGGTCCTGTACAACCATGTCCCTACCAGATCCCCATCTGCCAGAACCACATCCAGGACATGCCCCTCCCTTGTGGGCTCCATCACATGCTGTGTTAAGAACACATCCTGGAAGCCATCCAGCAGCCTCTGCTCCTTGGCCACCTTAGAGGACATGGTTCCCCAGTTAGTACCTGCATATTAAGGTCCCCATCAACACCACTCCTTCCCCTTTTGGACCACACTGGGCAATGATGTTGTCCAGCAAACCATCCTCTAGAACATCACTCATCCCGGGGGCCTATATGCTACACCCAGCTTGACCTTATCTCCTGCTGGGATCTGTGGAGACCCATAAGGCCTCCACGCTTCCTCTGCCTCTTCTACCATAGCAATTTCTATGTCATCTCTAATGAACATAGCCACTCCACCCCTCTGCCCTCCTTTCTATCCTTCCTAGCATAGTGTACCCCGTACATTTAGGTCCCAGTCATGGTTTTGTTGGCCCACGCCTTGACTGCCGCCACATCCACCCCTCCTCGAACAGCATGGCCTGGAACCTGGCAACTTGTTTCCCAAACTCCTGGCATTTACTAACACTAACCCCCACCCCTTATCCCTGATCCTTTTGCCAACCCCACCCAGATTCCTTATACTTCCATCCTCCCCTGCTCCTCCTGAAACCTCCACCTCCAGTCTGTTTCCTCCCTTGGGCTTGAAGGCTACTCCCCTCATCTGGAGGGGAGGGCTTCCGAGTAGCCGTCCCCATTCTCCCCTCAGTTCTTTCCTGCCATCAACTTGCAAGCAGTCCCCACGGAAGAGGCAGTCACAGTGTTCACCCCTTTTTCCGCCTACGTCCTAGATTTCTACAACCCTTAAATCTCTTTTTTAGAGATTTATTTTCTCTTTTTTTTTTTTTTCATTTATGCAGAGTTAAACCCTCTATCTCTCTTCCGTTGCTGAGGAAATAAGATTGCCTCCAGCAACGAGCACTCTGTCTCTGCTGTCTTGGGCCTGACCACGACACCTCTGATTGTGAGTTCTGCCAGTAGTTTAATCAAACTACCCTCAGGTGACGCAGGAAGGCTCTAAAACCTTCATGGAACAACAGGTAGCCATCTCTGGATCATGGTCCTCCGGGGCACCGGTTGCCCTCCAGCCCCAAGGACTCATAGGTAAAGGATAAGTCCTCAGGGAAAAGTCATAGAAAAGACTGGGATTGCAACCCCCCCCCCCGGTCGGCTCCCCCTTCTTTGGGGGGCTCCTTGTCACCAGCTACAGCCGCAGTAAAGAGACCAGCTGTCCAGGCCCATACCGACAGCTCCTCTGCCCGACTCTCAGCTGTCGACCTCTGGGTCATCGGCCCCTCCTCCCGTCGATGACTACCCCTTCACTGCATTCTCCTTCTTCACCTCGTTGGGTCAAGTCAGCCGGGTCATCATCCAGTGTGCCATTGACCGCTGTTCCTGTCAACATCAGACCTGAACAACGTTCTTGTCCACTTTTCGAGCATCCTGGTCCAGCAATTTGCAGCTTTTGCCAGGCCGGTGATGTCGTAGAACCGAGGGACCAGCTTCCTCAGCTTGACTCCTTGCCGGACCCCGCTTCCTCAGGTACAAACCCAGGAGGTGGTGGTGAGAGGTCATTTCTCCCTCAGCTTAGAACAGTGGAAATCTATGACTTCAGATGCGTGGATCCTGCAGATTATAGCATGTGGTTATACTCTGGAGTTCATCCAGCAGCCTCCAGACTTCCCCTGCCACCCTCTAATTTTCCCCCAGCTCATCTGCCTGTTCTCTGGGAGGAAGTGCAGTCTGTCTTGCGCAAGCAGGCTGTGGAACTGGTGCCAAAGCGGCAGAAAATCCAGGGATTCTATTCCATGTTTTTCCTGGTCCCCAGAAAGACCAGAAATGTGAGGCCCATTCTCTGTTTGAAAGCCCTCAATCTCTATATCCAGTACAAACCATTCTGGATGGTAACTTTACCAGCCCTCTTGCCCCTCCTCAGGCCATTGAATTGGCTATGCTCACTGGACATCCAGGACTCTCACTTGCACATACCGGTCTTTCCCCCTCGCAGGAGGTTCCTCTGCATCGCCTTTCAGGGGGAGCATTACCAGTTCAAGGTATTGCCCTTTGAATTATTTTCTGCGCCGCGTGTCTTTACCAAGTGCTTAGCAGCAATCACAGCAGCCCTCAGAAGGGACTGGCTGTGTACATCTTCCCTTACCTGGACGATTGGCTTATCAAGGCTTCATCCAGAGAACAGCTGTTATTGAACCTGGGGCAGACTCTACAGCTCTTCCAGTCCCTGGGCACTAACAGTCAGCCTGCCCAAGTCTATTGTAGTACCGTCCCAAAGTTTACAATACATGGGGGCGGTTCTTGATTCCAAGCAGGGAAAGGCCTTCTTACCCCTAGATAGGGCAGAATGCCTTGTAGCTCAGGCCCAGAAAGTAGTTGAGTCACTACGTTCCTGCCAGGTTATACCTGAGACTCCTGGGTCTAATGGCGCAGTCATTCCCACTATTCCACTGGCTAGGCTTCACATGTGCACCCTGCAGTGGACCCTAAGGGTGCAGTGGGACCAGTGATCAGACAAGTTGGACCAGCAGGTATTGGTCTCTTCCCCAGTCCGGAAGGTGCTCCAGTGGTGGATGGACCCCTCAGATCTCCTTTTGGGGGGGGAGGAGGAGTCCCCTTCCAGATCACTTCCCTATATCAGATGGCTCACCACGGATGCTTCAGGGCTAAGCTGGAGTGTGGACCTGGGCCCATTTCAGACTCTGCGTTCCTGGTCCCAGTGGGAAGACGCCCTGCATATCAGTGTCCTGGAGATGAGAGCTGTGCTCTATGCCTTGCAGGCTTTTCAGGAGCATCTGGCTCCAGGCCAGCTGGTGGTGCAGTTGGACAGTCTGAGTGTTGTCTACTACATTAACAAGCAGGGTGGGACTTACTCGTATCCCCTTTGCAAGGAGGCCATGCGAGTGTGGTACTGAGCTCCAGAACACGGCCTAACAATTTCTGCAGTCCACGTGCCAGGCGTTTTAAACACCCTAGCAGACAGTCTCAGGACTCGATCCATCATGCATAAATAGGAGCTTCTGTCATCTGTAGCAAAAGATCTATTCAACAGATTGGGTCATCCACAGTTGGACCTTTTTGCGTCCGCACTCAATGCAAAACTGCCCAATTTCTGCTCACTAGATCCAGAGTCTGGAGTTTTCTGACGAGATGCGTTGTCCCTCTTCTGGGGAGGGAGATTTCTGTATGCGTTCCCTCCGTTTCCACTAATACAGAGGGTGCTGATCGAGCTGCAAATGGAGGGGCCAGCATGATCCTGGTAGCCCCATTCTGGCCTGGCCAGGTCTGGTTCCCTCTGCTGCAACAGTTGGCGGAGGAGCCTCCGGTTCCTCTGCCCCTTTGCAGGAATCTGCTGACCCAGGATCAGAGGACCCTGGTCCATCCCAACCTCAGGACCCCTTCCTCTGCATGCATGGCTCCTGAGGACATAGCCATTGCCAGGTTTGGGGTCTCTAGCAGGGTAGCGGACGTCCTAGTGGCGGTCTGTAAGCCTTCCACCAGTGCCACTTATGCCAGGAAATGGAAGCAGTTTGCCATCTGGGCTGCAAAGCTTTCTGTAGACCCTTTCATGTATCCTCTGAAGAATGCCCTGGATTACCGGATTTCTTTGTCTGACCCAGGTCTCCAGTATTCCTCCTTCAAGGTCAGCCTTTCAGCTATTTTTATTTTTCTTGAGCCCGTGGGTGACTGCACGATGACTCAGCTGGATGTTTCCCGTACTTTCCTGAGGAGCATCCTGCATCTGAACCCCTCAATCCGGTCTCTGTCCCGGCTTGGGACTTCAGTTTTATTTTGGAAAAATTGACCCTGTCTCTTTTTGAACCAGTTGTGACTTGCGCGCTGTCTTGGAAGGCGCTGTTTTTAGTTACTGTTACTTCTGCCCGAAGGATTTCAGAGCTTCAGGCCCTCTGGTGTGAGGAGCCTTATTTGATTTTTCACAAAGACAGGGTGTCTTTGTGCACAAATCCTAAGTTCTTACCAAATGTGGTTTCAGAGTTTACACTCAGTCTATCCACATTACTGTTTATTTTCCTAAGCATGCCAATCCGGGGAAAGCACTGCTCCATACATTAGATGTGTGCAGGACTGCGAAGCATTATCTGCTCAGGACTGAGTCCAAAAGTCTAAGCAGTTGTTTGTTTCTTTCGCCCCAAGTAGAGGGGGCTTTTCAGTAACTAACGTTTATCCAGGTGGCTGGCAAATTGCATTGTGTTCTGCTACAAGAAGTAGGGCAAGGAATTGCCTGGAGCTGTCAAAGTTCATTCCACCAGAGGCATGGCTACCTCAGTGGCTTGTTTCAAAAGGGTCTCAGCTGCGGGTATCTGTGTGGCTGACACCTAGAGCACAGTCCACACGTTTACCAAGCATTACAGTCTGGACATTGCTTCTAGAACCCATGCTGGTTTCAGCAGGGCTGTGCTGAAAGGGTTCTTGTCTTAAGCTTATAGAGTCCCTTATCAGGCCATTGGTAAAACCGCATCTAGAGTATGGAGTTCAGTACTGGTGCCCACACCTCAAAAAGGACATTAACCTGCTGGAGAAGGTACAGAGGACTGCTACAAAGATGATAGCGGGTCAGCAGGGTAAGGCATATGAGGAGAGGTTGAGGGCACTGAACATGTACTCCCTGGAAGACAGGAGAGAGAGAGAGGGGACATGATTGGGACCTTCAGGTAGTGGAAAGGGATAAATAAGGTTGATAAGGGGAATCTCTTCAAGCTGAGTGGAAACCATAACACAAGGGGGCACAGTCTTAAGCTGGAGGGTGGGAGGTTTAGGAGGGAGATCAGGAAGCACTTCACAGAGAGGGTGGTGGACACTTGGAATGCGCTGCTGGAAAAGGTCATCTTGAAGACAGTGGGCAGCTTTGAGAGGCTGGGATAGGCATGGGGAAGGTAAGGATCATGGGTAGGGAGGAGAATGGGAGGAGTGGGGAGGGAGGGCAGGGACAGTAGCTCAAGCTATGGACTATGCAGTATGAGTAGACTAGACCAGATGGCCTTCCTCAGCTGTCTTCTTCATATGTATGTTCGTATGTCGGGTTCAGTCCCCAAGGTCTTCCATATTTGGTACCCGATGACTGAGATAACCCAAAAGAAGATAGAACAGTTACGTAAGAACTTACCATAACAGTAGAACTTTGAGAGGATCTCAGTCATCAGGTGTGCTTTCCCCTCCCACCGTCCCCCTTCTTGGGGCTGCTATCTAGGACTTGGCTATCTGTTGTTCCATACTTTGATTTAGAGCTGGGTCCCTCCGTCTCTCCTCAGTTCCCCAAGGCATGAGCGTTGCTCCCTTTGTCTCCGGGTGGAAAGAATTAAGGGGAAGAGTGGGGCCGCCTGCGAATATATAGGGATTGGTGATGTCGGCTGACGTCGATGGCATAGGCGGACCCAGTTGTACTGCTGAAAATCTTCTGTGTGGATTCCCATTCACTGACAGTGAGGTTCCTATGGTGGTACCTGATGACTGAGATCCCTTCGAAGATCTACTGTTATGGTACGTTCTTACGTAACTGTGTTTTCCTGTATGCATCCCCCCCCCTTCCTTTAGTACAGAGGGTTCTGCTCAAGCTGTGGGTAGTGTGCGCCACTGTCATCCTCATTGCAACATTCTGGCCTTGCCTGATATGGTTTCCACTCCCATCTGACAATGGAGCCCCCTCTGTCCCCCTCCCCTTTGTCAGGGTCTTTTGTCACCGGGCAGTGGGTCTCTGGTCCATATCCATCACACATCCCTTGACAATGTTCTGTTTGCGTCTAGGAAGCCTTCTGCCAGACATACTTATTCCCTCAAGTAGAGGCACTTCACTTTGGTCTGTTTCCTGGAATATGGACCTTTTACTTGTCCAGTGAATGCTGTGTTGGAATATTTGCTTTCCCTGTCTGACTCTGGCCTGCAGTATTCCTCTCTTAAGGTGCATTTGACCGCTATATCTACTTTCCGTTCTATTGATGGTCATACTGTTGCCCAGTTAGAAGTGCACTGTACATTTCTGAGAAGTATTCGTCATATAAAACACCTATCCATAATCCAGTCCTGCCTTGGGACTTGAATTTCATTCTTGAGAAATTGACATTGGTTCCTTTTGAGCCTGCAGCAAGTTGTGGCTTTCGTTTCTTGTCATGGACTCTGCTCAGAGGATTTCTGAGTTTCAGGCTTTAATGTGTGAGCCTCTTTATTTGATTTTTCAGTCTTTTTTTCGTACGAATCGTAAGTTTCTACCAAAGGTGGTATCTGAATTTACACTAAATCACATGATGCACCTTCTTGTCTGCTATCCTGCAAACCAAGGTTTGGCATTGCTCCATACTTTGGACATGCATAGAATGCTAATATAATGTATTGATCACACAGAGGACTGCAGGAAGTCCTCTCATCTCTTTGTTTTGTTGGCCCCTGGAAGAGGGCGCTCATATGTCTAAACAATATCTGTCCAAATGGCTGGCACATTGTATTACATTCTGTTGTAGGAAGTATGGTACGGAACTTGTGGTGTTGTTCATGGGCACTCCACAAGGGGGTATAGCCACTTTGGTTGCTTATTTCAAAAATGTCCCTGCTGCTGACATATGTATTGCAGCCACAGGGGGCACTGTCCATACTTAGACTGAACATTATAGTCGGGACATTTTCTCTTGTAGATATGTTGCTTTTGATCTTGCTGTACTTGTAAGGCCTTCTGTCCTGATTACATATCGGAGTGGACCGTCCTCACAGTTTACTGTGTACTGCATGGGAGTCGTTCCAGAGGTGTGACCTAGTGAAGTAGATACCCTCAATGAAAACAGAACACTTGCATAGGAACTTTTCATGCATCCTGTGTCCAGCCCCATGCCTGTCCTTGTATGCCTGATGCTTGTCTCATCCCCTGGTTCCTCACAGCTGAAGGCTAATCTCCATCGAGGAACTCTGGAGTGATGGGGCCGCCCCTTTATAGACACGCAGACGCTGCATGTCATTGTGGGCAGTCACTGGTTTGCAAAAAATTGGAGTGGTCCTGATGCTGACGGCTTATAGTTCCAAAGGTGTGGCTTCATAGAGGAGATTCGAAGATCTACTGTTACGATAAGTTCTGACGTAACTGTTATTTTTCCTGGCTGAGGAGTACTGTCCTTTCTCGTGATGCTCAAAACAAGGCTGTGGATTTATCCTTTAAAATTCATTATTTTGAGAGGAAACAGAGGCCTACATGAAAAAAGTGGATGAATACAAAACCACTTTCAAAAGAAACAATGAGAAGGAAAGGGGCTCTACCTCCTGTAGGTCATACAGAAGGGGAGGCAGAGGCAGGGGATACTAGTACTTCTTCCCAAGAGCCTACAACTCTTATGCCCCCAGTGAGTACCAGTCACAGAGAGATTACTGTAGGGGAAGGGGAAAAGCACTCCGAGGTGTAAAGCTGCCGCTCCAGCACCTAAGCCCCAGCCACAACAAAACCCCTGACAGTTTTGCTCAGGTCACTCAACCATTGTCTAGGGGAGGAAGACTGGCACACTAATTCCAGGAATAGGTAGCCATTACAGACAGGTGGGTATTGGAGGTAGTGGGCTGGGGGTTGTCTTCATTTCAAACGCTTTCCAGACTTGCAGAAACAGACGTTTTCCAGCTCGTTCTCCCACAAAAAAAAAGTCTGCTGGAAGTAAAAAAAAAAACCTGTTAATATCAAAAGCCGTAGAAAAGTCCCTGCCACCCAGTGGGGTAGGGGCCTATTTCCTGACCCACAAGAAAAATGAGGAGCTGTGACCTATTTTTGATCTCACGTTTATGAACCAACGTATGAAAAAAGTGAAATTCAAGATGATCACACTAAGAGCATACCATCTGTGCAAGCGGGCAACAGCTGGGATCCCTCAGTCTGAAAGATGCCTGTTTTCATACTCCAGTCAGGCTGTCCAACAGAAAATATCGCAGAGGTTTTTATTTGTTTAATTATTTTTGTAAATGTATTTTTATTAAAAATTTTCACATACAAAATTCACATAATTTCCACAAGGGTTGCAACACATACAGATTGCAGGAAATGTACAATGCCTACAGCTAGTAGTTGGGAGCACTTCACCACCTGGTATAGTGGGGGGGGGTGCCCTAACCCTGTGGAACAAAGAAAAAAAAGAGGATGGGGGAGCCACAGAAATGGAAAGGTAACACAAGTTGGCCGGGTAATGCCAGTGGCCATATTGGCCCCCTAACTGATGGGAAACAGGTAAGTGAAACCTTCTAGTGGCAGCGTATTTCTCCACCTTCCCTAGCATTCTGCTTAGGGGATAAAGCTAGGGACATGGGGCATCACAGGTAGAAGTCGGGCATTCCATCGCAAAGTGAATGTATCAGTTTTCTCGTTTAGGCTGAATGAGATCTTCTTCATTTTATAATTATCGTTAATGGTTTCCTGCCAGTGGGTGAGGTCTATATACTGTGTAGATAGGCATTTCTTAGTAATAAATTTTTGGTCACCAAAAGCATTATTCCTAGTAGGTATTTAATATGCCAATCATGTAGCCCTGTGGGATATATATGGAACAGGTAGATCTGTGGGGTTATGTGGATAGAGGAGTGGAGAACCTCACCAATAGCTTGCTTCAAGTGCTACACAAGTTGACATAGTTTTTGGGCATGTTCACATGATGTGGGAATGTACTGCACTGCATGCACCTCCCCCACACTATCTCCAACACGCCGCAGTACCCATACATTTTTGGCTGTGATGGCGGGAGTGTGAAAGTATCGTGTCAGGTGTTTCCAGGCATATTCGTACCAGACATGGAGGTGGTCACCCTTCTGGCCTCACAGCATCCCCTCTCCCATTCCTTCCCTTCTAGTTCTGTTTGTGGTTCCCTTTCCCACTTATGGGATATGTATAATGTGTATACATGCAGGGTTTCCTGAAGTGCTTTCTAGATTATGGATATCAAATGTTTGGCTGTTTTATTATATGTAATAAAACTTGTATTAAAGCTGGAGCTGTCATGTGGATAGCGAACTTGTAAGTAGCATGTCAGTGACTTAGCAGGTTACACACACACCGCTGAGGTCGGAAGAGCAAAAGGTTGTGGGTTCAAGCCCCATGCTAGGGCACTTGGGATAAAATCCCAATACTGACACTGTAGTGCATTATGAGGGGGATGCTGCACTCCTGAGGTGCCATCTTTCAAATGAGACTTTAAACCCAGGCCCCTTTTGCCTGTTCTGGTGTTTCAAGTGGACGTGTAATAGGGGATAAAGAAATGTGTCCCAATAATGCAGGTAAACCTCATTTTGGTCTAAAACATAATGTATCTGTGTAACAAATATTGATCTATAAAGCTGAATCATGTAACTTGTAAAGCTACACATTTAATTAACTGAGCAATAACTTGTAATATTCAAGTGTCTTTTGATATTTGTACTAATCATATGAGTAACAGAAAACAGGTGTCTTAAGTGTCTGCACAAACAGAAATACAGGGAGAGAGTTCAAATTATCCCTTCAGACTATTTTTAGTGTTTATTATTAGGACGGGCCAGAGTGCCTGTGTGCACATTCCTAAGTGCAAACCTATTTCTTCCTCCTAAGATCTTAATAACTAGTAATGATTATTATTATTATCCTTATATAGTACTATCAATACAAGAGCTAGCTCATACATTAGCTCATGCATGTACTAAAAGGAGAATTGCCTTTTAAAGTTAAAGTTTATATTTGTCTTGGACCAATCATAAGACAACCATAGTACTGTCTTCCACTATATAAGCAAGCCACTATACACTGTTAGTTTGAAGAATGAAGGATGTACCACTTGTAATCTCTTGCTATGATTATTTAATCATTAAATTCTTCCACCATCAGCACCATCTCCGTTCGTCTCCTTTCTAAGTATTTGTAATAGATAATTTACTAATGGTAATTTTTTTACCACCTCTGCATTGGTGCCTTAAAGACTCTGATCACTGGTGCTGCATGCTGAGGAGGCTGCCTTACTATTGGTTAGTCTGCAAGCCTTAATAAGAAGGTGACGACGCTCGGAGACGTGGTGCTGATGGCTTAAAGCGAGAGAAAATGGTGCACACAGACAGGTTTAGCCATTTGCTAATCAAGTGATGTATGCTTTGTATACTTCTCAAATTGTTTGAATAAAAGTAATGCTTAACTCTGTAGGAACTCATGGGGCAGAGTAGGTAAGTGAAGGTGCTGGGACTTGCAAGCCGGACCTCACAAGGGAGCCATAAGACATAGCTAGACAGACCAGGGCACCAGTGCTCCCGGCTGTAAAGGCTAGGCAGGCAAGAAAAAGATAAGAAACATGAGTATGGAAACAATAATAGGTCGCTTTTAGGAAAACACCTAAAGGGGAAGATGAACCAGTGCCTGATGATCAACAGGCACAATTGTATTTACTCAGCAAGTGTCCCTTCGTGATGAGGGAGTAAAATGAAAAGGAAATCTTTGCAAATGCATTGCAAGGGCTGTGGCAGTATAATCAGACTATTGTGTGTCTCCAGAATAAAGAAGTAGCTCAGATGAGGGATGAAAGGGATCAAAATGCTAAACAACTAGAAGAATTAACATTGATGTATAAAGATAGCATCCCAGTAGATCAACACCAAGAGTTAGAGCAGCAGTGTATTAACTTTAGGACACAGCTAATAAAAGCACAAAGGGATTTGTGTCTGTTAAACAGGGATCATGCACTTCTACAGATTAAGCTAGCCCAACAGTCACAAGAGCAGGCTAGTGAAACCAGGCGACTGTATACAGAACTACAGGGTGCAATGGAGAAGAGTCAAGAGTTAAGTAATATAGAAGAAGGGGTGATAAAGGTTAAAGTGGCACCCATGCAAACAAGGGGAATGAAGGCCACCGGCAGACCTATGTCTGCTACCACAAGGTATCAGCAAGAACAATATGCTTTAGAGCTACGAAACAAGTGTGCTAAATATGGATTAAAAAGGGAACACGCTGAAAAAAATGGGAAACAAGGAAGAGGCAGAAAGACGTAAAAAGCAAGAAGATAGCTATGATAAAAAATATGCAAAAGTAAGAGATACTTTGAGAGGGGATGATGAGGCACATCACAGAGAAAGTGATAAAAAAGGACCCACTACCTCCCCACCAGGAGCTAAAAAAGAGGAATGGGTGAAAAGAGAGGAAACACAGGAGATGGAGAGGGACGGACAGGGATAAAAGGAAGTAGAAGGCAAGTTAGTAAAAATAAAAAGGTAGTAATAGAAATGTTCTCAAAATGGGTAGAGGCATTTCCAGTTAAGAGTGCCAATACCATAACACATGAGATTTTTAAAAAAAGGAAAGCTACATGAGCAGAAAGATGTAAATGTCTTAAAATCTAAACAAAACACTTTACAGTGTGCTAACTCCTGTATAGGAGCAGTTAAACTATAGGAGTGAAAAGTCAGTGGTATTGGCAAGGCATACTAACTTAATGCCCAAAGACCTTGCCTCTTCTAATGTTAAAGAGTTTGATTCTAAATACTCTTAGTATGCTGTGGGGTGGACTGGAGCAAAGACTAGCCACTTGTTCTTCTGTAATTGCTACCATAACCAAACAAACCAGAGTTTGACATGATTAATAATGTTATCAGTAACACTAGAGTTTCTAAAGGACAAAAGATTTTCATTTAAAATGATGATGGCATATTTTTAAATATGATATTCAAGTGTCCCTGGATAAAAAATGTTTAATTTCCTGTGCAATGTAACATCAGCCAAGAAGTCTAAACATACTGCTTTTTCTATGCAGTGCATTAATACCTTAAGTTGTATGCACACTATGTGACCTTTTGACCTTCTTGTGTTGCAGCCAACACAGTCAATCAACATTTAACTGTAAGCAAAACTTCTTTTATAAACTCAGCTGACATTTTGTCATGCTTCGGATAAGAAAACCCAGGGATGCTTGGCTTCTTTTATCCTATGGAAATAATCTTGTTTTACAGTAGTTGAGCTGTATCTTCTGCCAGTAGAAGCTCGGGGGAAGGGGGTAAGCTACCCTTCCTTCCTTCCTTCCAGCGTAATGTCCACAAACGGTGCAAGGTACATTGCTATCTCCCAATAGGGATAAATACCAAAAAATGTGTATTTGATTCTTCTTCAAAAACATATGCTTCAAGAATTAGTTAAGCTGGAGTGGGAGTTGTGTATGTATTTCCACATATTCATTCTTTTTATACATTATGCTCAATACTAAATTGTTCTATTACAAAAATGCTTATGTTTCCTAATTGGTTCCACATAAGTTCTAGTGCATAAATCAAGTCATTATTACCTCTGCAAGTGTGATGTTTTAGCAGAATTACATTTATTTGTACAACTTTAAATCAACTGAAAAGATCCAGTGAGTTTAAACTCTACAATCAAGCTTATTGTTTCTACTTATTGTGAAGTAAAGTCTGGGGTAGGGGCAATCCCCTAACTTCAGCAAAAAGATTTTCTTCTTCAATTGATCTTCAAGCAAGACATCCATTTTCTTCATTGTTGTTTATTCCAAACATGGCTGATAACTTTATGCAAACCTATTGCTTTATAGGACTGTTAATCTGTGTACCAGGGTGTAATCAACTATCACAACACAAATGCCATGCCAGTGTGTGTGTGGCTACTCAATGCACAATCTAATGCACCCCTGACTAGAGCAGTGTGTCTGCTATCCAACAGCCAGCAATATAAACACTGACTTTTCTAAATTGGTGCATGGACATACTTAACAGCTGGTCTAGCAGCTGTGCATCAAAGCTCAAGACTGGATCACAGCAAAGCTACATGGACTAAAACAGAAAAAATGTGTTTCTTGTTATAAACAGAGCCACACCAAAGGACAATGATGTTTGTGTTAACTCTGTCCTACTGTTTTTGGGGTAATAATAGTGTTTCTTACTATACTGGTGTAGACAACTCATTATGTTTTGTAGTCTCAAATGCCTTATACTTAACTGTAACACCAACCGAATGCCTAAATGTGACAAAAGGGCCAGAGAGTGGATTTAATCAACACTTATTGATCAAGTGATTGTGAATAATGTAAAGTACGTAGTGAGATGTACATGCTCTGAGGAGTTGCATTGTTGCATAAATAATAATTAGGCAATATTGGTCCAAAGGGGGGCTTGTAATAGGGGATAAAGAAATGTGTCCCAATAATGCAGGTAAACCTCATTTTGGTCTAAAACATAATGTATCTGTGTAACAAATATTGATCTATAAAGCTGAATCATATAACTTGTAAAGCTACACATTTAATTAACTGAGCAATAACTTGTAATATTCAAGTGTCTTTTGATATTTGTACTAATCATATGAGTAACAGAAAACAGGTGTCTTAAGTGTCTGCACAAACAGAAATACAGGGAGAGAGTTCAAATTATCCCTTCAGACTATTTTTAGTGTTTATTATTAGGACGGGCCAGAGTGCCTGTGTGCACATTCCTAAGTGCAAACCTATTTCTTCCTCCTAAGATCTTAATAACTAGTAATGATTATTATTATTATCCTTATATAGTAGTATTAATACAAGAACTAGCTCATACATTAGCTCATGCATGTACTAAAAGGAGAATTGCCTTGTCATGCAAGAACTAAAAGGAGAATTGCCTTTTAATGTTAAAGTTTATATTTGTCTTGGACCAATCATAAGACAACCATAGTACTGTCTTCCACTATATAAGCAAGCCACTATACACTGTTAGTTTGAAGAATGAAGGATGTACCACTTGTAATCTCTCGCTATGATTATTTAATCATTAAATTCTTCCGCCATCAGCACCATCTCCATTCATCTCCTTTCTAAGTATTTGTAATAGATAATTTACTAATGGTAATTTTTTTACCACCTCTACAGGACGTTAAAGATCCCATGGTATTTTCAAAAAGAGTAGGGGAATTTCCCTGGTGTCCTGGCCAAAGTTTCCTCCATTCACTAAAAATACCACTAACAGCTGAATGTGGTTCGGTTTCAGGTGGTTACCATCTGTATCTCCCCCCTCCCCCAGAATGAGGCTGAAAATAGGCAGAATTGCCTAGCTCTCCTTTCCTGGTCAACAAAAACTAACTAAAATAAAGTTGTGTTTGGAGCTCCACAAAGGATTTGTGGACATCCCATGTGCACTGCTGGTCAAAATACACAATATTCTTCTGACACCACAATCGGTATGTGGGGTCTAAGTGGGCCTGGAGAAAGTCCCTGTGGAGGCAAGGATTCCAGTCCCACTAAGTCCAAGCCCTAGGATCCATGCCAGATGGTATCACGCCATGTCCCAAAAGGGTAAACGGTCCCTCTCCATTTCTTGCCACTGAGGGCCTCTTCCCTGTGTATGCCAGTAGAACAAAATATGGATCTGAGAAGCCACATAATACAGTTTGAGATCAGGATGGCTAAGACTTTCCTTGGCTTTAGGTTGCATGAGCATTCGGAATTGTATTCAGGGTCACTTTCTTTGCCATATGTAGTGGGAAATTGCTGTTTGCCACCGCTTCCAGTTGGCAGAAGGGACCAGCATAGGCACATTTTTAAATATCTACAAGAGTAAAGGCAGAACAACCTGTCTGATCAGGCTAAGAGGCAGTGTGTGCCATCTTAGTGAGTCTGCCACATTTGACCAGTCAGAGGGCCATAGTTGATGTCATACAGCCTGTAAGGTTGTGAGGTGAGTTTGATGCCAAGGTGTTTTATTTCAACAAGGTCCCACCTCAATGGGTACTGTCATCTTAATGCTGGGTTTGGGGTATAAAATAGAGGGAGAACCTCAGTTTTAGTTGTATTCAACTTACAAGCCGTGATGACGTCAAAGCTGTCCAAGATGCGAAAGACTACTGGGAGTGAGATCTCCGGGTCTGTCATACACAGGAGGACGTCATTCGCATACAGGTTCACTCGGTGTTCTCTTGCGTCGACCTTGATGCCTGAGAAGGCTGCATTCTCTCAAATGGCCTGTGTAAGAGACTCTGTATAGAGCGCAAACAGTAGTGGAGGCAGTGGGCAGCCCTATTGGATACCCCCTGCTTAGCTAGAAGGTTTGAGATATGGCCATTGACTTTCACAGAGGCCTGCGGGTACATGTATACCCTTTGAAGAGGGGTGACAGCATCCGCTAGGAAATCCATGCAGTCTAGTGTGGTAAATAGATGGTTGGGCCAGGACCCACCTATCAGATGCATTTGTCAGCTTCTAAACTGACTACGTTGGCAGGTGTAGCTTCTATAGGACTAGCGTAGCAAATGCAGCGTCATGCAGACATAGTCACCCATTTGCCTCGGCCAGACAAAATTGTTCTGATCCTGGTGAATAAGTACTGGCAGTAGCTGGTCCAGTCTTTCTGGCATTATGGCCATAAAGAACTTACAGTCCGCATTCATGAGCGATACAGGCCTGTAGGCCAAGCAGCACAGAGGGTCCTTTCTTGGTATTGGGGTTATCTATATGATGGCATAACACCTGGTGCTTGGGATGTCTCCTCTGGATAGAATCTCTTTACAGACCTGCAAAAGAGTAGGTAGCAAGTACTTCTGTTGATTTTTATAAAACTCTGTAATATCCTGTCAGGGCCTGGGGCCTTCAGCGACTTGGCCTTCCAGACATTCCCTTCTAGCTCAGATAACTGGATTGGCGCGATGAGCATCTCTGCCTGTGCAGGTGTCAGTTGTGAAAGGGTTAAAGGCAACAGGAAGGAATCTGTAGTCTCTGGGTAATGGGGCCTCTCAGGGGTATAGAGGGTATAGTAAAAGGCATGGAAGGTTTCAGTCTCCCTGAGCATGTGGCCAGTTTGCAGGTTAACAAAACAAAATGGTTATATTAAATGCACGCTGAGAACAGAGTTTAAAATTTACGTTTCGACCTTAGATCTTCTTCAGGAAGTATCTAAAAGAGAAAAAAAAAACAAGTTAGTGTAGGGTTGCAGGTTGGTCACCAGGGTCCTAGCTTTGTGCCTTTGCAGTTGGTGAGCTACTAGTCTGGTCACCCAAGAGCCCACCTCATAGTATTTGTCTTAAGTAGGCCAAGGCCATCTGTAAAATTACATTATCAGTTTCCTGATGTACCTTGTCCATTTGTCCTTTTACAGAACTGTCACTCTGTTTGTGGGCCTCTTACAGAAAATAAGTTCTAGGGACGTGGATGTGATGTAGTATCCACACATCTGGCAGAACCCTTTCCCCTTTGAGAATGGCAGGAAGGTCTTCAAGCTGGCTCCTCCGACCCACCCGGGTGGTATCCTCCTAGACACCGACCCATGACGTCAAATCTTCCTTTCTGTTGGAAGCATCAGGCTTCCTCCATCGCAGCTCTGCGCTAGATGTAGGCCCTAACTTTCAACAAACTTTGGTCTTCGAGCTTCACGTTTCGACTGTTTTGCTCTTTTTCCGTTATGGACTCTGGAGACCTGAAAACCAGTCCCGGTTTCAAGCGGAGTGCGATTTGCAGCCAGAAGATGTTGCACAACGACCTGCACTCCGTGTGCGTTTACTGCCTGGGTACGCAGCTCGACCCACAGGCTTTGTGGCCTGTGCTGTACCCTTCAGCCCTCTACCTTGGCGGATACGTTTGCCTCCTCCTGGGATGTCCGTATCAGTGGGACCCACCCCCACCCACCTGTTAAATCTAAAGATACCCACAAGGCGGTTTCCGCATCAGCAGGCTCGGCTGAGCAACTTGCCATTAGAGACCGTGGCCCAGCCTGTAGAGGGTGTTTCGTCCGTGTCCACTCTGATCCAGTGGGCATGGATGCCTCGTTTACTGGGGCTTTTCGGGACTTGTGCTAGTCCCTTCCGACTCTTGGGGAGGGCCCTTCCTGGTCGTCTGAGTGTTCGAAATGGGACTTCAAAGGCAAGAAGTTATGTTGTAGGTTGTGGGACTGGGAGTGATCTCAATTCTTCTGTACTTGCGCTTCTGCTGGCTTGACGGCTGTCAAGCTGTCTGCTTCAGCAGACGTTTCTGTCCAGGCCACTGGCTCTTTAGCGTCCCTGTCGGGCTTGTTGGCTAACAAATGGGTCAGCCAACCGATTGAGGTCTTTCTTGACCCGATGGACCCGTTGTCACTGGACAAGGGGAAGGACTCCCTCTCAAGGACCCCTGGTCCTGCTTGTTCTCTCCCAAGGGGTCAGCTCAGCCCACTGAGCTGGTTACCTCCTCTCAGGAGCCCAACCTTTTGGTGGTCCCAGGCACCCTTCGCCTGTCCCTGCATCACCTCTTATTACTGGTGTGATGGCGGTCAAGGTCCAGCTTGAGGTCCAGTGATTGCTGATGTAACTGTCCATCCCGCTCTTGACACTTGGTGAAGAGACACCAGCGATACTCCTCGGTACTGCTATGAGAATTCATGTGTCAACAGTGGCTACTCGGCACTGGCTGTATGCAGCTACCTGTGCCTCAGCCCACTCCAGCGCTTCTCTGACTGCCGCACCCTTGGCCCGAGCCAATCTGGTCAACACCAGTCCTTCCACCCATTTGGGTGGAACCCCTGCCTCCACAGCCCAGGGATGGTACTCCTCCTTAGACTGCACACTTGGCTTCAGGGCTCACGGTCAAGATCACCAAGGCCGACATACCTCACATAGTCAGTGGGGATACGGGGACTCGGCTGGTGTTCAGGGACTTCTCCATGCGTTCTCATCAGACCCCGGGCTTCAACCATGAAGTCCGGTGAGGATCTTTTGACGGAGCGGGAGCATGCATCCTTCGGTGCCCTGCTTCGCTTTATTTCTGAATCAGTGGGGATCCTGCTAGAACCTGTCCAGAAGCGGACTAGGTATCCCTGGACAGAAATCCTCAACAGGGATGACTCTCTGGGCGTCGCCTTCCCTGTTGCGGAGGCCATCCTTGGCCCCGCTTTGGAACTGTGGCAGCACCCTGCCTCTTGCACTGTGTCCATATGGTCCACAAGCATGCGGTGCCCTGTGTCCTTGTCGGGGTTCACCTACCACCCTTCGGCCGAGGGGTTGGTCAATGGCACCGTATTTAGGCAAACGAGTAATGTCAGAGATAATGATAAACCTCCTAACAAGGAGTCCATGAAGTTGGACCACATGGTCAAAAAGATCTCTGCAGCCTCGTCCCTGGGCCTTCGGCAGGCTAACTCGGCTGTTATGGCCAAGTTTGCCCATGCCTTGTTAGGTACCCTGGACCAGATTATTGTCCAGCTTCCAGCTGACCTGCAGCTTGCAGTCTTTGACCCAGGTGGCGCTGTTGATAAGCAGCAGCTCCAGACGGCCCTAGACATTAGTGACTTGTGTGCCAGGTCAGGTGGTCTCGGCAGTGACTGTGCACCGCAGGGCATGGCTGTGGATTTCGACTTTTACAGCCAATACCCAGCACAAACTGGCAGATTTTCCTTTTTTGGGCACCGACTTGTTCGGACCCAGCGTGGATGGCCATCTCACACACATTGAGAAGTCCAACGCCACTCTGGACTCCATCACATCCGCCCAGAAGGATGCCCAGGGCCAGAAACAGAGGAAAAGGCCCTTTCAGTTTCGGCCCTGCTTTGCTCCTGCAGCCAGACCACCTCAGTTCCCAGTAAGGCAACAGTAGGACTAGTGGCCTTGGCTGAAGCAAACCTCGTCCACCGCCTAGAAGTCTGGTGGGTGAGAGTCAGTTGCCCCCTCAGCTAGCCACGCTACTGTTTCCAAGCCTGCACAGTGACAGTTTTGGGGGGGGTGACTCTCTCCCGCCCGTCCTGTCCACCCCGGGACCTCCCATGGTTGTCGGCTCTGCCACTTCCCTTCTGCCTGGTTCGGTATTACTTCAGGTGGGTGTTCGAAGTTGTCAGACAAGGTCTGCCTCTGAAGTTCAAGGCTTTCCTGCCCAGCTGAGCCTGTGCCCCACGGGAGGATGTGGTGTCAGTAGACATGTTGTCTGCCTTTTCGGGAGAACATTGCCCAGCTCCTCCAGAAGATGGCAGTGGTTCGTGTCCTGGACGCCACAGCTGGTCCTGGTTTTGTTTTTTTTTTTTTTTTGTGTATTTATTCTCTCTCTCTCCCCTCAGCTCTGGTCTCTCGGGAGCACCAAGGAGTCATCCCTCTGCAGTCCGCCTTACCTGGACAGTCCTCCGTCGCCCATGTAGTCTCGGTTTACTCCCCGGGTGGGGATGAGGTGGGCCCCAACACCCCGAGCAGTCAGTAGCGTCAGTCGGGAGGGTGCCAGGCGGGCGGCCGCAGATTGAGGGCAAGCTCCATCTCCACCAGAGCTGAAGGGTATTTTCCCCTGTTTCTTGGGTAGTGGCTAGCGCCCTGACATCAAGGCATGGAACAGACGTCTGCCACTCCCCCGCCTCTACTCTACGTCGTCAGCACTTGCTGCATCTCCGACATCTGCCAGAGGGAAGCTGAGCACCAACTAGGGACCTCTGTCCCTCCTGGGAGAGGAGAGCAGTCCTCAGGATGCTCAATCCTCTCCCACCCCTGCCGACCCCCAGCAACCTGGGCTCGTTCCCGAACCCGGGTCGCCAGCGTGGTGCGAGGTGTGGCGTCCAGCGCCTCAACCCTCAGTGCCACCAGGCCGGCTTCCAGATATTTTCTGATTACAAAACGGATTTTTTGGGGGGAGGGGCGCTGGCTGGTGCCCCATACTGGATCTGCATAACTTCAATAAATTTCTGTGGCCATGCAAATTCTGGATGGTCACTGCGACTGATCATTCCGTACCTGATGCAGGAGATGTGATTCTCCTCCCTGGACCTCTAGGACACCTTTTTTCATGTTCCCATCCATCTGTCCCACCAGTGGTTTCTGCAGTTCTGCGCAGAAGTAGTCCTTTACGACTTCCAGGCCATGCCATTCAGCCTTTCCTTGGCCCCCACAGTCTTCACCAAGTGCATTGCAGTGGTGGCAGCATTCCTGTGGCGCCGAGGAGTCAGTGTGTCTGTGCCTGTACAACGGACTTATCGCCACTTCCTCCAGAGCAGAGGTGGAGTGGTCCAGGGACCTGGCCCTAGAGACTTGCTCGACCCTGGGCCAACTAGTCAGTGAGGCCAAATCAGAACTAAGTCCATTGCAGGCGATCCAGCTCATTGAGGCAGAGCTAGATTCCCGTCAGGCCATGGCCTGATTCCCAGTGGACAGGGCAGATGATCTTCCCTCCTTTACCCGATTATTTCCGTTTGGGCAATCGCGCCCTGCCTGGGACTTCCTTCGCCTGCTGGGGTACATGGCAGCTTGCACCAGTGTGATCCATAGGGCCCACTGGAGAATACCCTCCCTGCAGTGTGGGCTTGCCTGGTAGTGGTCTCAGCACCGCAGTCCCATTGACCAGCCTATCACAGTGACACAGCAGATGTGGGACTCCATGCAGTGGTGGCTACTTCCGGACCATCTTCAGGAAAGAGTCCTGTTTGTCCACCTGGACCCGTCGGCCCCTCTCACGACCAACTTATCTGTTGGGCTGGGGTGCCCATCTGGGGGATTACATAGTCCATAAGCTCTGGCCCCCCCCCCCCCCGAGTCCCAGTGTCATAGCAACTTGCTGCAGCTCTTTGTGCATTGCTACTAGCACTAATGGACTTTAATCCTCATATTCGGAGTCAGGTCATCCAGGTCCAGACAGACATGAAGACCGTGTACTACCTCAACAAGCAGGGCGGGACGCCTTCCCTCATATTGTGCCTGAAAGGTCTCCACATATGGACCCTTGTTCACAGCCTGGGCGCTGATCTTCTGGTGATTCATGTGGCCAGTGTGTCCATTCAGCTAGCGGATGCCCTCAGCCGGGTGGGTGAGCCATTCCATTAGTGGTCCCTTCACCAGGAGGTAGTCAGCCGCCTGTTCTCGCTGTGGGGCACTCCCTAGGTCGATCTGTTCACTTCTTGGGAGAACACCAAGCTGCAGTTGTTTTGTACCAGCTCCTTTCAGTGCAGGACACTGCTGCTGGGGGATGCCTTCACGAATCCCTGGACCCCATGCCTCATGTACTCCATCCCTCAGTTTCCCCTGATCGACAGGGTGTTCATCAAGGTGCGGAGGGACAAGACTTGGATGAACTTGGTGGTTCCAGACTGTCTACACCAGTTCTGGTACCCTGCTCTGCTCAGCCTCAGTAGCAGGCCCCCATGGTGTCTGCCTCTCCACCCTGACCTGCTTTTGTGCTCTCGGGAGGGCCCTCTACCTGGACCTTTGGTCCCTGCACCTGACGGCCTGGTTCCTGAGTGGCTAGAGTTCCAGGCTTTGGGTCTCTATCAAGGTCCTCCGTGTCCTCGAGGCCTCTCTGAAGCAGTCGACTCACCAGCACTACACCTTTAGATGGAAGTGTTTTTTCCATTATGTGTCAAGGCAAGGAGCTGGACACCTTGTCCTGCCCGAAGTAGAGCATTCTGGACTACCTGTGGGCCCCTCTACCAGTTGGGCCTCCAGTTGACCCTCAAGGTGCACCTGGCAGCCATCTCTGCATACCGGGTGCAGCTTTTCCTCTGGCATTTCTGTTCCCAGGGGTGTAAACTGAGGCCAGTGTAACTGCAATTTGCTAGTGGATACCCTGTACTATGTCTCCCCTCTTTGTCCCTGATGCCTTTATGTTCCTTACGGGGTTGCTATGAGGAATCTGGATGGCCATATTTCTACGTTTCCCCTTGGGAGTTCAGAGCTATATATCTTATTGAAACCAGTTTAACTTTCCACGTTCTGCAGCATCCAAGTGTGTCTCTTGCAGATATATCAGGCTGCTCCTTTCTGATGCTATGTAATACTTTTGCCCTCTTGATAGGGTAGTTTAACCCATTTACATTCGACAAGCACCAAACCGTTTCAGTTCCCATATTGTATTCCAGACCAAAAAAACACTTTCCACCCCCAGCAAGAGCAGTAACTAACTTCTGTGACCCAGAGAAACCTGATGTGTGCATTAAATCAGTGTATGGAAACTTTAATTATGTAAACTGTATGAACTATAAACAGATAGGAAAAGGAGGTGCAAAATGGGCATGCTGGAAACATAACTCAGCAGTTTTGGGCCTCCAAGATAGGCGTACACGGGTTGCCTGTGGTTGGGTAGCCTCTTCTACTTGTGGAGAGGCCACTACTCCTACTAGTGGAGAGGCCCCAGAAGTGTAACCACTCTATGGGAAGGGGTTATGTAGGGGTAGACTTTCAAAGTACGGGGTGGACTAGGCCCCCTTCCCTTTCCTAACCCTAATATGCATAATGGCCAACTGAGGCCTGGGTTGGAGAGTGACAGCAGTTCTAGAAAGGGAACAGAATGGGAGTGCCAGTTAGATCTCTGCCCTGAATTTAATCCATATCCTCCTTTCTGTCTGTATATTCTGTGCAACTGTTGCACATCACCGTACATTTAAGCTAACATGGGGTGTGCTCACAACAAGACCTAAAGTGAAAGTCCTTGTTTATTAAATAGGCAAAGTCCATAATCTGAGAAACAATATATAATATCCAGGACAAAAGGTTCTCTTTTGTGTGGAGGCTCGCACTCCCAGTCCTTTTGGCAAGAGGCCAGGGCTCAACTGGCCTCTGATCTAGACCATCAGCAGCAAAGGGCAGCCTCTGCACCGTCCCTCTCAAGGCCGACTCATGGGCCCATGCTGCCATCGACTCCCACCTTTCCTTGGAGAGGCAGTCTCACCATTCTTCCACTGTCCATGTCAGGGATACTGTCTCTTCCTAGAGCTGTCGCTGGAAAAAGCTCTTTCATCAGACACGGAGTTTGACCTTCCTTCGTCCGTTAGCTCTGGTTTTCATACCCCGTGGGATGAGCCACAACTGAGGGAGTCCCCTAGGTCTCCTCCCAAGGGTCCCTCCTTTTCGGAGCTCCTCAAAACGATCCAGGTGGCTCATGATTGGGCCACTGAAGAACAGGGCCCCAAGAGGAAAAGGCTGGCAGAGCATCTAGGTATGGCGGAATCTTCGCCTACGTCTCTTCCACCCTGGACCTTGTGTCCACTATTTGGCAGCACCCTTTTTTTGTCCTCTGTCTCCAAAAAGGCCGATAGGGTGTACCACTCCCCTGAAGGGGTCCCTTATTTGGCCTCTCACCCCGCAGCGGATGCATTCATCTTAGCGGCTGCCCAGGACCTCGGGATGTGTCCTAAATGCCTGTCCTCACCTCAGGATAAAGAATCTGGGCAGCTGGATCAGTTTGAGCGCAAGATTTATTCTTCGTCCACTTGCGTCCTCAGATCCCTTAATTATGTGGCACATATGGTCTCTTTCCAGAATGCCACTCTGGGCGAGTTGGAATCCAGGCTTGAGGTCATCCAGGATTCCAAGCTTAAGGCTGAGATAGCTAAAGCTGTGAGTACAGTTCGGATCGTCTGTCGTCATGCCCTCCGGGCCACCTATGACACTGTAGACTCGGTAGCTCGGTCTACAGCCACTACCGTCTTGTCTTCGCACATATTCGTAGCTCCGGATTTCTGGGCTGGCACAGAGCATCCAGTCCGCCATAATAGACACTCCTTTCAAGGAATTGGTTTTATTTGGTGGAGACACCAGGGACTTCCTTACGGAGCTCCAGGACAATGACATGACCATCGCTCCAGTCCACTCCCGGGTATCATGGGCTGGTGTTCAAGCGCCTTTTAGTCGGGTAGATGTATCAGATGAAGCAGGCTTCAGTCGAGATGCCGGACTAAACGAAGGACTCTGCGTCAGAGGGCTCCATCCCCGGTCGAATTTCATGGGCCTTCAGGAGGAACAGTGTCCTCTCATACCTCAGCCTCTTGGCTAGTGAGCTACCCCACTACCACTGCTTGACCCTCTGGTGAAACCAGTTGGGGACGGGGTTTTTTCTTCCACTTTTCAGGATGACAGGATTTACCCATGGCCCCATGGGTTCTCTCCATGTCTTACAAGAGGCCACTCCATACTTTCTTTGGTTTGAGTTTTCAGTTCTGACAGACCACTCAACTGCTGACCCTTTCCTGAGCATTTAATCAGGGGACTTTGTTTTGTTGCATACTCTGTACATCAGCAGCATTTTGCGCCCCCCCCCCCATTCTTTAATACCCTAGTGTAGGGTGTGGCTGTGTCCACGTGGTGGTGATCTGTGTCTGTGCTGTTACCAGACGCGCAGCAAGCCACTGCAAGTGGGAAGTTTAAGGAATTCTCCTTAAATGGCAGAGATGTTTTTCCACTACTTGTACTATACATACAAGTTGCTGGGATTTGTGAGGCAGTCATAAGAAGGTCTGTCTCTACTTCTCTGAGCCTTTTGGCCTGGTCATTGTTTCTAGGCGCAGGGCTGATTTGGTCTGGCGGCTCTTCTGGGCCCCCGGTCTTACTGCTCCTACTTTTCTTTTCTGTGGACCTTTCCTGCCTCCTGTGCTTCAGTCCTTGACTGGTTTTTGACTGCTTGGGATTCAGTCCTATATGTTATGACCTACTTCAGGAACCCTCTCGAAGTAAGATGGTACAGTTACGTAAGATCTTACCTTAACAGTTGATCTTCGAGAGAGGTTCCTGCAGTAGATCACCTTTTTCCCTCCTACCTTCCGCATCTGCTTTTCTTGAGCCTCATTTTTTGGGGCTGCAGGAGCTCACTCATTTTCTCCTGTCATACCTGGCTCTGGGTCTCTGGCAGGAGAACTGGAGGGTGGGCGCCAAACATTGATAGCTAGTTTTCTCCATGTGGTCCTGACGCCAGGAGGCACAGTCCTGTATGTTATGACCTACTGCAGGAACCTCTCTCGAAGATCTACTGTTAACGTGAGCGGCCTTGCTGGGAGTGGAAGCCCCCTTTTGCCCAGAGGCACCTGAAGAGCCCGAGTGCGAGCCAGATGGGTGGACCGACGCCTTCTTAGAAGCCTCCAAGGCGACCATCACGGGCCGGTCCCCAGGGGACATTACCTGGACCGGCGACTCAGCTGAATCAGAGTAGTGCTCGAGAAGAGGAATCGATCCCAGTGCTTCTCCTTGTCTTTCTTTTGCGGTGACCTCTGGTGAAGTTGAAGCCTGATGGCTTCTTCAGCTCCTTTATCGTGAAGGTAATTTTCTTTTTAAGGGTGTGGGCATCCAGGGACTGCTGCCTCCATCTGCAGGTGGCAGCGTTGAATTTCAGGCAATGCTGGCACTTCTCCACAGGGTGATCCGGGCCCAGACAGAAGAGGCACTGGGAGTGGTCGTCCTTGTGCGGGAGTTGGGCGCCGCACGAGTCACACACATTTTTTTGCTTGGAGGGTGTAGGGGACGACATACACCACCGAAATATCTGACAAAATTTGAACAAATCGAAGGAAAAAACGATGGTATAACTACCGACGACAGACTGATGAGCAGTTGAACTTAACCACAAGACGCATACACAGCTAACAGCAGGAAAGAACTGGAAGATGGGTGTGGGGGACCGCCCCTTTATCCTGACGTCGCTTGACGTGTCGGTCACCTGACGTGGGGCGGTCCCGCCGAGAGACTGCTTAGCTAGAATTTTTTCCGTGGGGTCCTGATTCCTGCCGGCTTCAGTCCTATATGTAATTATCTACTGCAAGAGCCTCTCTTGAAGATCTACTGTTACAGTAAGTTCTTACGTAACTGTACTTTCCCCCCTGCCCCTTTGCAGGGACTTGCTGGCACAGGCTCAGGGGACCCTGGTCCTTATAGACCTCAAGTCCTTCCATTTGCACACATGGTTTCTGAGGATATAGCCATTGCCCGCCTTGGGGTGTCTCAGAAGGTGGCTGATGTCCTGATGGCTGCCAGGAAACTGTCCACCAGGACCACTTGCTCCTCAATGAAGTGGAATTGCATTGCTATATGGGCTGCTTCCCATCTTCAGGACCCTTTCACTTGTCCGGTCAACCAAGTTCTCGAGTATCTCCTGTCCTCTTCAGATGCAGAACTTCAGTATTCATCTATTAAGGTTCAACTGTCTGCTACTTCAGCCTTTTATTTATATATATATAGTTGTGTGTGTGTGTGTGTATATATTATATGTGTGTGTGTGTGTATATATAATATATATATATATGTGTGTGTATATATATACACACACACACACACACGTAGATATCTATATACGTACACACACACACCCCCCAGACCTGCGGCACTCCACTTTTCGGGAGACATCATCTGCCTTATCAGTTCCTGGAGTGGTCCATCCCCCATGGAGCCTTGGTTCAACCCCCTCCCCCCAGTGCAGTTGAGGTGGGGCCCGTACTTCCTTCATTAAAAGCATTGGGGATCGGGGCTGGAGCTCCACCTACCGGAGGTGCCGCCAACCATTTTTTTTTCTCCTTTTCTTCTCTGTATGGTGCGCGCCCTAATGTCAAGACGCTACATGCAGACGTCCAACACACAGCTCCCACCAGTCCCTCCTGCAAGCTGCAGGACTTTCTGTACCTCTGGCCTTCGCCGCGGGTCAGGCAAGCTGGGACCTTGGTCCCCGGAGAAGGTGAGCTATCCTGGGGCGGCTCAAGCCTTCTCCCTGGCCATCCTCCAACAACCCGAGTCGGCTCCTGAACCCGGGTCACCAGTGTCGCAAGCAGAAATCCAATAGTTCAGCCTTTTATGTGCCTATTGATGGCTGTACGGTGGCCCAGTTGGATGTGGCCCGTACTTTTCTGAGAGGCATCCTACACTTGAAGCTTCCTATCCGGAATTAGGTCCCAGCTTGGGACCTCAGTTTTGTGCGCGAGAAGCTGACCCTGCCTCCGTTTGAGCCAGCAGCGTCTTGCGAGCTGTGCTTTCTGTCATGGAAAGCATTATTTGTAGTTGCTATTACTTCTGCTTGAAGAATTTCAGAGCTACAGGCCCTCATGTGTGAGCAGCCTTATTTGATTTTTCATAAAGACAGGGTCTTTTTGCGCTCGAATCCTACATTTCTTCCTAAGGTGTGGTGTCAGAATTTACTCTGAATAAGTCTCTCCACCTGCCTGTTTATTTTCCAGAACATACTAATCCACGGGAAGCATTGCTCCATACTTTGGATGTGCATAGAATTCTCCGGTACTATACACACGGTACTAAAGACTGCAGAAAGTCCTCTCAGTAGTTTCTTTTGCCCCTGGCAGAAAGGGTGCTCCAGTATCTAAACAGTGCTTATCCAAATGGTTGGCCAACTGTATAATTTTTTTTTTTTTGTTTATAGGACTTATAGTAAGGAACTTCCTGGTGTGATTCATGTCCATTCAGCGAGAGGCATGGCCACTTCTGTTGCTGTTTCAGGAATATGTCAGGTGCAGAAACTTGTGCTGCTGCCACTTGGAGTATTGTCCACACTTTCACCATGTATGAGCACCAGCTGGCTGAGACTGAATCCGGCAAGACAGAAGTGTTGGTAGTAGACCCGGGTCATCTGGGGGTGGGTTTGGGGGCTGGGCAGGCATCAGGCTTATGGCTTGATGGCATCGAGCTCACCACCTCAGACAGGGTGCGTAACCTGGGTGTTATTTTTGATGACGGCCTGACCCAAAAATCTCAGGTGTTGGCCATTGTCAGAGCCTCATTTTACCATCTGAGGAATATCGCCTGGGTGAAACACCTGGTTCCTCCGGATTAGCTGCCAATATTGGTCCACACCTCCATAACCACCCGTCTTGACTACTGCGATGCCCTCTACCTAAGGCTTCCTGGGGTTGATATCTGCTGCTTGCAGCTAGTGCAGAACGTGGCGGCCAGGCTTTTGACTGGCACATCTAGAGCCAGTCACATTATGCCTGTGCTGCATGGACTGCACTGGCTGCCTGTTTAGTGGCGGATCACCTTTAAGGTTGGCTTGCTGACGTTTAAAGCCCTACACGAACAGGGACCCGGCTACCTGCAAGACCACCCTGACTCCTACTCCGCCCGGATCCACCGACAAGGGATTGCTAGAGATTCCCAGGGTTGATATTAAAACCATCTGGTGCCCGTACTATTTCTTTTGCGTCCCTTCCCCTGTGGAATTCTCTGCCTCGTCTGTTAAGAGAGTGCCTGACCATCTAAAGATTTAAATCTGAGTTTAAAACATGTCTTTTTAATCTAGCATTCCCAGATGAATTTTAAGTTAAACTGATGTATTGCTATGTTTTAGTATAATTTAAATTGTGTGTGTTGTCTTTTAATTGTAAGCTCCTTGGTTTTGGAAAGACGCAATATAAAGATTTACTTACTTACCAAGCACTATAGTCTGAACGTTGCCTCCAGAAGAAGGGCAGGCTTTGGCCTAGCTGTTCTTCAGGGCCTTCTTTCTTAGGCCTCTGGGCTCCTGCCAACCAGACCTCCTTCTGCTGAGCACTGCTTGGGACTCATTCCATACTTGTGACCTGATGACAGAGATGTCCCTGAAGAAGATAGAACAGTTACGTAAGAACTTACCATAACAGTAAATCTTAAAGGGAATCTCCCTCATCAGGTCATGCCATCCCGTCCTTTACCCTCTCTTCACTCTCCCTCTTCTCTCTCTCCAGCTTGACTGCCTGGTTGCTCCAGCCTTTTTGCTAGCTGGGCACCTTCTCTTTCCTTGATTTCCTGGTGGGACTCCTGTCTCCTATGGCCTCCGGCTAGGGAAAGAACTGAAGAGGGAGTGGGGCCACCCATACTTAATATAGGGCTGTGACGTCTGAACCTGATGTCGGCATAGGCAGCCCCTGCTAGACTGCTGAAAGATTCTGTAGGATCCTGGTGCCTGACTGGTAAGTTCCATTGGAGTGACCTGAGGACAGAGATTCCCTCGAAGATCTGTTACCATAAGTTCTTGCGTACAGTAACTCTTCTTTCCCATTCTCTCTCTCTGTTCCTTCTAGAAAATCTACTGTTGATCGATGTACTTTTTCTTACCAATTTCTAAAACTTTGGGCCTCCCTTCCCCTTTCAGTTCAATCTGCCTCTTCTCCTTCCTCCCTAAAGTCTCTTTTTTTATGACTTTTGTTATCCTACCTGCAGCTGTCTGTGTCCCTTTCCTCTTCTTTCTCCCCCTCACTAGTTTTGCCCTGTTTATGCTTTTACATTATTTTTCACTTCTTTACAAATAAGAGTTGTTTTTTTACTTGCATTCATTTACTGTTTGCCTCCAGTATTTATGGTTGTTTCTCATATTACTATATTATTGTATTTGACTTCTTATTTTTAGTAGTTTTATTGTTTAGCTTTCTCCCTCTCTCCTTTCCCCAATGACGCATCTGGAAATGAGCTGTTATCAGCTCATTGTCTCTTTTCTGGTTAAACTTTTAAATAAAAGGAAAAGGAAGACTGCCAGAGTATGAATTTGCAACATAAAAACATAGAAGTTGGCGGCAGATAAGGAACGCAAGGCCCATCCAGTCTGCCCATTTCTTAAATTTCTACCTTATGAATGTGCCATCGGCTTTTGCTCTGTCAATGGCCTATCTATTCGTACTCCCCTGTAGTGCTCCCTTATGCCTATCCCATGCCTGTTTGAAGCCCTGCACTGTATTCATATCCACCACTTCTTGAGATAGGTCGTTCCATGCATCCACCACCCTTTTTGTGAAAAAGAACTTCCTCACATTACCCCTTAATTGGCTTCCCTCTAGTCTCATGCTGTGTCCTCTTGTCCTGCTATTTTTCTTATATTGAAACATGTTAGACTCTTTCACCTTGTTAATGCGCTTAAGATGTTTTAATGTTTCGATTATATCACCTCTCTCCATCCTTTGCTCTAGGATATACATATTGAGCTCCATTAATCTGTCCTCATATGTTTTCTGATGCAGTCCCTGCACCATTTTGGTTGCCATTCTCTGGACTGACTCAGTTTGATTACTGTCCTTGTGAAGGTGTGGCCTCCAGTACTGCCTATAGTACTCCAGATGGGGCCTCACCAGTGTCTTGTAAAGAGGGATTATTACCCCCCCCCCCTTCCAACTTGATACCCTTACTAATATACCCCAGCATCCCTCTAGCCTTACCTACTGCTTTAGTGGTCTGCTTGGATGATTTCAGGTCATCGGTGATGATGACACCAGGTCTCTTTCTTCCGTCCCCTGTAACTGCCAGCAACTCTCCTCCCAACCTATAGGTGGCTTCAGGGTTTCTTTTCCCTATGTGCATGATCTTGCACTTCTTTGTGTTAAACCTCAGTTGCCACTCTTCCGACCATTTTACTAGTTTATCCAGATCTCTTCTCATTCTGCCCACCCCATCTGGATCATCTACTCTGTTGCACATCTTGGTGTCGTCTGCAAACAGACAAACCTTACCCTCCAGTCCATCTGCAATGTCACTGATGAAGATTTTGAAGAGGACTGGCCCCAGGACTGATCCCTGAGGTACCCCACTTGTGACTTGCATCTCTTCTCACTGTATACCATTTACCACCACTCTCTCTCTTCTGCCCATCAACCAGCTTGCCACCCAGTTGACCAACTTCTGACTCACTCCGAGCCTACCCAGCTTATTAATCAATCTTCTATGTGGAACAGTATTGAAAGCTTTGCTGAAGTCAATGTAGGTGACATCAACTGCTCCCCCTTGGGCTACCACTCTGATTACCCAGTCAAAGAAATCTATGAAATTAGTTAGACAGGACCTTCCTTTTGTAAATCTATGCTGTCTTGGATCCTGTGCTCCTATGGATTCCAGGTGTTGCACTATCCTTTCCTAAATGAGTGCCTCCATAATCTTGCCCACTACTGAGGTAAGACTGACTGGTCTGTAGTTCCCTGCCTCCTCCCTGCTACCACTCTTTGTGGAACAGAATCACATGAGCCCTTCTCCACTCTTCTGGGACCTCTCCTGTGCTCAGAGACTCACTGAACAGTTCTGCTGATTCCACCCTTAGTTCCTTTAGTACCCTGGAATGTATACCATCAGGTCCCATTGCCTTGTCCAGACTGCTGAGAAGAGGCAGATTGAATTGAAAGGGGAAAGGAGGCCCAAAGTTTTAGAAATCGGTAAGAAAAAGATCGATCAGCAGCAGATTTTCTAGAAGGAACAGAGAGAAAATGGGAAAGAACAGTTGCTGTATGTAACTGTTTGCACCGTATGCCACTCCTAGAACTATGGTAACCCTCATTTCAGACCCCAGGAATCCCTCATTATGCTTAACTAATGCATTCAGCCTCCTGTGTTGAATTGCCCCCGAAAGATTGGAACTTGTCTAAATGATGGAATTAATCATTGGCTTGTACCGCAGTTCAGACTGCTGCCCCTAGGTGCTGCTACATTATGAACCATTCAGATTAATTTCTCCGCCTGCCTAGTAAAGACACCTCGGAGAGCTGTCCTCAGCATGTCTGACTTTATTTTCCATGGAAAAAACTAACTTCTAGTTTTAATAAATTAGGTAAACACGGCCCCTAGTAGCATTTTCAGGTTGGTTAGTTTAGTTTTATTGCATCTTTTCTCAGTTCCTCAGTGGTTCCAGGGAACTGAGGGTAACCGCCTCATCGGTTTTTACCACATTTTTTTCTTTCAGACCTTATAACGTTTCAGTTCTTGTTCCTGGGGACTGTAGCGTTTTTCCTCAAAAGTCGTATTGTGTTAAGTGGGTTTTCCTCCTTTTAAGGAACCGAGCGCTTTTCTTAATTCCCTGTTGTTAAACCTTTATTGGGACCCAGGCGCTTTTTTTTTGCTTGAGTGTTTGTAGTTCTAGAGAACCGACCACAAGTGTTTATTTCTTTATGGGCTTTTTTTTTTTTTGCGTGTTTTCTGGCAATTAGCATGTCTGAGAAACCCAAAAAGAAAACAGCACTAACAGGTTTTAAAAATGTTCTAAAGTGTGGGCAGATCATTGCCAAGGCAGATAGGCACGATCTTTGCCTGGTGTTTCTCAGTCCTAGGCACATATTTGCGAACTGTGAGGTCTGCAATACTTTTTGCCCCAAGACAGTAAAAAAGAGGGCAAAAAGGCATCAAGAAATGGCTTTTCCTGCTTCTCCTTCACCGAAGCCAGCTGAAGAGACCTCATCCTCTCATTCTAAAAAGGATAGGCCTAAGGAGTCTTTGGATCCCAAACCCATGGACAAAGGTGAGGTCTCAAAAGCCAAGAGTGCCTGTGGAACCGGCAACAGAACCGGTTCCCGCCAAAAGGAAGCATAAGGAAAAACATGTCACTGCACCGCCTGCTGAAAAAGCAAAGGAGCTCTCAGCAAACAAACCAAGCATGCCCTCTATGTAGGACATTGCCAAAGCACAGCAGATGTTGCAGGTCCTTCAGGCTATCAGTTCCCTTGTCCCACCCCACGCCATTCCCCCAGTTCTTCCTTCAGCTCCCCCCAGCCAGGAACCGGAGTTTCTGTATGAGGAAGGAGACCCAGTCGAGCCTGAAGTCTCCCCAGAGCAGGACTTCGGTTCCCCACCACGAGGACATGAGGATTACTCTTCTCACTATGCCTTTGTGAGACAAATGGTGCTATCCTCGCTCTTGCCACACAAGAGGGTGAAAGATGAAGATGAGGCCGAGATTTTGGATATGATTGGACTAGTCCCCACAAAAAGGCTGTTGCTCTCTATCCACAAGTCACTAAAAAAGGCTAACCTCAAGATTCTGCAGACCCCCAAGTCCATACCAAGGGTCAATAAGAGACAATCAGCTTGACAGGACAAATTCTGTCCATCCTGGCCATGAGGGTGTGGTACAGGCAGCTGCCTGCGATTAGGCTAGGGAACCTTTGTCCTTTCACCCTCCTGACAAGTACTCCAAGAAACTGGACAGTATGGGGAAAAAGGGGTACCTGGCAGCTTGCTGCCTCCTCAGACAAGCTAGTTACATGGCCTATACAGCACCGTACCAGAGGGCGCTCTGGTCATCTGTTCTGGCCATGAGTGATAAGAACACTAGGGATGTGGCAGTTGACCTGGCTGGAATAGTCTTAGATGCCACTAAGTATCAGTTTCATATGGCAGTGGATGCCAGTGATGCAGCTTGCAGGTTCATGGCCCTTGCCATCTCCATAAGGAGATTTGCTTGGCTCAGGGCTACTAACCTGTCCCAGGACACCCAGGCTAAGGCCATGAACTTCCCCAGTGAGAACAACTCTGTGTTCAGGGATAAAACGGAGGCCTAGATGAAGACGGTGGAGGGGTATAAGACCACCTAAAGGAGCAACTCTGCTTGGGACGAGCCTTCTACATCCTACAGGACTCAAGGTAGTGGAGGCAGGGGTAGAAGCCCTTACACTAGACCCTTCTTTCAAACCCAAGCAGTACCAGACTACCAGCAACCCAGGGGTTACGTCAGGGGTAGGGGCAGAAGGTCCACAAGGAGGGCTGATCCAGCACCCCAGGCCTAGTCCCAGCCCAAACAGAACCTCTGATGTGTTCACACAGGTTGCCTCCCCACACCCAGTAGGAGGCAGGTTGGCTCATTTCCTCCAAGCATGGCAGGTGCTCACAACAGACAATTGGGTCTTGGAAGTAGTGAGTCAGGGCCTGTCTCTAAGCTTCAAAATGTTTCCCAGACTACAGAGCAGGTATTTCAGCCCGGCAACCTCATCAGAAAAGACTCTTGGAATTAGAAGAGCTCACTTCGAGATGGAGCTTTTGCAGCAGGTAACACTATTGCATATGGCACCAGGCACTAGGACACCACGGAAAACTTTCTAGGTAGCGGTCTGTGACAGGGGCCCGACATCCAACATGGTATAAAGGGGGCAGTCCCCCGGCACCACCTCAGTCCCGCCCCTGCCGGTGACCAATGCATATCGGCTCCATGGACACCACCTGCTTCCAACCACCATTTTTCATGCTTCACGCAGTTTTTGTTTTCTACCATTTCACGCATTCGTGTATGTTTTCCCAGCCATCTTCAACAACAGAGAGGCGAAAATCGAAGTGTGCATTTGGGAAGCGGATCCCGGCGAAGGACGGCCATTCAGCCTGCCTGCTTTGCCTAGGCCCTAACCATAGGCTTTGCCCGCACTGCCAAGGCTTCAGCCAGAGGATCCACATCCGCCACCTGAATACTTTCAAAGCATACGGCCTAGAATAACAAGTGGCCGCCATGCAGAAGGCCCTGTAGGGGCGCAACTCATCCTCTTCCTCAGCGAAGTACTCTTCCCCCAGAGAGAAGAGAAGAGATCGAGTGGGAAACATCACCACAAGGACAAAGATCGGTCCAGGTCAGAGTCCCGTCCTGAGTCCCTTCCTAAGACTTCAGAGTCTTCGGGCTTGAGGTCACATTCAGTCCCCCTGGGCTCACTGGCTCTCCCAGGGTTACAAGTAAGGAAGCCTCCCGCCTCCTCCCAGGTGCATGGCAGGTAGTCTTCCAGGCTCGGCCTTTCTCAAGGCCCCAATGTCCCTGGCTCACCAGCCCCACAAGCAGTTGCTAGGGTCTCAGACAGCAGGACAGGTGCTTTCCACACCTGGCGACTGGTCACAGCCTGCCGCTTGTAAGAGCTCAGCTTCTGGGACATCCGACAAGGCGTCTGGGTCGGATGTCTCTAGGAGGCATCTGGATAGCGAGCATCGGGTTAAGCACCACTCTGCTTCCAGGCGGTCTTCGGCTGAGGCTATGGACTGTCGTACGGCCTCGTCACATTCCAACCCCAATGTGGAGCCGGATCAGATGCCACCACATGAAGAGCCATGTGCTCCACACGGCCCGACTACTGACCAGACCCCAGGGGATCTGACTCTAGGCTAGGGCGACAAAAACCAGGCGCCACCCCCTCCGCCTTTCCCTCCTCCTAGGGAGCCTGATGACCTGACGTCTGAGCACCCGACACTGGAGGATACCGCATTGCAAAAGCTGATGCCAGATAAGGGTATGCCGCAGGACCTGACGCCAGGGAACAGTGTACCACAGGGCCAAACGCCAGGGACACCTAATGTCCCTAACCTAATGCCAGCCCCCCAACCATGCCCAGTCGTGCCTTTGGCAGAGGTTGGGGCCTTGTTGAGCAGTTGGTGGAACACTATTAAAGGGGACCTGTTACCTAGGCCGCTGGAGCCCGTTCCCATCCCCACTGGGATACCGGCCCCAGCTCCGCCTAGACAGCCTTCCCACTCAACACCTGACCATCCACCATCAGGGGGATGATGACCAGGGCTCACCCGTATGTTGGAGGCATAATCTGCACCCGTCGTCTCGATCCTCCTCCAGAGGCCAGCCTTATACCTCTTCGGGAGGTTCATTGGGGGTTCCTCCTCTTATGACTCCTCAGAGGACGACCTTCCCCGGACCATAGAAGGGACTCTCCTGGGTCACCTCCAGATGATCCCTTGTTCCTGGATATCATGAGACATATCCAATTCCTGAACCAGTGGGAGTCAGAGGAATTGGAACCAGAGACGTCGCTTGGCCAGATTCTTGGGATCCACAGACCCAAAGCCTTTGGTCGTACCGCCCCTAGTGGAGCCTTTCCAGAATGTCACAGAAGTAGCCTGGAAACACCCTTCCACAACATTAGCAATCCCTAAGAAGGCTGACCAATTATATAGGACGCCATGGGGAGAACCTCACCTGAGCAAGCAGCCTTAAGCGGATTCTATGATCCTTACAGCTGCCCATGGTGGGGCTCAGCAACTGAAGCACATGAGCTCCCAATGTCCAGACAAGGAATCTAAGAAGTTGGACCATCTGGGCCGTAAAGTATATTAATCGGCCACATGTACGATCAGGTCACTTAATTTTTGGGCCCATATGGTCATGTACCAAAAATCACTTTGGAATAAGGCCATGGACCTGGCCAAGGCCCAGCCAGACTCTGGCAGTAAGTCCAAATTAATGGCAGTGCTCCAGTCAAGGGCTGACGGGAAGCATGTTCTCAGATGCTCATACGACTCTGCAGACACTGCCACCACTGGCGTATGTCTTGAGACGCCACTCCTGGCTTCGTATCTCAGGATTCTGCCAGGATCTTAAAGATGCAATCCTTGGCACACCTTTTCAGGGCCCGGTCCTTTTCGGACAAGAGATGGAAAAGCTAATCGCGGGTCTACAGGATTCATCGAAGGTGGTCTCAGCAGTACACAAAATGTACAAATCCGAGCTGGCTGCACCCGGGCGCCGACATTTTCATAAGCAACAGGGTTGGTAAGGAAGGAAGCAGCAACACAGAGGGGGGGTTTCAAGAGAAAGGGTACCCCCCCTGTTTATAGGAATCCAGGGACCCAAGAGCACCAGAGCTCCCTTGCCCACCGCTTTGACCTGACTTCCTGCCTGCCCCCCCCCCCACCTCCTCAGACAGAGTTGCAGGGGGAGGCAGCAGGCAGTATATTCTCCCTCTACCTCAGCGGCTGGTCCAACATCACCACGTATGAGTGGGTACTTCAGATGATGGAGCAGGGTTATGCACTAGAATTTACGGCAATCTTTCCAGGCAACCCACCAGTGCCCTCCCACTGCTCCCCATCTCATACAGGGCTTCTCAGAGCAGAAATCCAAACCCTCATAGTCAAGAGAGCAATCCAGGCTATACCTCTCACAGTGAGGACAGGGATACTATTCCCACTTTTTCCTTGTCCCGAAGAAGACAGGGGACCTTCGTCCCACCCTGGACCTCAGCCAACTGAACACTTTCATTGAATACAAAAGGTTCAGAATGGTGACACTCCCAGGATTGCTTCCAGTGCTTCACCAAGGGGATTGGCTCTGCTCCATGAACATGAAGAACACCTACATGCATATAAAGATCCTGCCGTCCCACAGAAAGTACCTCCGCTTCACCTTCCTGGAAGAGCACTGTCAGTTCAGAGCATTGCCATTCAGCCTTTCTTTGGCACCCAGGGTGTTCACCAAGTGCCTGGCAGTAGTGGCAGCAGCTGTCTGGAGGCAGGGGCATTATGTCTACCCCTACCTCGATGACTGGTTTCTAACAGTTCCCACAAGAGATCAACTATGTCTCTCTTTGGCAGACTCCTTTCGCCTGTTCCAGAATCTGGGGGTCACTCTAAACCTAGCCAAGTCATCCCCCCCAGCCTACGCAGAGATTACAGTATATAGGGACCAAGCGAGGGCCTTCCTCCCCTCAGACAAGGCAGATCGACTAAGGGTGCTGGCTTGGAGATTAGCGTCCACAAATCAAGTTCCAGCAAGAACAGTTCTGCAGCTGCTAGGCCACATGGCAGCCACCATAATCACTGTTCCCTTAGCTCATCTGCATATGAGGGTTCTGCAGTGGAACCTCAGGATTCAGTGGGACCAGAGCCTAGACGATCTCGAACAGCCAGTCTGAGTCTCCAAGGCAGTAAGTCAGATTCTGGAGTGGTGGCTCACCCCCTCCCAGTTAAAATCTGGGGCTCCCTCCCTGAGTCCCAGTCCTCAACAAATCCTGACAACAGATACATCAGGACTAGGATGGGGGGCACACTTCGGAGTCCACCAGACAAGAAGGTCTTGGACCCCTGTGGAATGAGACCTCCACATGAATGTGTTGGGAGATGAGAGCTGTTCTTTACGCCCTACAGGTGTTCCAGTCGATTCTCCTGCCAAGGCCTCTACTGATCCAGTTAGACAAACATGCCAGTGGTCTTCTACGTCAACAAGCAAGGGGACACACACTTGTACCCCCTCTGTAGAGAGGCCATGAGGATATGGTACTGGGCAGTGGAGCACAACCAGGAACTGACAGCAGCTCACGTTCCAGGGGTTTAAAACACCCTAGCCAACAGCCTCAGCCGCTCTCGGTCTCAGACTCACTAATGGGAGCTGCAAGAAATAGTAGACCTTTTCGGAAAATGGGGCCTTCCAGAACTGGACTTTTTTGCATCCCCACACAATGCCAAACTGTCCAATTTCTGCTTGCTAAATTCAGGGCCTGGTGTTTTCTGGCGAGGCGCTTTGTCCCTCTCCTGGGCAGGGAGGTTTCTGTATGCCTTTCCTCTGATTCAGAGTGTGTTGCTCAAACTTCAAGCAGAACAGGCGACCATGATCCTCATTGTGCCATTCTGGCCTTGACAGATCTGGTTCCCACTGCTTCAACAGCTGGCATTGGAACCCCAGTTCCCTTGGCCCTGTTCCCTTGGTTACTCTCGCAGGAACAGGGAACCGTAGTGCACATGAATCTTCAGTCACTGCATCTGCATGCATGGCTCCTGCAGACTTAATAAGAGATATGGGGCATCTTCCAAGGGTAGCGAAGGTTATTGTGGCCGCTAGGAAACCTTCAACTAGGGCCACATGTGCCATGAAATGGAAACATTTCTGCCTGTGGGTGTCTTCCCGTGTCCTAGATCCTTTTACATGCCTGGTAAATTCTGTATTGGAATACCTTCTTTCCCTGTCTGACAAGGGTCATAGCTACTCGTCCATAAAAGTACGCCTTTCTGCACGGTCAGCCTATCATGTGCCTATGGAGGGCAGGACTGTGGCGCAGTTGGACTTTTCTACGTGGCATCACGAACATCAAGCTTCCCAGGAAGGAACCTATTCTGTCTCCTCCCCCGCACCCGTATAGTCCTTTTTGTTTGTTAGAAAAACTTACGTTGCCTCCCTTTGAGCCAGCCTCAAGTTGTGAGCTACGCTTCCTGTCATGGAAAGCATTATTTTTGGTTACAGTTAGATCTGCTCAGAGGATTTCCGAGCTTCATTCTGTGATGTGTAAAGAGCCTTAGTTGATCTTTCACAGGGACAGGGTATCCTTGCGCACCAATCCCAAGTTTCTTCCAAAGGTAATATCTGAGATTACTCTTAGCCAGGACATTCAGCTTCCAGTTTACTACCCAGAGTACTCAAAGGGGAGGCCCTGTTGCATACTCTGGATGTTCATAGAGTTCTTCGTTTCTGCATAGATTGTACCCAATCTTACAGAAAGAAAGGAAGACCAGTTTGCCTCCTTTACCCAGTGGATGTTAGAGGCACCAGTGACTAAACAGACTTTGGCCAAATGGTTGGTCAGTTGCATAGTGTTCTGTTACCAGAAGTACGACAAACCTTTACTGGGATCGGTTAAAAATCATTCTAGTAGGGGTGTTGCCACTTCCTCTGCATCCCTAAGGAATGTCTTAGCGGCAGATCTCTGCAGCTGCTACCTGGAGTTCAGTCCATACCTTCGTAAAACATTACAGTCTGGGCATAGCTTCAAGGAGGAGAGCAGGCTTTGGCTTAACAGTTCTCCAAGGACTACTCTCTTATTGAGTACCAGTGGTTTGCTTCTTTGCATTACCACCACCCTTCTGACCTGGATTTTATCCTTGTACTGCTTGGGACTCGGTCCTAATGGTGTTACCTGCTGCAAGAGCTGTATCTCGAAGTGAGATAGTACAGTTACGTAAGAACTTACTGTAACAGTAGATCTTCGAGAAGAGCTCTTGCAGCAGATGCTTTCCTTCCCTTCTACCCCCGGGGTTATGTTACTATAGATCTTACTTCGAGAGGGCTCTTGCAATAGATGCTCACAAGTAGGACTAAGCCGCCAGGGGTTGGGACCACACGGAAAAATTCTAGCTAGCAAGTGTCTGGCGGAGACCACCCCCTGATGTCACATGATGGATGTTAGCGTGACGCTATATAAGGAGCGGTCCCCACGCCCACCTTCCAGTTCTTTCCCGCCGTCACCCTGTGCACGTCGGACCTCTTGGAAGAATGCTGCTACTGTCGACACCATCTTGGATGAATATTATTCGGATAGCTTTCTATTGATCCATATATTTCTCGTTTTTGTTTAACAAAAATCGTCGTGTATGTTGTCTCCAGTGCCTTCAGAATCGCATAAGAACAAGTGCAACTCCTGTGGAACTCGGCTCCCTCACAGGGACGGCCATTCCCTCTGCCTTTTTTGGCGTGGGTCCAGCCCGTAAGGTGGAAGGGTGCGAGCATTGCCAGAAGTTTAATGCGGCCACACGTAAACGTAGGCAACAGTCCCTGGAAGCCCATCTTTTAAAAGAAAAAATGGACAATATTGAGAAGGAGCTGAAGAAACTCAGGCAATCGTTGTCCTCTCCGGAGGGCCACCATAAGGAGGAGGACAAGGTGAGAGATCGGGACCGGGAAGGGTCCCCAGCCATTCCACCGCCTCCTGCTGGAGTTGCAGCCTTTAAGGTAACATCCCTTCCGGGGGATTCACCTTCAGCAATTGCTTTGGTGGCTACCAAAGGGCCGTCGACCCACCCGTCTGGCCCTGGATCAGGCCCATCGGGAGCCTCCCAAGATCAGGAAGCACCCACCTCCTCTACAGCCTCCAAGATTTCAAGGCCTAGTGCTACGAGTGGGACCGGTAAGTCGAGTTCCGGCTCTGCCGATTCTCACGCGGCTGTGGCTGCTCAGCCTCAGATCCTCTATCAGGCCCCAATAACAGGCCTGACAAAGAGATGACGGCACAGCTGACGTTAGATACGCAGTTGACAAAGGACAATACTCCTTTCTCTCCCTTACCGCCGGCAGAAGCGGTACCTTCTGCTTCCCCTGCGGGGGATGTGGAGGCAGAAGATCACCCGCCGACAGGGGGTCTCTTCACCTCCTCCACCGGTGCCTCAGACGCAAGAGCCAGCGCCGGACTAGACGATGGTCCCTCCGACCTCCTCAGGTGATTCAGTCCCGCAAGGCCCTCCGTTGGGTCTGATACCAGGACCTTCTGGACCCTCTCGCCTGCCTCTTTCATCGAGGCCTTCGGAGCACCCCGTGGGATGCTGTACAGGCCTGATGATTCCTCCGGCAGGGATTTCGGGCCTTCTGTCAGGACCACCTGGAAATCCTTACGGACATCCATCGCCAGGCTATCCTCCTCAGTACCCAATGCCGGGCTACTCTCAGTCGGGCTTTAACTACCCCTACTACGGGTACACTAGCTACGGGTTTAATAACCCTCCACCCCGGCCTCAAGTGGACCTTAAGAACTGGTGGGCAGAAGCAAAGTCACAGTTCACGTTAGAGCTGGAGAAGCGTCAGTCGCCGATGGCACCGATGCCAGCTCCAAGGCATCCTGCGTCGGATCCTTCCCTATCGTCCGTCCCTAAAGGCCCGACCCAGGCCAATCTTCCAGATTCTTCCCTTCGGCCCTGGGAGTTTTCCAGGCCTGCGGAATTTTCTAGGCCGGTGGAACTGCCGCTTCCGGCCATCAGCTTTCCTAGGGACCAGGATTCCTCTGACTCGGATAGCGACATGGTCCATTCCAACTCCGACGTGGAAACAGCACGCCGGATGATCAGAAACCAAAGTCATCTCGCAAATTCCCTCCAGAGGATCCTACCTTCTTGGAGCTCGTACGAAAAATCCAAGCAGCCTAAGATTGGCGCACAGTTTCCCAGGACCTGCAGAGGCTGGCAGCTCATTTAGATTTGGCCGATTCCTCCGCAAACCTCATTCCACCCTGGACTGAACTGCATGAGGGTTTGGTCACCACTGTATAGAAGCAACCTTCTTCTGTGGTCCCAGTAGCCAGAAAGGCTGCCAGACTTTATCAATCTCCAGATGATAGACTTCTTCAGTCTGCATCCTAAGGCCAATTCAGTGGTCATTAGTGCAGCCCATGATAGGTCTGCTAAACCCAAACACCTTAGTGCTTCCCCCGATAAAGAATCTAAAATTCTGGATCAGTATGGGAGAAAGATTTACTCTTCCTCCACCTTAGGAATCAGAGCTCTAAATTACATCGCTCATGTGGAAGACTACCAAAAATCTGTAATAGGTCAGTTGGAGTCCAAGGTAGACTCTCTTCAAGACTCTACCCTAAAGGATGGAATGGCAGATCTAGTACGGTCAGCTAGATCCGTTTGTCACATGTTGCGTGACACCAACGATGCAGTGGATTCTGCAGGTAGGGGCTCAGCTACTGCGGTTAGTCTACGACGTCATGCCTGGCTGCAGATATCAAGCCTGACACCAGAGGTCCAGTTAGCCATACAGAATGCTCCCATTAGAGGGTCAGTCCTTTTCGGCAGGGATGTAAAGGACATAATCACTGACCTCTAAGATAAGGCCATACATTCGGTACAGTTTATGTACACGCCTCCACAGAAGCAGAAACAGCCATTTCAGAGGCAGCAACATTGCCAACAAAGACCAAATCAGAACTGCCGTCAGAACCGTCGTCGAGCAACCTCGGCCACTAGAGCCCTCTCGGTTAAATCCCATAAAGCCTCAGGAGCCGCAGCCTCGGACTTGCCCTCCGCCTCCCGACTCCTTAAACCTTCCACCTCCACTGGTATGCCTTCCATAGGAGCCAGTAGGAGGCAGGTTCTCCTGTCTACCAGAATGGGAGAAAATAACAACAGAATCATGGGTTTTTTTGAACTGGTAGCAAAAGGCCACTCAGTAGAATTCATAGATCCCCAAGACCACCTCCAGGTCATTCATCCTACCCACCCAACCACCTACCCTTGGTGAGAAAGGAAATCACGTCCTTGCTGGCAAAGGCAGCAATAGAACCAGTTCCCATAAAGCATCAAGGAAAAGGGTACTACTCGCATTTCTTTCTGGTTCCCAAGAAGACAGGCGATCTCAGACCAATTCTAGATCTGAGCTCTCTGAATCTCTCTGCTCAATACAAGAGGTTCAGAATGCTGTCTCTTCCCCGCCTACTTCCTCTCTTACAGAAGGGTCAGTATCTCTGCGCCCTGGACATGCAGGATGCTTACCTACATATCCGATTTGTCTGCCACACCGCCAATTCCTCCGATTCTGTTTTCAGGGGGAGCATTTCCAGTTCAAAGCACTACCCTTTGGCTTTTCCTCAGCCCCCCAGGGTATTCATGAAATGCCAAACAGTGGTGGAAGCCTTTCTGTGCAGGCAGGTGGTCCCAAGTTTTTCCCTACCTGGACTGGCTGATACTAGCCTCCTCCAGGGAAGCCCTAGTCAAGGATCTGCACCTTACCCTGGACACTTTCCATCGGGTGGGAATTATGGTCAGTTATGCTAAATCCCACCTAGTCCCTTCCCAGCAGCTACAATTTATTGGGGCAGTTTTGGACACAGTACAGGGCAAGGCTTTCTTTCTGCAAGAGAGTCTATCTGCCTTGCAGCACCAGGCTTAAATGGTGGCCTCACAGAAGAGGGTACCAGCCAGATCGATCCTGCGACTGTTGGGGCTCATGGTGGCAACCATTCCTTTGGTTCCCCTGGCCAGACTCCACGAGTCTCACAGTGGACCCTCGGAGACCAGTGGGACCAGAGGACAGACAAACTGGATCACGAGATTATGCTGTCGGATCCAGTGGCAAACAATCTCTTGTGGTGGCTCAAACAGGACAACCTCTCCAAAAGGATTCCGTTTTGATCAGACAGTCCCTCACGAACCCTGACAACAGATGCTTCAGGTCTGGGTTGGGGAGCACACCTGGGTCCTCACAAGACACAAGGTCTGTGGTCCCACATAGAACTGTCTCTTCATATCAACATACTTGAGATGAGAGCAGTGTTAAATGTGCTCGGGGCCTTTCACCATCTCATTCATCCGGGTCATCTTATGATTCATATTTACAAGTTCGTAGTCTGGTACATAAACAAGGCGGAACCTGCTTTTACCCTCTCTGTAGAGAAGCAGTGAGAGTGTGGTACTGGGCAGTCGACTACAACATTCATCTGACAGCAGTACATGTGCCAGGTGTCCAGAACATCCTGGCAGATGCACTCTGCCTAGATTTGTTTGCCTCCCCTTCCAGCGCAAAACTACCAACCTTCTGCTCACTCGCTCCAGGGCATGTTTTTTTCTGGTAAGACACGCTGTCTCCTTGCTGGAAGGGGAGAATCGTGCATGCCTTCCCTCCACAGCCATTGATCCAGAGAGTCCTAATGAAACTGCAGGCAGAAGGAGCTCGAATGATCCTCATTGCTCCCTTCTGGCCGAGACAAATTTGGTTCTCTACTGCAACAACTGTCAGTGGAACCTCCCTTTCCACTGCCAGTTTCCCAAGATCTCTTGACTCAGGAACAGGGGACCCTGATTCATCCAGGTCTCAAGTCTCTTCATGTGCATGTATGGCTCCTTCTGACATAGCGGCTGCCTGCTTCGGGGTCTCCCCGAGGATAGCACAGATCTTGGTAGAGGCCAGGAAGCCTTCCACCAGAGCTACATGTGCCATGAAATGAAAGAGGTTTTCCATCTGGGCAGATTCGAAAGGGATTGAACCTTTTTCCCGTTCAGTGAAGAAGGCCTTAGACTACATGGTCTACCTTTTGGCCATTTCTGCCTGTCATATTCCAATAGGACAAAAGACTTTGGCACAGTTGGAGGTATCCGAAACCTTTCTGAAAGGGATTCTACATCTGAAGCCCCCAATCAGGAGCCCAATTCCTCCTTGGGACCTAAACTTAATTCTCGAAAAGCTCACCCTGCCACCCTTCGAGCCGGCAGCGAGTGCGGTCATGCACTACCTCTTCTACAAAATGCTTTCCCTAGTGGCTATCATTTCAGCTCGAAGAATTTCCGAACTTCAGGCTCTCATGTGTAAGATACCTTATCTAATATTTCACAGAGACCCGAGTGGCTCTGCGGACTAATCCAAAGTTCCTACCCAAGGTGATATCTGAATCCACCTTGATTCAATTCCTTGACCCGATGTACTATCCAGAATGCTCCAATGGGGGGGCAGCAGCTCTTCTGCATACTCTAGATGTACACAGAATTCTCAGGTACTATACGGACAGGACTGTCTCTCCATAAATCTGTCCAATTGTTTGTTTCCTTTGCACCCAAAAGAGAGGGCGCAGCGGTTTCTAAACAGTGTTTGTCCAAATGGTTTGGCAAACTGCATTACCTTCTGTTACCAGAAGTACCACAAAACCCTTCCGGGTCAGGTTAAAGGACATTCAGCCAGAGGCATGGCTGCTTCTGCTTCTTGTTTCGGGAATGTTTCAGCTGCAGACATTTGCTCAGCTGTAACTTGGAGTTCTGTCCATATTTTTACCAAGCATTATAGCCTGGACATTGTGACAAGGCAAAGAGCGGGCTTTGGCCTGGCTGTCCTACAGGGGCTCCTTTCATGAGTCCCTTAGAGTGGCTAGGAAACTCTCTCCTGCCTCCCTACGTCTCAGACCTGTCTCAGGTCACTGCTTGGGACTCTGTCCTACTTGTGAGTACCTACTGCAAGAACCCTCTTGAAGTAAGATAGTACAGTTACATAAGAACTTACCGTAACAGTAAATCTTAGAGAGGCTCTTGCAGTAGGTACTGCTTTCCCAACCCAACCCCCCCACCCCAAGTTTCCGACACTGCTAGCTAGAATTTTCTATGTGATCCTAACATCTGGCGGCTTAGTCCTACTTTGAGTACCTACTGCAAGAGCCTCTCTTGAAGATCTACTGTTATGGTAAGTTCTTGCGTAACTGTACTTTTTCTCTGTGGGGAATGTGAGAACCTCCTCAGTTCCCTATCCTTAGCTAGCGTATGAACTGAGGTGGTGCCAGGGGACTGCCCCCTTTATACCATTTGGGATGTCGGAGGCGGGGCCAGCATCAGGGTCGGTCCCCTGCAATAGACTGCTAGCTGAAAATTTTTCTGTGGGATCCTAGTGCCTGGCTGGATAGTCCTAATGGTTACCTGCTTAAGAGCTCTTCTCGAAGATCTACTGTTATTGTAAGTTCTTACGTAACTGTACTTTGCCAACCTACTGCACATCAAGGCAGTGGAACCTGTTCCCCTATCTCAGAGGGGAAATGCTTCTTCTACTCCAGATACTTCCTTGCCCAAAAGAAAAATGGGGAATGGCGACCTATTTTTGATGACTGGGTAGGCCCACTGGGACACCAAAGTCCCTTTTACTGGGGCGACCTGGAGTTAGTTACATACAATATAGTGACATACAGTAGGATTGAATAATAGGACAGTGGAGTACCCGAAACAAAAAATCAGGGAAGCTAGTTACAAAACATGTCCTGCAACAAGACATAAACAGATTAGTTACAACATGTTGGTAGGAACATATGCACGCAGTTAAATTGTCCAAACTGAAGAAAAGAAGAAATGAGCAGTACCCGGCAGAGGGTGTCTGAGATGTATATTGAAAGCAGAGTTCAGTGAGTGCAGGTACAGGGGGTGTGGACCAGAGGAGGAATTTTAATCTTTTTTAAACACTATTAGTGAGGGACTTGAGAGGAACTCCGAGGGTAATGAGTTCCACTAGTGTGGGGCAGCATAGGAGAATGGTCTCCTGCCTAGAGTACTGCACCTTAGGTATGTGAAGCACTGAGAGGGCTGCAGATCTGAGTGGACGGGATAATTGCCTGCGATGAACGATGCCAGTGAAACTGGTTAGAGAAAGAGGTTGCAAGAGCATGTAAATAAGGCAGAAAAGGGGGTATTACATTCTATTCACAAAGGAAGGCCACCCTAGAGATGATAGTACTCCACAGTGGGGGCCTCTATTGCAAACCTCCCGATCATGTGGTACAGTGTACTAAGTCTCAATAGGATGGAATCATGGGCAGCCTGCACCACAGGGGCACCAGAGTTGAATAGGAGCTAGCCACGCAAGCCTCTCTTGTGCGATAGGGAGAGAACTGATATAGAAGCCCAATCTTTTGGTTTAAGGTTCTAGTAAGAGTATCTGCATGTGGTTCGAAAGTAATGGTTTGGGCCAACACCACTCCTAGGTATTTAAAAGACTGGACTATCTCCAAGTTGACTTCAGTCACGGTGTATAGGTTGTTGCCAAAGAGCACGGCCTTAGTTTTGTTTTTTTTTTCATTGAGAACTAATTGATTTTTTCAGGAGCCAACACTCTAATGCGTGGAAGTCGTTTCCCAGGTGGGAGCAAATCCAACCTAAATCGGAGGAGGAACTATAGATTATAGCATCATCGGTGTACAACTGCACAGAGGCACCACCACAATTGGGGGTAGGTCTTTTATAAACAAGGAGAAAATAAGTGGGCCAAGTATTGAGCCTTGGGGTACCCACTCAGTGACCAGTCTCGGGTTGGAGAGACTACCTTGCCATTTGACACACTGATACCGTCCAGACAGGTAGCTATGAAACTACTGGCAAGTGGGAGTGTCAAAGCCCAAGCCTCGCAGCTTTGTAAGCAAGAGGTGGTGATTGACCAGGTCGAATGCATTTGTGAGGTCAATAAAAAATTGCAGCAGTAGTCAAACCACGGTCTATTGCATTTAGAATGTCAAAGGTGATCCGTACCAGGGGTGTGTTCGTTCCGTGGTTTATACTGAAGTCATGCTGGACATCAGTAAGGGAGTGGTTCTGCTCAAGGAAGGCTAGTGGCTGATTGTATAAGAGACGCTCCTGGATTTTGACTACTGCGTTGAGAAGGGAGATTGGCCAGTAGTTTTCAATTTTGTACCAACCCCTCCTCCCTAGTATATTAGCACTTAACGGGCCAATTTCCATTTAACAGGCTTCTGAACAAACATTTGACAAAGCCAAAGTTCAGGATGGTCACCTTGGCCATGATCATCCCTGTCCTGCAGCAGGGGGACTGGCTGGCATCTCTGGACCTCAGAGATGCCTATTTCCACATTCCCATCAGACCCAGCCACAGAAAATACCTGAGGTTCAGGCTGTCTTCAGGTTATTACCAGGTTTCTGCACTACCCTTCGGCCTAACTCCTGCTCCCGGGACATTCACCAAGTGCTTAGCGGTTGTTGTGGCACACCTAAGAAGGCTGGGAGTTGCAGTGTTCCCCTTACTTGGACAACTGGCTGGTCATGGGACAGTCCTCCCAGCACACCAGGGATTCTATTGCCCTCACTCAGGGCACATTGGAGTCTCTTGAGATTTCTTATAAATGTCCAGAAGTCCCAAGCAGAACCTTTCCAGATCCTAGAGTTTATAGCAGCAGAGCTAAACACCCTGCAAGGGAAGGCTTTCCTCCCACAGGACAGGGTGCACAGTATACTGGCTCTAACAGGCTCCTTCAAGCTCGAGACACCCAGGTCAGCAAGGCATTCCCTGCTGCTCTTGGGCCATATGGAGGCTGCCACAGTCATAGTGCCAGGGGCCAGATGTGAAATGAGGGATATTCAGTTCCATCTAATTCCCTTTGGACTCAGAGGAGGGATCTTCTTTTCAAATTAGTATCTATCATAAAGCCTCTTCTTCGGGCTTTGGAATGGTGGTAAGACCGAGACAACCTCAGGAAAGGAATGCCCTTTTGGCAGTAAGTTCCCTTGGCCATCCTCCCCACAGATGCCTCTCTCCTGGGTTGGGGGGCACACCTTAACGATTTGACAGTGAGTGATACTTAGTCTCCTCAGGAGTCAGTCCTGTAAGGTTGTCAAAAAAAAAAAAAAAAAAAAGCTGGATAAAGCGGGAAAGTAGGCCAGCATCAAGGAGGAGGACGGAGTCATCACAGTGTTATAGGTTAGCTTGATGACAGACCAGGGTCAAGGAAATGTTCCATCTGGAAATGAGGAGGATAAAAACCCCACTAGCCCCAGGAAGCACAAGGATAAGCGCAGGAGGACCAGATCTCCTTCCTCCTCCCGCTCTCCTTCACCCAGATGACCCAGACATAAGAGGAGTCGACGTTCCTCCTTCTCCTCTTCTTCAGAGGACTATGGGGAATCGGAACCTTTCTACCCTGATTCTGAACCTGGTTCACTTCCTGGTGATGCAGAGGACCAGCCAAAATCTCCGCCTGATGACCCCAGCTTTATGGAGGTCATGAGGCACATACAGGAGAACATGGGATGGGGTACAGAGGCCCTGGACCCAGAATGCTTGCGTCTGGCAAAGTATTTGTGCCAGAAGGACCCCAAGCCGGTGGTTATCCCCCATTAGTGGATACCTTCCAAGATATCACCCTTGCCACTTGGAAGCATCCACATGCTTCCTCTGTGGTGCCCAAAAAAGCAAATCGTCTGTACCGGGCCCCCAAGGACAACTCTTATTTAGCCGAACATCCCACAGCTGATTCTGTGGTTACATCGGCTGCACACGATCGTTCGTAGAGGCCGAAGCACTAAATACCCAGCCGCCAGACGGAGTCTAAGCAGCTGGATTCTTTAGGGTGTACTTGTCTGCCACTTGCAGTATACGTAGCCACAATTGTTTGCACATGGTCCAGTTTCAGAATGCCCTTTAGGACCAAGGACTGGACATCCTGCAAGGCATGCTGACTGCCCTCAAAAGGCAGAACTTGCTAAACTTTTGCAAACAGGCTCAGATGTGGGTACTAAAATCCTCCAAGCTGCATATGACACTGCGGACTCCTCAGCGAGGGTGGCTGCTACCGGAATTTGCCTTCGGCGCCATTCCTGGCTCCGGGTCTCAGGGTTCGACCCAGAGGTTCAAACTACCCTTCTGGATGCCCCTTTCAGAGTCTCTGTGCTCTTCTGCAAAGACACAGAGAAGGTCATAGTTAAACTGCAGGACTCCGGAAAGGCCCTCCTTTCCATTGGGAGCGTTTTTGCCAGCCCCGTTTTCGTGGCAGAGGGGGACATCAGCCTCAGTAGCCCTGTGTTCAGTTTCACATGCAGCGGGGAGGCTTTGGGGAAGAGGTGGGTCCAGAGGTGCTGCCTCGACCTCATTTAGACAGGCTAGACCTTCAAACAACATGAAGTCTTGCTGTATTCTTAGTGCAGTTAGCCCCAGCACTTGAACTGCCCTGGAGAGGAAAGAGTTAACTCCATGCAGAAGCATGGAACGTTGAGCTCGAGCTCGATTTTCAAACATCTGTCTGTGGTACTTCCCAGTGTAAATGTCAGATTCTTTACTCCGCCTAACAGTGAAGTCAGTCCGGAGATTTCCTCTGCTCGGTTCGGTATAGCAAAGCGTTCGGTTTTAAAACCATTTCTTTATTGTGTTTTCGGATTTCCAGCCTCTGTCTACGGTACAGGTAGTGTTGTAGATAGGTAGTGACTGTGTTTTTATTTTATTTAACTGTGGAAATTGTTTGTCTCTTCGGTTTCTTTTCGGTCGGTCTGGTTAGGAACCGACCTTGTTGATTCTCTAATTTTAAATAATATATTTCAGGGATTAGTGTGGTGTTCTGGTACCAATCGGTTTCAAAAGAATCAGGCTTTTTCTCGGTTCTTTTCCAAACCCGTGACACTGTTGTTACTGATCAGTTGGTATTACCTGGCTTGAAAGCTTCTATAGGGTAATTTTGGTAGGTTGGCCATGTCTGAGAAACCCAAAAAGAAAACCGGTCCCACTGGGTTTCAACACTGTACTGAGTGTGGGGAGGCCTTTGCCTAGGCTGACCCCCCACCTCATCTGTGTTTATTGTCTGGGGTTTGAGACTGCCAAATTTGCAAGAACTTACCCAAAACCACTCTAGAAAAAAGACTGAGTAGGTTAAAGGAAAGGGAGGCCTGGAAGTCGGTGGATCCGGATGGCCAGCCCGGTTCGGTTGCAGCCGAACCTGAGGAGGTGCCTGCTAACCTGGGCGATAGCTCCTCGGGCAAAAGGAGAGCCAACTCTGAGGGGTCAGTTCCGTCAAAAAAGAAACGAAAGTCTGCCGGTTCAGATCCAGTACCGCATACTTCAACTGCGGATGAGATAGCCAGAGCGATTAGTATTGTCAGTCGTCATTTGTTCTGTCCGACCAGCACTGCCGTTAGGTAGTCGGGTCTGTCGAACTGGCTCCTTCGGATTACGATCTGGATGCTTTCTGCGAGGAGTGGGAAGCAGACTAAGATTATCCCGACAGTGACGACCAGGGGGGTCTGGATGTGCCCATTGAACCGGACATCTCCCCAGATGGGCCCTCTGATATCTCTCCTCCCAGGCTCTCTGAGTCCCCTTCACACTTCTTGTTTTACAAGAAGGTGGCCCAAACCCTTCAGCTCCCTATGGTTGAAGCTGCTGAGGAGGAAGAAGAGCCTGATTTTGTGGCGATGATGGACATCCCAGAGTCCAAAAGGTTGTCTATCCCCCTTCATAAGTCCTTGGGGAAACAGACACAAGAGTCTACAGACTCCCTAACTCTTTACCTCCTGTAGATAAAAGAATGGACAGGAGATGCATGTTATCAGGCTCAGCTGCGGAGTTCCTTTGTTCACATTGCAGCCATGTTGGGGTAGTGCAGGCTGCAGCCTGTGACAGGGCAAACATTCCTTTGGCTTCACACCCCCCAGACAAGGACTCCAGGAAAGTTAATGTCATGGCCAAAAAACTATGCTTGGCATCCTCTTTGGGACTCAGGCAGGCAAATTATATGTCCTTTACAGCCAGGTACCAGAAGTCCAGGTGGGATACGGTTCTGAAACTGGCTCAACAGGCCTCCCCCCAGCTAGCCAAAGAGCTGGAGGAGGTGGCTGCAGATGGACTTGAAGCATCCAAAGTACAATTTCATGGTGCTGTGGACTTCAACAATGTGGCATCCAGAGTCATGGCTGCATCTGTCTGTCTCAGAAGGCATGCTTGGCTCAGATGTACTAGCCTATCACAGGACACCCAGTCTAAGGCTGTGGATTTTCCTGTAGTTGGTAACTCTCTGGGGAACAGACAGAGGCTTACATGAAGAAAATGGACAAATACAGGACAACTTACAGGAGTGCACAGGCCAAGGAAAGGCAAGCCACTCTTCAAAAGCAGCAGTCCAAGGGCAGGGGCAGGCCTTTTCACAGGCCTTTTAACCAAGCCCAGGCCTCCTTACCCACAAAGGGGGTTTTCCGAGGGAGGGGCAAGAGGAGGATGAGCAGGGCTGCTTCCTCCTCCTCCCAGTCTAAGGCTCCTGCCAAGCAGACACTCTGAGATGTCAGCCTGGGTCGACTCCCCAATCCCAGTAGGAGTCAAGCTGGCTTACTACTTTCAGGCCTGGAAGTCTCTTACCTCAGACAAGTGGGTCCTGGAAGTAGTAAGTCAGGGACTGGCTCTCACTTTCAAAAGGTATCCAAAAAGGAGGGCCAAGTCTTTTCCACCTGCATCAATCTCAGAAACCCTTGCCCTGGGGCAGAAGTTTCCTCTCTCCTAGCTCTCAGAGCCGTGGAGAAGGTTCCCACTCAACACAGGGGAAAAGGCCTGTACTCCAGGTACTTTCTTACCCCAAAGAAGACAAGGGAGTGGCGACCCATCCTGGATCTAAGGTACTTGAACAAACACATATCAAAACCCAAATTCAAAATTGTAACTCTGGGAATAATCCTTCCCTTTTTAAGGCCAGGAGATTGGCTAGCATCACTGGACCTCAAGGATGCCTACTTCCATATCCCTTTAAGGTGCTCCCACAGAAAATACCTCAGGTTCGAGTTGCCTTCAGGCCACTTTCAGTTCAAGGCCATGCCTTTTGGCCTAACATCAGCTCCAAGGGTGTTCACAAAGTGCCCTACCTCAGAAGACAGGGTATCACCATTTTTCTATATCTGGACGGCTGGCTACTGGTAGGGCAGTCATCAGATCAGGTCAGGGCAGCTCTGCAGACTACCCAGGACTTGCTCAGTTCCCTGGGGTTTCTTCTAAATCTGCCAAAATCAGTCCTCGAACCAGTACAGCTTCTTGCCTTCATAGGGGTGGAATTGGATACTGTCCAATCAAAAGCCTTCCTTCCTCTGGCAAGTGTGAAGGCCTTAATAGACCTCGTTTCCTCCTTTCGGCCTCAGGTTTCTCTTCCAGCGAGACAGTTCCTTCAACTTTTGGGCCACATGGCAGCCTCCACTGCAGTGGTTCAGGGAGCCAGATTACAGATGCACGACATTCAGTTCCATCTAAGGTCCTTTTGGTCACAGAGAAGGGACACTCTCTCTCCAAACTGATTCCAGCGACCCGAACTCTGGTACAAGCTCTCCAGTGGTGGCTGGACCAGCACAACCTCAGACAAGGGGTTCCATTTCTCCCTCAAGTTCCATTAGTGGTACGGACTACGGATGCTTCTCTCCTATGTTGGAGAGCCCACCTGGGAGCCCTAGCAGCTCAGGGAATCTGGTCCCTGCAGGAGTCTCTTCTTCATATCAATCTCCTGGAACTCAGGGCAGTATTCCTAGCCCTTCAGACCTTCTCAGATTTAGTCCAGGGCAAGGTGGTCCAAATCAGGATAGACAATACTACCACAGTGTGGTACATCAACAAGCAGGGAGGCACTTGGTCCACGGCCTTGTGTATGGAGGCCATGAAGATTTGGTCTCTGGCCTATTCTCTTCAGACTTCCCTGGTAGCGGTTCATCTTCCAGGGAAAGACAGTGTGTTAGCAGATGCCCTGAGCAGGATTTCACAGGGACATCACGAATGGTCCCTGGATCCTCACATTCTGAGGATCATTTTCTCCAGGTGGTGCATCCCAGAGATGGATCTATTTGCAGCACCAGACAATCATCAACTTCATCTGTTTTGTTGCAGACCTCCAGTCCTGGGGACAGTTCCCCAGGATGCCCTCATTCTGGACTGGAAGGGCAGGTTTCTCTGTGCCTGCCCTCCTTTCCGTCTCCTGTTCAGAGTTCTGATCAAGATAAGAACTCAACCCTGCACAGTGATTTTGGTGGCTCCAGACTGGGCCAGACAGCCCTGGTATCCTCTTCTGTTGTCCTTGGCTGTGTCACGTCCCCTGAGTCTTCCCAGGAGATACAATCTTCTCTCCTTCTCCCAGGGGCGAATCTGGTTCCCCAGTCTCCAGTCCCTCAACCTCAAGGCCTGGCTCTTGAAGAGTTAGAATATGCAGCACTTCATCTCCCTCAGGGAGTTCTGGATATTCCGAAGGTCTCCAGGAAACATTCCACTAGAAAAACTTACAATTCCAAATGGAAGAGGTTCAGTATTTGGTGCTCTCAGAAAGGTATTGTGCCTGATTCTGCAGACATTTCCACATCCTTAGACTATCTAGTTCATCTGAATAGTCTAGGCCTTAGGCCTGCCACTCTGAAGGTTCATCTAGCAGCTGTCTCTGCATTCCTTTCAGCAGGGAAGGGCTCTTCCCTGGCACCTCATCCTGTTTTCAGAAAGTTTTTCAAAGGCCTGGTTCACATTAATCCTCCCTTTAGGGAGCCTACTCCGCCTTGAGATCTTAATGTCTCAGCTGATGCAGCCACCCTTTGAGCCTATGACTTCAGCTGAATTGAAGTACTTGACCTGGAAAACTGTATTTCTGGTAGCCATTACTTCTGCCAGGCGGATTAGTGAATTACAGGCCCTGTCAGTTGAACCTGACTTCATATCCTTCCATAGAGATAAAGTGGTCCTAGGAAGTTCTTGCCTAAAGTGGTATCAGATTTCCACCTAAACCAGTCCATATCGCTCCCTGTGTTTTTCACCAACCATTTTTCTTCAGGGGAAAGAAGATTACACAGTTTGGATGTTAAAAGGGCTCTTAGCTACTACATAGAGCATACTAAGGCACACAGAAATGACTGTCTTCAATTGTTTCTCACTTATGGTGAAGTGGGGAAAGGTAAGCCTGCCACTAAAAGATCTTTTGCCAGGTGGATTGTTTCTTGTATTCAGTTCTGCTATGACAAATTGGGTAGAACACCCCCTTCAGGCCTGAGGGCTCACTCCACTAGGGGTACAGCTGCGCCTCTAGCTGCAGCCAGAGATATTCCCTTGTTCCAAATCTGTAAAGCAGCCACCTGGAAAACAGTACATGCATTCACCAAGCATTACTGACTGGACATCCAGGCTAAGAGTGATGCTAGGGTTGGCATAGCAGTACTGCAGAGCCTGTTCCCAAAGTAGGTTCTGCATTCCCTCCTCCATAGGGAACTGCTTGGTAGTCTGCATTATGTCTGAATACAGCAAGACTTCATGTTGTTTGAAGAAAAAATGACTCACCATAGTAATGTTGTTTCTTCTAATGGAGTCTTGCTGTATTCAGACTCCCGCCTCCCCTATCAGAACCTGGTTTTGGGAAGTGGGCTGGCAGGTACAGTGTTGCACCTCAGGGGTGTACCTTGTACCCTCCTCTTTAGTGGTAGCTGTTGTTTATTATTCTTAAGTTCGTAGTCTAATTGTCACTACCTTGTTTCTTCTTGTCTCGACTGAGCTCTTTGGACCGCAAACCATTTTTTTTGCCTTTGGCTATATGTTTCAAACAATTTCCATATTTTAGTGCCTACTTCTTAGTTGCTCATAAGGAATCTGACTGTTGCACTGGAAGTACCCAGACAGAGGTTTGAAAACTGAGCTCTAGCTCAATGTTCCACATGCTCTGCATGGAGTTAACTCTTCCTCCTGGGCAGTTCAGTGCTGAGCTAACTGCATTATATCTTAATACAGCAAGACTCCATTAGAAAAACATTACTATGGTGAGTAATTTTTTCTTCCACGCCTCGGTCAACTCATATGCTAACCCCTCTCCCAGACCTGTTGTCAGGAGAGCCGGTGGGAGGTCGTTTTTCTCTTGACGCCCAGGCCTGGAGAGAAGTGACCTCTGACCTGTGGGTCGTCGACCTCATGGAGTTTGGGCACTCCACAGAGTTTGAGTCTTTACCCCGGACAGACCACCACCCCCCTCCTACCTCCCGAGAGATGATAGAGCTCCTATCAGACAGGAGATCCAGTCTCTCCTGGCCAAGGACGCTATAGAATGCATCCCGGAGGCAGAGGTAGACTCTGGTTTTTACTCCCACATCTTCCTGGTTCCCAAAAAGTCGGGGACTTGAGGCCCATCCTGGATCTCGCGATCTCAATCGTGGGTTCCTATTGAGATTCCAAATGGTCTCTTCTTTGAATCTTCCTTCGCTTCAGTCGATTGATGGCTTCCCTGTACATGCAGGATGCATATCTGCAGAAATCACTGGAGATTCCTTAGATTCGGGTTCAAGGTCAGTCCTACCAATTCAAGGTCCTCCCTTTCGACCTTTCCTCTGCCCCCAGGGTCTTCACAAAATGCCTTGCTGTTGTCGCAGCGGCACGGCGCAGAAATGGACATTTCCTGTTTCCCTATCTAGACGATTGACATCTGTTGGCCCCATCCAGGTCTCGTCTTTGGGAGACCATCCTGGGCACACTTTCCCTCTGTCGGCACCTGGGGATCACAGTGAACCCAGAAAAAATCACAGCTCCCCCCAGCATCTACACTTATAGGAACCTCACGTGACACGTCCTTGGGGAAGGCCTCTACTTCCGACAGAGCAGAGCGCCTGGGCATAGCAGTCCAAACTTGTTCAGCATCTGTCATCCTGCCAGATCCATTCTTCGCTTCTGGGACACATGGGGCTGCTGCTCGTCCCTTCAGGTCCGTGGCCGGGTCGTGCATGCGCACCATTCAGTGGCCACTTCGCGTCCAGTGGGACCAAACCAGGGACGACTTGGATTTGCCTATCTGGATCACAGAACCAGTTCATCGAGAACTCCTCTGGTGGGGGTCCCCTCAGAATCTCTGCAGAGGTCTCCCCTTCCAGACAGACACACCCACTCAGACTCTCACTACAGATGCATCTGGGACAGGATGGGGGACGCATCTAGGGATCCACGGGACTCGAGGACTGTGGTCCCTCAGAGTAGAACCTGCATCAGTGTGCTTCAGCACGAGCTGCCCACAGATCACAGGCACCGAGTCCATTCCTACCTCCCTGCCACCTTCGGGTTCAGATGGACAACACCTCACAGTGTTCTGTGTCAGCAAGCGGGAGGCACACACTCTACCCCCTTTGTTGGGAAGCCATGAGAGTTGTGGGCTGGGATGGAGCATCAGCTCAGCCTCATCGGCAGTCCACATGCCAGGTTCTCTGAATGTGGTTGCAGACGCTCTCAGCCGAGCTTAACCATTAACTCATGAGTGGTCCCTGCTACAGTCGGTAGCAGACACCATGTTCACCAGATGGGGGATGCCAGATTTGGACCTTTTGTGTCTCTATGCAATGCAAAACTGCCCACTTTCCGCTCGCTTAGTCCCGAGCCTGGAGCTTTTAGGCAAGACGCATTGTCCCTATCCTGGAAAGGGAGGTTCCTTTATGCATTTCCTCCTTTTCCCCCTCTTGCAGCGGGTTCTTCTCAGAGCCCAATCAGAGAGGGTGGTCATAATTCTGATAGACCCTCTGTGGCCCAGACAGATTTGGTTCCCACTGCTCAGGCGTCTGACAGTGGAGTCTCCGTGGCCCCTTCCACTCTCGGGTCAGCTACTCTCTCAGCAACAGGGAGCTTTGGTCCATCCCAGCTTATGCTCACTCCACCTGCATGCTTTTATCTCCTCAAGACCTAGCGAAGCTCAGATTTGGAGTATCGGATGAAGTAGCTCAAATCTTGGTTGAGGCGCGGAATCCCACTACCAGGGCCACTTGCACCATGAAATGGAAACTCTTTAGTCTATGAGCCACAGCCAGGAGATTGGACCCTCTGGTCTGTCCGGTCGAGACTATCTTACAGTACCTGTTATCCCTTTCAGAATCAGGTCTCAGTTACTTCTTCATAAAGGTACACCTGACCACTGTTTCTGCCTATCATCACTGCATCCATGACAGGACAGTGGCTCAATTGGAAGTAGTTAAAACCTTCCTTAAGGGGATCCTGCATCTCTGTCCTCCTGTTCCTCTTTGGGACTTGTTTGTTCTGGAAAGGCTTATGCTTCCCCCTTTTGGACTAGTCATGAGTTATGAGCTTTGTTACCTCTCCTGGAAGACGTTACTTTTGGTAGCAGTCACCTCTGCTAGATGCATTTCTGAGCTTCATGCTTTAATGTGTAGAGAACCTTATCTGATTTTTCATACGGATAGGGTGGATCTCCGCACCAATCCAAAATTCCTTCCTAAGGTAGTCTCGGAGCTTACTCTTAATCAGTCAGTTCAGCTTCTGGTTTATTACCCGGAACGCTCCAACCAGGTGAGGCGCTTCTGCACATCTTAGATGTGCACAGAGCTTTGTGCTGTTACCTGTCCAGAACCAAGGAGGCCATGCGATCGGATCAGCTTTTTGTGTGCTTTGCGGACAGGTCTTTGGGGTGCCCAGTTACCAAACAAATGCTTTTGCACTGGTTGGTCAACTTCATATCTTCATGTTTTGAGAAGGGTGAGAAAACCCTTCCGGGTGCGGTCAGGGCGCATTCCACCAGAGTGGTTGCTGCTACTTTTGCAGCATTCAAGAGAGCGTCGGTGGCTGACTTTTGTGCTGCCGCGACTTGGCACTCTGTCCACACGTTCGTCAGGCACTACAGCCTGGATATAGTTCTTAGGCATTGAGCAGGTTTTGGCCTTGCGGTTCTCCAGGACCTTATGTTATGAGAGGTCTTTATCTTGATGAGTGTCTGCCTCTCCTTTCCCCCTCCCAAGGATTGTCTTGAGCGTTATACTGCTTGTGAGCATGTCTGTATGTTTACTTCCCCTTCCAAAGGGTTGTCTTTAGTTTTATACTGCTTGGGAATCAGTTCTGTATGTGTAACCTGCTGCAAGAGCTTCCTCTCAAAGTAGGATAGTACAGTTACGCAAGAACTTGCTGTAACAGTAGTTCTTCGAGAAAAGCTCTCACAGCAGGTATGATTTTCCCTCCCTTCTTCCCCTGGGAGTAAGTCTCTCTGCTCTGATCCAACTTTCATGTTTTTCAGTTGTGGGCTTAGTTGGTTTGCCCTTGTTTTTTTCTGTGGAGTTTGTTAGATCCACAGCTGTCCGCTTTTGGCCTGTCATTGGCGTACAGGAATTGGAGCACATGGAGACCGCCTCCTGCCTTTATACTGGGTGATGAGGGTGGAGCCGACGCCGCGTGGGCAGTCCCACGTCGGTACTGCTTGAGAAAAGAATTGACGAGATCTGCCGCCAGGTGGCGTGAGTCCTGTAAGTGTTACCTGCTGCAGGAGCTTCTCTCGAAGATCTACTATTACGGTAAGTTCTTACGTAACTGTACTTTTTTTTCCACTTTATCGGTTCCTGAACTAACTGTTATTCTGTTGAAACCGACTGTAAATATTTAAATTTAGTCTTTTTTGGTTGATTACTGGTTCCTGTTTTCTATAATGTCAGACAAGGCTAACAAGAAAACAGAACCCCTTGGGTTCAAGAATTGCTTGAAGTGTGCAGAGGTGTTTGCCAAGGCAGACAAGCATGATCTTTGCTTGATCTGCCTTGGGCAACAGCACTTCAATGAGGACAGTGATATTTGTAAGTCTTTACCTGTTAAAACAGTGGAAAAACGCAGGGAGAGGCTTAAAAGAAAACTCGAGCAGGGGGCCATGGGGTCTAACCAGTCCACCCCCTCTAAGACTTTGGCAGTTCCTTCCAGAGCTTCTAAATCCACTCCTGATATGGGTGAGGGCTCTGGCAAGAGAGGCAATCAACCATCTGACTCCCTGGTACCTTCCAAAAAAAAAACTGACACCCCGGCTGAAATGCCCCAAGGGGTCCCTCAGGTGCCTATTAATTCTCCTTCTCTTGTGGAATTGACACAGGCTTTCGCCTTAGTTCAGATGCTACAAGGTTTATTACCCCCTCAGCAGCCAGTGATTACTACTGCTGAAAATGCAGCTGTTGTTACCCCTGTTTTGCCTGCTGCTACAGTGGCATATGAGGAGGATGACCAAGATGAAGAGGGAATTGAACCTGAGGTGTCACCAGAACAGGATTTTGCTCCCCCCAGACCCTTGGAGGATTTATGTTCCAATTTTTCTTTTGTTAAGAAAATGGTAGAGACCCTGGATCTGCAAACAGCTGAAGAGATCCAGGATGATGAAGAGGCACAATACATGAAGCTTATAGGGCTGACACCCTCAAAAAGGTTCCTTTTGCCTATCTGCAAATTCTTTAAGAAGGATGTTTTAGAAATCCTAAAGGCTCCAAATATAGTCACACCCACAGACAAAAAGTATGACAAGAAGTATCAGTTAGATCTGGTGCCGAGTTTCCTTTTAGTCACCCAGACCACCAGAGTATTGTACAGCAGGCTGCCTGTGAGAAGGCCAAACTCCTTATCCTCTCCACGAGAAGGATTCGAGAAAGGTGGACAGTATAGCAAAAAAAGGGTACTTTTCAGCATCCCTGGCAATTTCGAAGCCAGCCAGCTACCAGGCCTATGCAGCCCTTTATCAAAAAGCTCTCTGGCATTCAGTAGTGACAGTGCTGAGGCCAACGCCTCTTAAACAGTGTCAGAGCTGCTAGACACAGAAAAACTGGGCTTGGAGGCTTCCGGATACCAATTTCAGATGGCAGCTGACACCAGTGATACAGCTTCAAGGTGGATGGCTGGCACCATTGCTCTTAAGAAGATTTGTCTGGCTCAGGGCTACCAGCCTCACCCAGGACACCCAAACTAAGACAATGGACTTTCCTGTCGAAGGCCGCTCTCTTTTTGGTGCCCAGACCAAGGCATATATGAAAAACGTAGACTAATATAAAGCTACTTTTAGGAGCAACTCGACCAGAGACAGGCCCTCTACTTCACCTTCGTCTTATTCTAGGGGAGGCAGGGGCAGATCCTTTTTTAGGAGGCCTTTATTTCAGGTACAGGCTGTATCCCAACAGCCTGTACCAACCACAGCAGACTGAATTTTACAGAGCTAGAGGTAGAAGGGGTTCTCAGAGAGGATCCCAATCTGCTCAGCCTCAGCAGCAAGCAAAACAGAACCCCCTGACTTTTCCCTTCAGGCAGCCTCTACACATCCTGTAGGGGGCAGACTCACCCACTATTTCCAGGAACGGTTAAAAACAACCACAGAGAAGTGGGTCCTGGAAATAGTGAGTCAGGGTCTCTCCCTTTGCTTCAAGTCCTTTCCTCCTCCAAGGTTAAAACATTTTGCACCAGCTCCCTTCTCAGAAAGAAAGCTACTAGAGCAGGAGGTACAGGCCCTACTGCTGGCAAAAGGAGTGGAGCCTGTCTCCATAGCCGGAGAGGGTTCTATTCCAGATATTTCTTAACAACAAAAAAGAATGGAGGGTGGTGGCCTGTACTAGACCTCAATTTGCTAAACAGGTACCTGGTAAAGCCCAGGTTCAAAATGGTCACAATGGCCATGATTTTGTCAACTCTGCAAAAAAGGGGACTGGCTAGCCTCCTTGGATCCAAAGGACGCATATTTCCGTATTCCCATAAGGGAGTTGCACAGAAAGTTTCTCAGATTCAGACTCCCCTCAGGACACTACCAATTCTCAACACTTCCTTACCTCTGCACCAAGGGTCTTTACCAAGTGCATAGCAATAGTAGTGGCACACCTCAAGACTGGGTGTCACAATTTTTCCTTATCTGGACGATTGGCTAATTGTAGGGAAATCCTACCAACAGGTGTCGGACCACCTTCAGGTAACCCAGGATATGCTGCTCTCCCTGGGATTCCTTCACAGTACCAAAAAGTCAGTCCTGACCCCTGCGCAGGTTCTGCAGTTCATAGGTGCATAACTGAACACAGTAGTGGGAAGAGCTTTTCTCCCTCAGGAGAGGGCAGAAAGCATTCAGCTTCTGGCAGGCTCATTTGCCCTGGGCAGGCCAAAGCCAGCAAAACAGTTTCTTCAGCTGTTAGGGCACATGGCTGCAGCAACAAGCACAGTCATAAGTGCCAGGTTTCAGATGAGAGAGATTCATTTCGACCTCAGAGCACACTGGTGCCAAAGGCAGGACCCCCTCTCAAAGCCAGTACCAGGCACACAAACGTTACTACAGGCCTTCCCATGGTGGAGGGAGCCGGACAATTTAAGGGAATTGGTTCCATTTCTGCAGGAGCCTCCCTCCCTGGTTCTCACAACCGATACTTCCCTGCTTGGTTGGGTTGCTTACTTGGGGGGATCACACCATCCACGGTACTTGGGAGAGTGCAGGCTCATTCCTGCACATAAACCTGCTGGAGTTAAGAGCTGTTTATCTGGCCCTTCAGGGTTTCTCTCATCTCACACAGGGAAAGGTGGTACAAGTCAGAACAGACAATACTACAACAATGTATTACATCAACAAACAAGGAGGGACAAGGTGCACTCCTCTCTGTACAGAGGCAATGAAGATATGGAGCCTTGCTTACTTTCTAAATGCCTCTCTACAGTCAGATCTTACTTCAAGAGGGCTCTTGCAGTAGGTAATTACATATAGGACTGATGTCGGCAGTCGGCAGGACCCCACAGAAAAATTTCTAGCTAGCAGTCTCTGGCGAGGACTGCCCCACGTCAGGTGATACCGGGCGTCGGAGGCGTCGGTATAAAGGGGAGTCCCTCACGCCTGCCTTCCAGTTCTTTCCCCGCGTTGCTCTGCTAGCGCCCATGAAAAGTTCCTGCTCGTCAGACTTCTTTGTCGATATTTAACCGAGTATTTTCGATTTTTTTCTTATCCGTCAGGTATTCGTCGGTGTATGTCATCCCCTACACCCTCCGAGCACAAAAACAAGTGCAACTCGTGCGGTGCCTAACCCCCCACAAAAGGATGGCCATTCCCTGTGCCTTTCTTGCCTAGGCCTCGACCATCCGGTAGAGAAGTGCCAGCACTGCCTTAGCTTTAACACGGCCACCCGGGGAAGGCGGCAGCAGTCCCTGGAGGCCCATATTTTGAAAAAGAAAATGAGCTCCATGGAGAAAGAATTGAAAAAGCTTAGGCAGGCGTCAACTTCCCCTGAAGGCCATCGCAAGAAAAAGGATAAAGAAAAGCACTGGGACAAGGGCTCCTCTCCCACCGCGACTTCCTCCGGAGTCGCCGTGCAAAAGGTAACTCTCCCCCCGCCCCACCGGACCGCTTCACGACGGCCGCCTTAGAGGCTTATAAGGCGGCGTTAGCCCGCCCGTCTGGCTCGCACTCTGGCCCTTCGGGCGCCTCTGGGCTTGTGGAAGCCTCCACTTCCAGTAAAGCCGTGGTTTCACGGCCTACTGGTGTGAGCGGCTTCGATAAGCCGGATGTCCACTCCTCCGCCCACACGGAGAAGGTCGGTAAGTCACCAGACCCTTCGGGGTGGCGCGCGGCCTGTCTCTGGCAAAGGGTCCGTTAAGTCGGTCGCCGGCGCCCACCCGAATCCTGCTGCTAAGCCGCACGTTGGTTTGCCCGACATCCCACAGATGCTGAGGTTCCTGTTCCACCTCCGTCAGACCGTCCACCTTTTGGTACGACCGATCTTACATCAGTTTCCCGGCCGCCGGATCAGACGCCTGTGTTGCCGGCTCCAGGCAACATCCCACCCCATGCCGTGCCCTCCGCCCCCCGGGTCTTCTGCTCCAGAAATGCCCATGGGGCCTCCGGCCCGACTGTCTGCTCTGGCAGCTCTCCCGGGTACCTGACCCCGTCATACCCGGGACTGCAGTATCCGACGGCACAGTACCCGCCTCCTCAATACCTGACGCCTGGCTTCCCACCGTCAGGTTATGGATACACACCTTATGGGTATAGTCCATACCCGTATCCCCCTCCTCCTCCATCTCTGGCCTCCTGGTGGGCTGAGGCCAAGGCTCAGCTTGCCAGAGAGGTGGAGAATCATCTTCCGACGATGGTGCCGGTTCCTGTACATCCACGACAGCACACTCCCTCCCCACCTTTGGACACCAGGGCTAAACCCTCTGGGTCCAGAGAGGGGCAGGACTTACTTCCCCGAGGGATTCCCAAGGGGTCTGTTCCTCACCCTCGTCGGCAAAGGGAGTCTACCTCTTCCTCATCATCTTCTTCCTTGGACGCTTCCAACGGTTGTTCCAAGCAAGACGACGAGCCACGCTCTCCGTCCAAGCCCCAGCCAAGGACTCCTCCAGAGGATCCTTCCTTCACGGAGTTGCTACGGAAGATCCAGAAAGTACATAAGTGGCACTCCTTGGAGCCATACCTCCAGCGTAAAAAAACTCACTGAGCATCTGGATCTGCCTGTGACAGCTCCCACTTTGGTGCCACCCTGGATCGAGCCTCACGCCGACCTTATTACCACCATATGGAAACAGCCGTCAGCCTTAGCCCCACTTCCCAGGAAGTCGAACAGGCTATACCAGGCTCCCAAGGGTGTTGACTTCTTAGACTCCCACCCTCGAGCTGACTCGGTAGTGATTAGTGCCGCTCATGGCCGGTCAGCTCAACCCAAACACCTTAGCTCGCTCCACTGACAAGGAATCCTGCCTTCTGGACCAGTATGGCAAGAAGATTTTGCTTCTTCCACTCTGGGTATTAGGGCCCTGAACTATGTCGGCCACACGGGGGATTACCAGAAGGCGATTCTCAGTGAGGTGGAATCTAAATTGGACTCCCTTCCGGACTCTCAGGTCAAGCAGGAAGGTGCTGACCTTGTCCGCTCTGCACGTTCGGCCAGTCTGCACACTCTTCGTGCGACCTATGATGCAGTGGACACTGCTGGTAGGAGCTCAGCTTTTGCTGTAGGCCTACGGCATCACACTTGGCTCAGAGTGTCAGGGTTGGTCCCGGAAATGCAGTCCGCCATCCAGGAAGCGCCCTTCCGAGGTTGGGTGCTGTTCGGGGGTGATGTCAAGGACATCATCACTGACCTGCAGGAGAAGGGGACGGCACTAAAGTCTGTGGACTCTATGTATCATCCCCGTCAATCGCAATGCCGTCCCTTTCGCAGACGGAATCGGCCCAAAGCGAGACCACAGGGAAAGAGAGCCACTAAACGTCGGGCCCTCCTAGCTGCCAAGACCCCCGCCCAGAAAAGCAGTGGGAGCTTCAGCTGCAGCGCTGCCCCACACCACCTGACTCCTTCCCTCTTCCTCAACCTCCGGGCTTTCCGGAGGAAGCAGTAGGAAGGAGGTTTTCCCTCCGCCTTCTGGGCTGGGAGAGGATAACATCAGATTCATGGGTGCTCCAGCTAATTGCAGAAGGACACTCAATAGAGTTTCTGCAGAAACCACCTCATCACTCTCCTCCAAGGTCGTCGTACTCTCGGGAACATCATCTTCTGGTCCAGGAAGAAATTTCAGCATTTTGCTGAAAAAGGCGATAGAACCTGTCCCTCTTTCCCTGCAAGGAACGTGTTACTATTCCCATTTCTTCCTGGTCCCGAAGAAGACAGGAGATGTAAGACTTATTCTAGATCTCAGTTCCCTGAACATTTTCATGGAGTAAAAGAGGTTTAGGATGCTCTCACTGCAGAGTCTTCTGCCCCTCCTCCGCTCGGGCCAGTGGCTGTGCATTCTGGATATGCAGGACGCTTACCTGCACATATCTATCCGCCTGTCTCACCACAAATATCTCTGTTTTGCTTTCCAGGGGGACCACTATCAGTTCAAGGCACTTCCATTTGACCTCTCCTCGAATATTTACCAAATGCCTTGCGGTGGTGGCGACCTACCTGCGTACCGGGGGGGTGGGTGGTACAGGTTTTCCCGTACCTGGACAATTGGCTCCTGGCGGCCTCATCCAGGGAGGAACTCCTGCACTGCCTCTCCCTCACCCAGCAGGTCTTTGCCTGTCTGGGTATTACCATCAACCATTCCAAGTCTCACTTGATCCCATCCCAGAGGCTCCAGTTTATTGGGGCGATACTGGACACGACCTTAGACAGGGCCTTCCTGCCACCAGACAGGGCGGCCACACTCCAGACTCTGGTAAGCCTGTTGTCCAGTCACAGGTGGGTCAGTGCAGGTCAGTCCTTCGCCTCCTCAGGCTTATGGCGGCTGCTATCCCGACAGTCCCTCGTGCTCTGCTCCACATGAGGGTCTCTCAGTGGACGCCTCGCTCTCAATGGGATCAGTTGGTAGATGACTTGGACCAATTGCTCCTAGTCTCCTCTCCCATGATTCGAGACTTGCAGTGGTGGATGGTTCGAGAGAACCTTCTTCGGGGAGTTCCATTCTTCCTTCCTCCTCCTCCCTCTCAGACTCTGACCACAGACGCCTCAGGTGAAGGTTGGGGAGCCCATCTCGGTCCACATCGGATCCAGGGCTCTTGGTCCAAGCTCGAACAATCCCTGCACATCAATGTGCTGGAACTTCAGGCGGTGCTGTACGCTCTCCAGGCTCTCCACCTGCATCTTCTTCCAGGCCACCTAGTCGTCCAGACGGACAGTATATGTGTGGTATGGTACATCAGCAAACAGGGCAGGACTCGGTCCCACCCTCTTTGCAGGGAAGCGATGAGAGTCTGGGATTGGGCAGCACAACACGACCTTCACCTCACAGCAGTTCATGTTCCGGGGGTCGAGAACTACTTAGCAGACAAACTAAGTTGCTCATCTGCTTAAACTCACGAGTGGGAACTGGATCAGGGGGTCCTAGACGATATCTTCCTATGTTGGGGAACACCTCAAGTGGACCTGTTCACTTCACCTCTAAACGCAAAGCTTCCCGACTTCTGCTCACTCGTTCAAGAGTGAGGCATTTTCTGGAGAGATGCTCTGTCTCTAGATTGGAAGGACAGATTCATCTGTGCCTTCCCCCGATTCCTTTGATCCCGCATGTCTTGCACAAACTCGGCTCAGAAGGGGCACGAATGATTCTGATCGCTCTTTTCTGGCCCAGGAAAGTTTGGTTCTCTCTTCTGCAACAATACTCAGAGGAACCTCCTCTTCCTCTTCCGCTGTTACGAATTTTATTGACCCAGGATCAGGGGACCCTGGTCCATCCAGGTCTCAAGTCCCTTCAACTACATGCGTGGCTCCTGCAGACATAGCTCAAGCCCTGGGGTTTCCTCTCAGGTGGCTGAGATCTTGGTGGAGGCTAGGAAACCCTCCACTAGGTCTACTTATGCCATGAAGTGGAAACTGTTCTCAATCTGGGCCGCTTCATAAGGCTTTAAGCCTTTCTCCTGCTCAGTTGGGTGACTGCTGGAGTACCTCCGCCATCTCTTCGACCTGGGTCTTAGTCACTCGTCTCTGAAGGTACACATGGCGACCATTTCGTCCTACCATGTTCCCTTCGCAGACAGGACGTTTGCTCAACTGGAAGTCTTAAGACTTTCCTCAGAGGGGTTCTTCACTTGAGACCCCCTATCCGAGTTCCTGCCCCCCTTGGGATTTGAACTTCGTTCTTGAGAAACTTACTTTGCCTCCTTTTGAACCGGTGGCCTCAGCAGACATGAAGTTCCTTTCATGGAAGACGCTCTTCCTAGTGGTCATTACCTGTGGTCGGAGGATTTCCGAGCTCCAGGCCCTGATGTGTAAAATCCCGTACTTGATTTTTCACAAGGAACATGTGGCTCTGCGCACCAATCCTAAGTTCCTCCCCAAGGTGGTAGCGGAATCTACATTGAACCAGTCCATAGAATTACCCGCCTTATTTATGCAGTACTCCAATCAGGGGGAGTATCTACGTCATACTATGGACGTTCACCGGATTCTGAGATACTACACTAACAGAACAAAGGATCTCAGAAAGACTGATCAACTTTTTGTCTCTTTGGCCCCCAAAAGAGAAGGCAATGCAGTTTCTAAGCAATGTCTGTCTAAATGGTTGGCTCATTGCATCACCTTCTGTAATGACATCTACAACAAGACCCTTCCGGGTCAAATAAGAGGTCACTCCACCAGAGGGGTTGCTGCCTCAGCGGCATGCTTCAAGAATGCGTCAGCGACAGACATTTGTGCTGCCGCCACTTGTACTTCTGTCCATACATTTACAAAACATTACAGTTTCGATATTGCCTCTCGCCGTAGAGCAGGCTTCGGGCTTGCTGTTCTGCAAAGCCTCCTTTCTTATTGCCTTCACAGCTAGAGGATCTGCTTTGAGTAGCTTTCCTCCTCCTGTGTGCTGCTGCTTCTTCCAGACTGCTTGGGACTCAGTCCTATATGTAATTACCTACTGCAAGAGCCCTCTCAAAGTAAGATAATACAGTTACGTAAGAACTTGCTGTAACAGTAGATCTTCGAGAGAGGCTCTTGCAGAAGGTAATACCTTCCAGCCGTCCATCCCCCTAAGCTTTTTCAGCTCCTTTTCCAGTGAGGGAAATATCCACTTCTCTCTCGTCCGGCCTCTTGTGGCCTGTGGCAGGAAAGAACTGGAAGACGGGCGTGAGGGACCGCCCCTTTATACCGACATCTCCTGATGCCGGTCACCTAACATGGGGCCGGTTCTTTGCCAGAGACTGCTAACTAGAAATTTTTCCGTGGGGTCCTGCCACCTGCCGACGTCAGTCCTATATGTAATTACCTTCTGTAAGAGCCTCTCTCAAAGATCTGCTGTTACCGTAAGTTCTTACGTAACTGTACTTTCATCTGCCAGGCAAGGACAACACCGTGGCGCAGATCCCTTGAGCAGCATAAACCAGGCCCTTCACAAATGGGCATTGAACAAGCAAGTGGTGAATGCTCTATTCAGGAGGTGGTGGACACCAGAGATGGACCTTTTTGCTTCCCACCGAAATCACCACTTACTTCTTTATTGCTGCAGGGCCCCAGTCAGTGGGACAGTTCCAATGGATGCCCTGATTCTGTAATGAACAGGCAGGTTCCTCTGTGTCTTTACTCCTTTTCCTCTGATACTCAGGGTGCTCATCAAGCTCAGGTCGCAACCAGCTTCAGTGATTCTGGTAGCCCCAGATTGGGCAAGACGGGCTTAGTACTCCCTGCTGCTCTCAATATCTGTGAGCAAACCAGTTCACCTCCTCAGAAGTACAGTCTGCTGACTTCCTTTCAGGGGAGGGTAGTGTACCCCAGTCTTGGGTCTCTCAAACGTAAGGCCTGGCTCTTGAGTACTTAGAATATGCAGATTGCCAATTCTCTGAAGCAGTTTTGGAAGTCCTTAAGGGTTACAGGAAGCCTTCCACCAGGAAAACCTATGCCTCAAAATGGAAAAGATTTTCCATTTGGTGCGGTGACAAGGGTATAGTCCCAGCCCTGGCCGGAATCCCAACCCTTCTTGATTATTTCTCACCCCTGCACCCTTTGGGGTTGCAGCTCTCAACTCTGAAGGTACACCTGGCTTCAGTTTCAGCATACCTTTCAGCTAGAAAGGATACCTCCCTGGCATCAAACCCTGTATTCAAAAAATTCTTTAAAGGACGCTGTTTGCCCCTCACAGGGAACCAGTGCCAGCATGGGACCTTAATATTTGCATTGCCCAGCTTATGCTTCCGCCCTTTGAGCCTATGGCATCTGGAGAGCTTAAATTTCTTACCTGGAAGGTAGTTTTTCTGGTAGCAATCACTTCTGCGAGTAGAATAAGCGAGCTACAGGCCTTCTGTGTGGAAAAGGACTATTTTTCTTTCCACAGGGCAGGGGTAGTGTTGAGAACTAATAGGAAGTTCCTCCCCAAGGTGGTTTCTGACTTCTATTTGAACCAGTCTATAACACTGCCAGTTTTCTTTACTGAACACTCTAGCTCAGGTGAGCGCAGATTGCACAGCTTGGATGTAAAAATAGTACTGAGTTATTACATGACTCATACCAAAGATCATAGGCAGGACAGACAACTGTTTCTCATCTATGGGGAAGTAGGTAAAGGTATTCCTGCTTCAGAGAGGACTATCACTCGATGGATAGTCCAGTGTATTCAGTTTTGCTACTCAAAGGCAGGCAAGGTTCCTCCCTCTGTTCTTAGGGCCTACTCTACAAGGGGCACAGCTGCCATTATTGCAGCTGCCCGAGAGGTACTTCTATTGGAAATATGTAAAGCAGCTACCTGGAGGTCAGGCCGCACCTTCACTAAGTATTATAGCCTGGACACTCAGTCCAGGAGTGATGCCAGATTTGGCACAGCAGTCTTGCAGAGTCTTTTTTCTAAATAGATTCTGATCCACCTCCTTGAGGTACTGCTGCATAGTCTGCAAGAGTAATACTATCAGTGGATTCCTGGGGTTAAAAGAAAAAAATTACTCCCCTGTAGTGATCTTGTTTCTTCCAAAGGGATTCACTAATATTATTACTCCCCGCCCTTGCCTCCCCTTTCAGAATCGGTAACAAGAAAGATCCTCTCCAGCGCTGGTACGATGTATAATTGGAGTGGCATGCCACCTACTGGCACCTTCTAGTAATGTCTTAACTTGTAGGTTTTTTTCTAAAGGCATATCTGACTTCAGAAAAAAAGGAGACATTTGTTTATACTAGTCCTTTGGTTAATGTACAGTGCCTTCAGAAAGTATTCACCCTCCTTGGATTTTGTCACATTTTGTTGTGTTACTACCAGAATTTTTAATGCATTGAAATGATTTCCCCCCCTTGATTCACACAGCATACTCAGCAATTTAAAGGGGCAAAAATATTTTTATTGTGTAACAAAAATTTATGAAACATTAAAAACTGAAATATCTTGTTTACTAAAGTATTCACCCTCCTGAGTCAATACTTTGTAGAAGCGCCTTTGGCAGCAATTACAGCTTTGAGTCTTCTTGGGTATGTCTGTATCAGCTTTGCACATCTGGATTTGGGGATTCAAACAACATGAAGTCTTGCTGTATTCTGACTATTGCAGTGATTGCCAACCTTTGAACTGCCCCGGAAAACAAAGAGTTAACTTTCCATGCAAGGCATGGAACGCTGAGTTTGAGCTCAGTTGAAGCCTCTGTCTGCTGTTGTTTAAACTCCAACCGTCAGATTCTTTACTCCGCCTCACTGAACAGTCGCTCCGGAGATTTCTCCTTTGCTCGGTTCAAAAAAGTCGGTTAAAGTGTTGTTTTTTCGCTCGGTTTCTACCGAATTTCTGCTACTGAACCTGTCGGTTTATGTCTCTGTCTTTGGTACCCTGAGTACTAGATAGGTTTTGCATTTAGTTTCTGTGTGGAACTTGTAAACATTGGATCGGTTTGGTTTGAACCGATCAGTTTGGTTTTAAAAACTTCTGAATTTATTAGTGTGTGGTAACCGGTCCGTACCGGTTCTAAAAAAAAAAATACGGATTTAATTACGTGTTTTTCCAAGACCCATAACACGGTCAGGAACCGATAGGGGTGTCTTGCCTGGCGGATTGCGGAAAAAAGGTTAAGTTGTGGATAGGATTGGCCATGTCTGAGAAACCCAAGAAAAAAACCAGGCTCACTGGGTTTCAACACTGTAGTGTGTGTGGGGAAGTCTTTGCCAAGGCTGATCCCCACACCACCTGTGTTTATTGTCTGGGGTTTGACCACCTCAATTCAGACTGCCAAATTTTTAAAAGTTTTCCCAAAGCTACCCTGGATAAGAGAGTAGGTAGACTGAGGGAAAGGGAGGCCGAGAAGTCCGCTGACTCGGATGGCCAGCCCGGTTCGGTTTCAGCCGAACCAGGAGTGCCCTCTGACCAGGGCAAAACTTCTTCGGGCAAAAGGAGAACCAATTCTGAGGAGTCGGTTCCGGTTAAAAGAAAGAAAAGGGAAAAATCATCCGGTTTGGATCCACAAGTTCTTTCTCAGACTGCTGATGAAATAGCCAAAGTGATAAGGATAGTTCAGTCGCTAACTTCGGTTCCGGCCGAACCGGCACCAGTTGTCAGGGGCTCGGTTTGGTCGGTTCCCCTGGTTCCGGATTATACTTTAGAAGAATTTTATGAACCGGAGGAGGGAGAGTATGAGGATCATGATGATGATGGTGATTATGAAAGTCTGGATGTGCCTATTGACCCGGACATCTCCCCAGACAGACCTTCAGGTGTTTCTCCTCCTAGGCTTTCTGAGTCCCCTTCCCACTTTGTTTTACAAGAAAGTGGCTGAAACCCTCCAGCTTCCAATGGAAGAAGCAGTAGAGGATCAGGAGGAGCCTGATTTTGTAGAGACGATGGACATCCCAGAGTCCAGGAGATTGTCTGTTTCCCTCCATAAATCTTTTGGGAAACAGACATTTAAAATTTTAAAAACTCCTAATTCCATACCTCTTATGGACTGAAGAATGGACAAGAGGTATACCCTTTCAGGCTCAGACACGGAGTTCCTTTCCCAACAATACAGCCATGTTGGGGTAGTGCAGGCTGCTGCCTGTGATAAGACAAATATTCCCTTGGCTTCACACACCCCAGATAAGGACTCCAGGAGGATTGATGCCATGGTAAAGAAACAGTACATGGCAGCATCTTTGGGTCTCAGGCAGGCTAACTGTATGGCCTATACAGCTAGATACCAGAAGTCCAGATGGGACACTGTGCTGGCTCTGGCTAAACAGGCCCCTGACCAGCTTGCCAGGGAGCTGGAGCAGGTGGCTGCAGATGGGATTGAGGCATCCAAGGTGCAATTTCGTGCTGCTGAGGACTCCAGTGATGTTTCATCTAGAGTCATGGCTACATCTGTGGCCCTTCGAAGGATGGCTTGGCTCAGATGTACTAGCCCATCACAGGACACCCAGGCTAAGGCCATGGAGTTCCCTGTCATTGGTAATTCTCTGTTTGGGGAGTAGACAGAGAACTACATGAAGAAGATGGATGAGTACAGGACCACCTACAGGAGTGCTCAGGCCAAAGAAAGGCAAGCCACTCCTCAGAGACAGCATTCCAGGGGCAGGGGCAGGCCCTTTCAAATGCCCTTTTACCAAGCCCAGGCCTCCTCTTCTGCTTATGCTCACAGGGGGTTCTTCAGAGGGAGAGGCAGACGGGGAATGAGCAGGCCTGCTTCCACCCCTCAGCCTAAAGCCTCTGCCAAGCAGACACCCTGATGGGTCTGCCCGGGCTGATTCTCCAATACCTGTAGGGGGCAGGCTGGCTTACTTTGTCCAGGACTGGAAGTCCTTAACATCAGACAAGTGGGTCCTGGAAGTAGTAAGCCAAGGACTGGTTCTCAGCTTCAAAAAATTTCCCAAGATGAGAATCAGATCCTTTCCACCTGCAAATCCATCAAAGACCCTTGCCCTAGAGGCAGAGGTTTCTTCCCTCCTGGCTCTCAGAGCCATAGAAAGGGTTCCTACCCTACACAGGGGCAAAGGATTGTACTCCAGGTACTTCCTAACCCCCAAAAAAGACAGGAGAATGGCGGCCCATTCTGGATCTAAGATATCTGAACAAGCACCTTCTAAAACCAAAATTCAAAGTGGTGACTCTGGGAATAATTCTGCCCTCTCTAAGGCCAGGGGACTGGCTGGCCTCCCTGGATCTCAAAGATGCCTATTTTCACATTCCTATCAGGTGCTCCCACAGAAAGTACCTCAGGTTCGAGTTGCCCTCAGGCCACTATCAATTCAGAGCAATGCCCTTTGGCCTAACATCAGCCCCAAGGGTGTTCACAAAGTGCCTGGCAGTAGTGGTTGCTTTCCTAAGAAGAAAAAAGATCTCCATCTTTCCATACTTGGATGATTGGCTCATAGTGCGTCAGTCTCCAGACCAAGTCAAGTCACATCTTCAGATAACTCAGCAAGTGCTCACTTCCTTAGGATTCCTCCTCAACCTTCCAAAGTTAGTTCTCGAGCCAGTACAGCTCCTCACCTTTATAGGGGCGGAGCTGGATACAATAAGAGCAAAGCCTTCCTTCCCCTGGACAGGGCAAGGACCCTTATAGAACTGGCCTCTTCATTCACCCTTCAGGTGTCTCGACCAGCAAGGCACTTCTTGCAGCTCCTGGGCCACATGGCAGCCTCTACAGCAGTGGTCCAGGGGCAAGATCCAGATGAGGACATTCAGTTCCATTAAGAGCCTTCTGGTCCCAAAGAAAGGATTCCCTTACCAAACTAGTCCCAGTGATCGAACCCTGATCCAGGCTTTGCAATGGTGGCAGGATCAGGACAATTTAAGACAGGGAGTTCCTTTTGTCACTCAGTCTCATTCAGTAATACTCACCACAGATGCCTCCCTGCTGTGCTGTGGAGCCCACTTGAGGGATCTTACCACCCAAGGGCTGTGGTCACCTCAAGAATCTCTGCTTCACATCAATCTCTTGGAACCCAGGGCAGTGCGTCTGGGACTGCAAGCCTTTTCCAAATCTGTACAGAACAAGGCGGTCCAGATCAGAACAGACAATACCACCACAATGTGGTACATCAACAAGCAAGGAGGCACTCGGCCTATGGCCTTGTGCACGAAGCAATAGGTTATGGTCTCTGGCCATTCCCTGCAAACCTCTCTGATAGCAGTTCACCTCCCAGGGAAGGACAATGTCCTAGCAGATGCTCTCAGCAGGATATCTCAGGGCCATCACGAATGGACCCTAGATCCCCTAGTTTTGGAAGTGATTTTCTCCAGATGGAGCACTCCACAGATAGATCTTTTTGCAGCCCCAGACAATCACCAACTTCCTCTCTTTTGTTGCAGTCCCCCCAGTCTTGGGCTCAGTCCCCCTGGATGCTCTGATTCTGAATTGGGAAGGGAAGTTCCTGTATGCTTTTCCCCCTTTCCCTCTCCTGTTCAAGTGCTAGTCGAGATCAGGTCTCAACCATGCAAAGTGATTCTGATTGCTCCAGACTGGGCCAGACAGCCCTGGTACCCACTATTGCTGTCCTTAGCAGTCCACCTTCCCCGTCTCTTCCCAGGAATTACAACCTGTTGACATTCTCTCGGGGAAGGATTTGGTATCCGAACCTCAAATCTCAAGGCCTGGCTCTTGAAGAGTTAGAGTTTGCTGATCTGCACCTCTCTCAAGGGGTTCTGGATATCCTTAAGGCTTCTCGAAAGCCTTCCACCAGAAAGACTTACAACTCCAAATGGAAAAGGTTCACTATTTGGTGCTCTAATAAGCATATTTCTCCAGAATCTGCTGGGTTGCCTACAGTCCTGCACTATATGGTTCATCTTAATGGCTTGGGACTTAGACCAGCTACACTCAAAGTGCATCTGGCAGCTGTTTCTGCCTTCTTGTCAGTAGGCAAGCCCTCTCCTCTGTCAGCCCATCCTGTGTTTTGTAAGTTCTTCAAGGGATTGCTGCACACCAATCCCCCCTTTAGAGACCCTGCTCCTGCTTGGGACCTTAATCTTTGCATTGCTCAGCTTATGCAACCACCCTTTGAGCTTTTGTCCTCTGCAGAGCTTAAGTACTTGACTTGGAAAACTGTGTTTTTGGTAGCCATTATCTCTGCCAGGCATATCAGTGAATTGCAAGCCCTCTCAGTGGAGCCTGATTTCATCTCTTTCCATAGAGATAAAGTGGTCCTAAGAACTAACAGGAAGTTTTTGCCTAAGGTGGTTTCAGATTTCCACCTGAATCAGTCTATGTCTCTCCCTGTTTTCTTCACTGACCATTCCTGCTCTGGAGAGAGGAGGTTGCACAGCCTGGACATTAAAAGGGCCCTTAGCTACTACATAGAGCGTACCAAGGGTCACAGGTTTGAGTCCCTCCAGTTGTTCCTCACTTATGGAGAGGTCGGTAAGGGCAAACCTGCCACTAAAAGATCTGTTGCAAGGTGGATTGTCTCTTGTATACAATTCTGCTATGAAAACCTGGGAAGAACCCCACCCTCGGGCTTGAGGGCTCACTCTACTAGAGGTACAGCTGCTTCCCTGGCTGCTGCCAGGGATATTCCTATCTTAGAAATCTGTCAAGCAGCCACCTAGAAAACAGTCCATACATTCACCAAGCATTACTCTCTGGATATCCAGGCTAGGAGTGAAGCTCGGTTTGGCACAGCAGTACTTCAGAGCCTATTCCCAAAGTAGGTTCTGTCCCTTCTCCGTGGAGGTACTGCATGGTAGTCTGCAATAGTCAGAATACAGCAAGACCTCATGTTGTTTGAAGAAAAAATGACTCACCTTAGTAATGTTGTTTCTTCTAATGGAGTCTTACTGTATTCTGACCTCCCCCCACCCTACCTCCCCTCTCAGAACCTGGTTTTTGGGATGTGGGTGGGCAGGAGCAGTGTTGGCACCCTAAAGGTGCCCCTTTCTCACCCTCCTTTATTTTGGGTGTGTGTTGTTTTTTGGGTTTCCTGACTTGAGTCTTCGCTTTGAAACCAAAAAAAATTTTTTAAATAAATTTAGTTGCCAGTTGGCTAGTGTGAGTCTTACAGTTTCCACACAGAACTTCGAGTGAGTATTGCTCATAAAGATCTGACGGTTGGAGTTTAAACAGCAGACAGAGGCTTCAACCGAGCTTGAGCTCAGCGTTCCTTGCCCTGCATGGAAAGTTAACTCTTTGTTCTCCGGGGCAGTTCAAAGGTTGTCAACCACTGCAATAATCAGAATACAGCAAGACTCCGTTAGAACAAACAACATTACTAAGGTGAGTAATTTTTTCTTTTCGCCTATTCTTCCTTGCAGATTTGCTCAAACTCTGTCAAGTTGGATGGGGAGCGTCGGTGAACCACAATCTTTAAGTCTTTCTACAGATTCTCAATGGGATTCAAATCTGGGCTTTTGCTGGGGCACTCAAGGACATTCACCTTCTTGTTCTGAAGCCACTCCAGTGTTGCTTTGGCTGTATGCTTGGGGTCGTTGTCCTGTTGGAACGAAAATCTTCTCCCCAGTCCAAGGTCTATTGCAGACTGATGCAGGTTCTCCTCAAGGATGTGCCTATATTTGGCTCCATTCATTGTTCCCTCTATCCTGACAAATTGCCCCAGTGCCTGCCACTAAAGCATCCCATAACATGATGCTGCTACCACTGTGCTTCATGGTAGGTATGGTGTTACACGGGTACTGAGCTGTGTTCAGTTTGCGCCAGGCATAGCGCTTTGCATTCAGGCCGAAGAGTTCAATTTTTGTTTCATCAGACCAGAGAATCTTTTGCCACATGGTCTCGGAGTCTGCCACGTGCCTTCTTGCAAACTCCAGGCATGCTATTATGTGGCCTTTTCTCAGGAGTGGCTTCCGTCTAGCCACTCTCCCATAGAGGCTACATCTGTGAAGTGCTGCAGAGATTGTTGTCCTCTGGACAGGTTCTCCCATCTCAGCCATGGAACTTTGTAGTTCTGTCAGGGTGGTCATTGGGTTCTTGGTCACTTCCCTGACCTGGTCCTTCTTGCCTGGTTGCTCAGTTTGGGAGGACGGCCTGCTCTAGGAAGAGTTTGGGTGGTTCCGTAATCTTTCCATTTCCTAATGATGGACTTGACTGTGCTCCTGGGAACTTTCAACACCCTAGAAATGTTTTTATACCCCTCCCCAGATTTATGCCTCCTCACAATTCTATCACGGAGTTCAACGGACAGCTCCTTGGTCTTCATGGTAGAGTTTCTGCTCTGACATGCATTGCCAACAGTGGGACCTTGTATAGACAGGTGTATTTCCTCTGAAATCATGTCAACCATTTGAACTGACCACAGGTGGACTCCATTCAAGTTTTAGAGTGATCTCACAAGGAAATTGGATGCACCTGAGCTCAATTTGGAGTGTCATAGCAAAGGGGGGGGTGAATACTTATCAAATCAAGACATTTCAGGTTTTTATTTTAAATTACATGTACAAAGAATTCCAGAAGTTTCATTCCACTTTGACATTATAGAGTAATTTGTATAGATACGTGACAAATAATCCCATATAAATTTATTTTAATTTGAGTTTGCAACATCACAAAATGTGACAAAATCCGGGGGGGGGAATACTTTTTGAAGGCACTATATCTGTCCAGTTGGGCATAATTATTTAAGTACTGCTTCACGTGTTGTTATGCCTCTTTGCAGGCTTCTAAGAAATCTGAGGTAGAATGTAGGCAGTTGACACTGGGCAGTTTGAAAATAGATGCACAAGCTAAACATTCCATGATTAGCATAGCATTCTATTCTCTCTGGGGCAGTGCTGGCTTAAGGGATCACTGCAAGAGTATTAATATTAGTGGATCCTTTTGGAAGAAACAAGATTACTACAGGTGAGTAATTTTTTTCTTCTATTCTAGGTTTTTCCTGGTCCCAAAAAAGACTAGAGATCTGAGGCCCATTTTAAATCTAAAGGACCTCAATCTGTATGTCCAGTACCGGAAGTTCCGGATGGTAACCTCTCGAGGCCTGATGCCTCTTCTTAAAACAGGCAACTGGCTCTGTTCACCGGACATGCAGGATGCCTACCTGTACATGTCAGTCTTCCCTCCTCACAAGAGGTTTCTCTGTTTTCTGTTTCAGAGCAAGCATTACCAGCTCAGAGTGCTGCCTTCTCACCCCAGGAATTCTTTAGCATCTATTGACAAAAGCAGTATGCCAGCTGGGTTCAGCTGCCCCGGAGAGGAGGAGTTAATGCAAATGAGGAAGGCATTCGCCAATCGGGATACAGTTAGAGTGCTGCCTGCAGTCAGCCTGAAGGACCTCAGAACTTTTTCTCCGCTGAACTGGCAACACTGCCCTGGAGCTCTTCTCTTCAGAGATCTTCCTGAGCCATTTTCTTTCTTTTGAGTGCTGCTTTAAGGTATTTTGTATATTTTCTTCATTTTATCTAATTTTACCGCATCTGCGCTGGGTTCCGCGCAGTTGCTGGATTTTATCGTATTTTTCCACTTCGACTCTTTTTTCTGAGTAAATTTACCTCGTGCACGATAAATTGCATCATTTTATTTGTTAGTTTTTTTTCGTGCGGTGATTTTTAACGCTTTTGCAGTAAAATCATTGATTTGTTTTTTTTCGCAGCAAGATGCATTTTTTCCGCTAAGCACTCAGTGCAGTTTCTGGAACCCTTTTTCTCCGCTTTAAATTCAAAATGATTAATATTTGAAGGGTAATCCCCTCTCTTTTGGGGTGAGACTCTCTAATTTGATGTGCAGTGGGCTTTGTTAAGAAGAGGTGTGGAGGTGGTTCTGTTTTTTCCTCTTTGTGGGGGAAAAAAAAACCTCAAAGTTGATTTTGATTTGTTTGAGCCTTGGCCTAACTATTATTATCTGGGCTTTCAGTCTCTCTCCCTCCCCCCCCCTTCTCTAAAAGCGCTGAGGAGATAGGTAGATACATAGATACATGCAGATATTAACATTTAAATATATATACAGTATATCTATGTCATGATAAGTAAATATCTTAAAGTTTACCTCCAAATGCCTTCAAACAACATGAAGTCTTGCTATATTATGACATATGCAGTTTGTCCCAGCCTTAGAACTGCTCCGGAGGTGAAAGAGTTAAAGTCCATGCCAGGCGTGGAACTTAGAGCTCGAGCTCGGTTCAAAACTCTATCTGTTGTTCTTCAAACTTAAACTGTCAGATTCTTTACTCCGCCTCACTGAACAGTCGCTCCGGAGATTCCTCCTTCTGCTCAGTTCATTTTGTCGGTTAAAGTATAAAAGTTTTCGGTTTTTTAACCAAATTAAACATAACCGTCGGTTCAAGCTCTATCTGTGGTATTGTAAGTACTAGATAGGTTTTACATTTATTTTCTCTGTGGAACTTGTAAACATTTTCATCGGTTCGGTTTGAACCGATCAGTTACTTCTATTACATTACAGTCTTCATAAGTGCGGTTCCCAGTTCTTATCGTGTTCTAAAACGGATTTAATTACGGTTTTTCCATTTACCCATGACATGGTTGGGAACCGATATGAGTCTTGTTTGGCAGATTGCCGTAAACGGGCAAGTTTTTGGTTAGGCTGGCACTATGTCTGAGAAACCCAAAAGAAAAACCGGGCCCACTGGGTTTCAGCACTGTGTTGTATGTGGGGAAGCCTTTGCCAAGGCTGACCCTCACACCACATATGTTTATTGTGTGGGGTTTGACCACCTCAATTCAGACTGCCAGATTTGCAAGGGTTTTCCAGCAGCTACCCTGGATAAGAGAGTTGGTAGACTCAGGGAACGGGAGGCCAAAAGGTCCGCTGACCCGGATGGCCAGCCTGGTTCGGTTTCAACCGAACTGGAGGGAGTGCCCTCTGACCAGGGTGATACTTCCTCGGGCAAAAGGAGAGCCGACATGCCTGGCATGGACTTTAACTCTTTCACCTCCGGAGCAGTTCTAAGGCTGGGACAAACTGCATGTGTCATAATATAGCAAGACTCCATTAGAAGAAACAACATTACTAAGGTGAGTAATTTTTTCTTCTCTGTTGTTCTTCAGTAGCATGTCAGCAATGGTAACTAGAGCACCAGAACCTCGTGAGGGTCAAAGTCGTGAAAGGATCCCCTTCTGCTTGGGAGTTGGATCTTTTTTCCCAGGCTGTTACCTGGATATTAAAGGAAAATGGGGAACAGCAAATCATTATCAATTTTCACAACCTGGGGTCAGGATGCTTGCTTGGCTCAGATCTTGCTTTTGCAAACGTAGGGAATTTTTCTTGTCTCCCTCGATACATTCTATGTTCTCAAGTTCCTTAGTACGGAGTTTTTTCTCAGGCAGTTTTATTCCATTCCGTTTAGACTACCTCCAGAGTGTTCTCAGATATGGAGTAAAAATCAGGTTGTTCTCCAGGTATTTGGGTAGGTTGGCGGGTCTCCCCTGAAGACAGGGAATCTCTGGTTTCCCTTATCGGAGGTTTGGCCGACCTTAGCCAGTTTCCCTTGACTTTGGTTTTCGAGCCCTAAGTCTGACATTTTGTTTCCTACAGTCTTGAGGGTTCTTTGTACCTGCTTAGAAAGGAAAAAAAAAAAAAGTCCCCTAACTATTTGAATCTCGGCAACTCTTAGGGGGCAATACTCATCTCTTGTCAGGGGAAGTTCTTTCCCTGCATGGGGTGCATAATTTTGTCATTGAAGTCCCAGGGGCTAGGCCTTTAGGTTAGATTCCAGATAAGAGAATTTTTCATGAAGCTTGAACCATGTTACAGGCTGGACTGGTGTAAGGAAACAGTGAACTTCACACCTCCCCCCTTTAAATCTTCGGTACAGAGGCTTCCTTCCAGTTGGCGCGTTCCCTTGGAGGGGTTCCATCATTGGATCTTGGTTTCTGAGAGAGTCCTTCTCTCTTCAGTCTCTGGAATCTCAGAGTATCTCTATCAGGCCTGCATTTTTTCAGTCCAAAGGCCATTTAGTTCGATATCCCTGCCCTGTATCACACCAACGAGCACTTGGGACCCCGTGCTTCCAATCTCTCTGCAATAGCTACAAGTTGTTATCTCTAGCTGGCTTCTTTGGATGTGTCTTAGTCTCTCATCCATCTGTCGCGCAAGGACAAAACTTTGGCAGGGCCACCACAAGTGGGCCCTTTGGCAGATCCTCTAAGCCACAATACTTAGGACCACTGCAAGTGAGCCCTCAGCACACAAGTCCTAGCCACATCATTCAGGGGAAAGGCCAGGTCCAGATCTGAATTTTCATCTCCAGCCCAAACCTCCATTTTTTCCCTTTTTTCCTGTTGCAGGCCCCAGCTCTGGGGTTCCATCCAACAGATTTTCTTATCTCAAGACTGGCCTGAGAAGTTTTCTCTCTCTCCTTATTTATATCCCTTGTTTCCTAAGTATCTCTCTAGTCAAGGTATCAGCCACCACGATCCCGGTGGCTCGAGACAACCTTGGTACTTTCTGAAAAACCAGGAGTAGTGTTTTTCTCAGCTCCCAGTCTTCTTCTCAAGGCCTGGTTCCTGAGAGGCTAGATCTCTTGAGTCCCTGTATCCAAACAAGGCCTGGAACATCTATGAAAAAAAGGGGGGGGGTTAGTATCACGAAAACCTCAGGTTTTTCTAGGGGAAGTGGCTTTTCCCCTGGATACAAGGACATGACTAGAGTTTTTCAATCCTCTTTCCTCTCATGACTGGATTATTTAGTTCATTTCCAGGCATTACAGTCTTGGACTTTGAATTAGTTTGGTCTTTGTGACTTGTTTCCTGTAAAAGTATAAAGGTTTTTATTTTCCTTCCAACAGTGGGTCAGTAGGCCTTTTTTCTTTGAGAATACACCTAACGGTTACTCTGATTTTTTTCCATCAGGCAAGAGAAATCTGTCTTTTCTCAGACCATTTCAAAGAATTCAACAAAGAGCCATCTTCACTTCCAGACCCTTCTAGGAACCAGAGTTTTTTCCCATGGAACACTACCCTTTGTAAGTTCAGTTTCATGGGGTGTCCCTTTGAATCTGTGGAAATTCTGTCCTCAGGCGAGTAACATCAAAGACAATTTGTCTGCTTGTTTTCCTCTGTCAGACGTTTTTCAGAGTTTGTTTGTTCTCTTAGGCCTTATCCTCTCAGTGCCTTTATGAACAAATTAGTCTTCTGGATGGATAGAAAATCTTTTTCCCCAAAGTGTTCTACCATTTCCTTTATCAATCCCTTTTCTCTGCTTGTACTGCTCTCAGGCAAGTCCTGTCTAGACTATCTCAACCTGCTTGGAAGGGGCGTAAATTAGTCCTGCCGGTCTGCATCAGCAGTCCTAGCAGTTCAGGTTCTGTCATTATCATATTTTTCCTTTCCTGCGTTTTGCAGAAAAGGAGAAACCAGTGACCGAGTATTTTCCCACAGGACTGTTTTCAGGTATTCTGGGTCTGCTTCAGTAAAGCTGACATTCAGCCCTTCTCATGCTTAGGGCCTACTTACTGTAGACCAGCTGCTTCCTGGGCAGTGTTCAAGGTTATATCCTCACCTGAAGTGTGCAGACCACGTATTTGAAATTTGCTTTTCACATTCAATAAGATTTTCTTGGATGTGTAGTATGATAGGATGCCAATTTTGGCAGGATGGTACTTCAGACCTTAAAATGGGTTTCTGTGCCCCTCCTCCCAACTACACTGCTTTGAAGTCTGCTTCTGTCAATAGATGCTAAAGAATTCCTGGGGTGAGAAGAAACAGTTACTCACCGAAGTAATATTACTTCTTCCAGGGTATTCTTTAGCATTATTGACACTCCCACCCTTCCTGCCCTGCAAACCTTGTCTAAAGGTTCTGCTAGGGGATTTAGCCAAATTTGACGACTGTCATTCGTTCGTGTGATTTTCAAAAAACAAAAATTGTTCTCATAATAGTGGGTTAGAATATGTAGTGGATTATTGCTAACAGGTTTTTTTTGCCCCCTAGTGGGCACAGTATTTGCTCTTTTCCAGCTTTGAAATGTGTTCTGAGGTCCTTCAGGCTGACTGCAGGCAGCACTCTACTCTAACTGTATCCTGATTGGCCAGTGCCTTCCTCATTTGCATTGACTCCTCCTCTCCAGGGCAGCTGAACCCAGCTGGCATACTGCTTCTGTCAGTAATGCTAAAGAATACCCTGGAAGAAGTAACATTACTTCAGTGAGTAATTGTTTCTTTTGGCTTGTCCTCTGCGTCTCGGGTCTTTACCAAATGCTTAGCAGCAGTAGCTGCACTCTCAAAAGGGAGGGACTGTACGTTTCCCTTACCTGCACGATTGCCTCCTAAAGGCCCCATCCAGGGAGCAGCTCCTGCGGACTCTGGAGAGAACTCTCCAGCTGTTTCTCTTCTGGGCATTACTGCCAGTGTGCCCAAGTTGGTCCTGGTGCCATCCCACAGGCTGCAGTACATAGGGTCAGTTCTAGACTCTGCACAGGGGAAGGCTTTCATGCCTCAGAACAGGGCAGAGTGCCTTAAAAGCCCTGGCTCAGGAGGTGGCCTAGAGCCGTTTTATTCTTGCCAGGGTGTACCTGAGACTGTTGGGTCTGATGGTTGCTGTCATTCCCACTGTTCTACTGACCAGGCTCCATATGCGCATTCTCCAGTGGACTCTCCAAGTGCAATGGGACCAACGCACGGATGAGTTAGATCAGTTGGTGCTGGTCTCCTCCCCAGTCCAGAGTGCACCAATGGTAGGTGGACCCCTTGAACCTGCCGCAAGGAGTCCCATTCAGGATCTCTTCTCCACAGCAGATTCTCACCATGGATGCTTCTGGTTCGGGCTGGGGAGCTCACCTGGATCCTTTTCAGACCCAGGGCTCCTGGTCTCAGGTTGAGACCTCCCTGCATATCAGTGTCCTGGAGATACGGGTGGTGCTGTATGCCATGCAGGCCTTTCAGAACCATCTTGTTCCATGTCAGCTGTTGGTACAGTCAGACAACCTCAGTGTAGTGTGCTACATCAGCAAGTTGGGGGGGTGGGGGCTCATTTGTAACCCCTGTGCACAGACACTATGAGAGTGTGGTATTGGGCATTAGATCACGGCCTAACACTCTCGGAGGCCCATGTCCCAGGCGTGCTAAACACACCCTGATGGACAGCCTCAGCTGGACTCAGTCCAGCATGCACTAAGGGGAGCTCCTCTCATCCATCACAGAAGAGTTGTTCATCAGATGGGGTCATCGAGAATTGGACCTTTTTGTGTCCCCATTCAGCACAAAACTGCCTAATTTCTGCTCGTTTGATCCAGGGCCTGGAGATTTCTGGCAAGATACGTTGTCCCTCTCCTGGAGTGGGAGGTTTCTTTATGCATTCTCTCTCTTCCGTCTAATTCAAAGGGTGCTCATCAGATTGCAGATGGAGGGGGCCAGCATGATTCTGATAGCACCATTCTGGCCCCGCGAGACATAGTTTCCCCAGCTACAGCAACTGGCAGAGGAACCTCTGATCCTTCTTTCCCTTTGCGGGAACCTGCTGACCTAGGCTTGGGACCCTGATCCATGCTAACCTCAGGTCCCTCCATTTGCAGATTTGGCGTCTCTAGCAGAGTAGTGGATGTCCTAGTGGCTGCCCGGAAGCCTTCCAATCGAGTCACGTATGCCATGAAGTGGAAGCGGTTTGCTATTTAGGCAGCCAAACATGATCTGGACCATTTCACCTGTCCGGTGAGCAAGATCCTGGATTACCTGATCTCTTTGTCCGACTCAGGTCTCCAGCGCTCCTCCTCAAGGTGCACCTTTCAGCTGTTTCAGCTTTTCACGAGCCCGTAAGTGACAGTTTTGTATCTCGGCTGGATGTCTCCCGTACCTTTTTAAGGGGCATCCTGCATCTGAAACCTCCAATCCATTCTCCAGTTCCAGCTTGGGATTTAAATTTTGTTTTGGAGAAGTTGACACTGTCTTCTTTTGAGTCAGCTGCAATTTGCGAGCTACGCTTTCTCTCTTGGAAAATGTTATTTTTAGTTGCTATTACTTCTGCTCAAAGGATTTCAGAGCTTCAGGCCCTCTTGTGTGAGGAGCCATATTTGGTTTTTCACGAAGACTGGATGTCTTTGAGCACAAATCCCAAGTTTCTTTCTAAGGAGGTCTCTGAGTTTACACTCGACCAGTCTATCCACCTTCCTGTTTATTTTCCCGAGCATGCCAGTCCAGGGGAAGCACCGCTCCATACATTAGATGTGCACAGAACTTTGAAGTACTACCTGCTTGGCACCAAGGAATGTAGAAGGTCGAAGCAGTTTTTTCATTCGCCCCAGGTAGAGAGGGCATGTTGGTTTCTAAGCAGTGTTTATCCAGATGATTGGCAAATTGCATTGTGTTCTGCTACAAGTATGGCAAAGAATTGCCTGGAGTAGTTAAAGCTCATTCCACAAGTGGCATGGCTACTTCTGTAGTTTGTTCCCGAGGGGTCTCAGCCGCTGACGTCTGTGCAGCCGCCACCTGAAGTACCGTTCACACTTTAACCAACTACTACAGTCTGTACATTGCCTCTAGAGCCCGTGCAGGATTTGGCATGGTTGTGCTGCAGGGCCTCCTGTCTTAAAGTTTATGGTTGTCCTTCCTTCCAGACTGTCTGTTTGCACCTGTAACTGCTTGGGATGCGTTCCTACAGTGTGACCTGATGACAGATATGCCCAAAGAAGATAGAACAGTTACGTAAGAACTTGTATCAGTAGATCTTCAAGGGAATCTCAGTCATCAGGTCTGCTTTTCCTCCCACCATCCCCCTTCTTGGGGCCCCTTACTGGACCTATCTGGTGTATCTAGTCTTTCATATAGGCCTGGGCACCCCTGTCTGTCTCCTTGGTCCCCCATGGCTAGAGCCATGCTCCCTTTGTCTCCAGGAGAAAGAACTGAGGAGGGAGTGGAGCCTCTCACGCCTTCATAGGGTTGATGATGTCAGCTGCATAGGTGGCCCTAGTTATCTTGCTAAAAACCTTCCGTGTGGATTCTGCTTAATCGATGGTGAAGTTCCTGATAACTGAGGTCCCCTCGAAGATCTGCGGTTACGGTAAGTTCTTGCATAACTGTTCTTTTTCAGCTCTACAGCTCTCCGAGGAAGTCTTAAATGTACTCAGGGTTTCTAGGAAACCCTCAGCCAGGACAACTTGTGCTTCCAAATGGAAAAGGTTCTCCTTATGGTGCAAACAGAAAAAGATCATACCTTCTCAGTCTGGGCTGCCTTTCCTCTTAAGACTGTTTGCTTCACCTGCACTTACTGAGCCTCAGGCCATTCACTTTAAAAGTCCACCTGGCTGCCATTTCAGTGTGTGTATATGTGTGTGTGTGTGTGTGTATATATATATATATATATATATTATATATATATATATATATATATGTATGTATATTTATATCTATATCCAGGCAAAGAAAGGTCAATAGCCTCCCACCCGGTTTTCAGGAAGTTTAAGGGACTTCTTCATCTCCACCCTCCCCTCTTAGAAGCTAGTCCCTCCTTGAGACTTAAACATCTGCATAGCCAGGCTCATGGAACCTCCATTTACGCCATTGGCAACTGCAGACAATATATTACCTGGAAGATTGTCTTCCTGGTAGCCATTACTTCAGCCAGGTGAGTCAGTGAGTTACAAGCTCTATACACAGACCTGAACTACATCTCCTTCCACAGGGACAAAGTGGTGCTTAGAGCCAATAGGAAGTTCCTTCCTAAGGTGGTCTCTGAATTTCACCTGAACCAATCAATATCCCTACCAGTCTTTTTCACAGCCAACTCTAGCTCAGGCGAGTGAAAGTTGCATAGCCTGGATGTCAAGAGGGCTCAGCCACTATCTTGACTGCACCAGAGCTTCTAGGTCAGAACATATACAAGTGTTCCTAACTTATGGAGAAGTAGAAAAAGTAAACCAGCTTCCAAAAGAACCATTGCATGATAAATAGTCTTCTGCATACAGTTTTGCTGTAGCAAAGGCTGGCAAACAGCCATCTTGGGGCACACTCCACCTGTGGCACAGCTGCATCAGTGGCTGCAGCAAGAGACATTCCTCTGCTGGAGATCTGCAAAGCAGCTACCTGGAAAACTGTACACACTTTCACAAAGCATTACTGCTTGGACATGAAGTCTAGAAGTGATGCCAGGTTTAGCACTGCAGTCCTGCAGAACCCCCCAAGGTACTGCATGGTAGTCTGCATTAGTTAAGCATGCTGAGGGATTTCTGGGGTTTGAAGAAAGTTACCATAGTAATCTTGTTTCTTCCAGGGGATCCGTCAGTATGCTTAAATCACCCACCCTGCCTCCCCTTCCAGAACCAGACTTTGGGGGGTGCTCTGCACCCCTGATGATCATTTCTTGTCCTGTCTGTTGTACATATTAACGGTTAAGGTTACAAACCAGTCTATTCTGTTCCTGGCAGAGAACTGGTATTGTTTATCTATCCCTTTCAGGGGCAAAGTTTTTTGCCTTTTTTTTTTTTTTTTTTGCTTAGGGATAGCATAGTTAGGGAGTCTTTACCCCATTAGGCTCTGTAATGAATCTGAACAGTTTAGAATGCAGCAGCACCTAGGGGCAGCAGTTTGAATTGCAGCACAAGCCAATGATGAATTCCATCATTTATATACGTTCCAATCTCTCAGGGGCAGTTCAACACAGGAGGCTGATTGTATTAGTTAAGCGTACTGAGGGTATCCCCTGGAAGAAACAAGATTACTATGGTAAGTAATTTTTTCTTGTGAGGGGTCCCAGAATGGATGCCTGAGGACACCACATGTGGTAGTACTAGCCCTGGACATGTCTTTGCTTGTTTAACAATTTGGATCCTATTTTGCAAGTAGTTACAGATCCACAGAACTGTTGAGGGGCTCATTCGCAGTTCGACTAGCTTTTATAAAAGTAGACCATGCTCTACCAGATGGAAAGCTTTGATCATGTCCATGAACACTGCACCAATCATTAAGCCCTTGTCCATAGCTTGATGTGCAGTGTTCATGAATCTGACCAGTGCTATGCAAGTTCCATGGTCTATTCTGAAGCCATGCTGTTCCTTACAGAGCAATTTATACTGATCTAAGTAGGAGGTAAGTTGATTGTGGACAATCCTGTCTTGGACATAAACTAAGGCAAATATTATAGATATAGGCCTGTAGTTTTCCGAGGCGGTGTGTTCCCCTTTTTTGTATACAGGTACTACTGAAGGTAGTATCCTTAGTCTCGAAGATGGATTAAATACTGTGGCAATAGTTAGAGCAATTTACAGACTTCCTTGACTGACTTTTTTGAAATAAAAATGGGGGTGACATGACTCTGTTTGAATTATTTAAATCTATTGCTTTTTGCTTATTAGTAGAATAACTAAACTTTCCTAAATTGCAAAAATGGTCATTAAACAAGTCCGCTACTGTTTTTGAATCCTAACACCATTAACTTCCGGGGTCAGATGATCATGGTGGTTCTGAGATTCATTAATAAATACAGTTCTGGGATTTTTGTAGGGTCAGTCAGATTCTTTTAGCTGTGTTAAGTTGGTGTTTTTACACTTGTTCTGCGGGGATCCCAATCAGATTGCAAATCAGATTTCTTGAAAACACCCCAGGCTGTCTCTCTGTCCTTCATTAATTTGAAAAGGTTGTTATTTACCCATTCTGAGTTCAGATTTTTAACTTTGCCTCTAGTCAAACAGGCATGATGATGGTGTATTTTCATGCACTGTGTAATTAAAAACCAAAAAAAAAAAAGTCCTGGGTGTGCCATGCAGTTTACTTAGGGTATTGCATCTAGAAAGGAACAGTTAAAACTTGAAATACTAATTAAGAATGTTGGGAATAAAGGCCTTTACAAGTACAATATAAAACGTCCTTTGGCACTAGGTTGCGAACAGTGACACTATGTTTAGTGATCACTGATGGAGTCTGACAGCTATCCATGCAACGTGATTTGATTGGCATTTAATAGCAGTAGCCACAGACCATTGGATTTTAATAAGATACTCGTGTATTTTGGGGAACTGTTTTTTAATGGGGTCTTTTTTTTGGTACCTTCCAGAGTTGTTGAATTTGCCTCATATAGTGATATGAAGAATGCAATTGATAAATTGGATGGTACAGAATTGAATGGACGTAAAATAAAACTCGTTGAGGATCGCAAGAGAAACAGGTATTGCAAAAGCAACTTTTATTGTGTATAAGGCCACAGCAAATGAATTTAATTGATTAGCTTCACAAATGCCCATTCAGAATGCTTTATTTTTTTGTACAACTGTACTCAATGTCCGCATGCATGAAGCTCACAGTGCTTGAGGTAAAGTACAGTAAAGTGCAAACCCCTACTCATCTTGGCCCTGCCATCTAAAGTCCCTGTGGTTTGCAGTCCTTTAGTGCTGTTCTGCACGCCTGTCTGGTCTGGAGGCATCTCCTGTCTTTCCAGCAGTCATAGATGTTTTGCTTAGGATCTGTTGTCTTGAGTCTGTGTTGGAGGTGGGGATTCTTGACCCTTTCCTTTACTGCTTACTGGGATGCGGAACCCAGTGGCTGCTTTGAGCAGCTTCAGTGAACCCCACATGTTCTGTGCATTACCAGTCTCATGCAGCATCTCCAGAATCTTGGATCCCAGGAGCTCCCTTTTTCAAAGATCCAAGAATGCTGCAATCTCTTGGGGCGCTGATCATTTGGCGCACAGGGCTTGTGGCATTCTCCCAGCCAGTGATAAGGATTTTCGATCCCAAGTGCCAGATGCCACAAGTTAGACGAGCTTTTCTCCCGGGTCTAACTTGCGCCGTTTTGGAGGACCCTTTTATGGGGTTTGCACCAAATCTTTTGTGCAAGCTGCTGTAAACTGACAAAACTGTCACAACTGCGCCCAATGAACTAAAAATAAAGTGTAGTTGCGTCAACGGAGTTTGGCACAGCTACACCAAATAACAGGTTTGATACAAACCCTGTGTCACCCGTTGAAAGTCGAGCCCCAGGTCTTTCCTCATGGTAAAGTTCACCTCCTCACCCCAGGAGTCCTTTAACATCAGTAACAGTAGCAGCAAGCTGACCAGGCTGAACTGCCTCGGAGGTGGAGATATGAATATTCATAAAATAGAGCAACCAGACAGAAACAAGCAAGAGGGTGTGCTGGGTGCAAAAGGCCACAGGGCTCCAGAATTTTTTTCTCTGCAGACAGAAACACTGCCTCTGAGGTGCTCTTTCTCACTCTTGAGAAACAGATTTTTTTGGCCAAATCTTTACTTTTGTACTGGGTTTGTGAGTATTTTTTTGTTTTATTTCTTATTTTAGGGAGTTTTAATAGTGGTTTCCTTATTTTACAGGGAACCGCTATTTTAGTTACTTTTCTGAAGAGTTTTGATTTTTAAATCGCGGTTTCTTACGAGGGAACCGACCACATCTTACTTTATTCCCTATTGGGAACCAGTGTTTCAAACAACATGAAGTTTTGCTGTTTTCTGACAATTGCAGTGGTTCCCAACCTTTGAACTGCCCCAGAGGACTAAGGATTAACTTTCCATGCAGGGCATGGAACGCTGAGCTTGAGCTCGGTTGAAGTCTCTGTCTGGAGTGTTTTAAACTCAAACCGTCAGATTCTTTACTCCACCTCACTGAACGGAGATTTCTCCTTCAGCTCGGTTCAAAGTCGGTTAAAGTTTTCAGTTTTTCGTCAGTTTAAACGGAAAAAAAGTATCTGCATAGTCGGTTCAGTCTCTGTCTGTGGTGCCGTGAGTACTAGATAGGAATTGTTGTTTTTCTGTGTGGAACTTGTAAAAGTGCAGTTGGTTCGTCTGAACTTACCATTTGATTGTGAATTTTGCTATATTTAGTGTGTGGTTACTGGTTCTTATCGCTTCTAAAAAAAAGACGTGTTTTAACCTTTTTTTTTCCCATACCCGTGACACGGTTAGGAACTGATAAGGGAGTCTTGCCTGGCAGTTGCCGAAAAAGGGTAAGTTCAAGAAGTTACGTCTGAGAAACCCAAGAAAAAACGGCCCACTGGGTTTCAACACTGCAGTGAGTGTGGGGAGGTCTTTGCTAAGGCCGATCCCACACCACCTGTGTTTATTGTCTGGGGTTTGACCACCTCGATTCAGACTGCCAAATATGTAAAATGTTCCCAAATCTACCCTTGAGAAGAGATTAGGTAGACTGAGGAAAAGGAGGCCTAAGTCAAGCTGACCGGATGGCCAGCCGGTTCAGTTCGACCAGACCAGAAGGAGTGCCCTCTGACCAGGCGATACTTCTTTGGACAAAAGGAGAGCCGATTCTGAGGGATTGGTTCCGACAAAAGGAAGCGCAAAGATAAATCAACCGGTTCGAATCCAGAGGTTCATATTCCGACCGCTGAAGAGATAGCCAGGGCGATTCAGATTGTGGAATCGCTCCGTCCGGTTCCAACCGATCCGGCTCCTTCTGGCAGGGGTTCGGTTCGGTTGGTTCCCCCGGTTCAAGAGTATACCCTTGAAGAATTTTATGAACCGGAGTTTGAAGAGGAAGGGGAATTTGAGGATTTTGATGCAAGTGAAGGTCTGGATGTGCCTGTGGAACCGCACATCTCCCCAGACAGACCATCAGGTGTTTCCCCCTCCTTGGCTTTCTGAGTCCCCTTCCCATTTTATGTTTTACAGAAAAGTGGCTGAAACCCTCCAGCTTCCTACGGAAGATCAAGAAGAGCCTGATTATGTAGAGATGATGGATATCCCAGAGTCCAGGAGACTGTCTATTCCCCTCCATAAATCTTTTGGGAAACGGGCACAAAAAAATCTTAGTCTCCTAACACTATACCTCCTGTGGATAAAAGAATGGACAAGAGGTATACACTTTCAGGCTCAGACACGGAGTTCTTGTATCAGCAATGCAGCCATGTTGGGGTAGTGCAGGCTGCTGCCTGTGACAAGGCAAATATTCCCTTAGCTTCACACCCCCCTAACAAGGACTCCAGGAAGATTGATGCCATGGCAAAGAAGCAGTACATGGCATCTTCTTTGGGACTTAGGCAGGCGAATTACATGGCCTATACAGCCAGGTACCAGAAGTCCAGGTGGGACACTACTGGCACTAGCTAAACAGGCCTTCCCCCAGCTAACCAAGGAGCTGGAGTAGGTGGCTGCAGATGGGATTGAGGCATCTAAGGTTCAGTTTCATGCTGCTGTGGACCCTTAATGATGTTTCATCAAGAGTCATGGCTACATCTGTGGCTCTTCGGAGGATGGCTTGGCTCAGATGTACTAGCCTCTCGCAGGACACCCAGGCTAAGGCTATGGATTTTCCTGTAGTGGGTAATTCTTTGTTTGGGGAGCAGACAGAGAATTACGTGAAGAAAATGGGTGAGTACAGGACCATTTACAGGAGTGCTCAGGCCAAGGAAAGGCAGGCAACTCCTCAAAGGCAGCAGTCTAGGGGCTGGGGCAGGCCTTTTTTCCAAGCACAGGCCTCTTCTTCCTTTTCTTTGGGGGGGGGGGCCTTCAGAGGGAGTGGCAGAAAGGGGATGAGCAGGCCTGCATCCACCCCTCAGCCTAAAGCCCCTGCCAAGCAGACACCCTGATGGGTCTGCCGGGGTCGACTCTCCTGTTCCAGTAGGGGGCAGGCTGGCTTACTTTGTCCAGTACTGGATGTCTGTTACATCAGACAAGTGGGTACTGGAAGTAGTAAGCCAGGGACTGGTTCTCAGCTTCAAAAAATTTCCAAAGATGAGAGCCAGATCTTTTCCACCTGCAAATCTTTCGGAAACCCTTGCCCTAGAGGCAGAGGTTTCTTCTCTCTAGCTTTAAGAGCTATAGAGAGAGTACCTACCCTACACTGGGGCAAAGGACTGTACTCCAGGTACTTCTGGACCCCCAAAAAGACAGGGGAGTGGTGACCCATCCTGGACCTAAGATATCTGAACAAACATCTTTTAAAACGAAAGTTCAAAATGATAACTCTGGGAATAATCCTTCTCTCTCTAAGGCCAGGGGACTGGCTAGCCTCCCTGGACCTCAAAGATGCCTACTTTCACATTCCCATCAGGTGCTCCCACAGAAAGTACCTCAGGTTTGAGTTGCCCTCAGGCCACTATCAGTTCAGAGCAATGCCCTTTGGCCTAACCCCGGCCCCAGGGATTTTCACAAAGTGCCTGGCAGTAGTAGTTGCCTTTCTAAGAAGGCAAAAGATTTCCATTTTGCCTTGTCTGAACGATTGGCTATTAGTGGGTCAGTCTGCAGACCAAGTAAAGTCTCACCTGCAAGTGACCCAGCAAGTGCTCACTTCCCTAGGATTTGTTCTCAACCTTCCCAAGTTAGTTCTCAAACCAGTCCAGCTCCTTACCTTTATGGGGCAGAACTGGACACACTCAGAGCAAGAGCCTTTTTTCCTCTAGAAAGGGCAAGGGCTCTTATGGAACTAGCTTCTTCCTTCAGCCTTCAGGTATCTTGACCAGCAAGGCATTTCCTCCAGCTCTTGGGCCACATGGCAGCTTCAACAGCAGTGGTCCAAGGGCAAGATTCCAGATGAGGGATATTCAGTTCCACCTGAGAGCCTTCTGGTCTCAGAGAAAGGACTCCCTTACCAAACTGACTCCAGTGACTCTGACCTTGATCCAGGCCCTCCAATGGTGGCAGGATCAGGACAATTTAAAGCAAGGTGTTCCTTTTGTTGCTCAGCCTTGTTCAGTGGTCCTTACCACGGATGCTTGTCTTCTGGGCTGGGGAGCCCACCTGGGGTCCCTTACTGCCCAGGGCCTGTGGTCCCCCCAAGAATCCCTTCTCCACATCAATCTTCTAGAGCTCGGGGCAGTTTTTCTAGCTCTAAAAGCATTCTCACAGTCAGTTCAGAACAAGGTGATTCAAGTCAGAACAGGCACTACCACCATGTAGTACATCAACAAGCAGGGAGGCACTCGGTCCACAGCCTTGTGCACAGAAGCCATGAAGTTGTGGTCCCTGGCTTATTCCCTGCAAGCCTCTCTTGTAGCAGTTCACCTTCCAGGCAAGGACAATGTGCTAGCAGATGCACTGAGCAGGATTTCTCAGGGCCATCACGAATGGTCCCTGGACCCTCTGGTTTTAAAAGTGATTTTTTCAAGGTGGGGCACTCCAGAGATAGATCTCTTTGCAGCCTCAGACAATCACCAGCTTCCCTCTCTTTTGTTGCAGACCTCCAGTCTTGGACTTAGTTCCTCTGGACGCCCTGATTCTGAATTGGGAGGGGAAGTTTCTGTATGCCTTTCCCCCCTTCCCACTCCTGTTCAAAGTTTTAGTCAAAATAAGGTCTCAACCTTGCAAGGTGATTCTAATTGCTCCAGATTGGGCCAGACAGCCCTGGTACCCACTGTTGCTGTCCCTAGCAGTCCATCTTCCCCTGTCTCTTCCCAGGAATTACAACCTGTTAACCTCCTCTCGGGAGGATTTGGTACCCCAGTCTTCAGTCTCTCAATCTCAAGGCGTGGCTGTTGAAGAGTTGGAGTTTGCAGATCCGCATCTTTCCCAAGGGGTTCTGGATATCCTTACGGCTTCTCGAAAGCCCTCCACCAGAAAGACTTACAACTCCAAATGGAAAAGGTTCAGCATTTGCAGGGACACTGGTTTACCGGGATTGAGAAAGGGCATATTCCGTTTTGCACATTGTAAAAAACGGTATTGTCACCGGTGTCTGTTAAGCCAAAATCTGGTTTTACCGGTATTTGGTTTTGTGTACTTTATTTAACAATTTTTAACTCTGCTAACATGCATTTTAGCAATTTTGACCTCCACTATTACACATCCTTCCATCCTTGTACCAATTTAAAGTTAATTCAGGTACAAGATGTGATGGCAGCAGCAACACTACAGCCCCCATCCCTAAGGTGTGATAGAAGCAGCATTATGACCCCATCCCTCAGGTGCGATGGCAGCACCAACAGCACTACGGCCCCCATCCCTCTGGTATGATGGCAGCAGCAACAGCACTATGACCTCCCTCCCTCAGGTGTGACAGAAACAGCAGCACTGTGGCCCCCATCCCTTAGGTGTGATGCAGCAGTACTACATTCCCCATCCATCAGTGGTGATGGCAGAAGCACTACAGCCCCAACCCCTTTGGTGTAAAGGCAGTAGCAACAATGCAGTCCACATCCCTCTGGGGTGATGGCAGTAGTGACAGCACTATGATCCCCTTTCTTCAACACCCACACTCGACATGCACAAGTTACCAATAACATGGTCTCTTTGCCTGTAGAACTCAGATGTGAATTAATTGGAGCCATCACCGCTAAGGTGGGCTACCTTTGTTTTTTCCTATCTATAATTTAACTGCCTGAATTGGGTTTCTGCCTGTGACACCACTGACCAGATTTAGGGAACAGACTTGGATGTTGGAGGGCCAGCTGGTGGGTGAAGGCTTGAGTGTCCAATGACCACTCACCTTCTCCTGGGAGGGAGGGTGGGTTCACAGCTCAGCATTTGCTGGCCCCTGATAGAGACCAGAGGCATGACAACATGTCAGCCCTCACTGCAGGAGGGAGGCGTGATGGGCGTCAACTTTGCCTTGACATCATGTGGCCTGTCACACTCCCAAGAAAATGGGAAAACACCTGCTGACCAACCGAAGGACAACTGTTGGTCCCTCCATAAGCCGGAAGCCCCAGACATGTGTCTGTTCTGACCCCTGCCATGCCCAGGGTACATAGGAAGCTCTTTAGGGCAATTCTCCTCCCCTGGTAGCCTCCCACAGAGGTAGGGGTCCACTCAGTGAAGGGTTACTTTGGGTTACCTGGTAGCACAGCAGTAAGGGGCAGTGGATGGTGGTTGGGACTCAGCAGCGGTGGTAGGGGGCCTTGGCAGGCCTGAAGGAGTGAATGGCCAGGGGGTAGGAGGAGGGAAAAAAAAACTGCTTGAATTTGCTTCTTTGAAATATAGTGTCTTCACCAAAAAAATCCATAAGTGATTAGTGGAGGACGTTCAAATGGATTTATGCATCTCCCAGACATGGATGCTTTTTTTTACTTGGTGTCCATGAAAAGGGTGTCTCCCGGTTTTCATGTCTTTGTTCAGATGTGAATTGAGCACTACTCTGCCCACCAGGATCATACAGCCCTGGGTCTTACCTTCTGTACGCCATTGACTGTGCTTTCAAAATCCACTGGCCAAACATAAGTATACTTAAATACTTAACATTTGCTTTTGTTGAAGCAGTCTATCAGAAAACTTTTTGGTGTCACAAAGACTGAAACAGCAGGTGGGAGAAAAGGTGCAAATTATCCAATTCACCTAAATGGGGTGCTAACTGTGAAGTCTTTTCATAAGTAGTAAGGCAGTTTCTTCTTTGTGAACATACTTTCATTCAGACTAGTTTTCATTCAAACAACTGAGGATTTTGGATGGCCCTACTGATTATAAACTTGAATAAGCTAGTTGGTAACAGTGAACCTGCATTTAGCAATCTACAACCTAGATGCTTATATGCAAAGAATACAACAAAAACCTGACTAAAATCTAAAAACAAGCATATAAAACACACAAAATGTATCTGAACATTTATCTTTACCTATACAAAATCATTGCAGCCCAAGTAAAACTCAGGTAAATTACATGGTACCCTGACTACTTTTCTGTGATGTAGTAAACATATATTGGTATTTTTTTCATATTCTTTGTAAAGCAGGTAAGGCCCACTAGGCAGAACTGTCTGTTTTCAGGAGTGACCTAGAAGCACTGGGGAGGTTAAATGACTTGCTTGGAGTCGCACAGTATGCAAGCGGAGGTTGTGGAATCAAACCCAGTTCTGCTGGATGTGCCCAGCTCATTCACTGTTTGTTACTCTAACCACTAGGCATGGGTGGTTAAACTGAATGGCTGATTACAACAAAGCAGTGCGGGTGAGTTCCTTACTGACTCTATATGCAGCAAAGCAGAAAGAATGCAAAGCACAGCAGCATTCATTTGAAGATGCTGAAATAGGAGAACCAGCTGGCGCTGTGGTAGCACTATTGCTTGCAATGCCAGCGACCCAGGGCCAGAAGTGAACTCGAGTTGCTGGAGGTCTGGCCAGGGGAGTAGGATCGAGCACCTAGGGGACTGCCTTCCTCCTCCAGGGAGGGTGGGCTGCAGGTCCTGCTGCTTTACCACCACCTGTGTGATCACGGGTGGTGATGCAATGGTGCTGCAGAGTGATCAGAAGGGGACGATGCTAGCCAGGATCTGGAGCAGTGGCATGTTTCTATGTGACCTACCTCCTTGGATCTCCTGTAGTGCCAGTACTCTCAGGGACAAAGACCAGAAAACCAGGAACAATCACCCCACATCGGCCACTGGCAGAAGGGACTCAGGTGCTCTAGACTTCATAACCAGGCTCCATGAGGGACCCACTGAGCTGCCAGACACACACTAAGGGAGTGTGGAGGAGTGACCTGGGGTCCCCTCCCTTCCCACCTGGGGGATAATACAATCCAGGCAGGATAGGGGCAGGACCACAGGAGCTCCTAAGCATTAGCTGGGGGTGAAGCTAAGGGATAGCCAGCCTAGGGATCTCTGAAAAGTGGAGACTGATTCTGTGAGAAGGGGACACAGAAAGAGAAAATAAAAAAAAATTTGAAAAGATGCTGAAATCTTAGAGATTCTGTGCAGTGACATGCAATTTCCGTGAAGCACCGGTACAAGAATTCAAAATCCGCAAATCAAGGAGGATTCCGTGATTGTTATCGGTGTTACCAGTAAAAATGGAAAACCAGGGTCCCTGAGCATTTGGTGTTCTAAGAAGAATATTTCTCCAGACACTGCTGAATTGCCTACGGTTCTGGATTATATGGTCCATCTTAATGGCCTAGACCTCAGACCAGCTACTCTCAAGGTACACTTGTCAGCTGTTTCTGCATTTTTGTCTGTGGGGAAGCCTTCCTCACTATCTTCCCATCCTGTGTTCTGTAAATTCTTTAAAGGATTGTTTCACACCAATCCCCCTTTTAGAGACCTTGCCCCTGCCTGGGATTTGAATGTTTGCATGGCTTAGCTTATGCAACCCCCCTTTGAGCCTATATCTTCAGCAGAGCTTAAGTACTTGACTTGGAAAACTGTGCTCTTGGTAGCCATTACCTCTGCCAGGCGTATCAGTGAATTGCAGGCCCCGTCAGTGGAACCTGATTTTATCTCCTTTCACAGGGATAAAGTGGTCCTTAGAACCAATAGAAGGTTCTTGCCCAAAGTGGTTTCAGACTTGCATTTAAACCAGTCTGTCTCCCTGTTTCTTCACTGATAATTCTTCCTCAAGAGAGAGGGGGCTACACAATTTAGATGTTAAAAGAGCTCTTAGTTACTACATAGGACGTATCAAGGGTCACAGGTTTGACTCCCTTCAGTTGTTCCTCACTTATGGAGAAGTGGGAAAGGGCAGTCCTGCCTCCAAAAGATCTGTTGCCAGGTGGATTGTATCTTGTATACAATTCTGCTATGAATAACTGGGAAAAACTCCATCCTCAGGCCTGAGGGCTCATTCCACAAGAGGTACAACGGCTTCCCTGGCTGCGGCCAGGGATATCCCTCTCCTAGAAATTTGTCAAGCAGCCACCTAGAAAACAGTCCATACCTTTACCAAGCATTACTCTCTGGATATCCAGGCTAGGAGTGATGCTCGGTTTAACTCAAGCAGTGCTTCAGAGCCTATTCCCAAAGTAGGTTCTGTCTCTCCTCATGGAGGTACTGCTTGGTAGTCTGCAATTGTCAGAATACAGCAAGACTTCATGTTGTTTGAAGAAAAAAATTACTCACCTTAGTAATTATATTTCTTCTAATGGAGTCTTGCTGTTTTCTGACCTCCCTCCCTGCCTCCCCTCTCAGAACCTGTTTTTGGGAAGTCTGTGGGCAGGTGCAGTGTTGCACCCCAGGGGTGTATTGGCTGGCACCCTCCTCCCTTTTTGTTTGGGTGCTTATTTATTATTATTTTTGAGTACATTGGGTTTTGTTTTGGGTTTCTGACTTGAATCTTCCTTGGGAATCCAAAACTTTTCAACTCAATTGGCTAGTAGAATTTTACAATTTCCACATAGAATTTTTAGTTTAGTTGGGCTCGTAAGAATCTGACGGTTTAAGTTCAAAACACTCCAGACAGAGACTTCAGCCGAGCTCGAGCTCAGCGTTCCATGCCCTGCATGGAAAGTTAACCCTTAATTCCCCGGGGCAGTTCAAAGATTGGGAATCACTGCAATTGTCGGAATACAGCAAGACTCCATTAGAAGAAATATAATTACTAAGGTGAGTAATTTTTTCTTCTCCCTCTGTCCCCCTTCTGCTTCAGTGATGGTTGCCTCAGATATTGTGCCTGGTCTTAATGCATGGCTGTTCTATCCAGTACCTTCTATTGCCTTGTATGCTTGCAGTTTGTCTGGTTTCCCATGGGTGGTAGTCCTCAAAGCCTAATCTTCAGTGTGGAACGAAGGACTGATGGGGCCTCCCACCTTTATGTAGATGGTGATGCATGACATCATGGGTGGCCCCCAGCTAGCAGAAAGCTTCTGTATGGTCACAGTGTCCGATGGCTGTAGTTCAAAAGTGTGGCCCAATGGAAGAGATTCTCTCTGAGATCTACTCTTGTAAGTACGTAACTGTTCTGTTTGTTTCCAAACCACCTCTGCTGTATCTTCCTTCCCAGTGCCTGGCCATTCTTATGGCCAGTACCTCCACTTCCTCCTGTTCTCCTGGCATCCTTTTACAGATCCCATGTACTACTCTCCCTGCAAACTGCCTCTCCTGTGTGCACACTCTGAGTGTTCTAAATGGACAGTACTTTTACTCACTTTTGGTGTAGGTGTAGGTATAGCCTACCCTTGGCATGCTGGTGCCCCTTGCCTCCGAAGACCCTCCAACTGTCCAAAAAGAAAAGAAAACCCCCCTATTTGAACCAGATATTTATCCAAGTTTTAACCTGCCTAGTAATCTGCTGCTGTTCCTCACTAGCCCCTGGACCAGGAGGATCTTAGAAAAGATAACCTTGGGTACCTTTTCCTTGTGGAATATCCTTAGTTCCATGATTAACCTCCTCATATCCTCTAAGCTGGTGTTTCCTATGTTATTTATGCTGGCATAGGCGATGACAGTCAGCTTCTCAACCAGCTTTGGTGCTGGATAGCATTTGTTCAGCCTGTGTTCCAGACAGGCAAACCACCTTATCCGAGTTGGCGTCTTTGTCCAGCAGCACCCTCTCTGTCTCAGTCATTGCCTTAACTGGAGTCCTCAATGAATACTACCTTTCTGTCCCTCCACCCAGACTTTTCTTTCCTCTTCCTTGGCAAGAAAACAGAACTAAAAAAATCACAGGATGTTGTTTTTTAAGGTTTGTGGTAGTTTTCCTTTTTGGCTAAACAAGTTGAGGTGCTAGCCAAAATGCCAGGGTACACAATTTACAGGAGGGACGAGGAGGAGGAATAGCTCTCTATGTAAAGGGAAAGGATAAAAGCAACAGAACTAAAGGGTAAACAGGGAGGAGAGGAGACACTGTGGGTCACCCTGGAGACTGGAAATGGCTTCACAATCCACACAGGGGTTGTATACAAACCCCCATTTCAGAAGGAGGAAATGGACATGGAAATGATAGAAGGCATCCTTGGGATGGCAGAGAAAGGGGAGATATTGCTGATGGGGGACCTGAATATGCCAGATGTGGACTGGAGCACCTTTGCTGCAGCCACATCCAAGAGCAGGGCCATTCTCAATGCCCTACAGGGGGCATGCCTCAGACAGCTAGTTTTGGAACCCACTCGGGAGAGAGCAATCTTAGACCTGGTACTCTCAAATAGGGATGGAGAGAGGATCTCTGATTCTGAAGTGGGTAGCCATCTGGGAACAAGCGACCACCAAACAGTGTGGTTCACGATAAACTTATCTGTAGAGTCAAGCCACACAAAAGTGAAGGTACTGGACTTCAGGAGGGCTGATTTTGTCAAAATGGGAGAGTGCCTCAGAAAAGCACTAGCAAACAGGCAAGAAGGTGAAGTGGAGCAACAGTGGGGAAACATCAAAACCGCCATCACAGAGGCAACAAGCCTTTGTGTGAAGCAAATAAACAAATCAAAACAAAAGGAAAAAACACTATGGTTCTCAAAAGAAGTAGCGTGGAAAGTAAGGGGGGAAAAGATAGCATTCAGGAAGCATAAGGAAACGCAGAAGGAGCAGGACAGAGAACTGTACCAGTTAAAGCAGAAGGAAGCGGGTAAGGCAGTCAGAATAGCAAAGGCCCAAACCGAGGAAAAGACAGCCAACTTGGTTAAGAAGCGGGATAAAACCTTTTATAGGTACATTAGGGAGCAAAGAAAGACTAAGGCAGGGATACTGAGGCTGAACAAAGAGGAAAGTGGTTGGGCAGAGAGCGACAGTGAAAAAGCAGGGATACTGAACGCATACTTCTGCTCAGTATTCACAGTGGAAAAGCAGAGGGAAATACCTAATCCGGTCAGTAGAAGCACTCTGGATAGGGGGGTTGATAGTAGACCTTTCACAGAAGAAAGGGTTCTGAAAGAACTCTTAAAACTGAAGGTGGATAAAGCAATGGGTCCTGATGGGATTCACCCCAGAATTTTAAAAGAACTAAGAGAAGAACTAGTAACACCACTGACTACCCTTTTTAATAAATTGCAGGAGGATGGGGTGGTACCTGAGGACTGGAGGAGGGCGGATGTGATTCCCCTTCACAAAAGTGGGAGCAAGATAGAGGCAGGAAACTACAGACCTGTCAGTTTGACCTCAGTGGTAGGGAACATGATGGAATCACTTCTGAAGGAAAGAATTGTTGAGTACCTAGAGGCCAGTGGGGTACAGGACCCAAGGCAGCATGAATTCACAGCTGGAAGGTCATGTCAGACAAATCTAATTGATTTCTTTGACTGGGTGACCAAAGCAGTAGACCAGGGAGGGGCAATGGACATGGCCTACCTAATCTTTAGCAAGGCATTTGACACAGTCCCGCACAAAAGATTAATAAACAAATTAGCCAGCCTGGGAGTGGGTCCTAGGGTGGTAGCCTGGGTAAAACACTGGTTGGACAACAGGACACAGCGGGTAATAGTAAATGGAGTCCACAGTGAAGAAAGGAGGGTTACTAGTGGGGTACTGCAGGGTTCAGTACTGGGGACGGTCCTTTTAATGTCTTTATAAGTGACATTGCAGAGGGACTAGAAGGGAAAGTATGTCTCTTTGCAGATGACGAAAGATCTGCAGCAGGTTGATACACAAGGTGGGGTGGAAAGGATGAAAAGGGACTTGGCAAGGTTGGAGGAATGGTCAAATGTATGGCAACTTAGATTCAGTGCAAAAAAGTGCAAAGTAATGCACCTGAGAAACAAAAACCCAGGGGAAGAGTACACAATGGAGGGTGAGATACGGACAACAACAAAAATGGAATGGGACCTGGGGGTAGTCATATCAGACGACCTAAAGGTGGGCCAGCAATGTGAGAAGCTAGTAAGGAGGGTTGGGGGCATACTGGGATGCACAGGGAGAGGCATCACCAGTAGAAAACAGGAAGTTGTTGGCCCTCTGTACAGACAGTTGGAAAGACCACATCTGGAGTACTGTGTACAGTTCTGGAGAACCCATCTCCGCAAAGACATAGACAGGGTGGAGGCTGTCCACAGGAGGGCAACCAAAATGATGCAGGGTCTGCATCGGAAGACACATGAAGAAAGACTAAAGGAACTAAAGATGTATAGCCTCGAGGAAAGGAGGGAGAGGGGGGACATGATAGAAACTTTCAAATACCTTATAGGACTCAAAGTCCAAGAGGGTAGCATCTTTCAGAAAAAGAGATGTGCAAAAACAAGGGAGTGCAATTTGAAGATGGAGGGGGGGGGAGCGGCTCAGAGGTAATGTGGGGACGTATTTCTTCACAGAGAGGGTTGTGGATACATGGAACAGCCTTACTGATGAGGTCGTAGAGTCAAAAACAGTGGGGGAATTCAAGAATGCATGGGACAGACATAAGGCAATTCTAGTGGGGGTAGGAAGAAGTAAGCTGTTGGTTAACTAGGATGTGCAGCTTATCCGTTAGGTAGGGAAATGAGCAGACTAGGTGGGCCAAGCAGTCCTTATCTGCTGTCAGATTCTATGTTTTAGGGTTTTAGACTTCAGGCTTAAACATTGCATTATTACGCAGTGTATTAAATAGCTGGTATAGCATCACAAAACGCCACACAAAACAAGAAGTATTGCTAACCATTTCCAGAAATGAGTAGCAGTAGACTTCTAGCCATTTTTTGAGTGAGTCTGTAGCATAGTAGACAAAATTATTAAAACTATATACAGTTTTTAAAATTTTGCTAACCATTCTGTGCCAGGTGCTATGTATTTCCACATCTGTTTAGCAGTTTAATGCACCAAACTGCTAATCAACTTTTTCAGCTTATTTAATACCCTGTTACAGTGACCTGATTTCCTGCAGGATACCAGTTTTTGAGTTCCATCCTCAAGACCTTATTTTCAGACCCTTTCTTTCAGGTGCTGATTATAGTATGGAGATGTGGAGGAGTACATGTTAGAAAAAGGAAGTCGAGCTCTAGAGGACATTCTTCAGGACTGTTCCCTAGTTCAGTGAAGGAAAGAGCCATCCCAGACCTGGTACTTTCAAACCAGAATAATATATAGGGCATCAGGATGGAGGGTCACCTGGGGAAAAATAGCCGTAACTTAGTGTGGTTTGACATTGCCCTAGAGGCCCAGTGCCCTAAATCTAGGGTGATGGTATCGGATTTCAGGAGGGCAGACATTCAAACAGTGAAGGGAATTCTTAGAAACAGACTAAGGGGAAGATAGGGCAGTTAGAAGGGGGCAGAAGATAGGTGGGCTGCCATCAAGAGGGAGGTGCTGGAGGTAGCAAAATCCTGTCTTGAGGCATATTGCAAAAACACGAAAACCAGAAAACTGTTTGGTTTTCCCAGGAAGTGAGGGAAGAAGTTGGAGCCGAGGAGGACTACCTTTAAAAAGTACAAAGGTACCAGACTCAGGGAATTAGGTTTACATAGATAAGTTGAAGGAGGTGAGGAAAGCAAAGGCCGACACAGTACTGTGGATTGCTAAGGGAGTAAAGGATAACAGGGCCGCCTTCAGATATTTTGGGTAAACGGAAAAAAAAAAACAGAATAAGTTTAATTGCTGGCCTAGGGAAGAGGATGAGAGCGAGGCAGACATTCTAAATGAATACTACTGTCAAGTAATTACTGTTGGGGGGGGGGGTCCATTCCGAGATGCGGTGTAAATCCTGAAGGGGAGTTTATGCAGAATTTGGAGTAGGGGCAGTCACGGAAGACCGGGCGCTCAAGGGGCTAACAGGGCTGGCCCAGATGAGTTCACCTATTGGGTAAGTAACTGGAGGGGGCCTCTGGTGGATTTGTTCAGCTGCTTCCTAGAGACCAGTGTGGTCCTGAGGAACTGGAGGGTTGCTCATATTGTACTTTTGTATAAGAGTGGGGACAGAGGAGACAGGGGAACTGCAAACCCGTTAGTGTGACTTCAGCTGTGGAGAAACTGTTGGTGTGCATCATCAAAGAGCAGATGGTGGAGTTTCTGGAGGCTAAAGAACTCCAAGACAGGTGACAGCATGGTTACTTTTCTGAAGGAAAGGTTGTGTCAGACGAACCTCAGAGACATCTTTGACTTGGAGCCTCGGGCATTGGATATCCTGCATCTGGAGTTCAGTGATGTCTTTGATGCAGTGCCACACAGAAGATTTGTGAAGAGACTTGGGGTGGGGGATAAAGATAAATAAATGATGACTTGGAGAGGTGGTCAAGGACATTGAAGCTCAAGTTCAGGGCCAAGAAGTGCAAAGATCTAGGCAAAAGAAATCCTAAAACTGATTACTGGATGGGTGGCATAAGGGTCTACCAGACTTCAAAGGAAAGAGAACTTGGGATTATCATAAATGATGGTCTGAAGTCTACAGCCCAGTGCAACAAAGCATATGAGAAGAGCTGCATAATGCTGGGTTGCATAGGCAAGGGTCCTTCCTGTAGAAGGAAAGCAATGATTCTGCCGCTCTAGAGGCCCGGTGAGACTGCGTCCAGAATACTTAGCACAGTTCTGGAGTCCTTATCTGAAAAGCAGCCTGAATATATACACACTGCAGGCCAGAAAGAAGAGAGGAGATTTGTTATAAACATAGTTTTTCAAAAGGATCAACAGGGTGGATTACCAAGACAAGTTCAAGTGGTGTGAGGGATCAACAAGAGAACACCATTATAAGCTAGTGGTTGGAAAATTCAGGAGGGATGTGAGGAAGCATTTCACAGTTTGTGTGGTGAATGGGGTGGTATTGCTTGCTGGGTGGGGTGGTCAGTGCACAGACAGTAACCAGATTCCAAAGAGGATCGGACAGATTTAAGGGCTTGGTGAGAACATATGTAGGGGAGGAGGGTGTGGGAAAGGCAGAGGACAAGACTTGAGTTGTTGGGGCATTCAGCCTAATCCTGTTCAGTACCAGGCTGGTACGATTCAGGCAGGGATCAGTATGTAGTTGATAGATCGTTGGTCTTTTTCTAGGTTTCTGAAGGGCTACTGGCTACTCAATAACCAAATAGTCAACATGCTCCATATGTAACTCCCTGTAAGAGTGCATCTTCTGCTTTCTCAGTGGAGATCTGTTCTTTTATTTTTCAGAAGTCGATCTCGTTCCAGAAGCTACTCCAGGTCCCGAAGTAAATCCAAATCTGTCAGCCCATCCAGGTCTCGTTCCAGGAGTCGTACACCTGAGAAGAAGAGCACACACAAGAGCAACATCCATTCCAATTCACGCTCCCGTTCCCGTTCCCGCTCCCGCTCTCGTTCTCCTTCTCCCCAACCAGCAAAGAGACGTTCCAGATCACGTTCAGTAGAAAGCAACAATTAAGTCTAGAAGAAGAAAAAAAGAAACGGATGTGAAAATTTTTGGTTAATGTTTTCATTACATTTATGAAAACATGAAGTAATGTTTGTTAATCCTTTTAGTGTTACCATATTGCCTACAATACCTGTATGTAAAAGCTTTGAAAGGAGTGATATTTGCCTTTTCTGTCTTGCGAATACCGTTGTGGGTGGATTTCTTGCTGTACAAAATTGGTGTCACGAGTGGCACTGTTTTAAGCAGATCAGTTGGGGGTGAAGGAGTATGGGAGGCCGTTCCACAGGATAGCAGCTATCAGAACTTGCATGGCTGTGTTCACTGCTTAGGACGATACCATAAATGTGAATGAGACAACACAGTGAGTGATCAGTTTTAAAAGGATACAGTATGTAGTTTTTAATTACATAACAGCAGCGCACTCCTAGCTAAAGTGTTGTTTCCCCGTATTAAGTTGTATCCTGGGAGATGACTCCATATGTTAAGAAATCATTAGGTTTAAAAACTGTCTTCACTTTCAGATGTTTTTCCCTCTTGGTGAAAACATTTGCTCCTAGAAAATAAAACTTTTAATTGGGAAAGAAGTTGATACAATTAAGAAATGAAAGCAGTGCTTCATAATAGTGACTGATGGCATTTAGTAACCCCTAACCACTGTTTCATTAGCTTTAATGAAAGAATATGTGAAATCTGTTCTAGGTGTAAATCCTACCACACCCTCGCCTCCCATTGCCAGATTGCAAAGCACATAGATACGTCTGTGAGCATGCTCGCTATAATGACAGTCGCACCAGGGTATTAGTCAACATAATCCCTGCCATATAAAATATATGATAGGGTACTGAATAGTATATGAAACTGGGACTGCATATTGTAGAATTTAAGAACCCCATCTGGTACATTGTGCAGTAGACAGCCCCCAGGATTTGCAATACATACTTGAGTCGGTGGCAAGTTGGGTTTACTAACTGGTGTACTTGGTCAAGTCAGAGGGTGAAAGAAGAGATTTTTTTTCTATTTTTATTTTGCTGTTTATATTCCTTTCGATCTTCAGTTGCAGTTGATACTTAGAAAGTACAGGTGTTGTGATTTGTACTTTGTTGTGTCTTGAGTTTTAGACAGACTTTAAACATGTTTAAGAATGTAAAGTGTGAATTGTTAAAGGCTTGGTACATTAAATAAAGATGCGTTATTTACAGTTGTTTTCTTTAATTAAGTTTTCAGCTTCTGACACCTTGCCGCCTGTTGACGTGGTTAGTACTCGGAGAAAAGGCATTTGAAGAGTACTGAACTGGAGAGAAAAATTGATGAGGAAGGAAATAAATTGTTTTATACAGCATCTTGCATACAAACTGTATCCCGAAGGCAGACTTCGTCAGTGTAGTGGCAGTGTTGCCTTTCCTGACCTGGATTTGTGTCTGCAGTCAAAGCATCAGAGAGGAGAATTGAGCAAAATGAGCGTCTCAGAAGACACTTTCCAGAAAGGGTGGATTGCTGGCACTGCTTCGCTACTGCAAACTGTGTGGCACCAGGTTGCAGCTGATGCTAACAGGATGACGGATACGGATAGGCACTATAGCAGTATATTATGTGTGTGTGTGTGTGTGTGTGCGCGGCGCCAAGCACCCTGATATTAACATCTCTTGATGAAGGAACAAGTGAAAACATCCATGCCTGTCAGAAGGGGTGCTGACCTACAGCCCTGTGTGTGTGTGTGTGTGTGTGTGTGTGTGTGTGTGTGTGTGTGCGTGCGCGCCAAGCACCCTGATATTAACATCTCTTGATGAAAGAACAAGTGAAAACATCCAGGCCTGTCAGAAGGGGATGCTGACCCTACAGCCCCACTGTGTGTGTGTGTGTATGTGGGGGGGGGATGGGGGCATTTACTTTAGAATGGGGCTCAGGTAAGGCTATGTTGGGCTTGGATGGATAGCAAAAAATGAAGTGGGCATAAACAGAATAATAAAAATAACCTGTATCCCAGTGAGCTTTACAGTCAAGGACAGGAAGGGGTGAGAATGTTGCTTCTCTTTGTGGCACATGGTGAGATTCAAACTATTGATAAAACTTGGAGATTGTTGAGCACAAAGAGGTTAAGGGACTTGCTAAGGGACACGAGTATGGGAGAGTTGTGGGATTCTAAGCCAGGTCTTCGGTTTCGCAACTCTGTCCCCCAGAATAATTAAGGAAATGGTGGCAAGTCTGATAAACCCAATTACAAAAGGTTTCAGCAAATCTGTCACATCAGGCCAGGTCCCTCTAGATTGAAGAACCTTTTTAGTAATCCCCATACACAAAAAGGGAGCAAGAGAAAATGTAGCCAGTTACAGGCCAATGAGCCCGACTGCCATCCTAGGTAAGACAATGGAACAGTTGATTAAAAACAGAATTGAGATGGAATTGGAAACACTATTACACTGTGATAAACACCAACATGGATTCACTAGAGGCTGTTCCTGTACTGCAAATCTGGTCACTTTATATCACACAAGTAGCAGTATTGACAAGAAAATACCAGTTGATGTCACCCTCTTGGACTTTAGAAAAGCCTTTGACAAGGTCACTTGCCCTGAATTAAACTCCAGAATATAGGGCTAAGCTCACAGCTAATAGTATGGATTGATAACTGGCTCAGGGACAGAACCCAGTGGTTAAGAGTTGGTACTCACCTCTCATGCTTTGGTGAGGTCAGTAGTAATGTTCCACAAGGATCGATCCTTGGACCGACTCTGTTCAACATTTTTGGTAGCGACATAAGCAAAGGTATTTGAACCACTTTGTCAAATTTGCCGATAATTCAAAATTAGGTGGAGAGGTCGACACCCCTGAAAAACAACAATCATTCTCAAACAACCTAAAGGAAATAGCAGTATGGGCAAAGGATAACAAAATGTCGCTTAACATAAATAAATGTGTCGTCCTGCACATGGGGAACAACAACCCTCATTTGAAATGCACATTAGAAAACCAAGCACTGACTCCAGTAACGAAGGAAAGGGATTTAGGATCATTATTACAATTCACTTTCTGCTAGTGAACACTGTAAAAAAAAAAAAAAAAAAAAATTTTTTTAAATAAATAGCCCAAACATATAATGTGATTCTGACTGCATCAGGCGTACGTTTGTCAACAAAGGCGAACACATTATTCTAGGGACGTGGATATGTTCAATCCATATTGTCTGGCAGGTTCCTTGCTGCTTTAATTCTTGCTGGAAGGTCTTCAAGCTGGCTCCTCCCACCCACTCGGGTGGTAAAACCCTTGGCTCCGCCCCATGACGCCAGGTCTTCCTTACCGCTTGGAAGCTCAGGTTCCCTCCTTGGCGCTCTGCATTTTGAGGCCTGGATCCTAACTCTTGGTTTACGAAAATTGTTTTAAATTTACAGACTTCAGTCTTCTTCCCTCATAGCTTCGTGAAGGTGCTCTTGCGGGCAGAAGATGTCGCGGACCGATCTTCACTCCACGTGCGCTTACTGCCTGGGTCTTGCTCACGATCTGCAGGTGTGCAATCTGTGCAAGTCCTTCTCGGCTTCGGTTCTAGAGGACCGCGCTGGCCAGACTGCAACTTGGGCGTTCCGAGAAACGGTGCCCACCGGTGAAGTCAAAGGAGGCCCGTTGGGCGGTGTCCGCGACTGCGGGCTCCAGGGAGCAGCTGGAGCAGTTGATCGTCCTCGAGGAGGGCCGCTTCATCTTCCTCCTCGGTTGCAGCGTTTATCCCGCTCTCCTTGGGCTCTTCCTATACTGCTTCTTTTAAGGAGTTTTGCCAGTCCCTCTCCACCAAAGGGGAAGGGCCATCGGGACATTCCAGTCGGTCTAAGAAAAAAGAACCAAAAGGTAAGTCCCACCGTTGACGTTCATGGGAGCGGGAGAGATCCCCTTCACCGGACCGTCTGCTCTCAACCTCGGTCGAGGTTGCGGGTAAGGCAGCTGGCTTCATGGTGTCACCGTCGGGTCAGCCACCCGAGACATCCATCAACGCAGTCGAGATTTTTCTCGACCCATTAGACGGTTTGTCGACTGGAGAAGCAGACAACCCTTCACCGGTTTCCCCCGGTGGTAACTGAGGACTTGCCCTTGCCTCCTGTGCCGAAGTCCCCAGTAAAGGACCCTGAACCAGGGAATGAGCGGGTTGCCCCGGCCCCCTCTTTGACCCACCCTCAGTGACCCCGAAGGTCTTGGTCTCAGTCCTCTTTCAAGTCTGGTAGATCCCGTCAGCGGTCTCGGTCTCAACACCATGGAAAGCGACCCTGCCACTCGTCCTCTTCGGAGGATAGGCTCCGACGTAAGTTACGTTGGCGCTACGAGGACATGATGTGGCATCAACTTTTATTGACCAGTAACAAGCCGACTCCGTCGCCTTCTCTGGCAATTAAGTGGCTATCACCGGAGCGACCGAAGCAACCCCTCATAGTCATCGAGGAGCCGGCGCCAGTTGTTCGGCCGAAACCGGCTGCTCCACCCATTGTGGTGGAACCACCGCCTCCTCAACCGAAGACTGGGGCCGCGACCAAGGATTCTCAGTCTGGTCAGGGCTTGCCCCACCAGTTGTTGGTCACCCTCACTCCCGATCAACCTGGGCAGGTGGAGGGTGGCTCAGGCACTTGGCAGCTGTTCGCAGACTCCTCTGAGTCTGACGACGACTCCTTGTACTCCAGGCCCATTGACCTGGAATCTGCTGGGGGTCAGTCAGTGGACGAGAGCCCATCCTCATTCCTGGGTATTCTTGGACTCATCTCAGAGTCTACTGGGATGCAGCTTGAACCCACCTGGATGGCCCGCAAGTAAGCTGTCCCCACCGGTTCACTCTCCAGTTTCTTGGAGCACCCCTCTGCGGAGGGGCTGGTGACCGATAGTGTGTTCCGGAAACACCAGGGATGTGGACAACCCGCCCAATAAAAAATCCAAGAAGCTGGATTACTCGGGGCAGAAGGTTTACGCTGCTTCTTCCCTAGGCCTTCGACAGGCTAGCTCGGCTGTACTGATGGCACATTTCTCACACGCCCTTATGGGTTCCCTGGATGAGGTGATTCCCCATCTCTTGGCTGACCGTCAGACAACAGTCAAGCAGGTTCAGGATCAGGGAAGGGCGGTGGCTAAACAGCAGCTCCTAACTTCTTTGGACATCAGTGACTCTTGTGCCCGGTCAGTAGCAGCTGCAGTAGCTATGCGCCACAGAGCTTGGCTGCGGCTCTCCACCTTCACGGCGGACACCCAGCACAAGCTGGCAGATGTTCCCTTCCTGGGCACCGACTTGTTCAGGCCAGGGGTGGAAGGCCATCTCCAGAGGCTCGAGAAGTCCAATGCCGCCTTGGACTCAGTCATGTCTGCCCAGAAGGACAAAGGCCGCCAGCAGCAGCGTAAGCCCTTTCGCCCTTCTGCTCCTGCAGCACGTCTGGCCCAGCAGCACCAGCAACAGGGCCAGCAGGCTCACACTTGGTGCCCTAAGGCCAAGTCTGCCTCTTCCTCCAATAGGAAGCCTGGAGGGAAAGGTCCAGGAGGCCCCTCAACCGGTCCTTTCTCCAAGCCTGCCCAGTGATGGGTTAAGGGGTGCCGCCCCCAGCCTCGTCACTCCTCCACGGGTTCCCCCTGTGGGGGGGATGGCTCCGCCACTTCCTTTCTGCCTGGTCTGCTATCACCACTGACCGCTGGGTAATAGAAGTGGTCGGCAGGGGTCTGCCTCTGGAGTTCAAGCAGTCTCCTCCCTATCGAGCAGTCGCCCCATGGGGGGGGCAACGGGTTCTGCAGCCTTTGTTGGCTCATCGAGCCGACATTGCCTTGCTTCTCCAAAAGGAGGTGATCAGGGAGGTGGCGGACCCTCCTCCAGACCCAGGGTTTGTGTCCAGGTATTTCCTGGTCCCAAAACGGACGGGGGCTGGCGCCCCATTCTCGATCTGCACAACCTGAACAAGTTCCTAAGGCTGTGCACCCTCAGGATGGTTACTGTGGCACAGATCATTCCATCCTTGGAAGTAGGCGTGTGGTTCTGCTCTCTGGATCTCCAGGACGCGTTCTTTCACGTCCCAATCTATCTGTCTCATCAGCGATTCCTCCGCTTCAGAGCAAAGGGATCTCTTTACGAATTCCAGGCCATGCCCTTTGGCCTTTCTCCAGCTCCCAGGGTCTTCACCAAATGCATGGCAGTGGTGACAGCATTCCTGCGGTGCTGAGGGGTCCGGGTGTACCCTTACCTGGACGACTGGTTGATTGCAGCCCCCTCCAGGTTGGAGGTGGAGCGGTCCAGGGATCTGGCCCTCCAGGTCTGCTCTCAGATTGGCCTCCTCATCAGCAAGGTCAAATCGGAACTCGTGCCATCGCAGGTGATTCAGTTCATCGGGGCAGAGCTTGACTTTCTTCGAGCCAGAGCTCGGCTCCCGGCGGACAGGCCGAGGTCCTTTCCTCCTTTGCCCAATCATTTCTGGTTGGGCAATTGCACCCTGCCCGGGACTTCCTGCGCCTTCTGGGCCTCATGGCGGCCTGCACCAGTGTGGTCCATTGGGCTCGCTGGCATATGCGCCCCTTGCAGTGGGGCTGGCCAGCCGATGACGGTAACCCAGGAGATGTGGGACGGCCTGCAATGGTGGCTCGTCCCAGCTCATCTGCAGGAGGGTATCTCGTTTGTCCACCCCGAGCTGACGGTCACTCTTACGACTGACACCTCTCTGATGGGTTGGGGTGCCCATCTGGGGGAACTCCGGGCCCACGGCCCCCTCAGGAGTCTCAATGCCACATCAACCTGCTGGAGCTTCAAATGGTTCGGCTAGCCCTCACCGCCTTCGCTCCGTTTGTACGGGGTCAGGTGGTTTGGGTCCAGACTGACAACACCACAACCATGTACTACCTCAACCATGAGGGCGGGATGCACTCCTGTCCTCTGTGCAAGGAGGCGCTCCACATCTGGTCTCTTGTGATCAGCCTGGAGGCGGATCTCTTTGCTTTCCATGTGGCAGGAGCTTACAATAGTCTGGCCGATGCCCTCAGCTGGATAGGCGCTGCATCTCACGAGTGGTCACTCCTGTCGGAGGTAGTACAAGAACTGTTTTCCTATTGGGGCACCCCTCAGGTGGACCTGTTCGCCTCAAGGGAGAATGCGAAGCTGAGGCTGTTTCACGCCTGCCCCCCCTCAGCAGGGCTCGCTGCAGTAGGATGCCTTCTCGAGGCCGTGGACCCTGGGCCTCTTCTATGCCTTCCCTCCATTTCCCTTGATCCACAAGGTGTTTCTCAAGGCGAAGAGGGACAAGGCGCAGGTGATTCTGGTAGCCCCAGACTGGCCTCGCCAGTTCTGTTACCCAGATCTCCTCAGCCTCGGCTCCAGGCTCCCGAGGTGGCTTCCAGACCGCCCAGACCTGATCTTGGTAGACAAGGGGAAGGTTCTCCATCCGGGGCTTCAAACCCTGCACCTGACGGCCTGGTTCCTGAGCAGCTAGAGTTCCAGGCCTTGGGTCTTTCCAACGAGGTCCTCAACGTTGTTGAGGCGTCCCGTAAAGAGTTGACCAGAAAATGCTACGCCTTCAAATGGAAGAGATTCTCTGTTTGGTGTCAGGACAAGGGGTTGGACCCCTCTTCCTGTCCCTTGGCTAGTATTTTGGACTACCTGTGGTTCTTTTCTCAGGGCTGTGGTCGACGACCCTTAAGGTGCACCTGGCAGCGATCTCTGCTTACCGGGCATGGGCCAGCAAGCAGTCGGTGCAGGAGAAGGTGGTCAGGTGCTTTTTTCAAAGGCCTTGATCACATATCCCCTCCGGTGTGAGAACCTTCACCTCCGTGGGATCTACTGCTGGTATTGGTTAAGCTCATGGGCAGGCCATTTGAGCCGATGCACATGTACGATATCTCCCACCTGTCGTGGAAGACCGCCTTCTTGGTGGCTATAATGTCAGCCAGAAGGAGGGGAGACCTCCAGGCACTTTCCATCAAGTCTCCTTGTACTTCGCCCCCACCCGAAATTCCTTCCGAAGGTGGTGTCGGAGTTTCACCTGAATCAGGTGTTGACTCTGCCTTTGTTGTACCCCAGTTACACCTCGGAGGCCGAATATAGGCTTCATACTTTGGACCCTAGAAGAGCGCTCACTTATTATAAGGAGCGAACAGCTGAAGTTCGGGGAGAGGTTCACCAGCTGTTTGTCACCTAGGCTGAAGCTGCACCTGGCAGACCTGTAGCCAAGCGGACGATAAGCAGGTGGGTCACCTCCTGCATAGATCTCTTTTATAGGTTGGCAGGCATGGAGCCTCCCAGAGGGATAAGAGCTCATTCTACCCGCGATACCACTGCTTCGGTGGCTGCTTCTAGGGACGTCCCTATCCAGGAAATCTGCAGGGCTGCCACCTGGAAGTCAGCACACACTTTTATTTCCCATTACCACATTGACCTAGAGTCATGCCGGGATGCTGGTTTTGGGACCTCTGTTCTTCAGTCCTTACTCCTCAAGTAAGTATAAGGGTTGCGCGCCTTGCCTCCCTCCTCCCGGAGAACTGCTAGGAGTCTGCCAGACAGTGTGGATTGAACAACATATCAACGTCCCTAGAAATACAGGTTACTCACCTGTAACAGGAGTTCTAGGAGTGGTATATGTTGTTCATCCACCCGACCTCCCCCGCTTCGACGTGCAACCTGGCTTCCAGCGGGCTAGATCTGGCATCGTGGGGCGGAGCCAAGGGTTTTACCACCCGGGTGGGTGGGAGGAGCCAGCTTGAAGACCTTCCGGCAAGGATCCTGCCAGACTGTGTGGATGAACAACATATACCACTCCTAGAACTCCTGTTACAGGTGAGTAACCTGTATTTATTCCCCTGTACAGATCTTTCATCAGGCCCCATCTCAATTTCTTTTCCAGTTTCTGGAACCCTTATCTCAAAACAGACATAAACTTAATTGAATAAGTCCAACACCGAGCTACTAAAATAATACCCAGTCTAAGGTATCTTCTGTACAAAGACAGATTGACTAAACAGTTTTGGCAAATTTGGAGAGATAAGGGGGTGACCTTTTGCAGCTCGTTAGGATAATACAAGACCCAGAATTTAGATCTCCGTGTGGGCTACAGTTTGCTGTGTGTAATGCATATCTAAGAAGCCACAAGCTTCAACTAGTTATCCCAAGAGTGAATACCTAAAAAAGGGAAAATTACATCTTATTCGAGAGTGCTCTTGCAGTAGGTAATTACATATAGGACTGAAGCCGGCAGGCGTCAGGACCTCACAGAAAAATTTCTAGCTAGCAGTTGCTGGCGGGGGACCGCCCCCACGTCTGGTGACTGACGTCAATATAAAGGGGCAGTCCCCCACACCCGTCTTCCAGTTCTTTCCCGCCGTTAGCTTGTGAAAGCGCCTCGCGGTTAAGTTCTTACTACTTTGTCAGTCTGTCATTGGTTTATTTACCTTTTTTTTTTTGATTGCCACGTATATTTGTCCCCACACCCTCAGATCGCATAAAACAAATACGACTCATCTGGCCATCTCCCGCATAAGGACGGTCATTCCTGTGCCCCTTCTGCCTAGGCCCAGATCACCCCATGGAGAAGTGCCAGCATTGCCAACAATTCAACGCCGCCCCCGCAAACGGAGGCAGCAGTCCCTGGAGGTCCACATTTTAAAGAAAAAGATGTCTTCCATGGAAAAGGAGCTGAAGAAGCTCAGACAGGCCTCTGCTTCCCCTGACGGTCACCGTAATAAGCAACAGCACCGGGACTCCACTTCCATGGCCACCGTGACTCCAGCTGGAGTCGCCATGCTACAGGGACTTCCCCGGGACTTTCAGCCATCTTGGCAGTGGCCTTCCTTGACTCGGGCCTCGGGAGCCTTCAGGACAAAGGAGGGTTCCGCTTCTGGGAAGGCTGCCACCATGCAGCCCTCTGGGTCAATGAGTCCGGAAGTCTGGCGCCAGTGCCACACCGGCGTCTGCAGCGGACAGGGCTGATAAGGCGCCTGCCCAGGCGCGCAGCCCCAAAGAGCGCTTACCAAGGCTGCTGCTTCCACCGACGCCTTGGGCGTCTGATCCGATAAGTCGGACGCCAGCTCCGACGCCTGTCCGGATCCCGCCGGTAAGGCGGACGTCGACCCCTCCGACAATCACACGGCATTAGAACAGACACCGGACCCTGTTGACAGGTCTGCCGTCCCCGGCTCGCAGCTGCTAACTGAGGCTCCAGCGTCTTCCCTGTTGGACCCCGGGGATTTCAGTCCTTCTTCCTCGGGCGACACAGGGGACGCCGGTACGCTCCCTTCAGGTTTCCCTCCTGTTGGGCTTCATCCACTGACGCTGGGCCCTCGGACACCGGCTCCGTCGGCCTACTGGATGCCGGGCGACATCCCATTACCAGACGCTGTTCCAGCACCGGACCCAACGGCTGCTGGGCCACCTGTTCCTGGCCTGCCTGCTGGTCCTCTTCCAGGGCCTTCTGCTCCAATTGAGCCCCTGGTTCCAAGTTATCCGACTCTGTCCTATCGGACGCTGTCCTACCTTGTACCACAGTATCCTGCGCCGCAGTACCTGACGCCTGACACCGGCCGGCTATGGATACTCGCACTATGGATACCCTCAGTATCCATATCCTCCTCCACCGCCCCTCCAGCCACCAGTGGACTTGAAGGAGACTTTAGCTGCCTGCTGGGGCTCAGCCCACCAGGGAGGTGGAGAGCCGTCTGCTGACGCTGGACCCCGATCGCCAGAGATGAGAGACTCCATCCTCCTTGCCCGACACCAGAGGTGAGCCCTCGGGTGCCAGGGCCGGGATGGACATGCTTTCCTGAGGGCTGCCCAAGGGGTCCGTTCCTCCCCCGCACTGGGAGGGGTCTTCATCCTCCTCTTTGGAGACCTCTGACTCAGATACTGAGGGGTGCTCCGATCCTGACAACGAGCCACACACTCCAGACCATCCCAGGCCCAGGACTCCTCCGAAGTCTATTCCGGAAGATCATTCCTTTCTGGAGTTGCTGAGAAAAATCCAGGAAGTCCACCATTGGCAATCTGTGGAGCCAGATCCACAGTGGAAGAAGCTCGCTGCCCATTTGGATCTGCCCAAAACTGCTCCAACATTGATTCCACCCTGGATCGAGCCTCATGCCGACCTTGTTTCCACCATTTGGAAACAACCGTCGGCATTAGCTCCCCCTTCCAAGGAAGGCAGATAAGGCTATACCAGGCTCCTGAGGGTGTGGATTGCTTGAACACACACCCGAAGGCTGATTCTGTTGTGATTAGCGCCGCGCACGGTCTGTCTGCAAACCCAAAACGTCTCAGCTCGTCTCTGCCTGACAAGGAGTCCCGCATTCTGGACTAGTACGGGAAGAAGGTGCACGCTTCTTCCACTCTGGGGATCAGGGCCCTGAACTATGTTGCACATATGGGGGACTACCAGAAGACTATCCTGAGTTGGGTGGAATCCAAGTTGGACTCCCTTTCGGAGTCTCAGACAAAACAGGAAGTGGCTGACCTCGTCCGGTCTGCTCATTCGGCCAGTCGGCACATGTTCCGTGCCACATACGATGCAGTGGGTGCAGCTGGTCGGAGCTCAGCTTTCACCGTAGGTCTTCGGCGTCATGCCTGGCTCCAGGTGTCAGGTTTGGTCCCTGAAGTGGAGTCCGCTATTCAGGATGTGCCTTTTAGGGGTTTGGTGCTGTTCGGTAAGGGTGTCAAGGACATCAACACCGACCTGAAAGAGAAGGGTACTGCACTTAAGTCTGTTGACTCTATGTACAGGCCCCCTCAGGGACAGCATTGCCCTTTTCACAGACGTTCTTGGCCTAAAGCGAAACCTCAGTGCAAGCAGGCCAACAACCGGGCCCCTCGGCTGCCAAGCCCCCCGGCCCAAAAAGTGTCGGGAGCTTCAGCCGCGACGCTACCCCACACCTCCTGACTCCTTTCCTCTCCTGCAGCCTCTGGATCCTCCAGAGGAACCAGTAGGAGGGAGGTTCTCCTTCCATCTACAGGGTTGAGAAAGGATCACATCAGATGCTAGGGTGCTCCAACTGATAGCAGCCAGACACTCACTCGAGTTTCTTCAGAAAACCACCCCCAAAGTCTACTTACTCCCCTGAACATCTTTGGTTCAGGAAGAAATTTCCTCCCTTCTCTTGAAGGTGGAGATAGAGCCTGTCCCGGCCCACCTTTGAGGTGCAGGCTACTATTCCCATTTCTTCCTGGTTCCAAAGAAATCTGGAGACGTGAGGCCGATTTTAGACCTCAGCTTCCTGAATATGTTTGTGGCGTACAAACGGTTCAGAACGCTCTCCCTGCAGAGCCTTCTGCCATTACTTTGGCAGGGACTGTGGCTATGCACTCTGGATATGCAGGATCCTTACCTGCATATCCCCATATGCCCTTCCCACTGCAAATTCCTCCAGTTTTCGTTCCAGGGGGACCACTACCAGTTCAAGGCCCTCGCATTTAGTCTTTCCTCAGCTACCACTGTTCGCCAAATGCTGGTGGTAACGGCCTACCTGCATACCTAGGGAATGCAGGTATTCCTGTACCTGGACGATTGGCTCCTGGCAGCCCCGTCCAGGCAAGATCTTCTGCAATCTCTTTCAATCACCCTGCAGGTCTTTTCCAGCCTGGGTATCACCATCAACCAGGCCAAGTCCCATCTGGTCCCTTGCCAAAGGCTCCAGTTCATAGGGACGACCCTTGGCATGGCCTTTCTGCCCCTGGACAGGGTGGATATCCTTCAGGCGCATGCAAGCCTGCTGTCCAGTCGCAAACCGGTCAGCACCCGGTTGGTCCTTCGCCTACCCGGGCTCATGGTGGCTGCTGTTGCAACAGTCCTGCTCGCTCGGCTCCATTTGAAGATCTCTCAGTGGACGCTTTGGTCTCAGTGGGACCAGACATTAGATGACCTAGACCAGGAAGTTCTGGTCTCCGATCCCATGGTCCAGGACTTGCAGTGGTAGATGGTGCGAGAGAACCTTTGCCGGGGGTCCCCTTTTGCCTCGAACCCCCCTCCCAAACATTGACAACGGATGCCTCGGGGAAGGGCTGGGGAGCCATCTAGGGTCTCTCAGGGCTCCTATTCCAGACTCGAGCAGACTCTTCATATAAATGTGCTCAAGCTCAGAGCCATTCTATATGCTCTCCAGGCTCCGAACTCTTACGTTCTTCCTGGTCATCTGACTGTCCAGACAGACAACATGTGCATACTCTGGTACATCAACAAGCAGGGAGGAACGTGTTCCTACCCTCTGTGCAGGGAAGCAATGAGAGTTTGGCACTGAGCTGTTCAGCACAGCCTTCACCTGACGGCAGTTCATGTTCTGGGAGTCGAAAACACGCTGGCGGACCACCTCAGCTGGTCCTCAGCAAAGGCCCATAAATGGGAACTAGATCAAGGGTTGGCAGACATCTTCCTGCGCTGGGGAACCCCTCAGGTAGACCTATTCGCGTCCCCTCAAAACGCAGAGCTTCCCGCTTTCTGCTCACTTGCTCCAGGGCGAGGCATTTTTTGGCGGGATGCTCTGTGTTTCGACTGGAAGGGCAGATTTGTTTATGCCTTCTTATCAATTCCCTTGATTCCGAGGGTCTTACACAAACTCAGCTCAGAAGGAGCTCAGATGATCCTCATCGCTCCATTCTGGCCCAAGCAAGTCTGGTTCTCTCTTTGGCAACAATTTTCAGAGGAACCTCCTCTTCCTCTTTCGCAGCATATGCTGACCCAGGATCGGGGACCCTGATTCATCCAGGTCTCAAATCCCTTCAGTTGCATGTGTGGCTCCTGCAGACGTAGCCCAGGCTTGATTCGGGGGTTTCTTCCTTCGTGTCTGATTTTCTGGTGGAAGCCAGAAAGCCTTCCACTAGATCCACCTATGGCATGAAATGGAAGCGGTTCTCGATTTGGGCCTCTTCCAAGGATCTCGAGTCGTTCTCTTGCCCTGTCAGGAAAATCCTGGACTACATGCATCATCTCTTTGACCTGGGTCTCAGCCAGTTTTCCTTGAAGGTTCATATGGTAGCTATCTCTGCCTATCGTGTCCCATTTGGCAACAGAACATCTTCCTGGACATAAGTCTCCACCACTCATTCACACGAATGGGATCTGCGCCGGAGGCACTAGGACCCATCGAGAGCAAACTTTTTGCTGGTCGATGCAGGATGGTGCCATGAAGAACGGCACGCGAGCCCTAGCTCGTCGCAATGACTATCTCGGCATCGACTCCCCAGCCGCCTCAGTTCCTTTTCTCCCACCGTCGAGTGCGCTTCAGTGACGACATCGCTTGCCTGTCGGGAGTCAAACTTCAAACTAGCAGCATAGTTTTCGGTTTTTATTATTTTGTAGTATTATCTCGATACAGTATCACTTAAGTTATACTTATTTTTTAATAAAATCGATAAAGAAGTCTCAGTCTACTCTGACGGAGTCGACCATGAGCAGGTCAGGTAGCGGTAGGGAGACTTCGTGGAAAGCTGTTCAGCCAGTGGGGCTGGTCAGTCCGCCCGCCTTCTCCAGAAGGAGGTCTGACAGCAGTCAGTCCAATGCCGGGGGATGGGGCGGGCTCAGCGAGCATAAAGCCAAGACTGCGCATTCTGGCACACCGTTCAGCCTTGAGCTCTTCTTCGCCCGCAGGTCCAAAGAGAAGGCATCACCGAGGTCGCCCTCTGATACGCCTGCGCGCAGACGCCGGTTATCGGGTTAGCTGCCGTCTCCGGAGTCGCCAACAGCGGCTTCTGGCAGCCGAAGTCTTCGACATCGGAGTCCTACCCGCCCGCAGGTAGGTCTTCAGATGAGCAGTTTCATCAGTAGGCCTCTTATGGAGCAATGGGCTTGGAGGTTGGTTGGCTACCTGGCTGGTGGATTCGTGGGCCTCGGGCTCTCTGGGCGACCAGGTAGGGCAGTTGGACTTTCCTGGTCATGTACCTTCTTCGGTGCCGTTGACTCAGTGCTTGAGTGTCCCCACTGGCTTGCGCGCAGGGGCCACACCGATGCCCTTATCTCCTGCTCTTTTCCTTCAAAACCTGTTTTGGTCTCTGGGAGGCGCCTGACGCCTGCGACGTCATGGCGCTGTCTCGGCGTCCCCGTGGCGTCCGCTAGGCACCTTGCGGCCATGTGGCGCCGTCCTCAGCGCTGTGCAGCTTCTCGCGGCGCCGCATGGTTCCTCGGCGGCGTGCGCCTCCTTGGCGCCGGGGGCTCTCGGAGACTTTCCTTTTGTCTCTTTTCCTCCTTCCTCTTCTGGCTTTCATCCCTTTCCTGTCCATACAGTCCCTCCTGGACTGTCAGGACATGATGTTGAGCCTGACCCAGACCTTCGGCTGGGTGATGAGGTGGACGAAGCAGGATCTTTTACTGCTGCAGAGCCTGTGGTCGAGGACCTGTCATTTAAGTCTCTGCTGAAGAATATGATTTCCACACTTTCTCTCCAGACTACAGACATCGATCCTGGGAAATTAAGACTCCAGTACCTTCACGCCTCGGAGATCCCTACGGATTTGACTCCTCCGATTCAGCCTTCCTTCGAGACGCTGTCTCAAATGGTATGGAATAATCCTGCTGTCTCTTCAATGGTGGCTAAATCCATTGATAGAAAATATTCAGCCCTCAAGGATCATCCCATTTTGGCATCCCAAGCTTTTGCGGATCCTATTGTAGTCCTGGCAGAGAATGATAAGGTCGTCCTTCCTCAAACCACTACAGCTCAACCTATTAACAAGGAATCTCATAAGATAGACACCTTGGGTAAGAGAGTCTTTGCTGCTTCTACCCTAAGTATGCGTATTGCCAGTTATCAGGGCTATTTTTCTCAGTACGAGTATATCCTGTGCACTCTCTCAAGCAAATGGTTGAAGCTCTTCCGGACTCTGATTCAAAACCAGAGCTTCTCAAACCATTACCAGGGTATTGAATCTAACAACCAACAGATTAAAGCAGCCATGGGACGCTTTCGACTCTGCTTCCGTTCAGCAGCTGCGGTATTTACCCGCGCCGCCATTCCTGGCTGCGCTTCGAAGCTTCACCAATGATGCGCAACAGCAGGTAATGGCATTGCCCTTTGATGGTGCATCTCTTTTTGGTCCTCAGGTCGAGCAAGCTCTAGAAGCTACACAAAAGACTAGGTCAGCCATTAAGTTGGCTAGATCCCCTCCTGCCCCCTCTAGAAGGCATGCCAGTAGATGTCAGTTTCATAACCGTCAGTCCTTTTGAGGCAGAGGTAGTTTCCATAAAAACCAACCTGCCCAACCTCAAAAGAAGGCGCAGCAGAAAGCGCAAGGGCCCAAAACGCCCAGCACTGCTTTATGAATTGTTGGCCCAAGTCCCACCTCAACTGCCCGAGGTGGACTTTTCCTCTCCGTTGGGAGGTCGGCTGATGTACTTCTACAGCCAATGGAAGTCCATAACCTCAGACAAATGGGTCCTTCGGATAATCCGCGAGGGGTACTCACTCAATTTTGTGGAAACTCCTCCGGATTGTCCTCTCAAACGGCAGCCCAGGCTGTCTGCCCTTCAGTCAGACCTTCTCACTGCTGAGATTCAGGGCCTTCTAAACAACAGGGCAGTAGAACTTGTGCCGCTGCATCAACGAAACACGGGGTTCTACTCTCATTACTTTCTGGTTCCAAAGAGGTCTGGCGGAATGCGCCCCATTCCAGATCTCAGAAAGCTAAACAAATTTCTCCCCAAGGAGAAATTCAAAATGATTTCTCTAGGAGCTCTGTTACCCTTGCTTCATCAGCACGACTGGTTAGCTTCCTAGACATGCAGTATGCTTACCAGCACATTCCCATTCACCGAGACATCACAAATTCCTGAGGTTTGTGGCTCCGGGACAACATTATCAGTTCAGAGTCCTGCCCTTTGGGCTATCCTCGGCGCCCTGAAGTTTTACAAAGTGTTGTGCAGTTCTGCAGCGCACCTCAGAAAACTCGGAATACAGGTGTTCCCTTATCTGGACGATTGGCTTCTGGCAAGTCCTTCCAGGCAAGGGACTCTGGACGCTGTAGAGACGGCCTCTCACCTCCTTACATCCATGGGAGTCCTGCTGAACCTCAAGAAATCACAGCTGCAGCCCTCCCAGAGGCTCCTTTTCATAGGGACCCTTCTGGACACATCCTGTGTGAAGGCTTTTCTCCCAGAGGACAGAAGGAACGATATCCTTCTGATGGCCCGTTACATCGGAGAGAACAGGTCAGTTACAGCGCTCTCGATGCAACGGATGCTGGGCCTCATGGCATCCTCAGTGTTCACTGTACCTCTGGCCCGTCTGCACATGAGAACCACCCAGTGGATGCTCAGTACTCAGTGGTCTCCAACCACTCACCCACAGTCCTATCTCATCAAGGTGACAGAACCCCTACGGAGGTCTCTCACCTGGTGGTCTCAAGAGGACAATCTCCTGCAAGGATACCCCTTGCCCTCTGGACCATCAGATCTCCATTACCACAGACGCCTCACTAATGGGGTGGGAGCTCACTGTCAGCTCTCCACACTCAGGGTGTGTGGACTCAACTAGTCTCAGCTTCACATAAATGTCCTAGAAATGAGAGTCGCCTTTATGCGGTCCGAGTTTTGAAGGACATTCTTTGTCAAAGAATATTCTCCTCCAAACGGACAACAAAGCAGTGATGTATTACATCAACAAGCAGGGCGGTGCTCATTCTTACCCTTATGCAGAGAAGCGATGAGGGTCTGGGAATGGTGCTTGGAGCACAAGGCTCTAATTCAAGCAATCTACCTGCCAGGTGTACAGAACGACTTGGCAGACCGTCTCAGCAGAACAGAGACAGATCCTCACAGTGGTCTCTCGACTCAACCATAGTTCAGTCACTTATTAGAAGAGTGGGAACTCGGGACCTGGACCTTTTGCGTCCCCACTCACACAAAACTGCCTCTCTTCTGCTCCAGAAACCAGGGCCTGGCATTTTTGTCAGGATGCGCTCAGGCTGCTGTGGACAAAACGCTTTTACGCCTCTTCCGCCTCTTCCTCTAATTCAGAGAGTACTCAGTTCGAGTCTCAGGGAGACAAGATGATTCTCATTGCCCCTTTGGCCTCGACAACTGTGGTTTCCACTTCTCAACAGTATGTTGGCAGTTCCTCCAGACCACTTCCCTGCAGATGAACCTTTAACTCAGGGACCGTGGTCCATCCCAATCTGAGATCTCTTCACCTTCACGCTTGGCTCCTGAAGAGGTAGAAGTAAATCGGTTCAATGTCTCTCAAGAGTTTCAGATATCCTTCTGGCTTGTGAAACCAGCCACTCGGAAAACTCACACGGCTAAGTGGAGGCGTTTTTCCTCTGGTGTGCAAAGTCCTCTTTGAATCCTTTTCCTGCCCTCTGATAAAGTTTTAGAGTACCTTTTGGACCTCTCAAATTCAGGTCTCAGTACTCTACAGTTAAGGTTCACCTTAGTGCCATTTCGGCGTATCATGAGCAGTTTTCTCTTTCTCTGGCTCAGTTACCTATGGTTAGAGATTTCTTAAGGGCATTCTGCACACCAGACCCCTACAAGACGTCCGGTTGCAGCCTGGGACATTAATCTTGTGCTAGACATGCTCACCCGAAACCCTTTGAGCTCTAGCTACCTATGAACTAAAGTTCCTCACCTGGAAGACTGCCTTCCTAGTGGCCATTACCTCAGCTCGTAGGGTCTCTGAGATACATGCCCTGGTCACAGACCCTCCGTATGCTGTGTTCCATAAGGACAAAGTAGTCCTTCGTACTAATCCTAAATTTCTTCCTAAGGTTGTGTCAGAATTTCATCTTAACCAACCTTTGGTCCTTCCCTCTTATTTTGCGGACTTCCAAAATGAAGGGGAACTCTTCATTCTCTGGATGTTAAGAGGGCCTTGCGTTTCTACTTAGATAGAACCAAGGATTTTCGTAAAGCCCAGCAACTGTTCGTTTCCTTCAGTGAGGCCCGGCTGGGTCAACCTGTCGCTATTAGATGCATCTCAACATGGCTAGTGGCGTGCCTTCGTCACTGCTATTCCATGGCGCCAGGTTAAGTTGGAGGAGTAGAGTTTCGCTCACTCTACCAGAAGCGTAGCAGCATCCTAGCGGAAATCCATAGCGTGCCCATTGCAGACATCTGCAATGCAGCCACCCTGGAGCTCAGTGCATACTGTAAGTATTATGCACTCGATGTCCATGCCAGACGACATTCTTCCTTTGGCAGAGCCATACTTAGTGGACTTCTGTCTTAAGAAACGTGGGCTCTTGGTTTCTCCTGCCGCCCTCTCGGGGGATTATTAGCTCGGTACTCTCCCAATAGTGTGAATGAGTGGTGGAGACTTATGTCCAGGAAGATATGAAAATTACGTACCTACCGTAATTCTTGATCTTCTTGGACGAGTCTCCACCACTCATTCACACGCCCACCCTCCATCCCCCGAGCTCACCTCTCTTGTTGGTCTTCACTCCCTCAAATCTTTAGGCCTTGAAGACTTCTTTGTTGACCCTTCTTACACGGGTCGTCCGGACTATCTTATGTCCGGTTTTTAGGTTAGGCTACCCTTCTAGGTTAGTTACGCTGCACCTCCTTGGTATAAAAGGTACTGAGGCGGTTGGGGAGTCGACGCCGAGATAGTCATTGCTCCATGAAAGCTAGGGGCTCACAAGCGCCATCTCTGGCATCGACTCCCAGCAAAAGTTTGCTCCTGATGGTCCTAGTGCCTCCGGCGCAGATCCCAATAGTGTGAATGAGTGGTGGAGACTCGTCCAAGAAGATCAAGAATTACGGTAGGTACATAATTTTCATTTTTGCGCAGCTGGAAGTCTTCAAGACTTTCCTTCGAGGGGTTCTCCATTTATGACCCCCCTATCCACGTTCCGGACCCACCTTGGGATCTGAACTTTGTTCTTTAGAAGCTTACTCTGCCTCCCTTTGAGCCAGCAGCCTCAGCAGGCTTGAAGTTCCTCTTGTGGAAGACTCTCTTCCTAGTGGCCATTACTTCAGCTTGAAGGATTTCCGAGCTTCAGGCCTTGATGTGTAAAATCCACTATTTGATTTTCCACAAGGAACGAGTGGCTCTGCGCTCTAATCCTAAGTTTCTCCCTAAGCTAGTGGCAGAATATACGCTGAATCAATCCATTAAGCTACCTGCCTTCTTTACGCAACACTCTAATCAAGGGGAGTTCCTCTTGCATACTTTGGATGTTCACATAATACTGAGATACTACGCCTCTCGGACTAAGGATCGCAGGAAGTCTGATCAGCTTTTTGTCTCTCTTGCTCACAGAAGAGAAGGCATTGCAGTTTCTAAGCAATGCCTGTCGAAATGGTTGGCTCATTATATCACTTTCTGTTACAAGTACAAGAAGACCCTGCCAGATCAGAGGTCACTCCACCAGAGGAGTAGCCACCTCTGCAGCTTGTTTCAAGAATGTGTCAGTGGCAGACATCTGCGCAGCCACAACTTGGACTTCTGTCCACACCTTTACAAAGCACTACAGTTTGGACATTGCCTCTCGCCGTAGAGCAGGCTTCAGGTTGGCTGTTTTGCAAAGTCTTCTTTCTTAAAACCCCTACAGCTGGAGGTTATTGGTTAGTAGTTTTCCTCCTCCCGAGTGCTTTTCCATGTTCCAGACTGCTTGGGACTCAGTCTTGTATGTAATTACCTACTGCAAGAGCCTTCTCGAAGTAAGATAGTACAGTTACATAAGAACTTACTGTAACAGTAGATCTTCGAGAGAGGCTCTTGCAGTAGGTAATACCTTCCTGCCCTCCATCCCCCTTAGCTGTTTCAGCTCCTTTTCCTGGAAGGGAAATATCCGCTTCTCTCTCATCTTGCCTGTTTTGGGCCCTTGGCAGGAAAGAACTGGAAGACTTCTAGCTAGAAATTTTTCCGTAGAGTCCTGCCGTCTGCTGGCTTCTGTCCTACGTGTAATTGCCTACTGCAAGAGCCTCTCTCGAAGATCTACTGTTACGATAAGTTCCTACATAACTGTACTTCCCTCATAAGAGCTGCTATGCTATGGAACTGTCTACCTCAACATGTGATAGAAGTAACTGATTTTAATCATTTTAAAGCTAGTCTCAATTAGCACCTCAATTGGGTAAAAGACAGTAACAAATACACTCACACATATGTGGGAGACATCCACGATGGGTCTTGGCCTTCTCATGTCTTATCCACCTAGTAACCATTAAAGGGCATATGGTCAGTAGGTGGTAGTACAGATAACAGAATAACAACATTTTTTATTTATTTTATTTTATTTAAATTTTGGTGACCGGGTAGGCCCACTGAGACTGTAATGGTCCCTTTTTCAAGTACTACAAATAGTATAAAGTTTTGAGTAAAGTTATATTTTCTAAAGGTATCCAGTATGCAGTTTGAATGTTCATTATTTTAAAGGGGAAGGAAGCATTGTGGCATTCCCAATTCACCTTTGCTTATCCCCTGTTCTGTTTGTCATCGTTTTGTTCTCCCTGGTCTTTTATCCTGCTCTGTGTGGAGCCTTCTATTAGCCATTTTAAATGCTGCAACCCATCATCGGTTGCAGGCAGTCAGTGGCTCCAGATGTTGATTGTGCTACTTAATGAAATTTGAGCTCACTGAGCAGCTGCTCGTTTGACATCAACTCAGCAGACCATGCAAGTAGCAACATAAGTGTTAAGAGCCACTGGCTGAATGCCATCTGTTTTGTCACTGGTTGGCACTCCAGTAATAGGACAGTCGTTGGACTTAATAACAAAGTTGAGTTTAAGTACCAGGCAGACAGAGATAAAGGAAAGATATGTAATTCAACTATAATTTTTTAAGTCTTCTATGTTTTAGGACATAAGGGGTTGTAATTTGGGTCCTTGGAGGTGACCAACCAATCTCTTCCACTTCCCAGTGTTATGGGCCCTGCCCCACACGCATGTTGTGATGTCTAACCAGTGACTGAGGGGGCATTGTAGTCTGTGGGGCCATTTTTCTTTACTTTTTTTATTGTATATTTTTAAACTGATTACACAGAGAATAATATATGGGTGTTGAGCATTACATAAATTTAATACACACTCAATGTGTGTGATGCTACATAAACCCAGAGAGCGAAGCTCGAGGGGCTTATTCAAGCATCATACCAAGGGTGTGTATTAAATTTGAGTAGTTTCACCATCCCATGTTGTATTTTATATAATCACTGGTCATCAATTCCTTCCCCCCAAAATGTCTCATCCTTTCCTTTTTTTTTTTTTTTTTTAAGTATACTTTTCAAACAACATGAAGTCTTGCTATATTATGACATATGCAGTGAGTCCCAACCTTCGAACTGCTCTGGAGGTGAAAGAGTTAACTTTCCATGCCAGGCATGGAATCTTGAGCGCGAGCTCGGTTCAAAACTCTGTCTGTTGTTCTTCAAACTCAAACCGTCAGATTCTTTACTCCGCCTCACTAAACAGTCGCTCTGGAGATTTCTCCTTCTGCTCGGTTCGTTTGTCGGTTAAAAAGTATTATTTTTCGGTTCTTGACCGAAATTAAACCGCAACCGGTCAGTTCAAGCTCTGTCTGTGGTATCGTAAGTAATAGATAGGCTTACATTTATTTTATTCTGTGTGGAACTTGTAAACGTGTTTCGGTTTGGTTTGAACTGATCAGGTTGTTTTAAAACTTTCTAGTCCTTATTTAGAGTGCGGTTCCCGGTTCTTATCGGTTCTAAAAAAGACGGATTTCATTACGGTTTTTTCCATGACCCGTGACACGGTTGGGAACCGATAGGAGAGTCTTGCTTGGTGGATTGCCATTAACGGGCAAGTTTGGTTAGGCTGGCACTATGTCTGAGAAACCCAAAAGAAAAACCGGACCCAGTGGGTTTCAGCACTGTGGTGTTTGTGGGGAAGCCTTTGCTAAGGCTGACCCACACACCACCTATGTATATTGTCTGGGGTTTGACCACCTCAGTGCAGACTGCCAGATTTGTAAGAATTTTCCTGCTGCCACCGTGGAAAAGAGAGTTGGTAGGCTCAGGGAAAGGGAGGCCAAAAAGTCCGCTGACCCGGATGGCCAGCCCGGTTCGGTTCCAAACCGAACCAGAGGGAGTGCCCTCTGACTAGGGCGATACTTCTTTGGGCAAACGAAGAGCCAGCTCTGAGGAGGCCGGTTCCAACTAAAAGGGCTAGAAAGTCAGCTAGTATGGAGCCAAAAGTTCTTTCTCCAACCACTAAGGAAATAGCTAAAGCAATTCAAATTGTCCAGTCACTTTCCCCGGTTCCGTCCGAACCGACACCATCAGGGAAGTGCTCGGTTCGGCTGGTTCCACCGGTTCAGGATTATGATTTTGAGGATTTTTATGAACCGGAGGAAGGGAAGGAGGAGTATGAGGAGAGTAAATGTGGTTTTGAAAGTCTGGATGTGCCCATTGAACCCCCCAGGCTATCTGAGTCCCCTTCTCATTGTATGTTGTATAAGAAAGTTGCTGAAACTCTCCAGCTCCCTGTTGAGGAAGCTGTTGATGACCAAGAGGAGCCTGATTATGTAGAAATGATGGATATTCCAGAGTCTAGGAGACTGTCTATTCCCTTGCATAAATCTTTTAGGAAACAGTAAAAATTCTAAAAACTCCTCACTCTATTCTTCCTGTTGATAAAAGGATGGACAAGAGGTGTACATTGTCAGGCACTGATACGGAGTTCCTCACACAGCAATGCAGCCATGTGGGGGTAGTACAGGCTGCAGCCTGTGACAAGGCAAATATTCCTCTAGCTTCGCACCCTCTTGAAAAGGACTCCAGGAGGATTGATGCCATGGCAAAGAAACAGTACATGGCAGCATCCTTAGGACTCAGACAGGCAAATTATATGGCTTATGCTGCTAGGTACCAGAAACCAGATGGGATACTGTACTGGCCCTAGTAAAACAGGTCCCTGACCAGCTTGCCAGGGAGCTGGAACAGGTACGCTGATGGTATTGAGGCATCCAAGGTGCAATTCCATGCTGCAGTAGACTCTAATGATGTGTCATCAAGGGTCATGGCTGCATCTGTGGCACTTTGCAGAATGGCTTGGCTCAGATGTACTACCCTGTCACAGGATACCCAGTCTAAGGCCATGGATTTTCCTGTTATGGGCAATTCTCTGTTTGGGGAGCAGACAGAGAATTATATGAAGAAAATGGATGAACATAGGACCAGCTATAGGAGTGCACAGGCCAAAGAAACGCAAGCCACTCCTCAAAGGCAGCATCTCAGGGGCAGGCCTTTTCATAGGCCTTTTTACCAAGCCCAGGCCTCCTCTTCTGCTTATGCCCAGAGGGGGTTCTTTAGAGGGAGAGGCAGACGGGGTACAAGTAAGCCTGCTTCAACCCCTCAGTCCAAAGCCCCTGCCAAGCAGGCTCCCTGATGGGGTGGCTAGCGCGATTCTTTCACTACCGGTAGGGGCAAGCTGTTACTTTGTCCAGGACTGGAAGTCTTTAACATCAGACAAGTGGGTCCTGGAAGTAGTAAGCCAGGGACTGGTTCTCAGCTTCAAAAAATTTCCAAAGATGAGAGCCAGGTCCTTTCCACCTGTAAATCCATCAGAGGCACTTGCCCTAGAAACAGAAGTTTCTACCCTCCTGGCTGTCAGAGCTGTGGAAAGGGTTCCACCCCTACACCAGGGCAAAGGGTTGTACTCCAGGTACTTCCTTACCCCAAAAAAGACAGGAGAATGGCGGCCCATCCTGGATCTCAGATACCTAAACAAGCACCTTTTAAAACCAAAATTCAAAATGGTGACTCTGTGAATTATTTTACCCTCTCTAAGGCCAGGGGATTAGCTAGCGTCCCTGGACCTCAAAGATGCCTACTTCCATGTTCTTAGAAGCTCCCATCGAAAGTACCTCAGATCCGAACTGCCCTCAGGCCATTACCAGTTCAGAGCAATGCCCTTCGGCCTCACCTTGGCCCCGAGGGTATTCACAAAATGCCTGGCAGTAGCAGTTGCCCACTTAAGGCAAAAGATTGCCATCTTTCCTTATCTGGACGACTGGCTCATAGTAGGCCAGTCTCCAGACCAAGTCAAACTACACTTTCAGGTAACTCAGCAACTGCTCACATCTCTAGGTTTCCTTCTCAATCTTCCAAAGTCAGTTCTAGAGCCTGTCCAGCTTCTCGCCTTCATAGGCACAGAACTGAACACAAAAGAGGCCAGAGCCTTCCTTCCTCTGAAAAGAGCAAGGACCCTGGTCTCTCTGGCCTCCTCTTTCACCCCGCAGGTCTCTCAACCAGCAAGGCATTTTCTGCAGCTCCTGGGGCACATGGCTGCTTCTACAGCAGTAGTGCAGGGAGCAAGATTTCAGATGAGGGATGTCCAGTTCCATTTGAGAGCCTTTTGGTCTCAAGGAGAGACCCCTAACCAAATTGATCCCAGTGACTCAGACCCTGATCCAGGCCCTTCAGTGGTGGTAGGACCAGAGCAATCTGAGACAGGGGGTCCCCATCACCCCTCAGTCTCACTCCTTAATCCTTACTACAGATGCATCCCTCTTGGGGTGGGGAGCTCACATGGGTGACCTCACTACCCAGGGATTGTGGTCCCCACAGGAATCTCTGCTCCACATCAATCTGTTGGAACTCAGAGCAGTTTTTCTAGCACTTCAGGTTTTTTCCACCAACACCACTACAATGTGGTACATCAACAAGCAAGGAGGCACTCAGTCTACAACCTTGTGCACCGAAGCAATGAAGTTGTGGTCTCTGGCTTATTCCCTGAACGCCTCCCTTACAGCAGTTTACCTCCCAGGCAAGGACAATGTCCTGGCAGATGCTCTCAGCAGGATTTCCCAGGGCCATCACGAATGGTCACTGGATCCCCTAGTACTGGAGGTAGAATTTGCCAGATGGGGCACCCCACAAATAGATCTTTTTGCAGCCCCAGGCAATCACCAACTTCCCCTTTTTTGCTGCAGACCCCCAGTGTTGGGCTCAGTCCCTCTGGATGCCTTCCTTCTCAGTTGGGAAGGGAAGTTTCTCTATACTTTTCCCCCCTTCCCTCTTCTGTTCAAGGTGCTAGTCAAAATCAGATCTCAACCTTGCAAGATGATCCTGATTGCTCCAGATTGGGCCAGACAGCCCTGGTACCCACTCCTTATGTCCTTAGCAGTCCACCTTCCCCTGTGCCTTCCCAGGAATCACAACCTGTTAACCTGTGCCCAGGGGAGAGTTTGGTACCCGAACCTCAAATCTTTCAATCTCAAGGCTTGGCTCTTGAAGAGTTAGAGTTTGCTGACCTACACCTCTCCCAAGGTGTATTGGATATCTTGAAGGCTTCTAGGAAGCCTTCCACCAGGGCTACTTATAATTCCAAATGGAAGAGATTTTCCATATGGTGCTCGGCAAGCATATTCCCCCAGAATCTGCTGACTTGCCCACAATCCTGGATTATATGGTGCATTTGAATACTTTGGGGCTGAGGCCAGCTACCCTAAAAGTGCACCTGGCAGCCATGTCTGCCTTCTTATCAGCAGGTAAACCCTCTTCTCTTTCAGCTCATCCTGTATTCTCCAAGTTTTTCAAAGGGTTGCTTCACACCAACCCTCCATTCAGGGACCCTGCCCCTGCTTGGGATCTTAATATTTGTATTGCCCAGCTTATGCAACCCCCTTTTGAGCCCTTGTTTTCAGCAGAGCTTAAGTACTTGACTTGGAAAACTGTGTTTTAGGTAGCCATCACTTCTGCCAGGCTCATAAGTGAATTGCAAGCATTGTCAGTGGAGCCTGATTTTATCTCCTTTCATAGAGATAAGGTGGTCCTCAGGACTAACAGAAAGTTTTTGCCTAAGGTGGTTTCAGACTTCCATCTTAATCAATCAATATTTCTTCCTGTGTACTTCACTGACCGTTGATCTTCTGGCGAGAGGAGACTGCACAGTTTAGATGTCAAAAGAGCCCTTAGTTACTACATAGAACGTACCAAGGGTCACAGGTTTGACTCCCTCCAACTGTTCCTCACTTATGGTGAGGTTGGTAAAGGAAAACCTGCCACTAAAAGATCCATTGCCAGGTGGATTGTCTCTTGTATCCAATTTTGCTATGAAAAACTGGGTAAGGTTCCTCCCTCAGGCCTGAGGGCTCACTCTACCAGAGGTATAGCTGCGTCTCTGGCTGCTGCCAGGGACATCCCTATCCTAGAGATATGTCAAGCTAACTGGGAAACAGTTCACACTTTTTACTAAGCATTACTCCCTGGACATCCAGGCTAGGAGTGATGCTCGGTTTGGCACAGCTGTGCTTCAGAGCCTTTTTCCTAAGTAGGTTCTGTCCCTCCTCCATGGAGGTACTGCTGTGTAATCTGCATATGTCATAATATAGCAAGACTTCATGTTGTTTGAAGAAAAAATTACTCACCTTAGTAATGTTGTTTCTTCTGATGGAGTCTTGCTATATTATGACCTCCCCCCCGCCTGCCTCTCTCAGAACCTATACTTTTGGGATGTGGGTGGGCAGTGCAGTGTTCGCACTTAGTAGATGCCCACCTTATTTTTTCACCCATTGTTTTTAGGGTGTTTGGGTGTTATGTTTTAATTTTCTTTCTTGAATCCCCTGACTTGAGTCTTTGTTTTGGGATCAAGAAAAATGTGTTCTTGTAGTTAGTAGCCAGTGGGCTAGTGTAGGTTTTCGGCTTCCACACAGAACCTTAGTGAGTTTTGCTCGTAAAGATATGACAGTTTGAGTTTGAAGAACAACAGACAGAGTTTTCAACTGAGCTCGCGCTCAAGGTTCCATGCCTGGCATGGAAGAAAGTTAACTCTTTCACCTCCGGAGCAGTTCAAAGGTTGGGACTCACTGCATATGTCATAATATAGCAAAACTCCATTAGAAGAAACAACATTACTAAGGCGAGTAATTTTTTCTTTTCTGCCATTGGCCGCCCAGTTCCTCAACTCGGTCACTCCCATATCGGTCACGCCTTGTCTATACCCCCGGCTTACCCCCCAGGGCAGGGTCACGGCACCTGCCTAGAGTGCAGCAACGATGGGATAGGTCGAGGGGCCGTCCTGGGAACTTATTGAAGCCGAGGGCAGGCTTCATTTGGGGTGGCCAGCGGCATTTTCCCCGGTGGGTGGGGACGTGCAATGACGACCAGCGTCCACCCCCCCCGAACAACTGGTGTCAGCGTGCTCAGTATTCCCAGCCTCCACTAGGTGTCCGTGTTTTGCCGAACTCTGTAACACACCACCCCCCGGAAGAAGGAGAGCAGTCCTCGGACGCTCAATCCTTCTCCCCCAGTCAACCCTCTGACATCCTGGGTCACCGGTGTTGCAGGTAGGCAGCCTGCACCAGCGGGCTGGCACGTCTCATCTTTTCTTAATCACCCGCAATACAGGAAGTGCTGTATTTGAGGCACTACCTGCTTTATTTCAGATTAGTTTTATTTTAATTTTGAGAGAGTTGGTTTAATTAGTCCGTTTCACTTTTAAAAGTGAAACTTACAATTGCCGCATGGACTGCTGTGCTTGAGACATAGTGACACAGCGAGTCTCGAGCACAGGTGTTGTGTTGAAAGGCGCGTGTGGCTGGTTATTATGGTAAATATCAGCTGGCTTGGCCCATTAAAAAAACTGGCCAGTTACTGTCGTACAGTAAAATAATCTGATAATTTTCACATTACAGTATAGTAGTATAAAATTTGAGGCCACAGGCCGAGTGCATCCAACCATCCGAGAAGTGACGATATCCCATGATATACCACACCCTGGAGTGCTTTACTGCTATTATGAACTGGCTTTAATGTTTTAGTAGAAAAAAAATAAGGAAAAAAACTTTTAAAACCTTCTGAAAATGCCTTTTATTGGGTGTTGGAGGAATATCTTTTCAGAAAATAGTTCCTGAGCAGCAGGAGGTGCTGTTGTAAGTAGAGTTTGTGGAACTCTGTCGCACTGTGCCACCACTGCTCCGAGTTTTAAAATGTGTTTTCCCGATTGATCTGGTCGTTCTGCCTGGCCTGCTGTGGGACCAGGTGAAGATTTTTATTTTTAATTTTTATTATCTTCTGCTGAGAAGCACAATCTGAATGCAAGCAATGGAGGTGGATACCCGGAGTAGCTGTTGAAAGGGGAGAGCAACAGAATGGGTAAAAATGCTTGCGGAGGGCTGTTTCTGCAGAGTTACCCTGCTACTGTGTTTTTTGCTTGCTTTTCTTCCTGCTTTTAATCAGGGACTCTGCCCATCAGCAGCAGTTTAGTTTTGCCGTCAGGAGCGGTTTCATTCTGCAGCGGGCAGGGGTTAGTTGTCAATCGGAGGTTACATAAGGTATGTGTCTGTGGGCTGCTGTTGGGACACGGTCCATTTGTGTGCTACAGTCGACGGCAGTTTATTTGTATAAGTGGTGCAATATTCTGTGTGTCACATTCTAAATGGTGTAGACCAGGGCAGTAGTTTGTGGTGGCATTTTGTGTTGTGGACTCAGGGATGTGGTGAGTATTGCTGGCAGATACATTTTCTGTAGGCAAGGAGGCTGGTAGCCGGAGGTTTTTTGAAGCCGTGATGATGTAGACCAATATCATCACGGCTTCAAAAATCTCTCGGCCAATCAGCTTCCTGTATTTATGATCCCCAGTTCATAATATACATTACACAATATAAATAGACAATACAAAAGATACAAACCCACCCATACCATCTAGCATCATAGAATAAAACAAGCCATCCTTAGACACAAATGTATCACCACCAGACATTGTACATTTAAACAGTTGCTGTTTTTAAAAGGGAATAAACCCTCATGTCAGTTCTCCAGCACAGCATGCTGAAGGGACATTCAGTTTGTGTTGATACCATTGCTTTATACAGCTCAGTTTGATAGGTTGATTTATGTGACGCACTGTAATAGGTAATGAGTTCCAAACTAATGGCCCCCTGTGCCAAACAGCAGAATTCCCCATGTTAGTATTGCATCTGGGAGCAATATATTCCAAACCAGATGCTGACCTCAAATTTGATTTACTACCCCTGATGGGAGTATAAGGTTAGCAAATATTTTGGTAGTTCTAGGGACATGGATATGTTGTTCATCCACACTCATTGGCAGTATCCTTGCCGCTTTAAATCTTGCCGGAAGGTCTTCAAGCTTGCTCCTCCCACCCACCCGGGTGGTATAACTCTCGGCTCCGCCCCATGACGCCAGATCTTCCTTACCGCTTGGAAGCTCAGGTTCCCTCCTTAACGCTCTGCGTTTGTGACTGGTTCCTATTTCTCCGTTTGCGGATTTAAAATAAAATTTTGCAAAAGACTTAGTCTTCTATCTCCTGGCTGCGATGGACAAATCGACTCCGGTTGGAGATGCCCATCGCGAGATGAAGATGTCTCGGACGGATCCACTCCAGTGTGTCTACTGCTTAGGCCTTGAGCACGACCCGCGGGCTGCGACCTGTGCTCATCTTTCTCGGCCTCGTCACCGGGAGCCGTGCTGCCCGGTGCAACTGGGCCGTCCCGAAGCGTTCCCTCGGTGAAGTCAAGGAGGCCCGGTTGGCGGTGTGCGCGGCGGAAGCTCAGCGGATCAGCTCGAGCGGATGGTCGCCCTCGAAGAGGAGGCGGCGCGGGCCGTATCTTCCTCGGCCGCGGCATTTATCCCGCTCTCTCTGGGTTCTTCCTACACGGCTTCTTTTAAGGAGCTTTGTCTGTCCCTCTCCACTAAAGGAGAAGGGCCTGCGTCTGCTGGACCTTATTCTCGGTCCAAAAAGAGGGACAGGGGTAAGTCCCTCCGTCGACGCTCTTGGGAGCGGGAAAGGTCCCTCTCCCCGGGCCGTCGACCGTCGGCTTCGGTCGACCGCTCGGCTTCGGCCACTGGCCTCACGGTGTCCCCGTCAGGTCAGTTGACCGAGACTCCCACCGATGAAGTCGAGATTTTTCTCGACCCATTGGACGGGCTGTCGCCTTTAGCAGCCGAGATTCCCCTCTCCCCGGTTCCCCCGGGAGGAGTTGAGGATCCCGTAGGCTCGCCTGTGCCTCCGGTTCGGGCCTCGGATGGACCATCCGAGCCGAAGGGAGTGCGGTTCGGCCGACACCTCCCGCACCGACCTCGGAAATTCCGGGACTCTCGGTCGTGCCGGACCTCGCCAGGTCCAGCCGATCCCCCGTCATAGCGGTCTCGGTCTCGGCACCACGTAAGCGGCGTCGCCCGTCCTCGTCCTCCTCCTCCGGATGAGGAAGCCTGGCGTAAATTACGTCGGCCAGTGCGAGGACCTTATGTTAGCAACAGTCCTCCTGGCGGGAATAAGCCGACTCGTGCCTTCCCGACCATTAATCGCTGTCACGGGCAGCGACACAACCTCGACTTATCCGAGGCCTATACAGGCGGTTGTTGACCAAAACCAGCTGCTCCACGATTCGGTGGAACCTCCGCCTCCACAGCCACCAATTGGGGCTCCGACCAAGATTCTCGATCGGCTAAGGGTCTACCCCATCGGCTGTCAGTTACCCTCACTCCCGACCGACCTCGGCAGGTGAAGGGTGGCTCAGGCCAGAGGCAGCTCTTCGAGGACTCTTCCGAGTCCGAAGATGATTCCTCCTTTTCTCCAGCGACTGGACTTGGAGTCTTCAGGAAGTCAGTCAATGGACGATAGCCCGTCGTCCTTCCTAGGACTGCTTGGCTCATCTCGGAGTCTACGGGATGGAGCTCGAACCCTTCCAAGCGGGCCAGGTATCCCTCACGGAGATTCTGGACCGAGGGATTCTCCGGCGGAGCCTTCCGGTGGCGAGGCCATAGTGGGTCCGGCACTGGAACTTTGGCAGCGCCCTGCTTCCTGCCCTGCGCCCGGCCAGGATGGCCAGGAAGTATCTCGGTCCCTACGGTTCCTTGTCCGGTTTTGGAACACCCTCTGCTGAGGGGTTGGTTACCGACAGCGTTTTCGGTGCGCCGGCAGCGCCAGGGATGTGGACAAACCTCCTGACAAGGGTCAAGAATTGGACTATGTCGGGCAAAAAGTCTACACTCGTCCTCTCTCAGCCTTCGTCCAGGCCAGTTCGGCCGTCCTCGGCACATTTTTCTCATGCCCTGTTGGGCTCCTGGATGAGGTCATCCTCATCTTCCCGCCGATCTGCAGACTACGGTTAAGCAGGTGCGGGACCAGGGCAGGGCAGTGGCCAAACAGCAGCTCCAGACTGCTTTGGATATAGGGGACTCATGTGCCAGATCGGTGGCGGCTGCAGTGGCTATGCGTCGGTGGGCTTGGCTGAGGATATCCACCTTTACTTCGGATACCCAGCACAAGTTGGCGGATGTTCCCTTTTTGGGGACTGACCTCTTCGGCCCTGGGGTGGAAGGTCACCTGCAGAGGATCGAGAAGTCCAATGCCACCTTGGACTCGGTCTCTTCCGCTCAGAAGGACAAAGGCCGCAAACCACAGCCTAAGCCCTTTCGTCCTTCTGTGCCCCGGGCGCGCCCGGCCCAGCAACGTCAGGGCCAGCAGGCTCGGCCTTGGCATCCCAAACCCAAGCCGCCGGCTTCCTCTAACAGGAGGCAGGGAGAAAGGGGCCAGGAGGTCCCTCGGCCGTCCCTCCTCAAGCCTGCCCAGTGACGGGCTGAGGGGTGTCGCCCCCATCCCCGTCACCTTACCCCTGGGTCCCCCCGTGGGGGGACGGCTCCGGCACTTCCGTTCCGCCTGGTCCGCTGTTACCACGGGACAGGTGGGTCTTGGAGGTGGTGGGAAGAGGCCACCTCTGGAGTCGAGCAGGCACCACCCTTAGGCCGTCGCCCTCGGGAGCTCGGGATCCCCAGCCTCACTGGCGGCTCGTCGAGCCGACATCGCTCTCCTCCTCCAGAAGGAGGTGGTAAGAGGGGGGTGGACCCTCCTTCAGACCCAGGGTTTGTGTCCAGGTACTTCCTGGTTCCGAAGCGGACGGGGGGCTGGCGCCCCATTCTCGACCTACACGACCTAAACAAGTTCCTAAGGTCTCGAACCTTCAGGATGGTCACTCTGGCTCAGATAATACCATCCTTGGAACGCGGCGTGTGGTTCTGCTCTCTGGACTTGCAGGACGCGTTTTTTCACGTCCCTATCCGTCCGTCTCACCAGAGATTCCTTCGCCTGAAAGCGAAGGATCCTCTTCGAGTTCCAAGCCATGCCCTTCGCTTGTCTCCAGCTCCCAGGGTCTTCACCAAATGCATGGCAGTGGTGACAGCATTCCCTGCGCGCCGAGGGTCGGGTGTACCCTTACCTGGACGACTGGCTGATAGCAGCTCCCTCCAGGAAGAGGCGGAGTGGTCAGAGATCTGGCCCTCAGGTCTGCTCTCAACTGGGCCTCCTTATCAAGCGAGGCCAAGTCAGAACTCGAGCGAGCAGGTGATTCTATTCATCGGCGCAGCTCGACTCTCTTCCGAGCCAGGCGCGGCTCCAGGCGGACAGGGCGAGGTTCTTTCCTCCTTTGCCCGATCATTTCTGGTTTGGGCAATGCGCCTGCCCGGGACTTCCTCGCCTCCTGGGTCTCATGGCGGCCTGCACCAGCGTGGTCCGTTGGGCCGCTGGAACATCCGTCCCTTCAGTGGGGACTGGCCAGCCAGTGGTCCAGCGCTGCGATCCCTTGGACCAGCTTGTGTCGGTGACACAGGGGATGTGGAACGCTCTCCAGTGGTGGACCGTTCCAGATCATTTTCAGGAGGGCATCCCGTTCGTCCGCCCCGAGCCGACGGTCTCTCTATCGACCGATGCCTCTCTGATGGGTTGGGGTGCCCATCTGGGGGAACACCGGGCTCATGGCCTCTGGACCCCGCGGGAGTCCCGATGCCACATCAACCTGCTGGAGCTCCGAGCGGTCCGCCTAGCTCTCACCGCCTTTGCTCCGTTCCTCCGGGGTCAAGTGGTCCGAGTCCAGACGGACAATACCACGACCATGTACTATCTGAACCGCCAGGGCGGGGCGCGCTCCATGCTTCTATGCAAAGGCTCTCCGCATTTGGTCACCGTCTGCCAGCCTGGAGGCGGATCTCCTAGCCATTCACGTGGCAGGAGCCTCCAACACCCTGGCCGATGCCCTGAGCCGGATAGGGGCTGCATCCCACAGGTGGTCTCTCCCCCCGGAGGTAGTACAGCATCTGTTCTCCCTTTGGGGCACACCTCAGGTGGACCTGTTTGCCTCCATGGAGAACGCGAAGCTGAGTCTGTTCCATGCCCGCCCCCCTCAGCAGGGCTCGCTGCAGGGGGATGCCTTCTCGAGGCAATGGACCCCGGGCCTCTTTTACGCCTTTCCCCCATTTCCCTTGATCCACAAGGTGCTTCTCAAGGCGAGGAGGGACAAGGCGCAGGTGATTCTGATAGCCCCAGACTGGCCTCGCCAGTTCTGGTACCCAGATCTCCTCAGTCTCAGCTCCAGGACTCCGCGGCAGCTTCCAGCTCGCCCGGACCTGCTCTCAGTCAATCAGGGGAAGGTGTTCCATCCGGACCTTCAATCCCTGCACCTGACGGCCTGGTTCCTGGCGCTAGAGTTTCCAGGCCTTGGGTCTTTCCCGACGAGGTCCTCAATGTAGTTGAGGCGTCCCGTAAGAGTCGACCAGAAAATGCTATGCCTTCAAATGGAAAAGGTTTTCCATTTGGTGTCAGAAGCAAGGGCTTGGACCCTTCCTCCTGTTCCTTGGCAAGCATCTTGGACTATTTATGGTCCCTTTCTAGTCAAGGGCTTAGGTCGGCGACCCTAAGGGTGCACCTGGCAGCCATCTCTGCTTACCGGCGCGGGCGGGAAGCAGTCGTGGCGCAGGAGAAGGTGGTCTGGCGCTTTTCAAAGGCCTTGATCACATTCCCCTTCAGTCCGGGAACCCCCACCTCCGTGGGATCTACTGCTGGTACTGGCAAAGCTCATGGGCAAGCCATTCGAACCTATGCACAGGTGTGCTCTCTCTCACCTGTCGTGGAAGACCGCCTTCTTGGTGGCTATCCGTCAAGCCAGAAGGATGGGAGAGCTCCAGGCGCTTTCCATCGAGTCTCCTTACCTGGTCTTCCACAGGGACAAGGTTGTCCTCGCCCCACCGAAATTCCTTCCGAAGGTGGTGTCGAGTTTCACCTTAACCAGGTGTTGACTCTGCGGTGTTGTACCCCAATCACACTCGGAGGCTGAATGTAGGCTCCATACCTGGACCCTAGAAGGCGCTCGCTTATATAAGGAGCGCATCGGCTGAAATTCGGGAGAGGTTCGCCAGCTGTTTGTCACCTACGCTGAAGCCGCATCTGGCAGACCTGCAGCCAAGCGGACGATAAGCAGGTGGGTAACCTCCTGCATAGATCTCTGCTATAAGTTGGCGGGCATGGAGCCTCCCAGAGGATAAGAGCTCATTCTACCGCCATACTGCTGCAGCAGTGGCTGCTTCAGGGGACGTCCCTATCCAGGAAATCTGCAGGGCTGCTACCTGAAGTCAGCAAACACCTTCATTACCCACTACCACATCGACCTTGAGTCACGCCGGGATGCTGGTTTTGGGGCCTCGGTTCTCAGTCTCTCTTTCCCAAGTAAGTATTGGGGTGTCGTCTTGCCTCCCTCCTCCCGGAGAACTGCTAGGAGTCTGCCAATGAGTGTGGATGAACAACATATCCATGTCCCTAGAAATACAGGTTACTCACCTGTAACAGGAGTTCTAGGAATGGTATATGTTGTTCATCCTACATTCCTATTCCTCCCGGCCCGGCGCTGACCTGAGCTTCCAGCGGGCCAGATCTGGCGTCATGGGGCGGAGCAGAGTTATACCACCCGGGTGGGTGGGAGGAGCAAGCTTGAAGACCTTCCGGCAAGATTTAAAGCGGCAAGGATACTGCCAATGAGTGTGGATGAACAACATATACCATTCCTAGAACTCCTGTTACAGGTGAGTAACCTGTATTTTTTGTCTGTACACTTTATACATTAAGGTAAGAATGTGTCAGTCTCTCCTGTCTTGAAATCTCATCCACTGCACAGATGTGTAAAGGATGCAGTGATGTGTCTCTCTAGGTACATCAAGTATAAAACGGGCCATCCTGTTGTATATAACATCCAGTCTAGCAAGTGCGCCCCGATGCCTTCATAAAAAGCGTCTCCATAGTCCAAGACTGGGAGTATACTATTAACAACTCTGAGCCTGGATTCCAGAGACAAGTACTGCCTAAGTTTATGCAGTATAAAGGACAGAAAATTCAAAAGAACCATCACACAGTAATTACACATCAGATTATCAGCAGCAAAGTACAGTTACGTAAGAACTTAGTAACAGTAGATCTTACAGAGGATCTCTTGCAGCAGGCCATCACTGGTAGGACTAAGCCACCAGGTGCTTGGACCACACGGAAACCTTCTAACTAGCAGTCTACCGGAGGGGGCTTGCCCACCTGCAGTGTCCACCAATCCTATAAAGGTGGGCAGCCCCCACACCCTCCTCAGTTCTCCCACCGGAGACCAAAAGCAGGATGTTGTAATGGGAAACTGAGGAGGACTACGAGGTATCCCAGTGTCATAGAAAAATAAAAGCAGAAGGCTCACCCCTATGGAAGGGGAGAAGAAGAGGATATGGGGAAAGGAGGGAGGGAAAGCAGGACCTGCTACAAGAGATCCTCTCAAAGATCTGTTACGGTAAGATCTTCCCCTTGTCAATCTTCACTATTCATTACTACTGGATGTAAGCTGGAGGCGCACACCTGCCACAGGAGCTTTTGTTTTTGGAGAGAGGAGTCGGCACCTGTGGCGCCGCTCACACGACTAATGCACTGCGTGAAGCATGCGGGTTGGCCATTAGGCGCCTCCTCCATCCTAGTTCTGTTTCTCCTGCCGTGGAGGTCGCACTTGCTGCCAGAGTTCTGAACAATTGCTTCGAAATTAGGCCTTCGTCTTGTACCAACGGCGCTAGTTTTTTAAGTGTTTACTTCTCATCGTGTCCAGTTCTGGGGCGAAAAGAAAATCAAAAGCAGACCGTACCCCCATGCATCAGTGCTCCTGTGGCCGGCATTTTTCCGTTACGGATCGGCATGATGTTTGCTTACGGTGCCTGGTACCCAGTCACAGTATGGATCATTGCGACGCCTGCTTCTCCATAGACTGCCATGTTCTAGAGGTCCATGCGTTTAAAGTTGGCAGGGCCCTGCCGACTTTCGGAGGGCAGTGTCATTCGCGGGTTTCCAGGGCCAGAACTCTTGACCCTTCCTCAGTGTCCCCTCCCGGGTCCATAGAGCCCGGTGAGGAGGAGGCCTCTTCCAGTTCTAGCCTTGCTGGGGAGGAGGCTTCTTTTGCGGCACAGGGGGAGCAACACTGTTTCCTCCAGAGTTGTGTTGCTGGTGCCACCCCAGCAGTCACCTCTTCGGAGGTGCAGGCTCCCTCACTGTCATGGCCCATGGCTGCTGGGCCCGGCACTGATGGACCCTCCACGCCACCATGTGGCACAATCTCAGATCTCAGTGCCGATTATCAGGATGTGGCACCGTGTCCCAAAACAGTGGCACGAATCCCATGGTCACTAGCCTGGAGGTTCTCCTGGCCGCCTTCTCTTTGGAGGGGAATGACTCTGAGGTGGATCTGGACTGGCAGCCTGACTCTCCAGAGTCGGAGAGCCCTGTGGGACATGGCACCAGGCGGACCAGTGTCCCTATCCCTGAATCTCTGGAAGTCTGTTGCCAGGGAGGATCCTTCGGCTGGGCATGGCCACGGATCCCTTGGGGGTGACGGCTCTGGCTTGGGGCAGGGTGCCCTCCCCTGGGGAGGTCCAGGCAGCTGCCATCTCTGGTGCTGCCTCGGCCCCCCAGAGGGAGGTGGGGGCCCTCGCTCCTGTGGCCTCCGGGGATCCTGTGGGTTTGGGGGAACCCGCCTCACTGGGACCGAGGAAGAGGATTGTCTCCGAGTCCAAGGGGTTGAGAGGTCGGGGCGAGATGCAGCGGTCCCTTTCAACCACCCTACGGGGGGGAGGAGTCGCAGTGCTGAGCTCCGCCTTTCACTTAAGGTTTCGGAGACACCTTTGGTTGGCAGCGCAGAGGGTTGCCCTTCTGGACATATGCAACCCCAGGCACGTCACAGGGGAGACTCCCCTTCAGGGCTCTTCCAGAGTTTGCCTTCCCAGAATCAACCTTCGCAACCCAGTATGGTCTCAGGGCCCCCTCGTACGGTGGGATCAACCCCTGTATCTCAGAGATCTGGCACTCAGTGTGGTGCCCATTGCCCATCTCTTTGCAGACACCTCCTCCTTTCCTGGGCCATGTGGGTCCTATGGGGCCCTTAACCTGGGAGATGTTCAGAGCCACTGCAGCAGCCTTTCCTTCCTATGTTAGGGCCATGGACGAACGGGTCTTCTGTCTGTCCCCCTACTGCAGGAGTCCTCTGGACATTCAAGCTCCTCGTCTCCCTCTTCTGAGGGAGAGGAACACTGTCCACCTGTCCTCCGACGCTGATTTCACTGAATATTAGTGATTCCTTTCACAGCTGGTACAGGAGCTTCGCATCTCCCATGTTCTGAGGACCACTACCGAGCTAAGGGAACTAACGGAAGAACTAGTAACACCACTGACTACACTTTTTTTTTTTAAACTTTGTTTATTGCTTCAAGTGATAAAACAATACATAAATTTCCTCATACAAAGCATTCACATATTTGTATAGCACAACAGTTGATATACATAGATATTCCCTTGTAATCTGGTACAATAGGAAGTGAGGGTTATCTAATAGTGTCCATAAAGATAGTCCCAGATTGCCAGCCATCTCAATAGCTTCTGGAATATCCATCTTGGGTAGTATCAGCAGGAATAAACTACTGCAATCTTAGATGATTGCTGTTAATCCATATAAAAGAGTGGAATTTAAAGGTAAAATTATGCTTTGCAGATCAGTTACTACAACTGAACATTAGGAAACCCTATTCCATTGCTACAACCTCCCAAAACTATAGGCAAAAGAGAGACAAAACATCATCTAAAATATCAAAACATTTACCCTTAAGGATACAGCATTTAAGCAGGGCCTGCAGGACTGTTCTTAAAACCTTTTTTTAAAGTCCAAATAAAGAAATGTCTCTCCAAAGGGGAGAAGGCCACTACACAGACAGCCCACGTAGCCCAGGTCACATCACTGTAAGCCAGATCGCCGTGCCTCACCAAGTTGGATTAGTCATTATCCGACTCCTCCTCAACTCTTAATTCCAGCTGCATTAGCTTGGAACTCCGTTTGTATTTTCTCCATCCAGCGCCTTGCGTCCTTGGGATCATTGAACTGCCAGGTCTTTCCCCCATATGTTATCCTCAGTCGAGCCGGTAAAAGAAATGAGTGCACTATTCCAAGTTCCTGGAGCCTCTGACTCCATCGAACTGTTTGCGACGGGCTCTTGTTTGATAGGAAAGGTCAGGAAATATTTTTACATCATGTCCCTCAACATCTATTGGATATACCGATCTTGCCGCTGATAACAAGAGGTCCCGAATCTCTACTCCCGCCATATGCACTGGGACAGTGCGTGGTTGATCTGTGGCTGATGGCCTGATCCTAGGGTTAACTCTGTATGCCCTTTTAAGGGCAGCCCATTCAAAAGTTTCTGGGACTGGGATAGTTTCCGACATCCATTTTACCAGAAAGTTTAGATCATCAGCACCTTCAGTCCCCTCCGAACACCAACTAATCTTAAATTACCAGCGCGGGTCTCATTCTCCAGGGCTTCTAATCGACCTTGCAATTGGGTGTTTTCCTTAGTCAGGGAGGTTACGGTTGCCAGCATGGAGATGGAGCATGTCTCTGTTTCAGCAACAACTCCAGTAAGATCCTTTATGGCCACTTCATGCATCTCAAGTTTGGCTAATGTGCACTCCATTTTACTGTCCATAGATTTAACTGTTGTCAGAATTTGTTGCCAAGGTGGAGTTTGCGATTCATCAGTCTCGGGCCTAACCTCATGGGTTGCAGTTTCTTCTCGGGCCTGCCCCTGTTTGCCTCCGGGGAGTTTAGACGCTCCAGAACCTGTCGATTTGGGTTTCCACATGGTGAGTCTAGGTTTGTTGGAAAGCTGAACACCTGCTAAAGACGATCCACAAACTTTTATTTCACTCTTTTGCCTTTTTAATGAAGTAATTGGGTTTTTCTTCCATTCTGATGCAGAGCCGATCTAAAAAGCGTCCTGCTGGGAGATCAGCTCTCTAGCACCCCCTTCCTTTTTAATGAAGTAATTGGGTTTTTCTTCCGTTCTGATGCAGAGCCGATCTAAAAAGCATCCTGCTGGGAGATCATCTCTCTAGCACCCCCTGCCTTTTTAATGAAGTAATTGGGGTTTTTCTTCCGTTCTGATGCAGAGCCAATCTAAAAAGCGTCCTGCTGGGAGATCGGCTCTCTAGCGCCCCGCGACTACACTTTTTAATAAATCATGGAAGGATGGTATGGTACCTGCGGACTGGAGGAGGGTGGATGTGATTCCCCTTCACAAAAGTGGGAGCAAGACAGAGGCAGGAAACTATAGATCTTACTTCGAGAGGGCTCTTGCAGTAGGTAATTACATATAGGACTGACGTCGGCAGGCGGCAGGACCCCATGGAAAAATTTCTAGCTAGCAGTCCTCGGCGTAGGACTGCCCACGCTAGTGACCGCGTCAGGAGACAGTATAAAGGGCGGGCAGTTCCTGACGCCTGCCTTCCAGTTCTTTCCTGCCACAGGCCAAAGGAGGCCAGACGAGAGAGGAGCAGATATTTCCCTCACTGGAAAAGGAACTGAAAAAGCTTAGGGGGATGGAGGGTGGGAAGGTATTACCTACTGCAAGCGCCTCTCTCGAAGATCTGCTGTTATGGTAACTTCTTATGTAACTGTACTATCTTACTTCGAGAGGGCTCTTGCAGTCGGTAATTACATATAGGACTGAGTCCCAAGCAATCTGGAACAATAAGAAGCACACGGGAGGAGGAAAGCTACTCCAAGAAGAACCTCTAGCTGTGCAAGCCTTAAGACAGGAGGCCTTGCAGAAAAACAAGCCCGAAGCCTGCTCTACAGCGAGAGGCAATATCCAAACTATAATGTTTTGTAAAGCTATGGATGGAGGTCCAAGTGGCGGCAGCACAGATGTCTACCGCTGACACATTCTTGAAACAAGCCGCTGAGGCAGCGACTCCCCTGGTGGAGTGGCTTCTTACCTGACCCGGGAGGGTCTTGTTGTGCTTGCCATAACAGAAACTGATACAATGAGCCAACTATTTAGATAGGCATTGTTTAGAAACAGCATTGCCTTCTCCTTTGGGTGCAAAAGAGACAAAACAGTTGATCAGTCTTCCTGAGATCCTTTGTCCTGTTAGTGTAGCATCTCAGAATCCGGTGAACATCCATAGTATGCAGTAAATACTCCCCTTGATTGGAGTACTGCGTAAAAAAGGTGGGTAACTCTATGAACTGGTTCAGAGTAGACTCTGCTACCACCTTGGGAAGAAACTTAGGTTTAGTGCGCAGAGCCACAGGTTCCTTGTGAAAAATCAAGTATGGAATTTTACACATCAGGGCCTGGAGATCGGAAATTCTCCGAGCGGAAGTAATGGCCACAAGAAAGAGAGTTTTCCATGAAAGGAACTTCAAGTCTGCGGAAGCTGCTGGTTCAGAAGGAAGCAGAGTAAGTTTCTCAAGAACAAAGTTCAAATCCCAAGGAGGGGTTGGTGGGCAGGAGAGTATCACACATCCCATGGATGATACTGCTCTCCTCCACTGTGGAGGGGCGGCCAGTTCTCTCAGCCTCTGACTGCCACCAGATGAAGGCCCAGTGGTAGTGCAGCTCAGTGAACTACTTGAACGTGGGGGACCACAGTTCTGCAAAGTGTGCATGCATCCATGCACACATTCTGATTTGTTGCCATGGGAGAGGAATGGGGAGTAGAACAAGGACAATGGAGACAGGTAGCCATGTTTAAAAGTATTTGCCAGTATGCATCGCCATGCCATTTTTTATCTACTTTCTTAGTTATGTGTACAAAATGTTTTGTTTTGTGACTGCACTTCATGAATATCAAATAAGCAGAAGATTGCCTAAAATATATGCAGTTTACCTATTTTGAAATGTTTTCTTGCTTCTTCTTAGGCCTTTCCCCTTGGATATAGATCCAAAACAAGAACTCACTGTTATGTTTTCTCTGAGCAGTCAAGCCGAGGAAAAGTATTAAGCAGAGTAGTTGTTTCACAAATTCACTTACCAGGCCTTCACAGTAAATGCACAGATTTATGTGTCTCAAACTCCACTCCTAATGGCACAAAAAAATACAAACAACAGTGTGATGCGAGGTGTTCCCTCCTCAATTGATAACTACGTGAACCTGCAAAATGGGAAGTACTGTGCAATCCACGCTTCTGCTAGATAAGCACAGTCCTGTAATCCTGAGTCCTGTCCTTGCTGTCGTTATCAGCTTCTGCCCATATAGGTCTTTTCTTAAATTTAATGCATTTTTTTTCCGCCCACATCCCCGACCGGCTCCCATTGCTCCAGCCACCCATCTAGCCCCATCACCTGATGTTTCTGGAACTTACCTGTACCTTGTGTACTTCCCCACGGATAACCCCCGCTGGGAAGGGCTGCAGTGGGCTGAACATTTAATCTCCCAGCAGAGCTGTAGTGTCGGTTAGTGAGGTAGAGAGTCCAGTCAGCAGTGCGGGGCCAGTGATGGGCGGTAGATGGCATCCTGTGTCAACTGAGGGATTTCCTCTGTTTCTCTGTCCCTCCCCCTGATGTTGGGAGGGCCTTGCTGACATGAAGCGTCATGCCACCAATGTCCCTCGCCCTCAATCCATGGCTCCATTGCTCCGCTACCTGTGGTCACCCTGGCGGTGGTGTTATGCAGACCATTCTGCCTCCCTCCCTCCCCAGAGGAGGTGAGCATCCCTGGGATGCTCAACTATCCTCTTCCTGGTTGGCCCTCTGATGACCCAGGCTCATTCCTGAACCCAAGTCACCAGCATCACAAGCAGTAGCTCAACAGCTGCTCTGGCAAGCCAGCCTACCCATTGAGGTCTGTCATCACACAGCCACCACCTCTTGCATGAACTGAGGTCTTTGGAGCATTTCTGGGCTCCCTCCAGCAATTTCTGTCATTCACATAGATACACCTTATAGATATGCCTATAACTGCAATCCTGTATGTAACCAGCCAATCCCTGGGGTTACTAGGATCCCATCAGTTTTAGATCAGGCAGGGAGCTTGAGCAGTTCAGAGGGTGTAAAACTCTCTGCAGTACATTGCATCATCACCTGCTTAGCTCTGCTGAGACAGGAGATGATGTAATGGAACTTAGAACTCTCGCAGCAGCATGAACCACAGTGCTCTGCTATTTGAAAACTGTGAGTCGTTTGGAGTTGGAGTGACAGAATTATACAGGCAAGTGGTGCTCTGCCAGCCCACTTGTCAGAGGGAAGGGCCCTCAGTTTTTTTTTTGGCCTAGTATGGTAATCAGTGGCTGGTTTTGCAGGACATGATGGCTACCAGATCCTGTAATGCCCCAAGAGGCTGAAGATTTCTCAGCAAGAGTAAATGGGACTGAAGATTTCAGTGGATAGTGGTTTGGGCAATCTCCAAAAGACTGTGAGAACTGAAAGTGCTACCCAGATTCAGATTTAAAGTGTTTTAAAAGTTTCAAAGTCTCTAGCCAGGGAAGCTAAAGATTTCTTGCAGCAATGCTAGATTTCAGGAAAGATGTACAAAAGCCTGTAGCCTAAGTAGTCCTGGGATTTTCTTCAGAGTTAAAGTTTGAAGTGTGGGGAGACAAGAAATGCCTCCTGAAAAGATGCAACTGGAAGTTAACACAGTTCTTCCAAGTGTGCTAGTTGTGGACATAGGTCTTCTAAAGTGTTTAAAATGTGGGGAGACAAAAAGTGCCCCGTGAAGTATGCTAGGTCTGGAAGCTAACACAGTCCTTCCAGCTGATTGAAGTAATGTATGGGTCGACATGAAGGGCCCCCAAGAAGTGTACACTGGGGAGAGGCGAAACCCCTCTGTAAAAAAGGCAAAGAGCACAGTGTGGCATTCAATGGGCTCCAAGGTGTGGAAAAAGAGAAGGAGTTTGTAAAATCTTTCTGCCTGCCACCATTGTACCATCTGTTTCAATAGCTACCAAGCCCGTGTGGTACCACCCAGTTTTGTTAACATCTTTTATGAGAAATTAAAGTCATACAGTATAATCCCAATTTTCTGGTTGTGGTCATTCCGTCTCTGACTCGAGTTATCTGTGTGTCTGTGTGAGTTTTTTTTTTTTATATACTTTATTTTCAGTTTGTATAAAGTACAGAAGTATATTATATCATCAAGTGTTCAAAAAATAAGCACAGGGATACACATATCGTATCAACCAGAATATAACTTGCTAAACAGATATTGAAAAATCTTCTCATTCTTATGAACAATGAATACACTTCATGTAGGTTCAACACAAACTTATAAGTAATGTATACCTGCACAATAAAAAAAATCCAATTAATAAAACATCTAACACAACCAAGTAGGGCTCTAAACATCTCCACAAACAAAAAAGGGAGAAACACACTCTTGGCTCTATGTTGGGGGGTGCTGCTCAAGAGGGGCACCACCTCCCCAAAAGGAACATGCCCAGTAGTTAGGAAATGAATAGTTTCTTATCTCTTTTGTAATATAGCAGTTACCGTCTGACAAGAACTTGTGAATATTATTATTTAACTTAGGAAAAGCCATGGAAGTAACAATCTCACCTCCCCTGCTAGTCTCCACCTCCTGTGGTCCCTGTATCACAGTCTATCTTGTCCATCTTTCCACAAATTTCTCCTGCCTGTTTTGCACCTAGTAAGTTAGAGCTTCCATGTTTTGTAGGTTTACAATAATTTGTTTCCAGTCTTCGATAGTTGGTAGAAGCTGGTTTAACCAGCTCCAAGTGATAGCTTTATTATATGCAGTGACACAAATATAAAAGAGTTGTCTCCCTTAACTTCCCTTGGAGGGAGTCCTAATACCAGGTTATAAAAGGACAAGGGACCGGGTCATATGGAATAAGTTGACTATATTCTATATGATCTCTCATTTAAATGATTCTATAATTGGACAAGTATAAAATATATGGGAATGAGAGACATGTAAGCTCAGGGTGGACAAGGCAATGGGACTTGATGGCATACATCCTAGGGTAGTAAAGGAGCTAAGGGTGGAACTAGCAGAGCCATTATCAGAACTGTTTAGTGAGTCTCTGAGCACAGGAGAGGTCCCAGAAGACTGGAGAAGGGCTCATGTGATCCAGCTCCACACGAGTGGTAGCAGGGAGGAGGCAGGAAACTACAGACCAGTCAGTCTTACCTCAGTAGTGGGCAAGATAATGGAGACACTCCTTAAGGAAAGGATAGTGCAACACCTGGAATCCATAGGAGCACAGGATCCAAGACACCATGGGTTTACAAAAGGAAGGTCCTGTCAAACTAGTCTCATAGATTTCTTTGACTGGGTAACCAGAGTGGTGGACCAAGGGGGAGCAGTTGATGTTGCCTACCTTGACTTCAGCAAAGCTTTCGATACTGTTCCACATAGAAGATTGATTAATAAGCTGGGTAGGCTTGGGCTGAGTGAGATGGTCAACTGGGTGGCAAACTGGTTGACGGGCAGAGAACAGAGAGTGGTGGTAAACGGTATACAGTCAGAAGAGATGCAAGTCACAAGTGGGGTACCTCAGGGATCAGTCCTGGGGCCAGTCCTCTTCAGTATCTTCATCAGTGACATTGCAGATGGACTGGAGGATAAGGTTTGTCTGTTTGCAGATGACATCAAGATCTGCAACAGAGTAGATGATCCAGATGGGGTGGGCAGAATGAGAAGAGATCTGGATAAACCAGCAAAATGGTCGGAAGAGTGGCAACTGGGGTTTAACACAAAGAAGTGCAAGATCATGCACATAGGGAAGAGAAACCCTGAGGCCATCTATAGGCTGGGAGGGGAGTTGCTGGCAGTCACAAGGGAAGAAAGAGACTTGGGCGTCATCATCACCAATGACCTGAAATCATCCAAGCAGACCTCTAAAGCAGCAGGTAAGGCTAGAAGGATGTTGGGGTGTATTAGTAGGGGTATCACAAGTTGGAAGTGGGAGGTAATAATCCCTCTTTACAAGACACTGGTTAGGCCCCATCTAGAGTACTGCGTGCAGTACTGGAGGCCACACCTTCACAAAGACATTAACCAAACTGAGCCAGTCCAGAGAAGGGCAACCAAAATGGTGCAGGGACTGGATCAGAAAACATATGAGGACAGATTAACTGAGCTCAATATGTATACCCTAGAGCAAAGGAGGGAGAGGTGATATGATTGAAACATTCAAACACCTTAAGGGCATTAACAAGGTGAAAGAGTCTAACATGTTTCAATACAAGAAAAATAGGACAAGAGGACACAGCATGAGATCAGAGGGAAGCCAATTAAGGGGTAATGTGAGGAAGTTCTTTTTTACAGAAAGGGTGGTGGATGCATGGAATGGCCTACCTCAGGAAGTGGTGGATATGAATACAGTGCAGGACTTCAAACGAGCATGGGATAGGCATAAGGGAGCAATACAGATGAGTATGAATAGATAGGCCATTGACAGAGCAAAGTCTTATGGCACATTCATAAGGTAGAAAAGAAGAAGAATCAGTATTTATATAGCGCTTTTCATACGCAGTATCTCAAAGCACTTTACAAGCAATGCTAGACTGGTAGTGAAGTGACTGAATGTGTGGTGGCGGCCATATCGCACATCATCACCCACACAGCCTGGATAATTGCATGAACCGGTTTATGGGAAGGGGAATCTTGGCCAGGACACCGGGAATGCTCTGTGGTCTCTGGGAAGAGTGCCCTGGGTTCTTTTACTTCCACCTGGACACCCACCAGGATGGGCAGAAGGGACCTCGGTTTAACGTCTCATCCCAAGGATGGCACCCCCCAATACTGCACTCGGATGCAGCGATTTTTAGGTGCAAGTCCAATCCTGGTGTGGGATGAGAACCCACGACCTTCTGGTCCAGAGGCGGATGTGCTACCAACTGAGCCACACTGACAAAAAAAAATGGGCAGACTGGATGGGCCTTGCGGTCCTTATCTGCCGTTAACTTCTATGTTTCTATTCTCTTCTCCACATAAACCCCAACAGCAAGGAGATGTGGTCGGGTTCCACTTAGCAACCTGGTTGGAGGTCAAGAAGAATCTCACTTTAATCTTCCAGAAGTATGCCTGCCATAATGGTGAGGCCATCACTCTGGAAGAGTTCCCCCAGATCTTATTCCACTCCAGTTTTGATAAGTGGAAACTAGCCTCCTGCTCCCACTTTGCTATGATAGGTCGAACTGCTTCCCCTCTATGAGAGTTCAAAAACTTGTATATCTTGGAGATAGCCTGCTTGGGCTGTGAGAGGGAGAAAAGTTCTTATAGGGTTGGACCTGGCGAGGGATCCGTTAGATTGTTAGGCAGCTGCCTTAATTTTGTTTGTATATAGGCTTGAATTTGTAAATAATGTAGTTTATCCCTGGACGTCCATCCCAATTTTTCAGAGCATTCCTCAAAGGAAAAGATAAGATCTCCCCTCATTATCTGTGCTGGGCTAGAAAAACCTAGAGCCACCTGGCGCCTATACCAGGGGTCCACAGAGCCAGGTAAAAAGTCTGGGGCCTTGATAAACCAACATTGCCCCCAGATATCTCTTTTTACTCCATTATATTTTCGAAATTGATCCCAAGCCTTGAGGGTCACCTGGACAGCTGAATAGTCATTTAGTATACAGGGTCTAGTTTGATGAGGGTCCAACAGGCAAGAAGATGTGAGGGAGTCCTGAAAGAAAGCTCTCTCCATATCCTGCCAATGTGTGCACGTAGGGCTGTGTGACCAAAATAGTGCCCATTTCACTTGGGCTGCAAGCCAATATTCTTGCAAATCTGGTATGGCTTTTCCCCCGTATTTTTTACTTGCCATAAGAAGGGACCTTCGGACATGGGGTCTCCTATTAACCCAGATGAATTTGAAAATCTTGGTCTGAGTCTCCCTAAACCAACGCTGTGACAACTGCACAGGGACACATTGAAATAGATACAAGAGTCCTGGGAGAAGATTCATTTTTACTGCTTAGATTCTAACATACATTTGCAAAGGTAATAAGGACCAACGTTTCATATATTCTCCCATTTGCCCAAGCATGGGTTTATAGTTTTCTATATAAAGGAGTTTATTAGTAGTTCTTAATGTAACTCCTATATATTTAAGAGTAGACATATACCATCTCATCCTGTATTTAAGGTGGAGTAGAGGGGGTGGATCATAGTTGAACTTAAAGATCCCTGTTTTGGTGGAGTTAAGTGAATATCATAAGAGTGTAGAAAATTCTGCAATCGTCCATTATTCGAGGTAATGAGGTGTGTGGAGAGGTTAAATATAAAAGAACGTTGTCCGTGTACAGACTGACTCTATGTTCCTGTCCTCACACCTCCACCCCATGTAATGTCCAATCCATCCTAATTCACTGAGTCAGAGGCTCAATATATAATGCAAATAGTAATGGAGACAAGAGGCATCCTTGACGGGTGCCCCGTCCCAAACTAAAACTCTGGAGACTGTCCCATTAGTGAGGATGTAGGCTTGGGGACCTGAATATAAATGCTTTATGGTATATACAAAGCTGTCAGGGAACCCAAACCTGGCAAGGACATGATAAAGAAATTCCCAATCAACTTGGTCAAATGCTTTTTCAGCATCTAGACTCATGATCATAGCAGGGGTGTTATATTTATTCAAATGATCTGTGATATGTATGGTCTGGCAGACAAAATCCACGGTCTGTCTGTCAGGGACAAATCCGGTCTGGTCTCTATGAACCATCATTGGTATTATTTGTTGGAGACGTTTAGCTAAAATAGCCGTTAGAAATTTATAATCTATATTAAGGACAGAGATAGGCCTATAGGAAGAGCAAAGTGTGAGGTCCTTGCTGGGCTTGGGAACCACTGAAACAGCCCGTCTCCGGGGGGGGGGGCAGAGTATAACCATCTTCCAGAATCTCCTGATAAGCTAGTCTCAATATGGGAACGACAGTCTCGCAGAACCTTTTATAAAATTCCACTGGGAGACCGTCATTACCAGGAAACTTCCCAGTTTAACCCTCCCCAATTACTGTACTTATTTCAATATCTGTAAGAGGAGCCATTAGATGGGCACCCAAATCCTCAGTCAAATGCAATAGGTTCAACCCCTTCAGAAAAATTGTGATTGTCTCTATCTAGCCTTTCCTGTTGAGCATAAAGTTGTTTAATTATAATATACAGTAAAGGCTCCAGAAATGTGTTCAAGAGTAGTGACCTTAACTTTAGTCTTTGGGTGGACAATATGTATTATTTGTGCATGGGCCCTTCTTGCCCTGAATCTAAGAGCTAAAAGTTTTAAGGCTCTCGACCCCACTTCATGATATTTGTATTTAAGAAACTGCAAATTCCGTTTGACTTTAAGATCCAAAATTCTGTTTAACTGTCTCCTAAGGGCTGGCAGTTGTTTCTCTCTCTTGTCTGTCAAATTGTTCTTCCTGCAGTTTTCTAGAGTCCAGATCTGCATCTCTAGGATTTTCTGTTTTTCATATCTCTGCTTTTTCCTAGCTATGGCTATGGCTATTAATTTACCCCGGACTGCAGCTTTTATTGTATCCCATATCATTCCATGACTTATTTCACTCTTGTCCTGAATGGTCTGGGCTATGATTTGGGGGATTTGCTCCACAACCTCTGGATCAATAAGAAGGGATAAATTTAAGCCAGCGCCGGGCGAAGGTGTCCGCCTGGCACGCTAGTAACCCGGGTTTGCTCAGGAGCCTGAGACATCAGGAGCAGAGGCCTGCAGGGAGGGCTCAAGAGTGTCCTTTGGAAGCTCTCCTCCCAGGAAGAGTGGGTTGGAGTGCATCACTCTCTGGTGGCTCCTGTGGCCAAGTTCAGCCAAGACACGCTTTGTGCCGTGGGTGACCATGCACCGAGATAAAGCTTAAGTGCAGGGCCGCGGCACCCTGCACTCAGAGATGGGGCAACAGAATAAGGAAAAAGGCCACCCAACCACCTGAATGATGGCAGCTCGCCCTCACCATTGCCATGAAGCCGGTCAGCCTGATGCTGTTGGGCACCGAGCGAGTCTCCCCACCTGGTCCCCCTCTACAGGCATATGGGGAATCCTCCCAGTGAAGGGATACACTGGGACAACTGGGGTCAGAGTAGCAGCGGACGGCAGCTGGGAGGTCGGAGCAGTGGACAGAGGGCTTAGTTGCCCGAAGGAGTGTGTGACTGGGCTGCACGTTGGGGGCATAAATAGATGACACACAAAAAAAGAAGGGATAAATTTAATCTCCAAAATATATTTTTGTTTCAGTAAAGAAATGACCATGGTCAGAGTCATTGGGGAGTGATTCGATAGGCCAATAGTTCCATTCTAGGGACATGGATATGTTGTTCATCCACACTGTCTGGCAGGTATCCTTGCTGCTTTAAATCTTGCCGGAAGGTCTTCAAGCTGGCTCCTCCCACCCACCCGGGTGGTAAAACTCTCGGCTCCGCCCCATGACGCCAAGATCTTCCTTACCGCTTGGAAGCTCAGGTTCCCTCCTTAATGCTCTGCGTATAAGACTGGTTCCTAATTCTTCGGTTTTGCGAATTTTAAAAGGTTTTTGCACTTCTAGACTTTGGTCTTCTATCCCTCGTGGCTGCGATGGACAAATCGACTCCCGGTTTTCGGAGATGCCCTTGCGGGGAGAAGATGTCTCGGACAGATCCGCACTCCACGTGTGTCTATTGTTTAGGCCTTGAGCACGACCCGCAGGCTAAGCCATGCCCTTCGGCTTATCTCCAGCTCCCAGGGTCTTCACCAAATGCATGGCAGTGGTGACAGCATTCCTGCGGTGCCGAGGGGTCCAGGTTTACCCTTACCTGGAAGATTGGCTGATAGCAGCCCCCTCCAGACAGGAGGTGGAGTGGTCCAGAGATCTGACCCTCCAGGTTTGCTCTCAGGTCGGCCTCCTCATCAACGAGGCCAAGTCGGAACTCGAGCCGAAGCAGGTGATTCTTTTCATCGGGGCAGAGCTCGACTCTCTTCGAGCCAGAGCACGGCTCCCGGCGGACAGGGTTGAGGTTCTTTCCTCCTTTGCCCAATCATTTCTGGTTGGGCAATTGCGCCCTGCCCAGGACTTCCTGCACCTCCTGGGTCTCATGGCGACCTGTACCAGCGTGGTCCGTTGGGCCCGCTGGAACATGCGCCCCCTTCAGTGGGGGCTGGCCAGCCAGTGGTCCCAAAGCTGCGATCCATTGGACCAGCTAGTGACAGTGACCCAGGGGATGTGGAATGCTCTCCAGTGGTGGACCGTTCCAGTTCATCTGCAGGAGGGCATCCCGTTTGTCCGCCCCGAGCCGACGGTCTCTCTATCGACGATGCCTCTCTGATGGGTTGGGGTGCCCATCTGGGGAACACCGAGTGCACGCGCCTCTGGTCCCTTGGGAGTCCCGATGCCACATCAACCAGCTGGAGCTCCGAGGCGGTCCGCCCTAGCTCTCACCACCTTTGCTCCGTTTCTTGGGGTCAAGTGGTCCGGTCCAGACGAACAATACCACGACCATGTACTATCTAAACCGCAGGGCGGGACGCTGCCCATGCTTCTGTGCAAGGAAGCTCTCCGCATCTGGTCACTCGTGCGCAACCTGGAGGTGGATCTCCTAGCCATTCACGTGGCAGGAGCCTCCAACACCCTGGCTGATGCCCTAAGCCGGATAGGGGCTGCGTCCCACGAGTGGTCTCTCCTGCCGGAGGTAGTACAAGATCTATTCTCTCATTGGGGCACACCTCAGGTGGACCTGTTTGCCTCCAGGGAGAATGCAAAGCTGAGGCTGTTCCATGCCCGCCCCCCTCAGCAAGGTTCACTGCAGGGGGATGCCTTCTCGAGGCCGTGGACCCCGGGCCTCTTCTACGGCTTTCCCCTGTTCCCCTTGATGCACAAGGTGCTGCTCAAAGCAAGGAGGGACAAGGCGCAGGTGATTCTGATAGCCCCAGACTGGCCCGCCAGTACTGGTACCAGATCTCCTCAGCCTCAGCTCCAGGCTCTCGAGGCAGCTTCCAGCTCGCCCGGACCTGCTCTCAGTCAATCAGGGAAGGTATTCCATCCGGACCTTCAATCCCTGCACCTGGCGGCCTGGTTCCTGCGGCTAGAGTTCCAGGCCTTGGGTCTTTCTGGCGGGTCCTCAACTTAGTTGAGGCGTCCAGTAAGGAGTCGACCAGAAAATGCTACGCCTTCAAATGGAAAAGATTTTCCATTTGGTGTCAGGGCAAGGGCCTGGACCCTTCCTCCTGTTCCTTGGTGAGCATATTGGACTACCCTTTGGTCCCTTTCTCAGCAAGGGCATAGGTCGATGACCCTTAAGGTGCACCTGGCAGCCATCTCTGCTTACCGCGGGCACGGGCCAGGAAGCAGTCGGTGGCACAGGAGAAGGTGGTCCGGCGCTTTTTCAAAGGCCTTGATCACATTTCCCCTCCGGTGCGAGAACCTCCACCTCCGTGGGATCTACTGCTGGTACTGGCAAAGCTCATGGGCAAGCCATTCGAACCAGTGCACAGGTGTGAACTCTCTCACCTGTCGTGGAAGACCACCTTCTTGGTGGTTATCACGTCAGCCAGAAGGATGGGAGAGCTCCAGGTGCTCTGCATCGAGTCTCCTTACCTGGTCTTCCACAGGGACAAGGTTGTCCTGTGCCCCTACCCAAAATTCCTTCCGAAGGTGGTGTCGGAGTTTCACCTTAACCAGGTGTTGACTCTGCCGGTGTTCTACCCCAGTCACACCTCGGAGGCCGAATATAGGCTCCATACTCTGGACCCTAGAAGGGCGCTCGCTTACTATAAGGAGCGCACGGCTGAAATTCGGGGAGAGGTTCGCCAGCTGTTTGTCACCTACGCTGAAGCCGCACCTGGCAGACCTGCAGCCAAGCGGACGATAGGCAGGTGGGTCACCTCCTGCATAGATCTCTGCTATAAGTTGGCGGGCATGGAGCCTCCCAGAGGGGATAAGAGCTCATTCTACCCGCCATACTGCTGCATCGGTGGCTGCTTCCAGGGACGTCCCTATCCAGGAAATCTGCAGGGCTGCTACCTGGAAGTCAGCACACACCTTCATCACCCATTACCACATCGACTTTGAGTCACGCCGGGATGCTGGTTTTGGGGCCTCGGTTCTCCAGTCTCTATTCCCTAAGTAGGGGGTGTGCGCCTTGCCTCCCTCCTCCCGGAGAACTGCTAGAAGTCTGCCAGACAGTGTGGATGAACAACATATCCATGTCCCTAGAAATACAGGTTACTCACCTGTAACAGGAGTTCTAGGAATGGTATATGTTGTTCATCCACACGACCCACCCGACCTCCCCGGCTTCGACGCACAACCTGAGCTTCCAGTGGGCCAGATCTGGCGTCATGGGGTGGAGCTGAGAATTTTACCACCTGGGTGGGTGGGAGGAGCCAGCTTGAAGACCTTCCGGCAAGATTTAAAGCGGCAAGGATACCTGCCAGACAGTGTGGATGAACAACATATACCATTCCTAGAACTCCTGTTACAGGTGAGTAACCTGTATATCTCACACCTTCTAACCTGTGTGAGAGAGTCCCTAGCCAGAAAAAAAATAATCTAATCTATAGTACATATGATATGTGGCAGAATAATGCATATAACCCTTTGTAGAGCCTTCTAAAAATTTCCAGGTATCTTGCAAACCCAACTTTTGCAACATGGATCTGACCAGCTTTATGGTTTTATATGATTTCCTAGGAATCTTACATGTAGTGTCATTATTTGGGTCAAGGATCATATTCCAATCTCCCCCAGAAATAAGAACCCCCTCTGCCTTTTCTGAAATGAGTATTAAGATTTTCCTATATAGTTATAGGATGAGTTCAGGGGCACATACACTGAGGCCAAGGTGATCATCTGACCATTCAGGGTTCCTTTTACAGGGATGTATGTACCCTCTTTGTCCTTCACCCTCTCCACAACTTCAAAGGGGAAATTATTTGGGATCAGTATAGCAACCCCACATCGTCTATCCCTCCCATAAGATGAGGAGCATACCTATTTATAACCAAAATTCTGTAACTTCTGGTACTCCCCATCTGAAAGCTGTCTCCTGTAGGAGCACAAAATCCACTTTTGTTTGTTTTATATAATTTAAAACATTTTTCCATTTGATAGGATTTTTCAAACCATTAACATTAAAGGTCAATATTCTGGAATCCATCTGTAAGAGATGGGATTCCCCCTGATACACAGTGGCCAGTGCCCCCAAAGTGGGGAAGGACAATCTCCTCCCCACCCCTCCCGGCAGCACCCCAAGAGCCAAGCAATAAACTGCCCCAGTCAATAAAATCTAACTTATAAACTGTAACATGAACTTTAGCTTGAACTTGAAATACAACAGTAAAAAATAAACCACAAAGTAAGGTACTTCCAAGGTAGGGGAACAATAATTCCTGTTCCCTGTCTTCGCTAGGGATAAAACATAACCCTGCAGAGCTGTAGTGTAATCACTGTCCTCCGAGAAGAGGATCACTTCAGGAACAATTTGTTGCTGTATGACTGCCAGCAATCCTTTCTCCAAGAAAAAAGTTGGAAAGCAAAAAAATGCCAAAACCCCTGCAGCCACCATATCCCACTCCTATTAGTCATCTCTTCTCTCCCCCCCCCACACCAAAGCGGATTTCTAAATCAGTGCAATCAACCCAGATATATGTTTTATCCTTATGGATTATCCTAGTAGGCTTTATAATAGGACTTGCCCTCACCCCTCCAATAAGCCATCTACTTCAAAATAAGATCTTAAAATGTCCGAAGGGGTCAGGGTTTATCTTGACTAGGTAGCTAAGGAGTCTCTCAACTTCTAGAAATACCCCCTGGATATCAAGCTGTTGGGCACATACTCTCGAGCTCAGCCTGAAGCCCAGACCAAACTCCAAAAGGAACACAATTCCAAGAGGGAAACGAGAGGTCATCCCCACTCCCTCTTCTATATCCCAAGGAGGCTCAGCATAAATACTCTTTGGAGCCACTCCCTAATGAGACTCCACATGTATTATCTCCACCAGGTATTCAGTAATCCCCAGGAGGGCCCCAAGTAGCTAAAGGAGGTCGACCCCCACATCCCCTGATTGTCAATAATGAATAGCTTCAAACTGAAAACACATCCGATCACAACAAGCAGTACATGGTTATAACATATATAAATGTTCATTTAGCAACATCAGTTGACCAGTATTTAGTTGAAACAAAACTTTTATAAACTTAATCAGGGTCCTAAAATATAGTACAGGAGACTGTTGATATGCACAGACTCTGTATAAAATCAGGTTGATTAAATGTCTTATGCCCCAAGTGAAAATAATGTAAAATAAGTACCAAATTATGCGATGATATTCTTTAAAGCTATGGGACAACTGCACAGAACTAAGAAACTGGTAAACAGATTTCAACAAGCCCCACTGGAACCCAGCCGAATCCAGTAGAGCAGCTTACCACAAACTCATCAGAGCGTCCTCTCTGGTACAAATGCAGAGATAACAAGGACATATAAAGACTATCTTCATGCAGCATTCGATCTCCTTCATGTGGTAGCTTCTCCTTGATCTGCAGTCCATAGGGTTCTTCCTCTGGCCTGCAGCTTTTGGTGTAGGTTATTGAGGGACTTCTGTGTGGGCTCACAGAGTGGCAGTCTAGCTGGTTCCCCTAGGAACTCTTGGCTCATCAGTGGGAGATTCCTGCCTGCAGTCATCGATGAAGAAACTGATCACTTTTCCAAGGGAATCTCGGCTCTTTAAGGCTTCTTCAACTTCTTCTGGGGTAGAACATAATTGTGGGCCCTCCTCCCAAAAGACCCTCATGTTTGTGGGGTAAGGGGTCTGAAAATGAATTTGCTTACTGCTTAGGGCTTTCATTACTGGACGATACATTAGCTTCATCTTTTGAATTTCTGGGGGATAATCTTAGTCCATGAACAATAGAAACATAGAAACATAGAAGTTGACGGCAGATAAGGACCACAAGGCCCATCCAGTCTGCCCATTTCTTTTTCTACCTTATAAATGTGCCATCGGCCTTTGCTCTGTCAGTGACCTATCTATTCATAGTCATTTGTATTGCTCCCTTATGCCTATCCCATGCCTGTTTGAAGCCCTGCACTGTATTCATAGCCACCACTTCTTGTGGTAAGCCATTCCATGCATCTACCACCCTTTCTGTGAAAAGAATTTCCTCACATTCCCCTTAATTGGCCTCCTCTAATCTCATGCTGTGTCCTCTTGTCCTGCTATTTTTCTTATATTTAAACATGTTAGACTCTTTTCACCTTGTTTATGCCCTTAAGGTGTTTAAATGTCTCGATCATATCACCTCTCCTCCTTGCTCAAGGGTATACATATTGAGCTCCGTTAATCTGTCCTCATATGTCTTCTGATGCAGTCCCTGCACCATTTTGGTTGCCCTTCTCTGGACTGCCTCAATTTGGTTAATGTCCTTGTGAAGGTGTGGCTCCAATACTGCACGCAGTACTCCAGATGGGGCCTAACCATGTCTTGTACAGAGGGATTATTACCTCCTCTTACGACTTGTGATACCCTACTAATCACACCCTAACACCCCTAGCCTTACCTACTGCTTTAGAGGTCTGCATGGATGATTTTAGGTCATCAGTGATGATGATGCCCAAGTCTTTCTTCCTTTGTGACTGCTAGCAACTCCCCTCCCAGCCTATAAGTGGCTTCAGGGTTTCTCTTCCCTATGTGCATGATTTTGCACTTCTTTGCATTAAATCCCAGTTGCCACTCTTCTGACCATTCTGCTAGTTTATCCAGATCTCTTCTCATTCTGCCCACCCCATCTGGCCCCATTATATTTAATTCCCCCCTTCTGCCATGCCTGCTGTAACACCTTCTCCTTCACAGCATAACTAGAAAATGTCATAAAGACTTGCCGAGGTCAAGCTGCAGGGTTGGTCAGCCTCGGGATGAGGGCTCTGTGGGCTCTCTCAATCCAGAGATCAAGGGTGGGAGGTAGAGCCAGAACATCTTGTAGCAAGTCCTGCATGAAGAGGGCCATATTACCCATTTCTGAGCCCTCAGGGAGCCCTGATAACCTCAAACTGTCCCTCTGGAATCTGGCCTCTAAGTCAATATATTTAGCGTGGAGAGATTCTGTATAAGCAAGTAACGTGATTAGTGCATCTGCGTGGGAATCCGACTCTGTCTCCAGGCTCGAGACTCACATGTCGACCTCTCTTATAGATGCATCAAGATCGGACAGCTTACGGTGCAGCTTTTGAAACTCCATTTTATTTTCTTTATGCAACTTCTGTGTTTCCTGAAGTATAGTGTCTAAGTGAGAGCCATTCATCCGATCTTCTTCCAGGTCTATATCAGAGGCCTGGACAGTTTGGCACACTGGTGAAGGACTGCAGCTCCAATCCTGAGTAAGTATTCTGTATCAGGAGCCATCCAGTGTGGTTTGTCATTTTTCCAGCTGGGTTTTGGAGGATTTAGCTTCTCCCTTCCCTTTAGGAGGCATATCTCAAAGTTTGGAGAGCTCAATGTGATTAGAAGGGGGGTTTTAATACCCGCTTGTGGGGGAGCTCTTGGCTTAAGCTGCTGCTCGGGCCATGGCAGAACCAGAAGTCCTGACTTTTGTGAGTTCTTGGGGCCCCCACAGATAGGAGACATACCATAACCCTGGTACCTCTCCCCCATACCTGGGTAGAAATAGAAATGTTGCTGTGTACCACTCCCCCGTCTCCTAGATGCCCAAGCCAGGTGTTGCCCTAATGCCAGGGGTGATACCCTTTGTTGTTGTTGTTGTTGCCTTGCCAAAAAGCTGCCAGTTTAGGGGGTATGTGGGTTACAAAGATGGGGGCTCGTCCTAGGAGTTTGGGGAGAGTGAAGTTTGCCATGCAGAAGGTATGGTTGTGGTCTTTTTGTCTGGTGGTAGTGCACCCACCAAAGGACTGTTTTTGTGAAGAAAAGTTAAAGGAGTAGTACACCCAGAATTTGTAAAAACATATGTTGTGCAGAGTGTTTTGATTTGTGTGTGAAGTCCTAGTGTGTCCTTCCCTCTGTCTGCTATTAGCAGTTTTTTCCTAGATTAGCCTGCTAGCTTTATGGTAGTTTTATGACCCCTGGGGATCTCCATCTCAGCTAAGTTTATTGCTTTTCTTGTACCTACAATGCATCCTGTCTCGTGACAGTGATATAGGCAAGCCCATAGATTCAGCAACAAGCACTGCTTTACAATACAACAGCAGAGATGGCTATATTTTAAAACGGTATACAGGGTTCAGCTTGGTGACTACCCTCATTATAAAGGCGTTTTTGTTGTGAACAATTTTGACACTGGTTGTGTATGTGTAACTTGTATGGTTTCCAAGATATTTACATTTATTTGGCATGTCTACTTGAGTGTTCACTTGGAGAGAAAAAAAAAAGCCTCTGCTGTTTGTAAGAGCATCTGCACACATGCCAAACAAATCTAAATGTCTTGAAAACTATACAAGTTACACAAAAACAACAAGCAGCAAAGTTGTTCAGAACAAAAAGATTGTTACAATGAGGGTAGTCACCAAGCTGAACTCCTTACAGTTTTTAAAATATTTGCCATCCAAACTGGGAAAACTGATTAAAAAAAACATGGACATAATTAGATGCCTATATTTTAAAAACTATACAGAGTACAGCTTAGTGACTACCCTTATTGTAAAGGTCTTTTTGTCACAAACAACTTTACTGCTGGGCGTTTATGTGTAGCTTGTAAAGTTTTCAAGATATTTAGATGTGTTTGGAATGTGTACAAATATGTACAAATGTGCATAGAATTCTGCACAGTGTCTTAGGAATGTCATAGCAAAGCTACCAGGAGTTCATTCTGAATGCAGAATAGAGTAGAGTAGTAAGGTATGGCAGGATGTGTGTTATGTAAGCAATAAGATACGAGGGGATGTGTGTGAAACATATTTTACCGCATGCCCAGGGGTGTGATGAGGCACAAGGCTGCAGGCCGAGTGCCTTTCAGCCCCAGGAAGTGTGGTAAAAAATATACCATACACATCCCTGAGTACGGCCAGCTTATAAAAAGGCTTTTTTACATTTTAGTGCTGGGAAAAGCGTGTTATACGTAGGAACAATAGATTTACTTTGCGGCATTTATGATAAAATAGTCCTTCCGCCTACTGCAAATGATGTCATAGATGATGTCATTGTATTACTGCTGGACAAAGTTTGTCCTTTGCTGGAATCAAGATTCAAGATGTAGAATGTCTATCATGGAATGTTTCCCGTGTAATACATGGATTCAAAATTCTACTCAGTTCCACTGGCAGAATGTTTCTCTCCTAACATACAGTATACATGTAACCCCCCACCCAGGTATGCCGTTTCCATCTTGACAGCACCACCTGGTGGGCTGGGTTCAGGGAGAAATATGTCATTCGGCACATTGGCTAGGTTTGGCTACTCTGCAACAGGGGCACCCAAATAACTCCGGACACAGGAAGCAATAACTGTAATGTCCAATACCAGAAGTGGGATTCTAAAGTGTGGCTTTTATTCATATTCAACAGAATAACAAAGCATAGATGGACCCCTACGGGGCTACACTCCTGGTAATGCAGATTTATGGAGATCAGAACACATCCACTTTTACTTTAGCCCTCAGGCTTTGAAACACACTGGGCACACAGCTGAGACTGAGAACAGAGTGAGGCAGTGTGAAATCCATTTAATTGGAGTTTCAGAAGCTGCCTTCCCTACCTACCACTAGGTCTAACTGGGATTCTTGTAACCCTGGGTAACGGGGGTTACACTTACCCTGGGCCAAGAAAATGACTGTCCGCAGTCATTAGCCACCTGGCTTAGGCCATCTCACCCCATGTGTTGACTATGGGGAGGTAGCGCTAAATTCTCCCCTACCATGTGCTAGCACAGGCAGACAACATTAAGGGCCTAGAGGCCTTTGGCTGATGCATCAGCCTCTACTCTACCCGCTGATGATGGGTACCTAGTGGCTCTGATAGAATTGTCCAGAGCATAGCCCTAATAGAGCAGTACTGTGGCCCCTAAGGCCGTTAAGGACCACAGTCCGTCTATCCCCCCCAGCCCTCTAGGGAAAACCTGTCTGCCTCTAACTCAAAATTCCCAAAACAAAACAAACAGGGGACCTCCCCCCTACTCTGGACACCATGCAACCACACACCAGGAGCTAATACCATACATTATGCATTACTCCCACATTCTCCCACAACCATACCTGTGGAAGAAAAAGTTACACACAGTAACAACAACAACAACAGTACTTTAAACACTACACTCTAAAGTACTACTGAGGAACTCCGCTGAGTCCCTCCTCCTCTTCTTGTCTTCTCTTCTGTCTTCTTCAGGAACACCTGCAAGAAAAAGAAAGACAACACACACTCCTAATCTGCATACACAGTCTCTCTAAACCCCTACCATCAAAACACTAGAGAATCCCAAAAAAAGATTTTTTTTAGAAAAGACAGTATAAACTTTAGAAAACAGTAGAAAACAATGACATTATTTACAATACACCATATTTGGAGGATGGAGTGCCATAAAAGTCCCATCTAGTTACCACAGTGCCCGAAGGCAAGTCCATTAAAGAGTCTCCCCTAGACCGGAGCCCAGTGAAGCACAATTCTAGCAGGCCAATGTCCCGAAGGGGAGAGTCTTTGAGGACAGTTCAAACATCTGGAGTCTGCTAGTGTAGGGTGTGTACTGCAATGTCATAAGAATAGAAAAGTCTGGACTTACCAGTCCCTTGTAGAACAACACGATACCACACCTGGTCCTCGGCCAAAGACTGTCCCTGGCAGCATTCTTCCAATACAGCTGGGCTGACATCTTCCGGGAAATGACAGGAGGGCACATCTGTAAACTGCTGGGTTGATGTCATCTCTGGAGATGGAACCTTGGACCAGGAACAAAAAGGAAAACAGCTGGTCTGAAGTCATCCGATACCCAGGGGATGAATCAGGATACAGCTGGGCTGGTATCCTCTCTGGATCTGAAGTCATCTGATGGGCCAGTCGATGGATTCTGGAAAGCCAGTACACTGTAGAACTGATGAATGTGGGGCACCTGGGTCCTGGACGTCCAGACTGGTGGAACAACATAGGTACGGCAACGGCTGGAGTGGCAGCACTGGCTACCACTGCTCTGCTTTCCATTTGGTAGGCATGGGCACATTCGCAGGAAGGTCTTTGCATTGTGGCCAATAGCACAACGGGTCAGGTGCTGGAATTATTACCCCATCTGGGCGCTCATAATTCACACTGTGAAAGGTTTCATGTCCCTCTCCATCCACAGTTTGAACAGTGTCAATAAGCAGTGTCCTTCCTCTTTTCCACTGGCTGTATTTTTCTTGAAACATTCTGTTCTTGACCTGCTTGTTTGCACCAGGATGCACATATTTCATTGCTTCTTCCCAAATCCAGGATTTCCTGCTTTTTTCAATCTCCTCCCAGACTCTCTGAGGAAAGGTAGGAAAGGACATCTCATAAATTTCATTTGCTTTCCTACAAACCAGTCTTTCCTCTTTACTAGCTTTGGTCAACCTGAGACCTCTGGCCTGGCTTGGGGATGGCCAGTCCTGGTTCTGCCAGCTACGCATTCTTAACGACACAAAAAATGGATCCCTGGCTTCTTCTTGCACAGCCAGGGCAGTGGAATCACCACTCTCTTCCATGCGTTCCTCTGGGGCAAGAGCTTGAGGCTGTGTACCAGTTCCTTTTTCACAAGGCCACATAGGTTCCCCCTCTTCTTCTTCCTCACTGAGAATCTGTGCCCAGGAGTGAGCAGTCATCCTCACTCCTGAGACTGTCCACTCTTTGCTGGGCACGGAGGTTGAAACCTCCCATTCAAAGACCTCCCTCATCTCGTCTTCACCTATGAGACTTGGGCTAGGCCCCTCTCTCCAAGGGTCTACTGATGCTCTTCCCGAAATTTCTGTCTGTGACTCAGACTCTGAAACATCAACACATTGTTCTGTCTGTAAATCTGCACCCCACCTTGCTTTGTGCCACACTCTAAGGGGCCTTCTCTAACAGGCTCCATCTGGTGCTGTGTGCTGCCAACTGCAGATTCTTGAACTTTTGTCCATGTGGGAGCCAAACGAATCTTGGGTGCTTTAAACAAACCATATTTCTCTAGGCACCCAGAACAGTGAGGTACCATGAAGACGTCCCTTCCAGCATTTAAGCACATCACACATACTCGCACTGGATATCCAGGAATCGCCACATGAGGCAGTCATCCTCCATAGTAACATCTCTCAATGTCCATTAACTTGTTAACTTCTACTGCTATCACAGCCCAGGCATGATCTGGGTAATGGGCTGGTCCTGAAGCCATAACTGCAGAGAAAAACAAATGCTCACTGTTATTTCAAGTCCCACATCACTGAAAACTTTCTTTCTCTTTCAAAATGGCTCCTCTGCTGCTGTGTTTACATTACTATCCCACCCTTTAATGGTGGTGGCAGCACTCCTGCGCATCAACATTCTGTAATTGGGTCAAGCCACTGCGCATCCAATTTACACACTCTACTGATAACTTTGCTCAAACTGCACAAACTTGCACTGTTCTTTTTCCTAGCAAATTTATATGATTTACCATGGACTTTTTACTCGCTGAAGACATTGCTCTAGCTTACAGTCCCTTAAAGCCTCAGTATTTCATAGCACAGGATTGCCTGTATTTCTTGCTGCATATCTGATACAACTCACAGTCTCTCACATGGCTTTGAAAATTATACTGACGCTGAACCTATAATTATGCTCGCAGTCGATTGCTTAGAATTCTTGCTTTTGCTGGTAAAACTTAACACAGTCCTTCTTTGCAAAGCGATTACACTGCTACACACAGATTCAGCTGGCTTTTGGTGAAATCACACAGTTTGAGCAATTATTTCTGTTGGTACTCACGGTTATCAGTAGCTGTTTGCTGCGATGGAAAAACGGCCTGCAGCCAGTCTTGGAGGCCTCTGGAAGGAAGTGGGTTGGCAGTCCTGCTGATTGTCCCTCTGAACAGCACACTCACAGTCCAGTTGATCGAGATGTGGGTTGAGCCCGAATTTAAACAGAAAAATCAGTTTTTAAACTTTTTACAGCGCTTTCAATCACCATGAAGCTCCTCCTGGTAAGCCAGTTCGCACACTCCACTCACTCTCCCTCTCGAATGCTGTGCAGCCGCTCTGGAGCTTGCTTGGGGACGGGACTGATTGCAGTCTCACCAATCACTCGACTCCATGCAAATGAACCTCTTTCCTCTCGAATGCTCTTCTCCTTACAGCGATCATCGAGCAGGCAAATTTAAACTGCAAATCACACTTTTTTTTTTTTCAACTGACTCCATGGCGGGAGCACCATTTTACCCATTTTTCATGGCCATTAAGCACAACAAGTCTCTCAGTCCACACAGAAAGCATTTCCAACATCTAGGGCACAATTTTCCTTTTGATACCCACAGTTTTCCACTTTTCCTTTGTCACAATTACTTTTAAAAACTGGCAAACGCTGTAATTTGATGCAGAACAAGGGCATACACTCTCAGGCTTTACTGCTCCTTGGTAAACAGTTGGTATTTTAATAGCAGCACATGGACAACAGCTCACAGCGGCACATTAGTTAAACGTTGCTTCAGTTGTTTTGGGCTACCCACTGCCAGATAGCCAAAACGCTAGCCATTGTCTGAGCAGCCTTTATTACATTCCTCCCTAAATTCCAAACCCAAATCCTCAGCGGTGCCTTCATTTTTGTAACCCCCACATAGGTATGCCGTTTCCATCTTGACAGCACCACCTGGTGGGCTGGGTTCAGGGAGGAATATGTCACTCAGCACATTGGCTAAGTTTGGCTACTCTGCAACAGGGGCACCCAAGTAACTCCAGACACAGGAAGCAATAACTGTAATGTGTAATACCAGAAGTAGGATTCTAAAGTGTGGCTTTTATTCACATCCAACAGAATAACATAGCATAGATGGACCCCCACGGGGCTACACTCCTGGTAATGCAGATTTATGGAGATCAGAACACATCCACTTTCACTTTAGCCCTCAGGCTTTGAAACACACTGGGCACACAGCCCGAACTTGTACTCTGCTCTGGGTTTCCCTGGTTCGGCTCTCTTGCCAGCCACTTGGACTACCTTCCTTCCATGGTTCAGCCATCATGCCAGACCTTTGGACACTTTCCATATAGTGTGGAAACATTTACTGGTGGCTCCCTAAACCACCTATGAGCACTTCTGGCTCCATCAGGGAATCTTCCTCATCAATCCCACGTCTGGGTACTTTCCTCAGGCACTGGCCAAGTACCTGAGAGAAAGCAACAGGTGTCCCAAAGCAAACCCGTAGAGGTGAATTTGGTTACTACTGATGGGGGGGTCTCCCACCTCTCGCTCCCATAATTCATATCCGGCCATTTCTCTGGACTGTAACACCTCATCCTTGAAAACACTTTGCTGTGTAGATTCTCTTTAAATGTATTCACATTCAGTCTACTGTCTTTACATCCAATTTGTGCTGAACTTGAACATACTTAATAAGTGGCTGTGTCCATTACTCTAGACCCCCCACAGAGTTAAGCAGTCCAATCCCCACATCTTCCAAACTGTACTTGGCTGTCTTTTCCTGACCCCACAGTAACAGTCACTTTAGTTACATCTTGTTTCTGGTGAAAACACATTGGCCCTTTAGCAGAGTGAACTCACCCCTTGGTTGCAGGTGCCCCACAGGCATTTTCTCTTCAAAGAAATCTCGTCCAGAACTTCTGGTGCCTCAGCATAGACTTAACTCAGGCAGCTTCTTTTTCCCCTAGCCGGACCAGGGGGGTTGCCCCTGGAAACAGGCTGATTCCTTCCCCCCATCCCCACAGGGATGGGGCCCTGAACCACTGAAAGCGGTCTCTACCACTTCACTTGGCTCTTCTTGTGTTCCTCTTCAGGTGAGAACACACACCTCTCCAAAAAAATATAGCTCTTTGACAGAGCTTAGGACTCTGAGGGCCTGCTTACAGCAGAGCACCTCCTTCCTCTACTACAGACTGCAACAGACTTTACTGAACTGACTTCAAAATTCCCCAACGTTCTACTCTAACCTCCAACTGCAACATTCCAGTGTGGCTTATGCAGCTGCGACAGTTCTAAAATGATGTCATCCCTCAGTCTCAGCTGAGACAGAGAACAGAGTGAGACAGTGTAAAATCCATTTAACTGGAGTTTTACAAGCTGCCTTCCCTGCCTACCACTAGGTCTAACTGGGATTCTTGTAACCCCGGCTAACAGGGGGGTTACATACACACACAACAAAGGCCTCTGTTACAGCCAGAGACTCAATTATCTCACTGTCGGGGCAAGCAGAAGAGATTTCCCCAGTGTGCAGGTAAAGACAGAAGGGGCATTTTTCTTTGTCAGTGAAGAAACAGTTGTGAAAACTATAAACAATATTTAATGTTTCTAATTTTCTTACAGTATGTGTGTAAGGAGAGTGTGATGATCAGGGAAACAACATAACATTAATATGTTTTATTTTTTATTTAAAGTAGTTTTATTTTTAGTGCCCAGTTGAAGTTTTTTTACCGTGTAAAGGTAGCAGCCAGGTTTGTGATGGAAGATCTATTCTGGTTTTAGGGGGAACTAATGGAAGATAGTTCTGGTTGTAGGAGGACTGATTTGCTCATTGTGTGATGTGGTTTAGGAACAGGATGAATGTGCAGGAAACAGATTTTAGACACAGTCACATGAAATATTTTGACCAGTGAGACTTCTTTATTCTGGATGCCCATTTTATAATGTATAATAACGTTCTAGGGACATGGATATGTTGTTCATCCACACTCATTGGCAGGTATCCTTGCCACTTTAAATCTTGCCGGAAGGTCTTCAAGCTTGCTCCTCCCACCCACCCGGGTGGTATAACTCTCGGCTCCGCCCCATGACGCCAGATCTTCCTTACCACTTGGAAGCTCAGGTTCCCTCCTTAACGCTGCGTTTGAGACTGGATTCCTATTTCTCCGTTTGGATTTAAAAATAAATTTGCGAAAGACTTTAGTCTTCTATCCCTCGCAGCTGGCGGACAAATCGACTCGGATTTTCGGAGATGCCCATGCGGGCAGAAGATGTCTCGACGGATCCACACTCCACGTGTGTCTACTGCTAGGCCTTGAGCACACCCGCAGGCTTGGTACCTGTGCTCATCTTTTCGCCTACGCCCCAAGACCGTTATGCCCGATTGCAACTGGGCCGCCCCGAGAAGGCTTTCCTCCGGTGAAGTCCAAGGAGGCCGGTACATGGTGTCCAAGGCGGCGGGTCTTTCGGGCGGATCAGCCTGAGCGGATGGTCGCCTTTAAGAGGAGCAAGGCGCTGGTCGATCTTCCTCGGCCGCTGCATTTATCCCGCCTCTCTGGGCTCTTCTTACACGCTTCTTTTAGGAGTTTTTGTCTGTCCCTCTCCACTAAAGGAGAAGGGCCTATGCTTATGGACCTTATTCTCGGTCCAAAAAGAGGGACAGGGTAAGTCCTCCGTCGACGCTCTTGGGAGCGGAAAGGTCCCTCCCCGGGTCGTTACCGCCGCTTCGTCCGACCGCTCGCTTCGCCACTGGCCTCACGGGTGTCCCGCCAGGTCGGTTGACCGAGACTCCCCGATGAAGTCGAGATTTTCTCACCCATTGACGGGTTGTCGCCTTTAGCAGCCGAGATTCCCTCTCCCTGTTCCCCGGGAGGAGTTGAGGATCCCGTGGCTCGCCTGTGCCTCCGTTCCGAGCCTGGATGCACCATCCGAGCCGAGGGAGTGCCGGTTCCGGCCGACACCTCCCGCACCGACCTCGGAAATTCCGGGACTCGTCTCGTCTCGGACCTCTTCAGCGTCCAGCCGATCCCACCTGCCATAGGCGGTCTCGGTCTCGCACCGCTGTAAGCGGGCGTCCTCGGCCAGCCTCGCCTCCTCCCTCGGATGAGGGAGGCTCGCGTGAACTACGTCGACGGCACGAGACCTTATGTTGCAACAGCTCCTCCTGGCGGGAGTAAGCCGACCCCGCCGCCTTCCCCGCCATTATGGCTGTCACCGAGCGGCCGACACAACCCCGACTTATCCGAGGAGCCTATACCCAGGCCGGTTGTTCGGCCAAAACCAGCTGCTCCACCGATTCCGGTGGAACCTCCACCTCCACAGCCACCAATTGGGGCTCCGACCAAGGATTCTCGGTCGGCTAAGGGTCTACCCCATCAGCTGTCAGTTACCCTCACTCCCGACCGACCTCGGCAGGTGAAGGGTGGCTCAGGCCAGAGGCAGCTCTTTGAGGACTCTTCCGAGTCCGAAGATGATTCCTCCTTTTTCTCCAAGCGACTGGACTTGGAGTCTTCAGGAGGTCAGTCAATGGACGATAGCCCGTCGTCCTTCCTAGGACTACTTCGGCTCATCTCGGAGTCCACCGGGATGGAGCTCGAACCCGTTTCCAAACGGGCCAGGTATCCCTCACGGAGATTCTGGACCGAGGGGATTCTCCACTGAGGCCTTTCCGTGGCCGAGGCCAGTGGGTCCGGCACTGGAGCTTTGGCAGCGCCCTGCTTCCTGCCCTGCGCCGCCAGGATGGCCAGGAAGTATGCGGTCCCTACCGTTCTTGTCCGGTTTTGAACACCCTCTGCTGAGGGGTTGATACCGACAGCTTTTCCGCGCACAGCAACGCCAGGATGTGGACAAACCTCCTGACAAGGAGTCCAAGAAATTGGACTATGTCGGCTAAAGTTTACGCTATGCCCTCTCTCGGCTCTTCTGCCAGGCCAGTTCGGCCGCCCTCATGGCACACATTTTTCTCATGCCCTGTTGGGCCCCTGATGAGGTCATCTTCATCTTCCCGCCGATCTGCAGACTACGGTTAAGCAGGTGCGGGACCAGGGCAGGGCAGTGGCCAAACAGCAGCTCCAGACTGCTTTGGATATAGGGGACTCATGTGCCAGATCGGTGTGACCGCAGTGGCTATCACGTCGGCGGGCTTGGCTGAGGATATCCACCTTTGCTCGGATACCCAGCACAAGTTGGCGGATGTTCCTTTTTGGGGACTGACATCTTGCCCTGGGTGGAAGGTCACCTGCAGAGGATCGAGAAGTCCAATGCTACCTTGGACTCGGTCCCTTCCGCTCAGAAGGACAAAGGCCGAAACCACAGCCTAAGCTCCTTCGTCCTTCTGTGCCTCGGCGCGCCCGGCCCAGTAACGCCAGGGCCAGCAGGCTCGGGCTTGGCATCCCAAACCCAAGCCGCCGGCTTCTAACAGGAGGCAGGGAGGAAAGGCCCAGGAGGTCCCTCGGCGGTTCCTCCTCCAAGCCTGCCCAGTGACGGGCTGAGGTGTCGTCCCATTCCCATCACCTTACCTGGAGTTCCCCCATGGGGGATAGCTCCGGCACTTCGTTCCGCCTGGTCCGCTGTTTCCACGGACAGGTGGGTCTTGAGGTGGTGGGAAGAGGCCTGCCTCTGGAATTCGAGCAGTCACCACCCTTCAGGAGCCGCCGCCCCCGGGGGCTCGATCCCAGCCTCACTGGCGGCTCGTCGAGCCGACACCGCCTCCTCCTCCAGAAGGAGGTGATAAGAGGGTGGTGGACCCTCCTTCAGACCCAGGGTTTGTGTCCAGGTACTTCCTGGTTCCGAAGCGGACAGGGGGCTGGCGCCCCATTCTCGACCTACACGACCTAAACAAGTTCCTAAGGTCTCGAACCTTCAGGATGGTCACTCTGGCTCAGATAATACCATCCTTGGAACGCCGGCGTGTGGTTCTGCTCTCTGGACTTGCAGGACGCGTTTTTTCACGTCCCTATCCGTCCGTCTCACCAGAGATTCCTTCGCTCTGAGCGGAAGGATCCCTCGAGTTCCAAGCCATGCCCTTCGGCTTGTCTCCAGCTCCCAGGGTCTTCACCAAATGCATGGCAGTGGTGACAGCATTCTGGCGCCGAGGGTCCGGTGTACCCTTACCTGGACGACTGGCTGATAGCAGCTCCCTCCAGGAAGGAGGCGGAGTGGTCAGAGATCTGGCCCTCAGGTCTGCTCTCAACTGGGCCTCCTTATCAACGAGGCCAAGTCAGAACTCGAGCCAAGCAGGTGATTCTATTCATCGGAGGCTCGACTCTCTTCGAGCCAGAGCGCGCTCCCGCGGACAGGGCCGAGGTTCTTTCCTCCTTGCCCGACCATTTCTGGTTGGGCAATTGCGCCTGCCCGGGACTTCTGCGCCCTGGGTCTCATGGCTGCCTGCACCAGCGTGGTCCGTTGGGCCCGCTGGAACATGCGTCCCCTTCAGTGGGACTGGCCAGCCAGTGGTCTGGCATCTCTGCGATCCTTTGGACCAGCTTTCAGTCGGTGACACAGGGATGTGGAGCGCTCTCCAGCGGTGGACCGTTCCAGATCATTTGCAGGAGGGCATCCCGTTCGTCCGCCCCGAGCCGACGGTCTCTCTATCGACCGATGCCTCTCTGATGGGTTGGGGTGCCCATCTGGGGGAACACCGGGCTCATGGCCTCTGGTCCCCGCGGGAGTCCCGATGCCACATCAACCTGCTGGAGCTCCGAGCGGTCCGCCTAGCTCTCACCGCCTTTGCTCCGTTCCTCCGGGGTCAAGTGGTCCAAGTCCAGACGGACAATACCACGACCATGTACTATCTAAACCGCCAGGGCGGGACGCGCTCCATGCTTCTATGCAAGGAAGCTCTCCGCATTTGGTCACTCGTGCGCAGCCTGGAGGCGGATCTCCTAGCCATTCACGTGGCAGGAGCCTCCAACACCCTGGCCGATGCCCTGAGCCGGATAGAGGCTGCATCCCACGAGTGGTCTCTCCTGCCGGAGGTAGTACAGCATCTGTTCTCCCATTGGGGCACACCTCAGGTGGACCTGTTTGCCTCCAGGGAGAACGCGAAGCTGAGTCTGTTCCATGCCCGCCTCAGCAGGGCTCGCTGCAGGGGATGCCTTCTCGAGGCAGTGGACCCCGGCCTCTTTACGCCTTCCCCATTTCCCTTGATCCACAAGGTGCTTCTCAAGGCGAGGAGGGACAAGGCGCAGGTGATTCTGATAGCCCCAGACTGGCCTCGCCAGTTCTGGTACCAGATCTCCTCAGTCTCAGCTCCAGGACTCATGCGGCTTCCAGCTCGCCGGACCTGCTCTCAGTCAATCAGGGAAGGTGTTCCATCCGGACCTTCAATCCCTGCACCTGTACTGGTTTCCTGAGCTGCTAGAGTTCCAGGCCTTGGGTCTTTCCGACGAGGTCCTCAATGTAGTTGAGGCGTCCCGTGAGAGTCGACCAGAAAATGTTATGCCTTCAAATGGAAAAGGTTTTCCATTTGGTGTCAGGACAAGGGCTTGGACCCTTCCTCCTGTTCCTTGGCAAGCATCTTGGACTATTTATGGTCCCTTTCTGGTCAAGGGCTTAGGTCGGCGACCCTAGGGTGCACCTGGCAGCCATCTCCTGCCTTACCGGGCGCGGGCGGGAAGCAGTCGGTGCGAGGAGAAGGTGGTCTGGCGCTTTTCAAAGGCCTTGATCACATTTCCTCCAGTGCGGGAACCCCACCTCCGTGGGATCTACTGCTGGTACTGGCAAAGCTCATGGGCAAGCCATTCGAACCTATGCACAGGTGTGTCTCTCTCACCTGTCGTGGAAGACCGCCTTCTTGGTGGCTATCACGTCAGCGAGGAAGGATGGGAGAGCTCCAGGCGCTTCCATCGAGTCTCCTTACCTGGTCTTCCACAGGGTTAAGGTTGTCCTCGCCCCCACCGAAATTCCTTCGAAGGTGGTGGAGTTTCACCTTAACCAGGTGTTGACTCTGCGGTGTTCTACCCCAATCACACCGAGGTCGAATATAGGCTCCATACTCTGGACCCTAGAAGGGCTCGCTTATTATAAGGAGCGACGGCTGAAATTCGGGAGAGGTTCGCCAGCTGTTTGTCACCCTACGCTGAAGCCGCATCTGGCAGACCTGCAATAAGCGGACGATAAGCAGTGGGTAACCTCCTGCATAGATCTCTGCTATAAGTTGGCGGGCATGGAGCCTCCCAGAGGATAAGAGCTCATTCTACCCGCCATACTGCTGCAACGTTGGCTGCTTCCAGGGACGTCCCTATCCAGGAAATCTGCAGGGGCTGCTACCTGGAAGTCAGCAAACACCTTCATTACCCATTACCACATCGACCTTGAGTCACGCCGGATGCTGGTTTTGGGGCCTCGGTTCTCAGTCTCTCTTTCCCAAGTAAGTATTGGGGTGTCGTCTTGCCTCCCTCCTCCCAGAGAACTGCTAGGAGTCTGCCAATGAGTGTGGATGAACAACATATCCATGTCCCTAGAAATACAGGGTTACTGACCTGTAACAGGAGTTCTAGGAATGGTATATGTTGTTCATCCCACATTCCGACCTCTCCCGGCCCGGCGCACAGCCTGAGCTAGCGGCCAGATCTGGTGTCATGGGGCGGAGCCGAGAGTTATACCACCCGGGTGGGTGGGAGGAGCAAGCTTGAAGACCTTCCGGCAAGATTTAAAGTGGCAAGGATACCTGCCAATGAGTGTGGATGAACAACATATACCATTCCTAGAACTCCTGTTACAGGTGAGTAACCTGTATTTACTCCTGGGGTGGAGTGAGGAACAAGGTGAAGGCAGAGTTTGGAGTTGGAGTGAGACAGTTCTACAGGCAAGTGGTGCTTTGCCAGCCCAGTTGTCAGATGGAAGACCCCTCAGTTTTTATTTATTTCCCCCTATTATGGTAATCAGCAGCCAGTTTTGCAGGACATGATGGCTACCAGATCCTGTGAAGGCCTGAGGGGCTGAAGATTTCTCAGCAGGAGTAAATGAGACTGAAGGTTTCATTGAGTAGTTGTTTGGGCAATCCCCAAAAGACTGTAAGAACTAAAAGTGCTGCCCAGATTCAGATTTAAAGTGTTTTAAAAGTTTCAAAGTCTCTAGCCAGGGAAACTAAAAATTTCTTGCAGCAAAGTTAGATTTCAGGAAAGAGGTACAAAGGCCTGTAGCCTAAGCAGTCCTGGGATTTTCTTCAGAGTTAAAGTTTGAAGTGTGGGGAGACAAGAAGTGCCCCCTGAAAAGATTTAGCTGGAAGTTAACACAGTTCTTCCAAGTGTGCTAGTTGTGGAAGGTAACATAGTTCTTCTAAAGTGTTTAAAATGTGGGGAGACAAGAAGTGCCCCCTGAAGTATGCTAGGTCTGGAAGTTAACACAGTCCTTCCAGCTGGTCGAAGTGATGTATGGGGAAACATGAAGGACCCCCGAAGAAACACTGGGGAGAGGCGAAGACACTCCATAGAAAAGCAAAGAGCAAAATGTGGAGTTCAATGGGCTCCGAGGTGTGGGAAAAGAGAAAGAGTTTGTAAAATGTTTCTGCCTGCTACCAGTGTACCATCTGTTTCAACAGCTACCAAGCCCAAGTGGTACCACCCAGTTTTGTTAACATCTTTTGCTGTACAGTATAATCCCAATTTTCTGGTTGTGGACATTCCATCTCTGAGTGACCTGTGTGAGTTCTTGGGGGCCCCCACAGACAGGAGACACACCATAGCCCTGGTACCTCTCCCCGAGACCTGGATAGAAATAGAAATGTTGCTTTGTACCACTTCCCCGCCTCCTAGGTGCCCGAGCCAGGTGTTGCCCTAATGCCAGGGGTGATACCCTTTGTTGTTGTGGTAGTTGCCTTGCTGACAAGCCGCCAGTTTAGGAGGGATGTGGGTTATATGTAAGTTAAATGAAATACCGGGTAAGGGATTGGAGCTAGGGAGGGACGCTGCACCACCAATGTTATTTCATTAATTTTTGGGAGTGGGGATCGCGGCTAGGGAGGGACTTTGCACTACCAATGATTTTTTATTTTCACTCTGGGAGTGGGGATCGGGGCAGGGGAGGGACGCTGGACTACCAGGGTACTCAGCCCTTGACAATGCAGCAGACGGGTCTGTGTACTGTTAAGGGTTGGGTTTCAGAAGCATTAAACTGTGCCACTGCAGATGGCTGTTTAGTGCTTCTGACCACTTTTAATATTGTGTTGCACCACATATGCATAAGGGAACCCTCATTGGCATAGGCACAGCACAATATGTGCATGATGGCGCTGTTGGGGGTGCACCGGGCATATGTGCCCTTTGAATATGGGCACGTCCCCCACAGCTGGCACTATTCTCAGTTAGTACTGCACAAACCCAGTTTGTGCCACGCTAACCTTTTGAAAATGGGGCCCACTATGTTTAAGAGCATATGGGAGTTTAGGCTATGCCAGGTTAACTCTCATGGTTCATTAAAATCCTTGGGAGGTACAGACCAATTAGACCAACCTCTTAGTCTCTCCTGGGCAGACTTCCCAGAGAGGCTTCCAATTAGGTCATTTATGGTCCTAGACCACCAACTTCAGGAAAAGGGGACACTGAGTAGCCCAAAGGCTACATGGGCATAGGATAACTGTAGGTTCTGTCCCAGTGTGTACAATTCAACTCTAATAAACCTTGTTTTGTCCCAAAATTTCCAGATTTAGCAAATCATGATCAGGAACCTATAATGTCCAACAAACACTCCCTCCCTTGCCCTGAGCAAAATTAAAGCATAACCCAGGTACACTTAAGCTACTCCCGAAGGAGAAGACTTTATAACAGAGTCGACTAACCAACTACTTAGTGGTCACATATAAGTTTGAGTAAGTCCACTGCAACAGCCCAGATAATTACCAAGAAGTTTGAATCTGAATATTGATAGGATGTTTTTGAACTATAATAGTTCTTTATGCCATCATTGCTTACATTTTTAGCTCCATGTCATCTTACTTTACACATATCAAAACCCATTAGCTATAAACCACCGTTTACAGTTATTCGCAAGTTAAGTATACATAAAAACAACAATATCAGAAGAATTAAAAAGTTAAAGAGCTAAAATGACGGGGGAAAAAATGTTGAAGCATGCTGCTGTTTCATAACATCTAATAATGTTCATGTTCTGAACAATTTTAATATTCATATGTTCAACAATTTTTAAAGTGATTTTCTGAGGTTTCGCAGATGCCCTTTTCACATAGTATGCCATTGCCACCCATGCTTCAGATGTTGAAGTTGCAATTTGTTTTGTAAAAAAAATCTGTCATAGTCATTTTTTTATGGTTTTTGTTTTTATTCCTCTTTATCCGCCTATCTCCAGCCTGCCACCCCGGACCCATCAGGGGAGACATGGCAGACATCCCACTGTCTGACACCCTGCCCAGAACAGACTCCGAGACCCCATGGAGCCACGGTTTTACCCCCTGGGTGGGGACGAGGTGGGGGCCCTAACACCCCAAAACTTACATTGTATCAGTTCGGGTCTGTTGGGCGGGCGCAGGTACATTGTGGGCACGTCTCCTGGCTCCTCATCTCCCCGGTGGTGGCAGGCTCTTTTCTTTTTTTCCTCCATCCCCTACAGCATGCAACCTCTGACATAATGGCACAAGGCGCCGATGTCCATGCTGTACAGCGGCTGCCTATCCCTACAATTGGGGCTTGCAGTACTCCAAGCCTCTGCTCGGAGTCAGGTAAGTGCGCGGGCATCAGCCTCTTCCCTCCCCGGAGAAGGTGAGCTGTCGTGGGATGCTCAAGCCTCCCCCAGGCTGACCCACCAGCGACCCGAGTCTGCTCCTGAACCTGGGTCATCGGCATGGTGCGATTTTTTTTTAATGTTTATCAGCACTTTGTTTATGCCTGCCCTCCAGTTTTCTGTGTGCAGCCACACCCCCAGAATGATGTCATGCAAGGGAACTGTCAATGTTTATCATACAGCAACAAGGAATTCTGGATAAATTATAAAGTTGACTAAAATGTTCGTTACTCAGGGGTGCAGTCCCTTATTTTGGTAGTGGTGACTGCAGTATAGCACCTAATATGTAGATATTTATTTATTTAAACGTTTCACCAGGAAAGACATACTGAGCAGACAAGCTTGTTTCCAGATGCGTCCTGGGGGAGAGGGGTACGCAGTAAGTACATATGTAGCAAAGCATTGTGAGTACAATAAGAAGTTGTTTTCCAGTTTCCTTACTGTGGGGTACAGTATGTTTCTGTAGTGGCTTCAACAATAAAAGCTCTCACGTGTTTATTTTTAAAACAAGACATTGTGCATCTAGTATCTAGCTGACAAGATTTCTTTACTGAGAAATACAGTCTCCTATTTCTGTAGTGACCACAGAAATAGCTGATTTTTCTTTCTCCCTAATCAAAGTCCAGTCTTTTATTTCGGTAGTGTTTATAGCAGTACAGTCTGTAGAAATGTTTCTGGAACAATGTTTTTGTGATGCAGGTAGACCAAAAGGATCATTTGCCGTTCTGTGTAGATGTTTCACTTTTACTTCCTGCTGGTGAAGTGACAGGTCTGAAGTGACAGCTCCTTTCAGAATGTGGGAGGGTGATGATACTTTTCTGTTATTTTATAGGGCCTGAATGACTGTAAGTAGTTCAGGAGTGTAATTATGGGTCAGAATACTGTTATTTTTCTTTGGTGTCAAGCTTAAACTAGGAGTCCAAAGCTGTGAAAAAAAGGATGTCTGCAATACCAAGACTGACCAACAGAGGTCTCTTTTTTCCCCCCAATTGTTTAACCAGGTGAGACACACTAAGCTGAAAGCTTGTTTACAGGTACAACCTGGGAGTACAGGGAAGTTAAGTGACTTGCTCAGGGTTACACAGTATGCAAGTGGGGGCTGTGGGATTCAAACCCAGGTCTTCAAATTTGCAGCTCAGAGCCTTAAACCACTGCACTATACTGCCTCCCTAGGTCTCTATTTCAAAACTTTGTTTTCCTTGCATGATGTCACAGATAGGGGTTGCAGCACTGAGAAAAAATAGGGGCAGAGTTATGCAGATGAAGCACAGCAAAGAAATAAAAGCATTTTTTTCATGGAAAACAGCACTTTTTGTCAATTTGAATGGGAGGAAATTAATTCACAACTCGTACACATTACTATTTCCATTTGTTATGGCAAACCTCAGAAAATCACTTTAAGTATTACAATTGTCTTCCAAGCTTTACTAATAATAAAATAGTTTAAAAGTTACAGTGATTTTCCCCGAAACTCATAACAGCAAAGTCAACATTTTTCTGAAACTTAATTTAAATTCATACTCCTTTGAAAACATTTTTCCTTTTATGAAAGATACTGGTTTGGTGGTCTCTTAAGGTTCCACAGTTTGCAGCTCTTTAATGTTTTGCTGGGTAGGACCATTTGTACATAAAAAGAACAGTGCCTTTAGGAGGATTATCCCCTCAATCCATTAAGTGGAAAGTAAAATCTCCCTTAACGTGCCCTTTGCAAAGGTCAGGGAGTCAAACAAAACTCCTTGCACTTTCCTTCCCTGAGAGTAACTGCACTTTCATATCCTTTTAGGTCCTCGGTATCTGATCCACCGAGTCCTCACAGGTTTCTCCTTTCTCTTGGGGTCCAAAATCCTAGTTCAGTAACTACATCTTCCGCACAAAGCAAGATTGTCTGAGAAGTTAAAAGAGAGAAATGCTCCACTAAGCATAATAACTTCTTTCTTTTTTGTATATACTTGTACTCCCCAGCCCCAGGTAATGTTATCATACTTTTCAATTATGAGAATGCGCCTTTCAGTACTTGAATGCAAATACAAAAAGTCGGGCGCACACCACCTTGAAATAAGAGGGCACCAATCACCGCTGTAGTTTATAACATTTTATTAAAATAAAAAATACACACAGGCAATGCCTGCCTGACGCGTTTCAGAGGATTTTTAAAATCTGAAAACGCGTCAGGTGGGCATAGCCTGTGTGTATTTTTTATTGTAATAAAATGTTATAAACTATAGTGGTAACTGGTGTCTTCTTATTTCGAGGTGGTGTGTGCCCAACTTTTTGTGCTTGCATTCCATGGTTTTTAGTCTGGAGCACCACTGTCCCAGTGTGAACGCCTTTTGTGACTACATGTCTTTCAGCACTTACAGTGCAGCCAAAGCTCTTTGAATCTTTTCTCTTGTTTCTCCTCCATTTTTCCAGAGTAGATCTTCCAAAATCCCAGAACCTCCTATCCAGGAGTATTATTTTCTCCAGCTTGCAACCTCCACAATTCTCTTAGAGTCATATCATGTCAAGGCTCAGGGCTTTGTAAAGGAGCAATACAACTGCCTTCCGTGCCATTTTTAAGATCCACTGACTGGGTGAATTCAAACAATGCTGAGTAGGCACATGAATCCCAGCAGCAAACAAACGCAGGAGGCTATCCACCGGTTACTCCCTTACATCAGAAGGAGCAGGTTTTTAAATTATTTGTTTGCAAAAAGTCTGTGAAATAAGTAGAATAACTTCTAATACAAACAAGGAAATCTTTCCACAGAACTGAGCGGCGTGGAGCGCAGCAGAACCGCAGCCATCTTGCTGCTCTGCCCCCATCACCGGAATGTTTGTCATGACAGGGCTAGCGATCAGAAGATGGGGGAACCACAGACCAGCAGGGAAATACTGTCTATTGTTTGGAATGGAGATCAGAGAGCGAGAGGTACCACTGGGCACCAGGGAGAATTTTTCAAACATACAGGCCAGCGATCGGAGGATGGGGGGACTGCTGGACACGAGGGAGGATATTTAAAACATTTGGGCCAGCAATCGCAGCGTGGGTGGTAGGGGGGACACCTGGGCACCAGGGAGACTTCTTAGAGCATATGGGCTGGCGACTGGAGGGCGGGGGACCACTGGATATCTAGGAGAATTAATACATATGGGCTAGTGATCAGAGGGAAGAGGGGGAACACTGGACTCCTGGGAGATTTATTAACACATATGGACCTGCAATTGGTGGGAGCCTCTAGGCACCAGGGAATTTTTAACCCTTTGGGAAGGTGATCGGAGGGAGAGGGGACCACCAGGGGGTGGGGGTGCTCCCCCAGCTTGCTTTATGACTGCAATGTTTCTGGCAGGTGCTAGAGCTGCGTAGAGCAAGTTGGGGTTTTGATTGGCGATATCTGTGCTGTGCAAAATGGCCCATGCAAAACCCTTTGCACAGCGCCAATGTGCTGAATGTTGCCCTGTGCCAGTATTCCTGTCCCCACCCTTCCCTTTGATCACCACATACATTTTTTATTAGCACACGCTAAAGCTCCCTTTGAATATTGCACCCAGGTGTAAACTCCAGGCAAACAGGGTGCAATCACTTTGCCCACTGGGCAAAGTTTATAATATCTGGCTCCTGCTCTTTACAATGTCTTAATATGGTGAAATTATGTCATTGCTGAGCATTCACACCCAATCAGGTTTCTGGATTCTTTCTACCCATTTCATAAGTAAGCAATAACCCACGACAGGGTGTGCGGTTATTGGGGATTAATCAACATCCTGGGTGCATTGTGAGGCACAAGACCACAGGTCAAGTGTCCTCACAGCACACAGGGTGTTGATTAATCCCCAAAAACCGCACACCCTGGAGTGGGTTATTGCGTTTATAACATGGGAAACGTGTGGGCAGAAATGGACAAAAACCAGTGGAATAACTGGAAACAAATGTGGGAACTACTTTGTGTTCTTTCACTAGTTCTGGTCACAGTACCACACTGATCTGTGGTCTTCCACAGGAAAATAGTACTAGAAACACAAGCTTGTGGTAAACAGGTCCACACACTAGAATTAAGGAGCGGACAAACTTCTTATTATGCTGTCAAAACACTGGCAGACGCCGCTCTCTCTTGTACTGTGTGGCACACTGTGTGGGGAAAGTATTGTGTGTGGAAAGTAAGACAGTACTGGCTGTCTGTCTGTCTATAAGTGTGTCTGTCTTTCATTGGTGTCATGGACAGAAAACATACATAAATCAGGACACAAAATGACTTGTGTCTTTCTCATCAGCTATCCTGCCCCTGATGCTTCCCAAATCCCACTCACATTACTGTTTCCCATTGACTCTGTGTTTGAACAGCCATCCCTTCACTCGTTCTCCCACAGTACTAGTCATGCAAAGAGGGACACAGCTTCTAGTTAATTCTTCAACTGTGTCTCTCACTGTCGCACAGAGTCCAGTACGGCAACGATCCACACAAATTGCTGTCACTGACTCCTACTCTCGTAGGCTGCAATGTTTCCCAGGAACCATACACTTTTGTTGGGTGGGTCCTTTCTTGAACAGCAGGTCCTGCAGTCCCAGACTGCTACCGTGCTATGGGGAAGCATTGAGTCCTGCTTCACGGGTGGGTGGGAACTGTCCTGTTCTTACAGTGAACACAATGGTTGGCTCAGGGAATGTACTGTGTGTTCATGTGTCTGTCCTTGTTCTGGTATGGATTGCTGATGGCACGGGAGTGGGGAAATCCAGCAAACTACTCATTGGCTACACAGGCACTGCCCAGGGGAGGAAAACAAACGTTCTGGTCACTCTGTTACAAGGGGGATAGTTACTGTTGCGAGGACCTTCGAGTTCCACCAGGTGGGTGGGTGGGGAGACTTGCTTGCCTGGAGAAACAATGGCTGCCTTTCAGAATAATTCACAGCCTGGAAAAACTAGTTTGGTGTGCTGTTTAATCTCTGTCTCTGGGGACGGTTTACCACACATAGATACTGTATGGATAACAGAGATTAATGAGTGGTCACCTGCTGCGTCTCCACCAATCACCTCATAGAAAGGTAGGTGCCCATGTGATAAAAGACTTTGCAACATGGCAAAATTTAGCAGTCTAAAAATGAGTAAACTCATTGGTTGAAACGGATCACATGATAGAAGTTGGACACGGCATTAATTCCCAAGTACTGCCCGCTCCAACTCCAAGAATACAGTGTCCAACTTCTCTCATGTACTTGGGAGCGTGCTTACTGAAGCACTCAGCAGTTCGGAACATATGGCGCTTTAGAGTGAAGCGCGATGATGACAGGCACAGTAAATACTGGTGAGTCACACTCACCCAGCTGCACGATCTGAGAGAAAACGATGATCAGCTGTAGCACAGGGGAAAAAATCCAGATAGTCACAGAGAGACAGAATTTAAAAAAAGACATCCACAGCAAAGAAAACTAAAAAGCTGCACTTTAGAACTGCAGTGGAGCACTCGTCAGCATGTATTCTTTGGAATGCAGCAATACATTGCAGGGATAGTTTCGCCTGTCCCAGCTCCCTTTCACTGCTCATACATAATCTTGCACTGCAGGCATCTCCCTTCCAAATACATACACTCATATAATCTAATTTCATGGTCTGCTCCCCTCTTCCTCACTTACAGACCCTTTCTTCAATGACACCCCTGCACTCAATGGCTATTTCTCCTTTTGTATTACTTGTTTTTGTGCACCTTGTTCTGTTCATATGATATGTCACCTGATAATCTGTTGTCCAAGGTCTTTTCTACTCATTGCATAGTTAGGCACCTATGAACTTACGAATGGCCTACTCTGTATGTTCTGATATATTGTAGTATCTTAACTCATTGTATGTAAAGCACTTATAAATTGATATCCTGCAAGTTTCTGCATGTCTGTACTCTCCCAGGTCGTTCCTGAAAATAGTCATTTTATGGCTAGTGCACTTTCCTGGTTAACAAAAGCTAAATAAAATGAATAGAAATACATGAGATATATGCAAATATTTCTGCTTTTCTCATAATGCATTAGTACATCAGAAGTGAAAACAAAGAAAACACTTCATTTAGACAGAGAAGTGCATAGGTTGTTATATCTCTGTGTTGTGAAACAGGAAACATTATGCCACAAACTCTATAAAAGGAGGAGTCACAATATAAATGTATATAGTGCAGCAAACGTGCAGGCGGACAGCGGGACATTGAAACACCGTATCTACTAACTGAAAAGTGCTAGCCTGAACAGCATATAATATTGCATGAAGTAATATTTGTGAGTTGCTCTTCATTTGTGTCCAACATATAATTTACTTTTTACAGTATTTATGCTGCACTTGCCATGTTACAAGTGCATTAATCCACTCCAAAGTCAGGCTCTACTCGGGAATTAATGCCTGGTTGGCGGTTGGAGGCACGAAGCCGCACCTCCCCCCCAACCAGGGATTAATTCCCTAGTAGAGCCCTCCTTTGTCGTGGATTAATGCTTACTTAGTTTGCATCGCTTGCACAAGGCTATTTATTTTGCATTTTATTTATTTAGTTAGCTTTTGTTAACTGGGCAAGTGCACTAGCCATAAAATGACTATTTTCAGGCACGACCCAGGAGAGTACAGACATGCAGAAACTTAACAGGATAAATTATAAGTGCTTTACGTACAATGAGTTAGAGAGGATACAATATATCAGAACACACAAAGTAAAGCACTTTACATACAATGAGTTAAAGAGGATACAATATATCAGAGACATACAGAGAAGACCATTCATAAGTTCATAGGTGCCTACCTATGCAATGAATAGAGAGGACCTTGGACAATAAATTATCAGGTGACATATCATATGAACAGAACAAGGTACACAAAAACAAAAATAGGTAATACAAAAGGAAGAAATAACCATTGAGAGCAGGGGGTGTCATTAAGGAAAAGGTTGGTAAGTGAGGAAGAGGTGAGCAAGCCACGAAATTTGATTATATGAGTGTATGCAAGTGTAAGGGAGATGCCTGCAGTGCAAGATTGTATATGGGCAGGGAAAGGGAGCTGGAACAGGCTGAGGCAGTAAGAGGGTTATATAGAGGTGAGGAAATACTATTGTATGGCCAGAGACATCAGTCATTAGCTAGTGTAGCATCAAAATAAGGTTATTCGCAGGACAAGTAAATGACTTCAAAAGGGGAATATCAGACAGATTTAGGAGCTCGGTCCTACTACCATCCATACTTCTCAACCTTTTGTCCCCCAAATGTGGAACATTGCTTGTCAAAATGTGGAACACTTAATCAAATCTTTACCTAAGAATCTCAAAACACTGTTAAAATGTTGCATTTATGTTCAGAAAGTCTGTTATTAATTGAATATATTTTTTGCATCTTTATGGATTTTTGTTGTAAAATGTTGAGTTTGAATGTGGAACAGGGAGCTTTTGTGAAGTAAAATGAGGAACGTTCCTCGTAACGTGGTACAGTTGAGAGGTACCCTACCACCTTCAATGACTACCAAATCACATAATTTCTCTATTTCTCACAGCTCTATTGTCGGCGCAGGGTTTGAGGTAACGTCATTTCCGGTGGGCGGTTTGACACGAGGCCACGCTGCGCGGGCAGTAGCTCCGCCCCCTTGTTGATGCTGGTGCTCTTGGAATTAATGCTGAGCTGCAGCTGTAACGGCGGCGCCCACGAGCGTGCCGCGGTTCCTCAGACAGCGCAGTGTCGCTGAGTGGAGCCGAGCTGGCGGGCGTGACAGCCGCGGTCGTGTAGTCTGTATGCGAGCGCTGAGGAGACAGAGCGAGCCCAGAGACAGCAATGTGAGGGCACCAGCAGAGGCAGCAGCCCCCAGACACACTGAGCCGGGAGGAGGAGGGCCGCTTGTTTACCTGGGACGGTATACTGAAGCTGTACTCTGTACCCTACAAATCTCCGTGACAGCGGGTTTTTAAAAGTGGGGGAAGTTTGAATAGCACAGTTTCTACTGGAAAGGCATTTTCTCCTGTTACCATCCACAATTCCTCTCACTCTTCCGTCTATTGTGTGTTCGTGGTGAAAGAAAGGACGGTATAACCATGGCCGAGAAAGGCAGGCTGAGCTTCCCGGGGACCGGCGCAATGAACAGACCCGTCCCCATGAACCTGTTCGCTACCTGGGAGATCGACGGCTCCAGTCCCAGCTGCATACCCAGGTAGGTGGTCGGAGGAAGGGGGTGCTGGAGGGGCTGACGGCTGGGGTAGTGCCCGAGGGGGGCATGAGACTAAGGTTGTATAGCCGGGGTAGTGCCCTAGTTGGGAAGGGGGGCATGAGACTTAGGTTGTACAGCTGGGGTAGTGCCCTAGTTGGGGAGGGGCATGAGACTTGGGTTGTACAGCTGGGTAGTGCCCTAGTTGGGGAGGGGGCATGAGACTTAGGTTGTACAGCTGGGGTAGTGCCCTAGTTGGGGAGGGGGCATGAGACTTAGGTTGTACAGCTGGGGTAGTGCCCTAGTTGGGGAGGGGGGCATGAGACTTAGGTTGTACAGCTGGGGTAGTGCCCTAGTTGGGGAGGGGGCATGAGACTTAGGTTGTACAGCTGGGGTAGTGCCCTAGTTGGGGAGGGGCATGAGACTTAGGTTGTACAGCTGGGGTAGTGCCCTAGTTGGGGAGGGGGGCATGAGACTTAGGTTGTGCAGCTGGGGTAGTGCCCTAGTTGGCGAGGAGGGCATGAGACTTAGGTTGTACAGCTGGGGTAGTGCCCTAGTTGGGGAGGGGCATGAGACTTAGGTTGTACAGCTGGGGTAGTGCCTCAGTTGGGAGGGGCATGAGACTTAGGTTGTACAGCTGGGGTAGTGCCCTAGTTGGCGAGGAGGGCATGAGACTTAGGTTGTACAGCTGGGGTAGTGCCCTAGTTGGGGAGGGGGCATGAGACTTAGGTTGTACAGCTGGGGTAGTGCCCTAGTTGGCGGAGGGGCATGAGACTTAGGTTGTACAGCTGGGGTAGTGCCCTAGTTGGGGAGGGGCATGAGACTTAGGTTGTACAGCTGGGTAGTGCCCTAGTTGGGGGAGGGGCATGAGACTTAGGTTGTACAGCTGGGGTAGTGCCCTAGTTGGGGAGGGGCATGAGACTTAGGTTGTGCAGCTGGGGTAGTGCCCTAGTTGGGGAGGGGGCATGAGACTAAGTTTGTAGCTGGGGTAGTGCCCTCAGTTGGCGAGGGGGCATGAGATTAAGGTTGTACAGCTGGGGTAGTGCCCTAGTTGGGGAGGGTGCATGAAACTTAGGTTGTGCAGCTGGGGTAGTGCCCTAGTTGGGGAGGGGGGCATGAGACTAAGGTTGTACAGCTGGGGTAGTGCCCTAGTGGGGGAGGGGGCATGAGACTAAGGTTGTACAGCTGGGGTAGTGCCCTAGTTGGGGATGCGTCCTGAACCCTGACTGTGGAGACATTTCGTGTTGGACCCACCTCAAAATGTAACCTGTGTGTGGGGGACTAGCATTACTGCATACCATTGAAACTGGGCAGTTTAAAACCTCTTTGCTGCTCATTCTGAAAGGCTCACATGCTGGTGGTACAGAGAAGCAATTTTTAATGAAGGGGTGAATGGTCTTCAATTACAGAGCAACTGCTGTCTTCATGGCAGACTGATTATGACAAGACGCTGTCTGCCTAAGGTCCTAACTCAGCCAGCGTTGGATGTTTTAGCAAAAGGGACAGAGCAATGGATATGCCTTTCCCTTCTTACTTTTTATGTTTTGGACGAGGCAGGTGGCAGCACTGGTGATTTTGATAAAGCATTATTAGTGTTAAGTTTTTTTTTTTTTTTTTTTTTTTATTAAACCATGGTGATGAAATCAAACTTGAAGGGTCAGTCCAAGGAGAACAAGAGTACAAATTTATACACAGCAGATGTAATGGCATCACCTGTTTGCTCTAGTTGTCTAGCACTACAACCCCTGTGCTAGCCCACATACATTGTATGCTGATCAGCAACAAATCATGTTGAAATTCTCTGTCAATACTAAAGCTGTACAAGGTGTGTTCTGTGCTGTCGTAACACATACCTAGAGACATAGTGAGCGGAGTGCCTTCAGTCCCTGGATGTGCATTGTGAAAACACAAACCCCCCCCCAGGTGTCTTACTGCGCTTATAACATGGGTTTTACTGAAAGTATTTTTCAGATAATTTTTATATGATTTAACCCTTGCTATGTCAGGGACTGATATATCAGTCCAGAATTCGTATATGTTCTAATTCTGTTGACAGCCTAAGGGTTAAAGCCGTATACAATATGTACATAAGATGTTTGATACTGTTTATTACAAGCTAGTGAGATGTATTGGGGAAAATATGGCTGCCAATTGAATTTACAAGATTCTACATATTGACACTAAAATTTGTTCCATGTAACACGTCCTGGTCGGCAGGACTTGTTTTACCTGTGCATTGTGCTCCCACAATGTACAGGTCTTAGCCAATCAGGACACAGCATTTTCCCTACCTTTTTTTTTTATAAGTACTGATAATGTGCATAGGTTAGAAACGAGGTGTGTCCAGTTAAGGAATTTGCTGCAGATCATGAAAATTGTGGCTAATTCTTTGAAATAAGGTCTAGATAACTTATCTTAAATTATAATACCACATAGAAATAATCATAAGGGCAAAAATGGAAAGTCACCCCTACACGCAATTGAAAATTGAGATGCAACTTGATCTTTATGTTTATAGATGTGAGACGTACTGTACAGTTCACGTGGACTGCTGCGGTCATTAGTTCGTGTTCTGAGTAGCATAACAACATGATTATAAATTTTTGTTTATCTCATGGCTTAGTGCAGCCTTATGAGCCTTGTTGGCCAAGTCATCACTCCTGAGAACTTGTTCTCAGTGGTTTCACTTGATGAAATAAAGGGAATGACTGATTGTTTGAATTGTTCTTTGATATAACTTTATAGGAATGCTAGGATGGCCTCTTATAGATATACAAAATCACACATACCCCCATGCAAGGGATGTGTGTGTGTGTGTGTGTGTGTGTGTGTGTGTGTGTATATGTATATATATATATATATCTATATGAAAATTGCCCTGACAGTTTAAGTTGCTTCTGCTTTAAGGAGGAATGCATGATGCCTCTCGTACAGTTTGCAAAGGGTGAGAAAAGAAGACACTGACACGTGTTTCATCTTGCACAGGACTCATCAGTGTGCCTCGTCTGTATCTCACCCCAGGGGGAGACGAGTCAGCCCTAATGTGGTCTTACAGGTTTGGATCATGGTGGTCCCAAAATAAGAAAGCAAACTAAAAAGACAAAGAATCTCAGCACAAAAACACTGAGGCAAGGGTTACCTGAAAAGGGCATTGGTAACAAAGTCAGGTTTCCAAGAAATATAAAATCATACAGATCTCCATAATGTAAAGCATCATATGGATTTTTTTTTCTTTTTCAGGTCTATTTATACCTTTCAGGCTATGTGCATGTATGTACCCCCTTCATGGGCACCTGGACCCAGAATCCTCCCCATGCTGCCTAGTCTGGGAGGCCTGCAGCTTACCCCCTGTGGCGGGGCTCCCTGAGGGGAGAGCCCGAATTCCAACTGTGGCCCCAGTTGAGGCTTATGCCTGGGGTGTCATTCAGGTGGAGATCCAGGGGCTTCATTGAGCTGCTGGTCCAAGGGTTTTTCTCTCAGGTTCCCCTAGGAAATACGGATGTGCAGTAATGTCAGTGTAGTTCATGCATGCTCCCGCACCCAACCCACAGATGTCCGCTGTTGTCCCCACCCACTACTTTGGTACTCCTGGCTGGTATACACCCAGTCTCCACTGGGTGTGTTACTAGCATGCTGGGATGCCAAAACCCTCCCCCACCCTGAGGAAGAGACTTGTCCATGGGACACTCATCCTACCTGCTCCTAGCTGGCCCTCTGATGGTCCATGCTTGTTCCCAAACACTGGTTGTCAGCACCGCAGGCAGTACCGCTGCCGCTGAACTGGCAGGCTGGCATCTTATGGATATGTTACCTCTCGCATTCGTTGCGCAAGAGACCTGTGATCTGAAGGTGAGCAGTTCTGGCTCCCTCTGGGCACGAGCAGATTCCTTAATATCCATAAGAGGCTCTCCTAGCATCCCTATAAAATGATATACCTTGCAGAACCCTTTACTATTACCTTTTGTTGCTGGAAAATGTTTTATAGTGTGACTGGTGCTGTCAAAAAGCCCATTTCTTGGGCACAGTGTGTGAGTTGCTCTTATGGAATAGGAGTGCCTCTCATCAACTCAAAGATTAGTTGGGAGTATCACATGGCAATCCCCCAATCTGTATTGTAACAAAACATATCTTATACATTTTTTTAACTTTGCTTCATTAAAGATAATACAATATATTTTGTAGCATCATTCTTTGCCCTCCACCGCCATTTTAAAAAGTGGTTACAAACTAAACATTTTACCAATTTCATTTGACCGCATTCTTTACTTGGCGATGTAGGCCAATAGCTTTGTTCCAGTTTCATTCTATATTTTCTAATACAGTTTAATTCTGGGTTCTAGTACTTTTGACTGCCCATGGATTTGGCATATGCCTGTCATCTCCTCCCTATACATTACTTTATCTCGACTTTCCACATGTCCACTACCCCCCTGAAATGCTCCGCTCATGCTAACCCTGATGTGATGAAGTCATGCAGTTCCATTCTTCATGTAAGCAGTAAGACACGATGTGGTGTGCGTGGAACAGATTTGTTCACACGCCCAGGGGTGTAGTGAGGCACAAGGCCACAGGCAGAGTGCCTTCAGCTCCTGGAAGTGTGGTAGATTCTGTTCCATGCACACCCCTGGCGCAAGCCACAGATAGGGAGCATGGGGATGCGCCAGTGCAAGTGCAGTTGCGCTAGGTGCATCACCACCATATTCAACCAGGGGCATGCAGATGTGGCCATTTACATATGAACATACGAAGAAGCCAACAGAAGAATGCCATTTGGTATATCAAGTCTGCTCATATTGCAGGGTCCACAGCTTGAACTAATGTCCCTGCTCAAGCTTTGGACCCTGCAATGTCATTATGGCCCCATTTGCTTGCCTTATGCAGGGCAGCCCGGTGACTTGTGCCTGGCGCCCTGCAGAGCATGACGTGGATAGTGGGGATCTCGGGGCATCCCCCGCCCGGTAGCTGCAATCGCATGGTATATGTTAAGACGTACATCCCGGTAGTCTAGTGGTCCCCTCATGTCCCCAGAAATAAAAGCCATTACCATCCCTGGTGGTCTAGTGGTCCCCCCTCCCACCCGATTCCCCAATCAATGTCATTATGACCGTCCCATTGCCATGATCGCGGTAAAACCCCGTAATGCAATGCCCTGGTGATCCAGTGGCACCTCCCACCCACACAGAGCCCCTTGCCCATCCTGACCCCCACCCGTCATTGGCTGGGCAGCAACATACCGCCTGCCGAATGTCAGGTACAGTATGGTCTGTAAGCCCATGGGCAAGGGGCTCTGTGTGGGTGGGAGGTGCCACTGGATCACCAGGGCATTGCATTACGGGGTTTTACCGCAATCATGGCAATGGGACGGTCATAATGACATTGATTGGGGAATATCAGATGTAGTCATATTATAGAACATTGTAGTCATATCAGATGACCTAAAGGTGGGCAAGCAATGTGAGAAGGCAGCAAGGAGGGCTGGGGGGATACTGGGATGCATAGGGAGAGGCATCACCAGTAGAAAACAGGAAGTTATTATCCCTCTGTACAGACAGCTGGTGAGACCCCATCTGGAGTACTGTGTGCAGTTCTGGAGACCCAATCTCCGCAAAGACATAGACAGGATGGAAGCTGTCCAGAGGAGGGCAACTAAAATGGTGCAGGGTCTGCACCGAGGACATATGAAGAGAGACTTAAGGAGCTTAATATGTATAGCCTCGAGGAAAGGAGGAGAGGGGGGACATGATAGAACCTTTCAAGTACCTCAAGGGAATCAACAAAGTCCAAGAGGGTAGCATCTTTCAAAAAGAGTGTGCAAGAACAAGAGGGCACAATTTGAAGATAGGGCGGCTCAGAGGTAATTTAAGGAAGTATTTTTCACAGAGAGGCTGTGGATGCATGGAATGGCCTTCCGGAGGAGGTTGTGGAGTCAAAATGAGTGGTGGAATTCAAGCATGCATGGGATAGTCATAAGGCAATTCTGGGGTGGGGGTAGGAAGAAGTAGGCTGCTGGTTAACTAGGATCTGCAGCTTATCCAGTAGTAGGAAATGGGCAGACTGGGTGGGCCAGCGGTCCTTATCTGCGTCACATTCTATTTTCTATGTTTCCAGTGTGGACCAATGGGGTTTGCAGGGCATACTGTACTAGATAGTCCCAAATTAGTAATTCACAGATTTGGGATTGTCTAGCACAGTATGCCCTGCAAACCCATTGGTTCACACTGGGGACCAATGGGCTTACAGCCCATACTGTACCTGTCATTTGGCAGGCGGCTGGGCGGTATGCGGGCAGGATGCTGCCACCCGCCTATGACGGAGGGAGCGAGATGGGCAAGGGGCTCTGTGTGGGTGGTAGGGGTGGGGGTGCCACTGGATCAACAGGGCATTGCTTGACAGAGTTTTACCGCAATCGCAGCAATGGGCGGGGAGGGGCCACTAGACCACCAGGGACGGTCATAATGACATTGATCGGGGACCACTAGACCACCAAGGATGGTCATGGCTTTTATTTCTGGGGAATCGGGGATGGAGGGCCACTAGACTACCAGGGATGTATTTCTTAACATGTACTGTGCTAGTGGCTATGGTCGGAGGGGGGTTCCACTAGACCACCAGGGTTGTGTGTGCTTGGGGACGGTGTTCTGGGTGGGCGGCTGCTGTGTTGCGCCTTGCAATACAGCAGCTCGCCTGTGGGTGGCCAGGATTTGTTCCTACTTTTCCGGGGCTCAACTTTGAGCCCCCCTATGCGGCGCTAATACAAGGTGGCGCCAGCATATGCAACTGCATATCCTGGGTTGAATATTGAGATGTGCACGCATATGCATAGCACGCCCCTGCATCTTCACACTTGTCTGATTACATTGTGCCCCAGCACATCGGGATTTGCACTGCGCCTGGCAGCCCTTTCAGTATCCCGCCGGGGCGCAATGCGGGGTTGCGCCAGGTGCAACCCCTTTGAATATCCGGGCCTTTATGTACAATGTCTGTTGAATATAAATATGTATATGATAAAATGAGACTAGAATTGCTACAGACTGCTAAATATTTGCCAGTAGAAATATATAATTCAAGCCCAAAGTTAAGGAAACATTATAACAGGTATCATAAATGAATTTTACTACAAAGGGGTAAAGCTCATACACTTTGAATCCAGGAATAGATAAGCACCTGAAAATAACATGTTTAAATCTAATAAAATAATCCAAAATTACGATGCTCAAACCAAAGGTAGCACAGAGCATAATAATGCCTGGAGAAAGGTGTACGAGAAATAGCTTAATATTTAACATTAAATTAATGAATAAAATAATTTTTTTATCTTATAATAACTGTTCAACAAGGGCTGCCTTCTGCATGTTTTTTGTCTGTTCCTTTTGGCAAGCACCCGTTCTATAGTTTCTGAGCGCGCCTCCACCTGTGACATTTGTCAGACAGGGGAGTTAGCACAGCTGGTGGCAACATTAATATATGCCCTCTGTGAGCAAGAGCCAGCATTGTTGGCATCAGCATCACTAAAGCCCTCTAAGACTGGGAGCCACCATTGTGCAGTGCAGCATTGATCCTCTCTGGTGCAAAGCACTGCCGGTGCGAGCTGTAATGTACACGTTTGTAAGGCTGTGTGTGTGTGTGTGTGGAAGTATTTGTGTGAATGCCTATGTGTTTATGGGGCTATGTGTGTGTATGGAAGTATTTGTGTGAATGCCTGTGTGTTTATGGATGCACTGTCATTTAAACCTTGAAGCCATTCTGTCCCAAATGTACGTTCATTATTCTTGTTTGAATGCTGCCTAGTGTCCTGGTGATCACTGTCCATGACTTTCTGTTCCCGTATTCCTTGGACATTCAGTGATGTGCATTCCTGCTGATCCACACTGATTGGCTAACCCTGCTAAACTGTACACACTGACATCACAGCATGTCCAAAAATCTAGAAACACAATATAAACATTGAGGAGGCAAAATGCAAACACATTTGTTAGCAGTGAATACCAAAAAAATGTTTTGAAAGAAAAAACGATCAAAGCATGTCAGAAGATTAAATATGATTGAAGGATGGAAATTGGTAGTCAGAGTACACCTATTAAAATGGTTTCCTTTAACCTTTTAATTGCTTACTTATTCTAGTTCTCATCTTTTGATGTATTTAGTTACTTCCAGACTGTGCCCTGACAAATGCTATCCTGACAGAGGTCCCAGGAATAATTGTGGCATCGATGCAAGGCATGGCTGGAGCTGCAGTGCATGCTGTGATACTGGAAATAGGGAGTATCAACAAGGACAATGGATAAAGTACCAGATTAAATCTTTGGCAAGCTTGTAATGAGCCAGTGTGTTTTGTACAATTTCCTGTGGTTGTTTCAGCTCAATTTGCTAAAGCTGAGATTGCTTTCCTTAATCAAAGTTGCAGCATAGTGGTCGTCCACTCTGCTGCTAACTTGGGTTATGGAAACCGAGGTACAACCACTCATCCACCTGTTTATTTACTGCAGTGACTTGCTGCCTCTGATTCGCAAATTTAGATGGATGAAATGACTTCCTCTTCTTCCAATTACATAAGGGAATGAAATTGAGTCAGTGGTGATATTATTAATGTCTGACGATATTTCAGGTATCTGAAACATGCCAACTGCTCCTTGGGCTCAAACTGCATTTATGCAGTCCACATACATGTGTAGAATAAATTTATAATCACAGCCTTCGTGAACATTAAAGTGAAGGAAAGTTTTCCTTAATTTAGCTCTGTACAGTGGCAACCATCCTAAACTTCTGCTTTTTTAAACACCTTGTTTATGAATTTTGTACAGAATCATACAGAAGAAAAATACATGTGTCAAAATAGAACTCGATTCCCAAGTATAAGAAGCTGGTAAATCAGCACAACATCAATTGAAGGTCGTATTCTGTAGGGGCAGTCAGTGTTCAGTATGTATAATATCATAAAGCACGAAGTCTTTGGCCATCTGCCTGCATAGCCTTATCCAGTAAGGTGACATCGCAGTATAGCACAAACTTGTTATAAACAGTTTCTCAACTGTATCTTACAGGATTTGCTTCCTAAGGTTTTTAAAATTGTTTTGGGCTCCTAAAGTCCCTCTGTCAGGTGGCCGACATGGTCTAAAATGTTAATCTAATTGTAACAGTGGAAACAGTTTAAGTAAAAAAAAAAAAAAAAGAGTTTGAAAAATAAATACTAGTTAAGTTTTATGCCCAGCAGCCCCATCTGTATACACATGCATGAACCCTCACCCTCTCGCCTCCCAGTCTCTCCGCGTAGTACTCCGTGGATAAACAGTATGTTTTAGATGATGCTGCTCCTTCGTGCCTAAAAGCTAATGTACAATAACAGTCAAGCGCCATCTTAACTTGAGTGCAGTGCATACCTAACAGCACAGTTCTTGTATCTGTTCAAAATACACTTTACAGTCCATATAAATGTTCAGTGCATTATCCAGCCCAAAGATGAGATCCATAGAAACAGGCGAATGGTCTCCGACTACCCAACCTCAAAACTGTAAACACCTATCGAGTGCCATGCTGACCATGATAAAAATGGAGAGAGAGTTTATTAAAGTCAATCAAAAAGTGCCTATATAAGGTCATGGCGGTTTAATCCTATATTGCTGAGTTCATGCATTCAGTCACAGCCGAGGCACGCTTTCATAATATAGGAACAGTCCATGAATTAATGTTCAGTGTTTGTCATCTGCATCTAACATGCTAACATACTAAAAGCCAGCAGAATAGGCCAAATGGTCTGTTTTGTCTGCTCGAAAGCCAGCAACCTAATGGCTGCTCGCCTTACCATGCCCCCAGCCCCCAAGAGGGTCTTCATTTGTTTGTTTCCCCTTGTACCTATCCCACCTCTTCTTGAAGCCCTCCACTGTACCCTCTTTCACCAGCCTCCCAGGTAGTGCTTTCCATGGCTCCACCACCCTCCCAGTGAAAAAATGCTTCCTACGCCCCCCCATAATTCCCCCCTCCAATTTGACATGGGGTAAGGCCCCTCCTGTTGTTACCAGATTTGTCCAAGTCCGACTGATGAGTCAAATTCCAGTCTCCCCCATCCTTATTAAAATGGGTGAAGGGAGCTAGTATTGCAGCAATGACTGTAAAGAAGCTGGGTGTATAGAAACATAGAAACTGACGGCAGATGGGGAACAAAGATTCATCTAGTCTGCCCTGAGCCCTACTCCCCTCTTTTGGATTTCTGTGAGACAATCCCCTTGTGTCTGTCCAAAGCTGCTTTGAATTCCCCTACAGTTTTGGAGTCAGTGACTCCGGTCGGTAGACCATTCCGTGGGTCGACCACTCTCTCTGTGAAGAAAAACCTTTGCATGTTGCCCCTGAATCTTCCTCCCCTCAATCATCTCATGTCCTCTTGTCCTACTGGTGCTAGTGACCATAAAGAGCTCCTGGATGGAGACTCTGTTTATACCCTTAAGAAACTTGAATGTCTCAATCATGTCCCCTGTATCCCTGCATTGTTCCAGGGAGTACATGTTGAGTTCCTGTAACCTGCTTTCGTATGGCAGCTTATGGAGACTGTGTATCATTTTTGTTGCCCTCCTCTTTCCTGTCGCCCAATCTGTCCTTCCCGAGATAAGTTCTCCAGAACTGGACGCAGTACTCAAGGTGTGGTCTCACCAGGGACCCATACAGCGGCAGGATCACCTCCTTTCTTCTACTTGTGATGCCCCTTCCTGTGCATTCCAGCATCCTACTGGCCTCCTTTGCTTCCTTTTTGCATTGTCCGCCTACCTTCAAATTGATATAACCCCTAGATCCCTCTCCTGATGGGTGGTTACTAGCTTCTCCCCTCCCAGGTAGTAATCTGTCTCTGGGTGGCTTCTGCCCAGACGCACATCTTTGCACTTTTTCGTATTGAATTTTAATAAGTCACTTTTCATTTGCTCTACCCCCTGTGCAGTGTCCACCCTGTTGCAGAGCTTTGTGTCATCTGCAAAGAGGCACGCCTTCCCGCTCAACTCCCCCTGTGACATCTCTGATGAAGCTATTAAAGAGTAATGGTCTGAGGACGGACCCTTGTGGCACCCCGCTTATCACCTCCCTATCTCCTGATGCTGCCCCTTTTACTGTCCCGGATTGAGTTCTCTGTTCAAGCCAGCTACTGACCCATGTTACCACTTCCTGCCCCACTCCTGTATGGTCAAGTTTGTTAAACAGCCGTCGGTGTGGTACAGAGTCGAAGGCCTTGCTAAAGTCAAGGTGGATGACATCAACGGCTTCCCCCGGTCCACAGCCCTAGTAATCGAGTCAAAGAACTCGATCAGGTTAGTCTGGCAGGACCTTCCCATTGTGAAGCCGTGCTGCTTGGCGTCCAGTTTTCCAGATTCCCCCAGGAATGCCAGTATCTTTTCTTTGAGCAGTGACTCCATCTTCTTACCCACCACCGAGGTGAGGCCGACTGGGCGGTAGTTTCCTGTCTCCTCACTGCTACCACTCTTGTGTATGGGGACCACTGTTGCTCTTTTGCAGTCCTGGGGAACTGTCCTTTCTCTCAAGGATCTACTAAAAAGATCCGCTAGTGGTACTACCAGTTCATCACTAAGTTCCCTCAATATGCGTGAGTGGACTCCGTCCAGCCCCACGGCTTTATCTACGTTTAGTTTTTTTAATTCTGTCCTTACCCTCTCTATTGTGAACGGGCTTGTGTCCATTCCCACTAGGTGACTTCTGTCCCTCTTTGGGGTGGGTCCGTTACCAGGTGCCTACTTAGTAAAGACTGAGCAGAAGTACTCATTTGAGACTTCTGCCTTTTCACTGTCTTTTTCTATCCTCCTCCCATCCTTGCTTATGAGCCTGACAATGCCTCCTTTGTTTTTCCTTTTGTCGCTTATATACCTAAAGAAGATCTTATTGCCTCCTTTAACCCCCCGCGCTATGTCTTCCTGAGTCTGTGCCTTTGCTTTTCTGATCACCCTTCCTGCCTCCTTCAAGCTGCACTTGTATGCCTCTCAATCTATTTCGCTGTTTGAGCCCTTGTATCTTTGGAATGCTAGTCTCTTTTTCCCTCACTGCAGCTGCTACCTCCTTTGTGAGCCATAGCGGATTTCTTTTTTTATTTCGTCTTACTGACTAGCCCCGAGTATTTTGCAGTAACCCTCACTAGTGCTTCTCTTATGTTTATCCTACATTCCTCTGCCCCTCCTTTTGCCTTCTTCTTGAAGATATCGCTAAAGCATATTCTTATCTGATTGGAAGGCTATTCATCTGAAGTCTATGACCCGTATCTTAGTGTGGCATGTTTCCTTGGCCTTTTTGACTTTGAGTCAGACAGATTTGTGGTCACTTGACCCCAAATGGCACCCCACCTCCGCCTCCTGGACCTTGCCGCTGTTTTTGAGCATCAGGTACACGACTGTGTTTTCTGTAGTGGGGGCTGCGACAAGCTTAAGTCCAGCCCCTCCCAAGGTGTTTAGGAAGTTTCTGCTTCTAGTTTTGGATGCTGTGCAGGAGTTCCAGTCCACATCTGGGAGGTTGAAGTCCCCCATCAGCACGACTTCTTTTTCGTCCATCTTTAGTATGTTTTCAAGCATTGCTTTGTCTCCTTCTGCCCCTTGTGAGGGAGGCCTGTATATCACTCCTAGTCTGAGGGCTGAGCATGAACTTGGTTCGAGAGTGATGCAGAGTACCTCAGGTTTGTCTTGGGACCTTTGGATCTCCATTGCTTTTATGTCCTCCCTTATATATAACGCAATCCCCCCACTTCTACGTCCTTTTCTGTCTTTCCTGAATAATTTGTAACCTGGGATTGCAACATCCCCTTCATGGCTCTCGTTTAGCCACGTTTCTGTGACTGCAACCCAGTCCAATCCTGCATCTGCTGTTGTGGCTGAGCATTCTGGGATTTAGCTAGCTAGACTCCGGGCATTGATCATCATTGCCTTCCAGAGTCCGGCATCCTTTGTTTACTTGTACTTTGTTTAACTTGTACGACCTTCATGTGCTCCTGTTGTTTATGTTTATGTGATTGATGATGGACACTGTTACAAGGCACGGGGGCGGGGTGGGGTGGTGGTGACTGGGGTTCTGTATTCCTGCTCCCGTCTGGTCACCATTACCCCTTCCTGTAGTTTAAACTCGATGAGAACTCGTCAGATTTTTGCCCTAAAGCCCTTACCTCCTTCCTATTGAGGTGAAGGCTGTCGAATTTAAAGTAAGTCCTTTCGCAGAAATCTTTCCAATCACCAATGAAAGGTGTGACCCTTTTCTGAGCACCAGATGTGGGGCCAAGAGTTCAGTTCTGTGATTTCGGCTTCCCTAACCGATGAAAAAGAGGTGAGTCTATCCCCTAGATTTGAGATATGCGCCTTGGCCTGTTTGACGTAATGGCTCGCGATATCATTAGTTCCTGTGTGAACGACAGTGGCCTTGATGTCTCGCTCTTTTCTGATGCGGTTTCCTATACAGCCTGCATCCCTTTTTGCTGTTGCCCCAGGGAGACATCTGACCACTATCTCCATTTGGTTGGTCCCATTTAACTGTGACTCGTCCCCACGTATCATGGAGGCCCCCACAATGATCACTTTCTTCTTTTCTTTGGTGGCAGGGTTTGCTGTACTAGTTATGTCCTGACAAAGTGTTTGGTGCCACTGTACCCCTTCCCTCTGGCCCAAGTCAGAGTGCTCATCCTTCCCTAGCTCAATAACGTGGGTCCCTTCTTCGTGATCCCCTATTGTTTTTTAGGGTGATGCCAGGTTGGTGCTGCTGAGCCCTACCTCTCTGGCTTGAGCAGTCACCCACTTCGTTGTGTGTCCTTGCCAGTGGGGCAGACCTGTTATGCAATTACATAACTTCCTCTTGAGAGTTGCCCACTTTGTGAGCCTTGCTGCGGTAAGCTTTGCCCCCTTGTACTACCTGCCAATCCCCAGATGACCTGTCCGCCACGGTAGAGGGTCAGTGCCAGGGTACTGGTGGTGCCGGGGCTGTTTCCAAGTCCTTGTGACATGGCGTAGTTCCTGGTTTAGGTGGGATATTGTTGCCCATGCCTTCTGGAGTTGGGCTCGAAGGTCGTTTATGGACCAGCATGTGGGGCAGTATCCTATGTCCCGGACCCAGGCCCTGTAAAAGAGTGCTCTACAGTAGTTACAAGGCACGATATCCATTCCTGTTGGCTTGATGTTCTTTGCTGTGGAAATAACAGTATCTACATTTGGCCCGAGCCCAGTATAACCTCATGCTAGTTCACTCTTCCATGTAAAAAACGGGTATCAGCCCTCTGATTCCGAGTTTTTGCTAATTAACTGAAAAGCAGCCCTAAGGGCGATTAAATCGCAACTCCTTCTCTTTTATTGCTACTCACTGCCCCATAAACTTGGCCAACCCACTCTCTAGACTAGATGTTGTTTCAAATCTGTTTCTTCCAAATAAGCTGTCCCTGCATTAAGTTTTTTAAGATGCCTACGGGTCATATATCTTTTGGGTTTTTCTTTAGCACCTTTAACAGTCCAGGTGATTTAAGTCATAAAGAACTACCTGTGGGTTTAACAGAGTCAAATAGAATAAGAGAGTTTCCCTATCCACATAAAAAGTCCTAGAAAGAAAAACACCAACGCTGTGCTACAGGAGAATGCCCCCCCCCCAAAATAAAAGCCTCACAAGAAGAACATGAAACAGCCATAATAAAAACATAGTTAGCAAAAATAAAGAATAGGTACCTCCACATTTCTGTTTAAACAACATGAAGTCTTGCTGTATTCTGACTATTGCAGTTAGCCCCAGCCTTTAAACTGCCGTGGAGAACAAAGGGTTAACTTTCTATGCAGAGCATAGAATGCTGAGCTCGAGCTCGGTTGAGGTCTCTATCTGGAGCCCTTTGAAATCCAACTGTCAGATTCTTTACTCCGCCTCACTGAACAGTCGCTCCGGAGATTTCTCCTTCAGCTCGGTTCGAAAGTCGGTTAAAGTCTCGAGTAAGTTGTCGGTTTTTACCGAATTTATTTCCGCATAGTCGGTTCAGTCTCTGTCTGTGGTACCGTGAGAACTAAGTAGGTTTTGTTCTGTTTTCTGTGTGGAAATTGTAAAGTGTTAGATCAGTTCGGCTGAACCGATCATTTTGAATCCTTGTGTTTTACTTTAGAGTGTGGTTACCGGCCCTTATCAGTTATAAAAAAAAAAAACATGTTTTCAGCGTTTTTTCCAACACCTGTGACACGGTTAGGAACCGAGAAGGGAGTCTTGCCTGGCGGTTGCCATAAAAAGGGTAAGTTTGGTTAGGTTGGCCATGTCTGAGAAACCCAAGAAAAAAAACGGGCCCACTGGGTTTCAACACTGCAACCACTGGGTTTCAACACTGCAGTGAGTGTGGGGAGGTCTTTGCTAAGGCCGACCCCCACACCACTTGTGTTTGTTGTCTGGGGTTTGAACACCTCGATTCAGACTGCCAAATTTGTAAATATTTTCCTAAATCTACCCTTGAAAAGAGACTAGGTAGACTGAGGGGAAAAGGAGGCCGAGAAGTCCGCTGACCCGGATGGCCAGCCCGGTTCGGTTCCGACCGAACCAGAAGGAATGCCCTCTGACCAGAGCGATACTTCTTCGGGCAAGAGGAGGGGTCAGTTCCTACAAAAAGGAAACGCAAAGAAAAATCGACCAGTTTGGATCCAGAGGTTCATGTTCCGACCGCTGAGGAAATAGCCAGAGCGATTCAAATTGTGGAATCGCTTCACCCGGTTCGGACCGATCTGGCACCTTTTCGCAGGGGTTCGGTTTGGTCGGTTCCCCCGGTTCAAGATTATACCCCTGAAGATTTCTATGAACCAGAGTTTGAGGAGGAGGGGGAGTTTGAAGATGATGGTGATGATGGTGAAAGTCTGGATGTGCCTGTGGAACTGGACATCTCCCCAGACAGACCTTCTGGTGTATCCCCTCCTAGGCTTTCTGAGACCCCTTCCCATTTTCTGTTTTACAGAAAAGTGTCTGAAACCCTCCAGCTTCCTGTGGAGGAGGCAATGGAGGATCAGGAGGAGCCTGATTATGTGGAAATGATGGACATCCCAGAGTCCAGGAGACTGTCTATTCCCCTTCACAAATCCTTTGGGAAACAGACACAAAAAATCCTAAAGTCTCCCAATTGTGTAGCCCCTGTTGACAGAAGGATGGACAAGAGGTACACACTATCAGGCTCAGATACGGAGTTTTTATACCAGCAATGCAGCCATGTTGGGGTAGTGCAGGCTGCTGCCTGTGACAAGGCAAACATTCCCTTGGCTTCACACCCCCCAGACAAAGACTCCAGGAAGATTGATGCCATTGTAAAAAAAAAAAAAAAAAGTACATGGCATCTTCCTTGGGACTCAAGCAGATGAATTATATAACCTATACAGCCAGGTACTAGAAGTCCAGGTGGGACACTGTACTGGCACTGGCTAAACAGGCCTTCTCCCAGCTAGCCAAGGAGCTGGAGGAGGTGGCTGCAGATGGGATTGAGGCATCAAAAGTACTGTTTCATGCTGCTGTGGACTTCAATGATGTTCATCAAGAGTCATGGCTACATCTGTAGCTCTTCGGAAAATGGCTTGGCTCAGATGTACTAGCCTCTCACAGGATGCCCAGGCTAAGGCCATGGATTTTCCTGTAGTGGGTAATTCTCTGTTTGGAGAGCAGACAGAGAATTACATGAAGAAAATGGACGAGTATAGGACCACTTACAGGAGTGCTCAGGCCAAGGAGAGGCAGGCAACTCCTCAAAGGCAGCAGTCTAGGGGCAGGGGTAGGCCTTTTCATAGGCCTTTCTGCCAAGCACAGGCCTCTTCTCTCTTTTTTGCAGAGGGTGTTCTTCAGAGGGAGAGGCAGGAGGAGGATGAGTAGGGCTGCATCCACTCCTCAGCCTAAGGCCCCAGCCAAGCAGACACCCTGATGGGTCTGCCCAGATCGACTCTCCTATTCCAGTAGAGGGCAGGCTGGCTTACTTTATCCAGGACTGAATGTCTGTTATCTCAGACAAGTGGGTCCTGGAAGTAGTAAGCCAGGGACTGGTTCTCAGCTTCAAAACATTTCTGAAGATGAGAGTCAGATCTTTTCCACCTGCAGGTCTCTCCAAAAAAAGCCAAGGTAATGAGCACTCCAGGACACAGAAAAATATACTGCAAGTGATTTTAATCCAAACGGCAAGTCCAGACCCCAGGTCTCTCAGAAACCCTTGCCCTAGAGGCAGAGGTTTCATTTCTTCTGGCCTTAGGAGCCATAGAGAGAGTTTCTACCCTACACAGGGACAAAGGTCTGTACTTCAGGTACTTCCTTACCCCAAAAAAGAGAGGGGAGTGGTGACCCATCCTAGACCTAAGATACCTGAACAGACATCTTTTGAAACCAAAGTTCAAGATGGTAACTCTGGGAATAATTCTTCCCTCTCTAATGTCAGGGGACTGGCTAGCCTCCCTGGACCTAAAGGATGCCTATTTTCACATTCCCATCAGGTGTTCCCACAGAAAGTACCTCAGGTTCGAGTTGCCATCAGGCCACTATCAGTTCAAAGCAATGCCCTTTGGTCTAACATCAGCCCCAAGGCTTTTCACAAAGTGCCTGGCAGTAGTCGTTGCCTTTCTAAGAAGGCAGAAGATTTCCATTTTTCCATATCTGGACGACTGGCTCATAGTGGGCCAGTCCCCAGACCAAGTCAAGTCAGACCTGCAAGTGACCCAGCAAGTGCTCACTTCTCTAGGATTTCTTCTCAACCTTCCCAAGTTGGTTCTCGAGCTAGTGCAGCTCCTTACCTTTATAGGAGCAGAGCTGGATACTGTCAAAGCAAGAGCCTTTCTTCCCCTGGAAAGGGCAAGAGTTCTTATATAACTGACTTGTTCCTTCAGCCTTCGGGTATCTTGACCAGCAAGGCATTTCCTCCAGCTCTTGGGCCACATGTCAGCTTCTACAGCAGTGGTCCAAGGGGCAAGATTCCAGATGAGGGACATTCAGTTCCATCTGAGGGCCTTTTGGTCCCAAAAGAAGGATTCCCTTACCAAACTGATCCCAGTGACTCGGACCCTGATCCAAGCCCTTCAGTGGTGGCAGGATCAGGACAATTAAACAAGGGTCCCATTTGCCACTCAGTCTCATTCAGTGGTTCTTACCACGGATGCTTCCCTCCTGGGCTGGGAGGCCCATCTGGGGGCCCTCACTGCCCAGGGTCTGTGTTCCCCTCAGGAATCCCTTCTCCATATCAGTCTCCTAGAACTCAGGGCAGTTTTTCTGGCCCTGCAAGCTTTTTCTCAGTCAGTGCAGAACAAGGTGGTTTAAGTCAGAGCAGACAACACCACCACCATGTGGTACATCAACAAGCAGGGAGACACGCGGTCTACGGCCTTGTGCACAGAAGCCATGAAGTTGTGGTCTCTGGCTTATTCCTGCAAACCTTTCTGATAGCAATCCACCTTCCAGGGAAGGACAGTGTGCTAGCAGATGAACTGAGCAGGATCTCACAGGGCCATCTCGAATGGTCCATGGACCCTCTGGTCTTGAAGGTGATTTTTTTTCAAGGTGGGGCACTCCAGAGATAGATCTCTTTGCAGCCCTAGACAATCGCCAACTTCCTCTCTTTTGTTGAAGAAACAATCTTGGGCTCAGTCCCTCTGGATGCTCTGATTCTGAACTGGGAAGGGAAATTTCTGTATACTTTCCCTCCCTTTCCTCTACTGTTCAAAGTTTTAGTCAAGATAAGGTCACAACCTTGCAAAGTGATTCTGATTGCTCCAGATTGGGCCAGACAGCCTTGGTACCCCCTGTTGCTGTCCCTAGCAGTCCATCTTCTCCTGTCTCTTCCCAGGAATTACAACCTGTTAACCTCCTCTCGGGAGGATTTGGTACCCCAATCTTCAGTCTCTCAATCTCAAGGCATGGCTCTTGAAGAAGTTAGAGTATGCAGATTTGTGGGATTTAAATGTTTGCATTGCTCAATTGATGCAACCTCCCTTTGAGCCTATGTCCTCAGTAGAGCTTAAGTACTTGACTTGGAAAACTGTGTTCTTAGTAGCCATTATGTCTGCCAGACATATCAGTGAACTGCAAGCCCTGTCAGTGGAACCTGATTTTATCTCCTTTCATAGGGATAAAGTGGTCCTTAGAACCTGTAGAAGGTTCTTGCCCAAAGTGGTTTCAGATTTCCACCTGAATCAGTCTGTCTCTCTTCCTGTTTTCCTCACTGATCATTCCTCTTCAGGAGAGAGGAGGCTACACAATTCAGATGTTAAAATGGCCATTAGCTACTATATAGAGCGTACCAAGGGTCACAGGTTTGATTCCTTCCAGTTGTTCCTCACTTATGGAGGAGTGGGAAAGGGCAAACCTGCCACCAAGAGAACAATTGCCAGGTGGATTGTGTCTTGTATACAATTCTGCTATGAGTAACTTGGAAAAATTTCACCCTCAGGCCTGAGGGCTCACTTCCCCAGAGGTACAGCTGCTTCCCTGGCTGCTGCTAGGGATATTCCTCTCTTAGAAATTTGTCAAGCAGCCACCTGGAAAACAGTCCATACCTTTACCAAGCATTACTCTCTGGATATCCAGGCTAGGAGTGATGCTCGGTTCGGCACAGCAGTACTTCAGAGCCTATTCCCAAAGTAGGTTCTGTCCCTCCTCCATGGAGGTACTGCTTGGTAGTCTGCAATAGTCAGAATACAGCAAGACTTCATGTTGTTTGAAGAAAAAATTACTCACCTTAGTAATCATGTTTCTTCTAATGGAGTCTTACTGTATTCTGACCTCCTTCCCTGCCTCCCCTCTCAGAACCTGTTTTTGGGAAGTGAGTGGGCAGGTGCAGTGTTGCACCTCAGGGGTGCTCCTTTTACATCCTCTTCTTCTTGTTTGGGTGTTTGTTTTATTATTATTCTTATTGGGATTGGTTTTTGGTTTCCTGACTTGTCTTCCTTTGGGAATCCAAAACTTTTTGTTGCCAGTTGGCTAGTAAAAACTTTACAATTTCCACATTGATTAGTTAGTGAGTTTTTGCTCATAAGACTCTGACGGTTGGATTTCAAAGGGCTCCAGACAGAGACCTCAACCGAGCTCGAGCTCAGCATTCTATGCTCTGCATAGAAAGTTAACCCTTCTTTCTCTGGGGCAGTTTAAATGCTGGGGCTAACTGCAATAGTCAGAATACAGCAAGACTCCATTAGAAGAAACATAGTTACTAAGGTGAGTAATTTTTTTCTTCCGATCCCAGGGACCACCTCCAGAAATCCAGTTGGTCTGCAGTGATCCTGGGCCAGATGGTACGTTTAGCTCCCCACCGGCACAGTGGTGGTGGTGGGGGCGGTGGGGGCAGCCCTATACGGAACTCGTAGAAACAGCAGTAGGTGGGTTGGAAGAAATATAGAGAACTATGACTAGTGTGTCCAATGGCCACCTTACGATGTACAACCACCATTCAGCATATACCGGGGCATGAAAAACAGCTGAATAGGAACAGACAAATTATCATATATCCCAAATATGAAAACACCAGTGAAAAAGGGTCTAGAATGCCCATTACAGCAGTATGAATCTTCCAACCCTCCGCTTTTCCGTAAGGTCCCAATCTTGCAATAAGAACAACTAGGTGTAAGAAATTGCCAGAAACAGCAAAAACAGCCTCCAAGATAACACTATACAGAGTGAAAGGAAATATTACAGAAACAAACATCAAACATCATGGAATTGAGCATCATTCTAAAAGTAGTCCAAGCACCCAAAGCAATTCGAGGGAAAATACCAAGTGTTCTTTGTATTGCCAGGTCTGGGCCGGTATACAAGTAAAAGAATAGGGAAAAATGCAGAGTTATACAATCCCCTCAATAAAGTCGGTGCACAGCGTGTCCTACAGGCCTGAGAGCAGCAACAAGCAGAGTACAGATGATACTGTGCTGTACTTAGACAGGCCTACACCAGAACTGGCTTACAAAGACCTCCAGCTTGAATTTAACCGTTTGCAGGAAAACCTGCTACATTTGAAGCTTTTATTAAATGCTAAAAAAACTAAGGCTATGCTTTTTGCTCCCTCTGCAAACACTAACAGAAGCAAGGGCACACCTCCAGTCCCTCTTATTCGGACGCTTTCAGTTGAGCCCCTAGAACTTGTGTCAGACTTTAAATACTTGGGGGTATGGGTTGACAATAGGCTATCATTTTCAAAGCATATTGAGAACCTAACTAAAAAATTAAGACAGAGGCTAGGCATCATCTTCCGGATAAAGCATAGTCTACTTACACAGGAGGCCAAAATCAGACTAGTACAAAGTACCTTCTTACCACTCTTGGACTATGCTGATATTCTATATGGACATGGACCAAGTATGGCCTTAGGGAAACTTGACACCCTTTACCATCGGGCTATCAGATTCATTACTGATGCACCACACTCCACTCATCACTGCACACTTTATTCTATGGTAGGTTGGAGCTCTCTTAGTTACAGACACCAAAAAAATGCAATCCTGTGGACACTTGGAGCCATCTCCAATAAGCTTCCTAAATACATCTCTGACTGCCTTCTTCTCTGCCGGACAGGGACCTACCGACTAAGAAGCCTTTCTTATACCGCCCTCATTATTCCTAAAGTTAAAACGCGTTATGGCAAAGCAGCTATAAGTCACACTCTCCCTGTCCTCTGGAATAACGCACAAAAAAACCCTAAAAATGATACTACCAGTGAAAATACCCCTTTTTAAAAATCTTTTTGCAAGGGCCTTTAAGGAATATTGCAACTGTTTTCACTAATTAATCACTTATGGTACTCCTTCCATCAGTTAAACTACCATTTCCTTATGATCTTATCCACTGTAGAAATTGTACATTTTTATTGTGTATTATTTATATATTGTACATACTGTTGTGTTCTAATGTATAGCATCTGTAGTCTGTAACCTAATTGCAGCACTGTATCTCTTGCCTTGTATTTGTACCAGTACCTGACCCAGGTCCACCTTGTAAATGAGTTGCCTCAACAGTGTTTCGCCTGGATAAATAAAGATTGATTGATTGATTGACAGTGGCTGGCGATCTGTATCTTTCCCGTGGGATAAGGTGTTGGGTCTTCCAAAGGGCAAGTTGAATTCTGGTGAGAGGGAAAGCAACGATACAGTGGGGATGACGAAGTGACCTCTGTCTCGCTTGACCAGCTGGTTATGATTGTTCTATGATTTTGTAATATAAAAATGTAGTATGTGATTGTCTGTCATGAGACATCCTGTGCTGCTGGGATGACCCCCCCCCCCGCCAAGGTTTCAGCAACAGGATGTTAACCTGAAACCAGGAGATAATTAAAGACTAGAGAGACATAATTAAGGGTCTCCTGTTTATCTGACTTAATTGGAGCTGACCAGCTGCCAGGATATAGGGATCATAAACTTTTATGACGTTTTAAATTAGTTGCATTTTATGGCCTCCTGCTGTTGAAGCTGGGAAACTAAAATGTCCTTTGATCCTTGGGGAAGCAGCAAACCACTCAAGATCAAAGAGTCATAGTGGGAAATTAGTTTTTGCTGATGTCGCCTTATTTACTATACCTCCTGATAGGACATCCTGTGTGTATTATTTTTTTATATTTAACAAGGAGGAGCTAGGTGACATCATGGAAGAGGTGGGTATAGAGATAGTTTAAACTATTCTGTGTTTGAACTTTAGTTGCATTTCTTTGTGGGCTCTTAGAAACAACATCTAACTTTAAGCACTGTGTAGAGGTATACATTAGTTAGGAAAAGTCTAACTGTGTGTTGGTAGGAATTTGTACTTTTACATGTTTTCTTTTAAGTGATTGTATGCTTTGTGATATAGTGTTCTTTGTTTACATTTTACATATTTTTTATCCATTTTTAAGTAAACATCTTGTTTTAAAGAGATTGCCTGGTGTGCCTTTGAAATTCTTTCTTTTGCATGTGAAGTATAGATGGTTAAAGTTGACAACTGTTCATAAGCGTAAATGGTGTTACCGAACTAGAAAAAGGTGAGAAATACCTAAGGTGTTTCATAGGGTTTTAAGGGTTCATTTTGGATACCTGGTTAGGTGACCTTAGGCGAAAGATAACTGGCATTCCCAGAAGAGCAGAATTATCTGAGCCTGTACATTTGGGTATGCTAGCATAAGGTTCACAGTTTGAATCCCCCCCAGAACTTGATACCAAAGGTGATACGGACTCACAAGCAGACAGGAGGGTTACCCTGTTCTGTTACCTGCTCACAATACTGCGCCGGAGGTTGGCACTCTGGGAGCAGAGGGCCTGACCTGCTGAGTGGGTTTGTGACAGCCTCCATGTTGACTCCAGTCCAGCGAGCTGCACCATGATGTGGTATTATCGAAAACTAGTGTGGCTGTGGAGAAGAGAATTTGTGCTCTAGCAGAGTTAAAGGGCAACACCTCATGAATAGCCTCTGTTGCGAAGTGCATTAGAAGAATGTGAGACAAGTCTGTGCCAAAATGTCAGAAACTCCAGTTAGCAGATGGGGCACTCTACAACACTCGAAACCCAATTCTAGAGCAGATCCTTGTAGGAAAGTGGCGACCCATGGTGGAATAAACAGTTACTAAGGGTGATGCCCAGCAGATACCTTGAGGTACCCAGTGACAAACAGTAAAAGAAGAGCATAATTGTCCGCAGTTACCAGGTGCACTGAATCAGCATACCTGTGTTAAGTACAATCCATCAGGCTGGTGCAAAAAGAGCTGGGTACAGCTGAGGGAGCTTCTTGGCTTGCTGAGCAATCGGAAAGAAAGTGTACTCTTGTCCCTGTAGACGTATCAATTTAGCAGGGCATTGCAGGTGAAGCCTGTTGTGAGCCAGCGATAATTTATTGAGCAAGGGTCGGTAGGCAGCACGCTTTTCTCAGACCGGGCGCGGGCTGGGGAGAGATCCTGAAAAATCGAAGCTCGTCTCCACAGAATTTCCTTAGCCTCGCGGGACTTAGTCAAAATATGTACCTTATCCAGCAAGTTGAGCAGTTTTAAATATAACAGGTCATGGGTGGTCCCCTTCGGGTGCAGGGCTTTGTGAGTCCATTCTATAATGTAGATCGGCTTGTTGGGGAGGGTACCACTATTTTAGTGCATAACCTCTGGAGAAACTGGATGAGGTCATTCCCTTTGGCTTTCTCTTGGAGCCCCAGAATTACCAGGTTGTTGTAGCAGCTCCTGCCTTCATGGTCTTTCAGTCTCTCTTCTATCTTGCAAAAAACAAATCGGTTTCAGGGAAATCTCCTCTTCTTTTAATCAAAATATCCATCTGTGGAGCTTAGTCGTGACCATGTGTGTATCAAGATTTCAACTTCAAATTGAAATGCCCGCTCTAGGCTGTCAAGCCATAACACATACAAAGTTCCTTTAAAATATTCAACTTTTATTTCATTCCCTAGTAGTATCCCAACGTTTCACCAACCAGTGGTTTCTTCTGGGGAACTGTTAATGAATACAAATATGTAATAGTTTCTTTAAAATCCATTTTGTTACATTCTTCCAATGCACACTTTCTTATATAATAACCTATTCACTAATACAGTCAAGCTTTATCAAGCAGCATTACCAGTATTTCTATATCCATAATTAGTTCATAACAATAGCATACTCAGTCATATTTTCTCCAACCTTACTAATTTCAGTAGTGCATATTGCCTCTACTCTCCTAACTCATCCATTCTGCCAGTTTAATCTTTATAGGGACAAACCCTGGATGTTTTTTTTACCACCATTTACTATACTCTTAAATACAAGAAGTTCATTTAGATAATTAATATTTTCAGTCCGCATAATAAAGTAAATACATATTTCGTTAAACATCAAAATTGTTATGGTGTCCAACTTAATTAGTACTTGTTTTTCTTACTCAATCATTTCTATAACCATGACACCTAAAAACCATGAAGTTTTTCCTAATCTTTGTATAAACAGTTTTACTGTTAAAGCACCAGATATAATTTCAGACTTACTGATAATTATATTCACTTGTACAAGAACCTTCAGCTTGCTTCTGTGTTCAGAACGCAGTTTTGTGCTTGTACCATGTGATAGTATTCATTAACTCAGTGTTTTTCATTTGAACAAGTTTTTTGGCTCATTTTGTGTTATTTTTAGCTCTGCCTATATATCTGCATTGTAAAGCGGTTGCCATCCAGAACCTATTGTTATGAACTAATAATGGATATAGAAATATTGGTAATGCTGCTTGTATTCATTAACAGTTCCCCAGAAGAAGCCACTGGTTGGCAAAACTTTGGGATACTACTAGAGAATGACATAAAAGTTGAATATTTTAAGGAACTTTGTATGTGTTTTAGCTTGACAGCCTAGAGCGGTCGTTTCAATTTGAAGGCTCTTCCATCTTGGTCAGTTTTCTTGGGTGGGCTTCCACGATGTCAGCTTGCTTAGTGAGCTTGTCCAGTGTAGATGGAATAGCCTTGAGCTCATTAGCCACTGTTATAATGGTGTCTTTAAATGGGGTGATCTTCTGCAGAAACTGCTCCACAGTGAGAGGTTCAGCTGAGAGAATGCTGTGAGAGGATGGCATAGGGCTCTAGCGGGACTGCTTGTGGCCCTACTCCAGCTGTGGTGATGGTGACGGAGTATGTTGAATCGTTGCAGTTTCCTCTTCCATGGCTGTTGAAAAGTCCTCAGACAGGTCCAATACTAATAGTAAATGGTGTCTGAAACAATAAAAATGACAAGATTGTGTAAATAAGCCAGAGTCAGACGACGTTAAAAAATAGTTATTTTAAGGCTAGAGGGTACGACGCTAAATGTCCATGCTGGCTCTAGCTAAAATGCATCACGTGACTCCCCGGCACTTTGAGTTTAAGCAGTGCCCTTAGGAGCTCTGACGCAACCTTCAGCAGACCCCACACTGTTACGCTTCTACTTCTAGCAAGATTTCTGGAAACCTTTCTACTTGTTGGTCCATGAGGAAAGGCTACACTTCCCAACTGGGATCTGACTCTAGTTCTTAATCTTATTTATTTTTTGTTAACTGGGGAACGAGGACTAGGCAATTTTGCCTACTTCTGGCCTTGCTGGGGGGGGGGGGTGATGCAGAGGGAGGCCAACTGAAACTAAACCAGATTTAGCTGTTGGGGGGTATTTTTAGTGAATGGGCACAATTTGGCCAGGACACTCAGGAAATTCCTCGAAAATTTTGAAAAGTGCAATGGGATCTTAAATGTTCACTTTGACTGCCGCTCTTCCAATTACTGGTGCCTTGGCCTTGGCAAAGAAAGCAGGTGGGTGGGTTTGGGGGAGGGCAAACGCAGGGGTGTGTGGACTTTGGCACTCGGTTTGGGGGGTGGTGCTAGCCCACCAGGGATTTACTGTATGCAGGGGACATGGGGGCAATCGGGAGAAACGTGGACCCCTAGGCTACCAAGGATCTTTGTGTCTGTGTGTGTGTGTGTGTGTGTGTGTGTGTGTGTGTGTAGAGATGTCTAGATATGTAGATAGACAGATAAATACTACCGGGGAACCACTAGACTACAAAGCCTAAATTAAGTTTTGAGAAGTGATTAGCAGTGATTGCTAATTAAAATATTTTTGATTAGCAATGTGTCAGTTTTGGTTAGCAGTTATTAAACTTGTTTCCGTTTGTGTTAAACTATTGCCATTTTCCCCTATTGTTTACCTTTTCCTTATTTTTTTTTCTCATCTCCATATCTGTGATCCTCCTTCTGCCCCCCTTTGGTGTCCCTTTCTTGCCTCTTAACTGCTAACACACGTTAGTTTATGTTGGCTCCTTTAAAAGACTGTTTGTTGTCTCTGTGTTAAAGCTTCTTTGTACCTCCATTGCAACCTATTGTTTTGACCAGAGACAGCACTAGCATGCACCAGATGGGCAAAGGTTGCATCCTTTCCAAAATGTACCCCTCTTTCCTTTGCCAGTTGTATCAAAATTGATGCATCTACTCTATAACAATATCTAAAGGAAGGGAACGTGAACAGTTCAAAACCTGCCACTGATTATGTTTTAACCCAGTAGATTCCTCTTTAGACCCACATTTTTTACACCGGGGGGTACAGTTCGACCCATGTTTTAAACCCGGCAGCGCTGTCACTGGCTCTGATGCTGCATGTCAAGCTGTGCCAGCCATCAGGAGTCCGCCCCTACTAAATCACTCTATGGCTCATTAACATAGCAGTAAGTAGTTACTGACTTTTTTTTTTTGTTTGTTTAATATATAGCTTTTTTTTCCCCGTTTCCTCCTCCTGCCAACTGGCGACGGAGACACATATGCATTTTTACAGATTTTCTCCCCGACCCCCCTGAGGCCCTGGCACACCTGTGGCACCAGCTCAGCCCCTTCCACCTCCCGATACTTTGCTGCTCCCTCTCTGTCTACACTACCCACCGGGCCTCCACCCAGTGGGAGCAGAACTATGGGAGGGCACCAACCCACCCTCAGGAGAGGAAAGCTGCCTGCCAGCATGCTCAATCCTGCTCTGCCCTCCTCCTCCCTCCCACGCCGGCACTCTGACAACCCTAGCTCATTCCTGAACTCTGGTCACTGACATAGTGTGAGGTAAGGCGCCTAGCGTCTCAGCCCTCTGCACCACCGGGCTGGCCTAATACTTACTGACTTTTAAAAAAATATTATTTGGCTTCATTTGGTTTTGTGCTGCAGTAGTGTTTTGCAGAATGGGGAGGGATTCTGAAGTCAGGCAGAGGCACACATCCTGGGATTTATTGTTCCGGATGCACAGAAAGGCTGACTTTTTAAATTGGAGATTGGGGGGGAAGTGTAACTGACATTTTTAAAGAGAAAGCACCAACTTATAACATTGAGCTGATTGGACGAGAGTTCTTTGAACCCATGATGATATTGGGCTACATCATCATCATGGTTTCAAAAGCCTCCAGTCACCAACCTCCTCACTCACACCTAACTCCTTCGATCGCAGTGGTTCTCATGTCCCTCAGTACGGCAAAAAGTCTACCGTGAGGAGCAGCGAGTCAGGCGGCTGTTGAAAACAGAAACACAGCCCTGCTTACAGTATCATACTGCAGAAGACTGCGGCATCCACAAAACCACTATACTCTGCACTAACACAGAAACTGCGGCATACAAACCACTCTCCTCTCTCTCCTGCCATCACCCCCATCTACATAAACCAACAGGGAAATTGCAGCATACAGAAACCAACCTGGTCTCGTGCCAAATGAAACTGCCATCACGCCGATCCACATCTAGCAATAGCTGCTCACTGAATTACAACCTCACCACACCCGGCCAGACCTAATCCATTCAACTTCAGATTCACCACTCTCACAGTTAGGTCCATTTAAAAAAATTATCTTGCCCGCTGTAAACACAGATTGTTAGTTGTTGCCACCTGTACAACAACAAACAGCGCTACTTCAAACAACATGAAGTCTTGCTGTACTCTGACTATTGTAGTTAGCTCCAGTCTTTAAACTGCCCGGAGAACAAAGGGTTAACTTTGTATGCAGTGCATAGAATGTTGAGCTTGAGCTCGGTTGAGGTCTCTGTCTGCATCCCTTTGAAACTCAATCGTCAGATTCTTTACTACGCCTCACTGAACAGTTGCTCCGGAGATTACTCCTTCAGCTCGGTTTGAAAGTCGGTTAAAGTGTCAGTTAAGTTATCATTTTTAAACCGAAATTATTCTGCATAATCGGCTCCGTCTCTGTCTGCGGTACCGTGAGTACTAGATAGGTTTTTGTCTGAATTCTGTGTGGAAATTGTAAAGTGTTAGATTGGTTCAACTGAACCGATCACTTGTAGTGAATTCTTGTGTTTTATTTTAAGTGTGGTTACTGGTCCTTATTTGCCCTAAAAAAAAACGTGTTTTTTTTTTTTTGCAGTACCTGACACGTGTTAGAACCCATAAGAGAGTCTTGCCTGGTGGTTGCCATAAAAGGTAGTTTGGTTAGGTTGGCCATGTCTGAGAAACCCAAGAAAAAAACAGGGCCCTCTGGATCTCAACATTGCAGTGAGTGTGGGGAGGTCTGTGCTAAGGCTGATCCGCACACCACCTGTGTTTATTGTCTGGGGTTTGAACACCTCAATACAGACTGCCAAATGTGTAAATATTTTCCTAAATCTGCCCTTGAGAAGAGATTAGGTAGACTTAGGGAAAAGGAGGCAGAGAAGTCCGCTGACCCGGATGGCCAGCCCTTTTCAGTTCCGACCAAACCAGAAGCAGTGCCCTCTGACTAGGGTGATACTTCTTCGGGCAAGGGGAGATCCGATCCTAAGGGGTCAGTTCCTACAAAAAGGAAATGCAAAGAGAAATCGACTGGTTAGGATCCAGAGGTTCATGTTCTGACCGCCGAGGAAATAGCCAGAACGATTCGGATTGTGGAATCACTTTGCCCGGTTCCAACCGATCCGGCACCTTTTGGCAGGGGTTCGGTTCGGTTGGCTTCCCCGGTTCAAGGTTATACCCCTGAAGACTTTTATGAACCGGAGTTTGAGGAGGAGGGGGAGTTTGAAGATGATGGTGAAAGTCTGGATGCGTCTGTGGAACCGGACATCTCCCCAGACAGACCTTCTGGTGTATCCCCTCCTAGGCTTTTGAGTCCCCTTCCCACTATCTGTTTTACAGAAAAGTGGCTGAAACCCTCCAGCTTCCTATGGAGGAGGCAATGGAGGATCAAGAGGAGCCTGATTATGTGGAAATGATGGACATCCCAGAGTCCAGGAGACTGTCTATTTCTCTTCACAAATACTTTGGGAAGCAGACACAAAAAATCCTAAAGTCTCCAATTCTGTACTTCCTGTTGACAGAAGGATGAACAAGAGGTATACACTATCAGGCTCAGACACAGAGTTTTTATACCAACAATGCAGCCATGTTGGGGTAGTGCAGGCTGCTGCCTGTGACAAGGCAAATATTCCCTTGACTTCACACCCCCAGACAAAGATTCCAGGAAGATGTATGCTGTTGCAAAGAAGCAGTACATGGCATCTTCCTTGGGACTCAGGCAGGCGAACTATATGGCCTATACAGCCAGGTACCAGAAGTCCAGGTCGGACACTGTACTGACAGTGGCTAAACAGGCCTCCCCCCAACTGGCCAAGGAGCCGGAGGAGGTGGCTGATGATGGGATTGAGGCATTGAAGGTACAATTTCATGCTGCTGTGGACTCCAGTGATGTGTCATCAAGAGTCATGGCTACATCTGTGGCTCTTCGGAGGATGGCTTGGCTCAGATCTACTAGCTTCTCACAGGACACCCAGGCCAAGGCCATGGATTTTCCTGTGGTGGGTAATTCTCTGTTTGGGGAGCAGACAGAGAATTACATGAAAAAAATGGATGAGTACAGGACCACTTATAGGAGTGCTCAGGCCAAGGAGAGGCAAGCAACTCCTCAAAGGCAGCAATCTAGGGGCAGGCCTTTTCATAGGCCTTTTTACCAAGTGCAGGCCTCTTCTCCCTTTTCATTGAGGGGGTTCTTCAGAGGGAGAGGCAGAAGAGGGATGAGCAGGGCTACATTGACTCCTCAGCCTAAGGCCCCTGCCAAGCAGACACCCTGATGGGTCTGCACGGGTCGACTCTCCTATCCCTGTAGGGGGCAGGCTGGCTTACTATGTCCAGGACTGGATGTCTATTACATCAGACAAGTGGGTCCTGGAAGTAGTAAGCCAGGGACTGGTTCTCGGCTTCAAATAATTTCCAAAGATGAGAGCCAGATCTTTTCCACCTGCAGGTCTCTCCGAGACCCTTGCCCTGGAGGCAGAGGTTTCATCTCTCTTCTGGCTATAAGAGCCATAGACAGAGTTCCTACCCTACACTGGGGCAAAGATCTGTACTCCAGATACTTCCTTACCCCAAAAAAGACAGGGGAGTGGCGACCCATCCTAGATAGATACCTGAACAAACATCTTTTAAAACCAAAGTTCAAGATGGTGACTCTAGGAATAATTCTTCCCTCTCTAAGGCCAGGGGACTGGCTAGTCTCCCTGGACCTCAAAGATGCCTACTTTCTGTGGGAGCACCTGATGGGAATATGAAAGTACCTGAGGTTCAAGTTGCCCCCAGGCCATTATCAGTTCAAAGCAATTCCCTTCGGCCTAACATCAGCTCCAAGGGTCTTCACAAAGTACCTGGCAGTAGTAGTTGCCTTTCTAAGAAGGCAAAAGATTTCCATTTTTCCATATCTGGATGATTGGTTCATAGTGGGTCAGTCTTCAGACCAAGTCAAGTCAGACCTGCAAATGATTTAGCAAGTGCTCACTTCTCTGGGTTTTCTTCTCAACCTCCCCAAATCAGTTCTTGAACGAGTGCAGCTCCTTACCTTTATAGCGGCAGAGCTAGACACTGTCAAAGCAAGAGCCTTTCTTCCCCCGGAAAGGGCAGGAGTTCTTATAGAACTGGCTTCTTCCTTCAGCCTTCAGGTGTCCCGACCAGCAAGGCACTTCCTTCAGCTCTTGGGCCACATGGCAGCTTCTACAGCAGTAGTCCAAGGGGCAAGATTTCAGATGAGGGACATTCAGTTCCATCTGAGGGCCTTTTGGTCCCAAAGGAAGGACCCTCTTAATAAACTGATTCCAGTGACTCGGACACTGATCCAAGCTCTTCAGAGGTGGCGGGATCAGGACAATTTAAGGCAAGGGGTCCCTTTTGTCATTCAGTCTCATTCGGTGGTCCTTACCACGGGTGCTTCTCTTTTGGGGTGAGGAGCTCATCTGGGGGCTCTCACAGCCCAAGGACTCTGGTCCACTCAGGAGTCCCTTCTTCATATCAGTCTCCTGGAACTCAGGGCAGTTTTTCTGGCCCTGCAAGCCTTCTCTCAGTTGGTGCAGAACAAGGTGGTTCAGGTCAGAACAGACACCACCACCATGTGGTACATCAACAAGCAGGGAGACACTCAGTCTACAGGCTTGTGCACAGAAGCCATGAAATTGTGGTCCCTGGCTTATTTCCTGCAGACCTCTCTGATAGCAGTCCACCTTCCAGGAAAGGACAATGTGCTGGCAGGTGCACTGAGCAGGATCTCCCAGGGCCATCATGAATGGTCCCTAGACCCTCTGGTTTTGAAAGTGATTTTTCCAAGGTGGGGTACTCCAGAGATAGATCTCTTTGCAGCCCCAGACAATCACCAACTTCCTCTCTTTTGTTGCAGGCACCCAGCCTTGGGTTCAGTGCCTCTGGATGCTCTGATTTTGAACTGGGAAGGGAAATTTCTGTATGCCTTCCCTCCCTTTCCTCTACTGTTCAAAGTCCTAGTCAAGATAAGGTCACAGCCTAGCAAAGTGATTCTGATTGCTCCAGACTGGGCCAGGCAGCCTTGGTACCCTCTGTTACTGTCTCTAGCAGTCCATCTTCCCCTGTCTCTTGCCAGGAATTACAATCTGTTAACCTCCTCTCAGGGGAGGATTTGGTACCCCAAGCTTCGGTCTCTCAATCTCAAGGCATGGCTCTTGAAGAGTTAGAGTATGCAGATTTGCATCTGTCTCGGGAAGGGGGGGGGGTTTCTGGATATTCTCAAAGCTTCTCGAAAGCCCTCCACCAGAAAGACTTATAGCTCCAAATGGAAAAGATTCAGCATTTGGTGTTCCAAGAAGCATATTCCTCCAGACACTGCTAAATTGTCTACAGTTGTGGATTATATGGTCCATTTAATGGCCTAGGCCTCAGACTAGCTACCCTCAAGGTACACTTGTCAGCTGTTTCTGCTTTTTTGTCAGTGGGAAAGTCTTCCTCACTATCATCTCATCCTGTGTTCTGTAAATTTTTCAAGGGATTGCTTCATACCCATCCTCCCTTTAGGGATCCTGCCCGGGACTTAAATGTTTGCATTGCTCAACTTATGCAACCTCCTTTTGAGCCTATGTCCTCAGCAGAGCTTAAGTACTTGACTTGGAAAACTGTGTTTTTGGTAGCCATTACCTCTGCCAGACATATCAGTGAACTGCAAGCCCTGTTAGTGGAACCTGATTTTTATCTCCTTTCATGGAGAGAAAGTGGTCCTTAGAACCAGTAGGAGGTTCTTGCCCAAAGTGGTTTCAGACTTCTACTTGAATCAGTCCGTGTCTCTCCTTGTCTTCTTCACTGATCATTCTTCCTCAGGAGAGAGGAGGCTACACAGTCTGGATGTTAAGAGTCCTCAGCTACTACATAGTGTACACCAAGGGTCACAGGTTTGATTCCCTCCAGTTATTCTTCACTTATGGGGAAGTGGGAAAGGGCAAACCTGCCACTAAGAGAACTGTTGCCAGGTGGATTGTGTTTTGTATACAATTCTGCTATGAGAAACTAGGAAAGATTCCACCTTCAGGCCTGAGGGCTCACTCTACAAGAGGTACAGCTGCTTCCTTGGCTGCTGCCAGGGATATCCCTCTGTTAGAAATTTGTCAAGCAGCCATCTGGAAAACAGTCCATACCTTTACCAAGCATTACTCTCTGGATATCCAGGCTAGGAGCGATGCTTGGTTTGGCACAGCAGTACTTCAGAGCCTGTTCCCAAAGTAGGTTCTGTCCCTCCTCCATGGAGGTACTTCTTGGCAGTCTGCAATAGTCAGAATACAGCAAGACTTCATGTTGTTTGAAGAAAAAAATTGCTCACCTTAGTAATTATGTTTCTTCTAATGGAGTCTTGCTGTACTCTGACCTCCCTCCCCGTGTCCCCTCTCAGAACCTGTTTTTGGGAAGTGGGTGAGCAGGTGCAGTGTTGCACCTTAGAGGTGCCTCTTACACACCCTCCCCTTTTGTTTGGGTGTTTTTGTTGTTATTGTTATTCTCATTTGGATTGGTTTTTGGTTTTGGGTTTCTTGACTTGAGTCTTTTTTGGGAATCCAAAACTCCTTGTTGCCAGTTGGCTAATAAAAAATGTTACAATTTCCACATAGGATAGTTAGTGAGTTTTTGCTCGTAAGAGTCTGATGTTGAGTTTCAAAGGGCTGCAGACAGAGACCTCAACCGAGCTCGAGCTCAGCATTTTATGCTCTGCATAGAAAGTTAACCCTTTGTTCTCTGGGGCAGTTTAAAGGCTGAAACTAACTGCAATAGTCAGAATGCGTAATGCTCCATTAGAAGAAACATAATTACTAAGGTGAGTAGTTTTTTCTTCTGGCCATCTCTACCATCAGCAAAAAACAGCGCCAAGGACTTATTTTTTTTAAATGTACACCTACACCCCCTAAAAAATAATTATCACAACCTTTTACTTTTAAACGTTTTTATTTTGTTTACTTAGCAACTCGATCCAGTTCATAATAGTAATAACACACTAATAGCAATAAGATACCTCAGCATGTGGGTTTCTAGTTTTAATCACACTCCTAGGTGGTTGAAGGCACTTCGCTATTGCTACTAGGACAGTATCTTACAAAGACGGATACCATCAGATAGTAGGCAAAATGTGGGCTCTCTAATGTTGCTGAACAGTGATGACATCTGGGAATGGATTAGACAACCTCATACCCTATCGAGGAATCCAGTGGATCCAGTTAGAATACTCATATTCTCTGGCTCTGATGGTCAGGTCCATGGATCCGACCACAGATGCAAAGAATCCAACCTCAGATCTGAAATCTGACCTTAGCTCTGAAATCCAAATTTGGTCAGACAAATTTCAGATCCTAAGACAGATACCAACCAGCACTATCCAGAGGAAAGTTAGATCCTCAAATGAATAATCTGAGCACCACTACACTTGGCGCAAGCACCTTATACCTCACAACACACCTGGGTGCGCTGTTAAACAGAAACCCACAACCTGTCGAATCTTACTGCTTACTTATAGTACTGGAAGGCAACAAACATGGACCTGTTGTATGCATTTTTATTGTCTGGCTACATCATTTCTGTCAATTATAAGTGAGTAAAGGCATATAACATATTAGCAACAAGCAGACAAAGCTATGAGGAGCCACTTGCTAGATAAAATTAACATCCAGACACACCCTTCGGGTGGGGAAAAGGTGAGGATAATTGTTGCAGGAGCATGGAGCATTCTGGTGCTGCTTAAGCAGCACTGCCTTAGCAAAATACCAGTTGTAACATGTTCATTAACAGCCTTAGAGCTTCCATTAACACTTTACAGATGTCCCATACATGACAGAGGGGCCCCCATATTCAGAGCCAGTTGCAAGCACAGCGCAACCAGTTATACTGCGCTTGCAATAGTGCACAGCCGCCTGTGAGCAATATTTAGCCAGTTAGTGTGTGCTGACGGAGCGCTTTAACGGGGCATATCAGTACAGCACTAAGTGGACATGCACTGTTGACATGAACCAAGGCTGCATATGGCCGTATGGAGGTAGCGCTACCAGAAATGGAATAGTGCCAGGGCTCCTGTGTGTCATATGCAGCCAAAATATGCAAATTATTTCACTAGGATTGCAAGGCACTAAGGGGCCATCTACATGCCAGTTTTGGGTTCACTGGCATGCATGCAGATCACTCTCTAGTGCCCACGGTGGGCAGTAAACAGAATAGTGCCTGGAAGTCCAAGGCATAAAATAAGCGGGTTCGCATCGCATTTTGTGACTGAAAAACTACAAATATGCAAACCAGCTACATGCTTGATAAACAGCATTTGCTAATTAAGCAATAATGCACGACAGGGTGTGGTATATCATGGGATATTGTCATGTCTCGGGTGGTTGGGCACCAGGCTGCAGGCCAAGTGCATCCAATGACCCGAGAAGTGACGATATCCCATGTTATACCATACCCTGGAGAAACATAGAAGTTGACGGCAGATAAGGACTGCAAGGCCCATCCAGTCTGCCTATTTCTTTTTACCTTATGAATGTGCCATAGGCCTTTGCTCTGTCAATGGCTTATCTATTCATACTCATCTGTATTGATCCCTTATGTCTATCCCATGCCTGTTGGAAGCCCTGCACTGTATTGATACAGTCGTGGCCAAAAATATTGGCGCCCTTGCAGTTTTTTCTAATAATGCATCATTCCTTCCAGAAAATTGTTGAAATTAAAAAATATTTTGGTATCCACATATGTATTTCTTTGGTTTGCAGTGGAATAAAACACAAAATGCAGAAAATTTACTAAGTCTTAGCTTATTCCACACAGAAATCCTTAAATGGCCTGGACAAAATTATTGGCACCTTTTAGAAGTAGTTAGAAATAATTAGATTTCAAGCAGGTGATTCGCCTTCACTTTGGAATTGAACTCACATGTGGTGAGTTGCAGGTGCCTGCAATGTAAAAATCACTCATTCAACCAGTTTGAATAGAGAAAAGGACTCATTCTCCTGTTTTGTGTCACTGTGTGTACCGCAATGAGCATGGAGAAAAGAAAGAAAGCCAGAGAATTGTCTGAGGCGGTCAGACAGAAGATTGTAGTAGCATGGACAATCTCAAGGCTACAAATCAATCTCCAGAGACCTTGATGTTCCTGTTTACACGTCACGTAATGTTATCGGGATGTTTAAGGCCCATGGCACTGTAGTCAACCTCCCTGGACGTGGCCACAAGAGAAAACTTGATTGAAGATTGCAGCGCAGGATTGTTTGAATGGTGGAGAAAGCACCTCAATCAACTGCTAAACAGATTCAAGCTGACCTTCAGACACAAAAGTCGACAGTTTCAACTCGCACCATCCGCAGCAACTCAATGAAATGGGGTTATATGGTAGGAGGCCCCCACTGCTGAGAGAGAATATAAGAAAGCCCGACTGGGTTTGCCAAACACACCTGAACAAGCCAAAATCCTTCTGGGAGAATGTCCTGTGGACAGATGAGACCAAATTAGAGCGTTTTGGTAAAGCACGTCATCTCTATGTTTACAGAAAACAAAATGAAGCCTTCAAAGAAAAGAACACCTTCCTACAGTCAAACATGGAGAGGTTCAGTGATGTTTTGGGTTGTTGTGCCTCTGGCACTGGGTGCCTTGAATGTGTGCATGGCATCATGAAATCTGGAGATTACCAGGCCATTTTGGAGGCGCAATGTTGAACCCAGTGTCAGAAAGCTGGGTCTCCGTCAAGGTCATGGGTCTTCCAGCAGGACAATGACCCCAAACACACTTCAAAAAGCACCCAGGAATGGTTCAAGACAAGACGCTGGACTGTTCTGAAGTGGCCAGCAATGAGTCTAGATCTAAATCCCATTGAAAAGCTGTGGAGAGATCTGAAAACAGCAGTTGGGAGAAGGCACCCTTCAAATCTGGGAGAACTGGAGCAGTTTGCACAAGAAGAGTGGGCCAAACTGCCAGTAGAGAGGTGCAGGAAGCTCATCCATGGCTATAGGAAGCGGTTGATTGCAGTTATTTTGACCAAAGGCTGTGCTACCAAATATTAAGTCTAGGATGTCAATAATTTTGTCAATGCCATTTCTTTTCATTTTCTGATTTGAAAAATATATATTAAATTTTGAATCAAAAACAAAGGTTCTGTAGTATTAACAGAGAAATAAAGAACTGTGGAGACCAAATACTGTACTGTTGTTAATTTCAAGTTATGTTTAGAGGAAATTGTGAGTTATTTGAAAAAGTGCAAGGGCGCCAATATTTTTGGCCACGACTGTATCACCACTTCCTGAGGTAGGCCGTTCCATGCATCCACCACCCTTTCTGTGAAAAAGAACTTCCTCACGTTACCCCTTAATCGGCCTCCCTCTAATCTCATGCTGTGTCCTCTTGTCCCGCTATTTTTCTTATATTGAAACATGTTAGACTCTTTCACCTTGTTAATGCCCTTAAGGAGTTTGAATGTTTCGATCATATATTTTTTATTTTAGTCTTTGGTAACCTGGTAAGGCCCACTAGGTACAAATGCCTGTTTTCAGGGGCCATCTGGGAGCACTGGGCGGTTAAGTGACTTGCTCAGAGTCACACAGTATGCAAGTGGAGGCTGAGAGAATCAAACTCGGGTCTGGTCTTCTGGATGTATCAGGCTTGTTCACACCTCGTTCCTCTAACCTCTAGGCTATACTGCCAGCCAGTGTTATCACCTCACCCTCTCTCCTTTGCTGTAGGGTATACATATTGAGCTCTGTTAATCTGTCCTCATATGTCTTCTGATGCAGTCCCTGCACCATTTTGGTTACCCTTCTCTGGACTGCCTCAATTTGGTTAATGTCCTTGTGAAGGTGTGGCCTCCAATACTGCACGCGGTACTCCGGATTGGGCCTAACCAGTGTCTGGTACAGCTGGATTATTACCACCATCTTCTGATTTATGATACCCCTACTAATATACAGAAAACAAAATAATAATAATACAAAATGTATTCATTATGTTCATTGTATTTAAATTGCAAATTTTTTTCTTTAAAAAAAAAAAAACCTTTAGAAAATAAAAGTGCTTCAGCTTGTTATTGATGTAGGTTTTAAATTTGTATTGATTCCATCACCCCAACACACACATACATATATACACACACACACACAGTCTGACATTGAGACGACTGCATGAATATTGTAAGATTGCTCTGAAGAATAATTTTTTTTCTTACAGTTGACTGATGATTGTTGTTTTGTTCATTTGTTTTTTTAGATTGTATTAAGCCCACCCAACAGGCACTGCCTGCTGCTGCTGCTTCTGTCTCGCCCAGTTGAAGAAGTATTGACTTTTTAATTATTTTTGATTTTCTTTGTATAAAATACATAGAAACATTCTTGGTTCATTGTAATAGGATACACACGTCTGTCTACATGGCACCCTAGTATCAAAAACTCAGCTACCACTGTTACAACAAAGAGAAGACTTTATAGTTCTTGGTCATTAATATTTCAGTAGAGTACCAAAAATAAGACTTATGCAGCATAACCATGGACAGGTAAAATTGGTGATGAACCAGAAAGTTCATGCACCTGTGCACAGCACTAAATAATTGTTGTTGCGGTGACGTAAGATCCATGTAAAACTGATAGCTTTTAGTAAGGCTTATGAAACAGTATTTAAGGGTGCTAATTCCTGCACTCAGTAATTCAAGGTACAGTAACAGTAAATGAGTAAATGTTGTGAAAATCCTTTTTATCAAACCACTTAACTATAAAACTGTGCCTTGGGGACCATTTGACCAGAGTGGGAAGGAAAACACATATGATGGTGTTTCTCTATTAGACATACTGATAACTGCCCCCCTGAGAACATCTCCTATGGAACATAAACTTGTGGAGTTATGCATTTGGAGTAACTTGGTGCTACCTTGCAGAGAACTACAGAAAACACTTCCTGGATGGAATTATTGGCTGTTTATCAAGCAGTGTGCAGGAAAAGCTGATTTATTAAAAATTAAATGTTGAGTTGACCTGCATCAGACACCATCAGTGCCACAAAAAGGGAAGGGGGACCAGGAAAAGGCAGACATCTTGAACAAATACTTTTGTTCAGTGTTCACAGAGGAAGGAGAGGGGCCACAAAAAAGTAACAGAAGCTTTTGAGGGAGGGAGGTGGGTGGACACTAGTTTTTTTTTTTTGGAGGAGAGCATCCTGAAGGGCCTCTGTAATCTGAAGGTGGACAAAGCAGTGGGGCCAGACAGAGTGCATCCAAGGATATTAAGCTCAGGGAGGTGCATCCAAGGAAGCTCAGGGAGGTACTGGCTCTACCTCTGAAAGTCCTATTTAACATCCTTCTGGAAGCAGGAGTGGTTCTGGAGGAGGGCAGATGTAGCCCCACTACACAAAAATGGTAGCAGGTAGGAGGCTGGCAATTCGAGGCCAGTCAGCCTGAAATTGGAGGTGGGAAAGTTAATGGAATCACTGTTGAAGGAAAGGATTATGAAATATCTTGAATCCAGCGAGTTACAAGACCCCAGACAGCATAGGTTAATGGGGGTTGGGAGGTCTTGTCAAACAAATCTGATAGATTTCTTTGACTGGGTGACAAAGGAATTGGATCAGGGTGGAACAATGGATATGGCCTACCTAGATTTCAGTAAGACTTTCAAACAACATGAAGTCTTGCTGTATTCTGACATATGCAGTTAGGTCCTGCCTTTCAACTGCCCCGGAGAACAGAGAGTTAACTTTTCTATGAATTGCATAGAATGTTCATCACGAGCTCGGTTGAAGCCCCTGTCTGCTGTTGTTTAAACTGCAACCATCAGATTCTTTACTCCGCCTCACTGAACAGTCGCTCCGGAGATTTCTCCTGCTGCTTGGTTCAAAAAATCAGTTGAAGTGTTGGTTTTTGGTCGGTTTCTACCGAATTGCTGTTTCCGCATAGTCTGTTCAAGACTCTGTCTGTGGTACCGTGAGTACTAGATAGGTTTTTGTTCTGTTTTCTGTGTGGAACTTGTAAACTGTGGATCGGTTCGGCTGAACCAATCAATTTGAGGTAAAAAAACTTGTGCTTTACTTTAGAGTGTGGTTACCGGTCTGTATCGGTTCTAAAAAAATGGATTTAATTACGTTTTTTTCCAAGACCGTGACACGGTCAGGAACCATATAGGGTGCCTAGGATTGCCAAAAAGGGTAAGTTTTGTTAGGATTGGCCATGTCTGAGAAACCCAAGAAAAAAACCAGGCCCACTGGGTTTCAACACTGCAGTGTGTGTGGGGAGGTCTTTGCCAAGGCTGATCCCCACACCACCTGTGTTTATGTCTGGGGTTTGACCACCTCGATTCAGACTGCCAAATTTGCAAGAATTTTCCCAAATCTACCCTGGAAAAGAGATTAGGTAGACTGAGGGAAATGGAGGCTGAGAAGTCCGCTGACCCAGATGGCCAGCCTGGTTCGGTTCCGAACGAACCAGAAGGAGTGTCCTCTGACCAGGGCGATACTTTTTCGGGCAAAAGGAGAGCCGATTCCAAGGAATCAGTTCTGACAAAAAGAAAACGCAAAGACAGATCGACTGGTTCGGATCCAGAATCTCCTCTCTTAGAAATTTGTCAAGCAACCACCTGGAAAACAGTCCATACTTTCACCAAACATTACTCTCTGGATATCCAGGCTAGGAGTGATGCTCGGTTTGGCACAGCAGTACTTCAGAGCCTGTTCCCAAAGTAGGTTCTGTCCCTCCTCCATGGAGGTACTGCATGGTAGTCTGCAATTGTCAGAATACAGCAAGACTTCATGTTTGAAGAAAAAATTACTCACCTTAGTAATTATGTTTCTTCTAATGGAGTCTGCTGTATTCTGACCTCCTCGCCTCCCCTCTCAGAACCTGGTTTTGGGATGTGGGTGGGCAGGAACAGTGTTGGCACCCTAGGGGTGTCCTTTTTACACCCTCTTTTTTGTTTGGGTGGGATGTTGTGTTTTGGATGTGTTTTTGGGTTTCCTGACTGGAGTCTTCCTTTGAAACCAAAAAACATTTTATATATTTGCCAGTTGGCTAGTAAGAATTTTACAGTTTCCACACAGAGCACCTATTGAGTCTTTGCTTGTAAAGATCTGACGGTTGCAGTTTAAACAACAGCAGACAGGGGCTTCAACCGAGCTCGTGATGAACATTCTGTGCAAGGCATATAAAAGTTAACTCTTTGTTCTCCAGGGCAGTTGAAAGGCAGGACCTAACTGCATATGTCAGAATACAGCAACACTCCATTAGAAGAAACAACATTACTAAGGTGAGTAATTTTTTTCTTCAACACCGTTCCACTTGGGAGACTAGAATGCAAGCTGGGTAGTTTAGAAGTGTCCAAAGGTGATAATCTGGATATGAAATTGATTAGGGGATGAGTGACCAGAGAGTAGAGATAAAGCGAGTTCACGCCGAGGAAGGGAGGATGACCAGTGGGTTGCCTCGGGGATCAAGTGTTGAGACCCATCCTCTTTAATGTCTTTGTAAGTGACGTTGCAGAGGAGCTGGCAAGGGAATTTCTGACTCTTTGTGGATGACACCAAAATCTGTACTCGGGTGGGATGTGGAGTGATGAGCAGAGACCTGAGAAAACTAGAGGAGTGGTCAAGGGACTGGCAGCTGGATTTTAATGCAAAAAAGTACAAAAATGAATGCACTTATGTCACAGAAACCCGGGGTGGAGTACAAAATGGGTGGGATGGTATTTATGACTACCAAGCAGGAAAGAGATCTAGGGATAATCATATTGGATATCCTAAAGATGGCCAGGCAGTGCGACAAGGCAACAGGGAGGGCTAGTGGGATGTTGGGGTGCATAGGGAAGGGTATAACCAGCAGAAAGTGGGAGGTGGTGTTGCCTCCGTATAGATTGCTGGTAAGATGCCAGCTAGAGTACCGAGTTCAGTTCTGGAGACCATATCTTTGGAAGGATGTAGACAAAGAGGAGGCAGTCCAGAGGAGGGCAACTAAAATGGTGCAGGGTCTGCATCAAAAGCCCTATGTGGAGAGACTAAAGAACCTCAATATGTTCACCCTGGAACAGAGAAGGAAGGGAGAGGGATATGATAGAGGCCTTTAAATGCCTCATGGGGGGGGCCTCCTGTTCAATACGTTACAGCTAGTATTGTTAGGCAGAATATCTAACAATTAATAAAAGGTACAAAAACAATTATTCTGAGGTAAAAAGTAACTAGTGGCTTCTTTTAAAATTTATAACTTTTGCTTTCCGTGTTATTTAAATGTACCAGTTACAAATTCTTTCTTAGCCTAAATCTCAGATACTGGCAAAAAAGGGAAGCTTTACCTTTTATTGTGTGTGTGTGTGTGTGTGTGTATATATTTTAAGTATTGTGCACACTGTTGATAGCCTCATTAGGTGAAACACCTATTTTTCAAGAGGGCTCTGGGTTAGAGATACAACAGCAGAGTCTGTATTCTACAGTTGCATAATATTGTCGTGGAGAACTAGGTCACTGTTGAGTATTTGTCTCCCATCATGAAATGAGCATCTTCTGAGCAGAAAGAAGCTAGCCTGATTTATGGAGTGGGAAGGAAAAAAGATGTACCATTTTGTAGTTAAGGTGCTGACAGCTGTGGCTTGACATTATCTGCTTCGTTTTTGAATATTTAAAAGCCCTGTGCTTACTAATGCCGTTTCCTAGCCTGTTAACTGTCTTACCTCTATATAGCTGTCGGATAAGTATTACTGAATACTCAGTAGTGTAGGTGGAGTACTCTGTGTGCTTTAAGTAATTCAGTTCTTCCATAGCTGTCTAGACTTGCCACCTGTCCTATTTTCAGCAGAGTTACTCCTGCCCCACACAGATCATTTGAACTCATGTTTAGTGTTACTAATGGAACCTTTTAATCTGTGTAAAATTGGAAACTGTTTTGTGTTCCAAAAAGTACTCTGAAACTTCCCACAGGTGCTTAACCTGTCACGGTGATGGTCCCATGACCCTTTGTGAAAATGTTTTTTCCATGTTACATGTATTTTTGAAATGTTTCCAATGCTGTGTAATTATGTTCCAATTAAAATTATGTGATGTGCTTTTTTAATTTTTTTTTATTTAGTTTTTGTTGACCGGGTAAGTGCACTAGACAAATCCTGCCTATTTTTAGGCATGACCCGGGGGAGGGGGATACCGATGAAAGCCAACTGACCTTGAACCAGATTAAGCTGTTATTACAATTAAAGTCAATTCAGGAAGTAAAATCTCTTACATGTATCTCTTGCTGGACATGTTTGTAAAACCTGATGTTTACTTTTATCTCTCTGAACTATGAATAACCAGTATAGTTGCATCTGGGGGCTTTGATGACGTACAGTTCTTTTCACTGCTGGTGACATGGGTTAAAAAACTTATGGACCACAGATAAAATAAGCTTGATGTTCTCAGTACTGTCCCTGACCCAGGTTGATGCAGCGCAAAACCACAGTACAAAAGAAAGTCGTGATTTGGCATCCTTGATGGTCCTTCCCCCTTTTTTTTTTTTGCAGTAATTTCTTTTTCCTCCTGCCGCCGGCTGACATCTGGTGGGCATCCCCAGACCTGTCTCCCAGCCACCACCAACCAACGCTGACCTAGCCCGAGGGCTTACCCCCCCCCGGCAGGGTCGGCTAGGAGTCAGACTCCCCCACCGAGGACCAGATTAGGTGGCTAGCGCCGTGGCTAGCCGGGGGCGGAGCCTGTGAGGCGCCCTCCACCATTCTGCTCGGCAGTGCCTTTTTCCTCCTGTTCACCCAGGAGTCGGGACCTGCCATGATAAGTCAGCGGAGGGAGCACAGACGCATCCGCACGTGCTCCTTCCAGACGCGCTGGACCAACTCCTTCCTACTTGTGGTGTGCTGCCCACCTCCAGCCTCCGCCGGGGGGGCGAGCAAGCTCCAACCATCGAGAACCCCCCTCCCCAGAGAAGGAGAGCAATCCGTCGGATGCTCAATCCTTCTCCTCCCCTGCCGACCCCCGACGGCCCGTGCTCGTTCCCGAACATGGGTCACCAGCGTAGTGCGAGGTAAGGCGCCAGCGCCTCAGCGCCACCGGGCCAGCCGGTGGTACTTCCTTGACAGGTCTTGAATTGAACAAGGATGGAACTCCCGCTTAGCATAGCTGCCAAAAAAAAAACAACTCCCAAGGGAGTAAGTTCCTTGTCTATTTTTGCTAGCCTTCCATCCAAATGCATGTAATGTCTCACTTGAAAGTATCTGTGGAAGTCCATGTGTGGTAAGTTATACTTTTCTTGTAGGTCCCAAAAAGTCATCACTATGTGATTCCTGATGAGGGACTGATATTTTATCAGGTCCAACCTGTTCCATCTCACAAATGCACGGTCTGTCCTTGAAGGAGGGAACCCTGGGCCTCCTAAGATAGTAGATAATGGACCTACATAATTTGGGGAATCAGTGATTCTCCTAGCCTTACATAGTATATTCACTTTATGTTTTGTCCATGGGTTGGGTATTTCCTTAAGGAGTTTTGGTGTTATTGTGGCATGGGAAAGCGTGAATAGGGGTCTGTCTTTAAGTTGTTGGTCTTCAATTTCTCTCCACCCTGTATCTAGACGTTGTTTTAGCCAGGATATTATTGGTGCTATCTGCGCTGCTACATGATATAATTTTAAATCCGGCATTGCCAATCCACTCTGATCTCTCGGCAATGATAAAACTCTCTTTGTAACTCTGTGTCATCCATTGGCCCAAATAAAGGACATAATACTCTTTTGTACCTGTTTCCAGAAAGCCCCAGGAATCTTTATAGGCAATGCTTGAAATAAGAACAAACATCTGGGTAGTATGTTCATTTTGAAAGTGGCCACCCTGCCACATATAGATAGTGGCATTGTTGACCACCTTTTAAAGTCCTTTCTAATTTCCGTGAATAATTTTTCATAGTTTAATTTAAATAAGGTATTTAAATTAACAGATATCTGCACCCCCAAATATCGCACTGAGTTTTGCGGAGCCCATTTAAATGGAAATTCATGCATGAATTCTCTGGATCCCTGTCCATTAATTTTTATTCGTAATTTCCTTTTTTATTGGTAGGTTTGATATTTTATCACCGACCCCTAGGGAAGCGAGCACTGTCACTACAATAGCGATGACTAGGGCGTAGGAGAGCCAGGTTGTCAGAGGGCCAACTGGAGGGAGGAGGATAGTGTCCTGGGGACATTCTCCTCCCCTTTTCCGGGGAGGTAGGATTCCTGCCCCTACTCAGTACTGTCACCATGGCGGCCATGGGTGGTGGTACAGTGGAGGTAAACAGGCTAGGGCAGTCTGTTGGGTAGAGGTTGAGTGCAGCAAGCTGTTGTGTGCACACGCTGGAGCGTCCAACTAAGTTGGCAGCCAAGGGGAGAAACTAGGAAAATGGATGGCTCTTGCTGCTGAGGTGACTGAACCCACAGGTACACCTGGGCTCACCTGGCCATCGGGGCTGGCCCTGAGGAAACCTGAGAGGATTAGGTGGTACATCCTTCTGCTGCTCCTCAAGCATGTGGGGGGGGGGGCGCAGAAACCACAGCTTCATGGAGGGAGCAGCACTTGGCATGAGACAAGAGGCATAGCCAGTCTGTACCATGGACTGGGAGCCAGAGTGAATGAAGGAAAATAAACTATAAGTATGGGGAGAAAAAATGTATATGTTACCAGAAAATTTGCCAAGTCTGTTATAGACAGTGTGTGGCCCTCTCCTGTGAGTCCTCTGCCATGTGCCATTAAATTGAGACCCCATATCCATTCAAGAGTTCATGTGTCACCACTGCTTTCAGAATGTAGAGATCGCAATTGGAGGTGAAAATCTCTGATATTAAAGAGCTGCTGAGTTCTTGAGGAAAACTTTGGAAAATGTAATATTTAGACATGATTCAACTTGCATTTCACTTATCTTCTGTGGCTTTCTCCTTTCCATTATCTATAACTGATGGCACTTCTACGGAAATAGGATCTTTAACCTTTAGAGTTCATTTGCATGTGCAGCTTGTTCCTCTCTTGAAGTCATAATCCTTTGTTGTAATGTCAGTTTGTCGCCATGGAAATAATTGTGGTGTCACAAGCTGACTATTGTGACATCAGGTGGCGTTAAGCAATAGGAGCTGATGACCTCCTATGGAGCAGAGATCCTGTTTTCATGCACATGACCTCAGTAATAAATAACAGGGTGAAGAAATACAGAACCAGTGGGAAATGTAAGCTGATCCTTGTAGAGTTTTATGACTGGGTGTCGGGAGCCTTGGATAGACATAGGCCAGTGGATGTCCTATACCTAGATTTCAGCAAGGCATTTGATTCGGTGCCCCATAATGGATTGATAGCAAAAATGGGGCAGATGGGGGTGGGAGGACAGGAACTCAGTTGGGTAGATAATTGGCTTTCGGGGGCGTCTACAGATGGTTATGGTGGGTGGGATACTCTCCTCCCCCAGAAAGGTAATCAGTGGGGTCCCTCAAGGTTCAGTAATGGGGCCACTCTTGTTCAATGTCTATATCTCGGATATAGGGAGGGGGGGGTTAAAAATAGGTCGAGTCTCTCTTCGGATGATTCAAAGCTGGGAGCACTGGTGGATTGTGAAGAAGCGAGGGAGTCAGTCCAGGTGGATCTGGATACCCTGGAGGAGTGGTCAAGAAGATGGGGACTGAAATTTAATACCGGGAAATGTAAGGTACTTCATTTGGGGTTAAAAAACCCAGGCCATGTATACACCCGGGGTTCACACTGCAAGCCACATTGGGAGAAAGGGATTTAGGGGGTGGTGGTTGATGTCAAAATGAATAACTCTGAGAACTGTAGAAGAACAGTAGCCAAAGCAAACAGGATTCTGGGCTGTATAGCCAGGGGTATTACGTCCAGAAGTAGGGAGGTGATCCTCCCTCTGTATAATGCCTTGGTCAGGCCACAGCTTGAGTATTGTGTACAGTTCTGGAGACTTCATTTGAAGAAGGACACAGTGCTGCTGGAGAGGGTTCAGAGGAGAGTAACCAGGATGATTCAGGACATGGAAGGGAGGCCTTATGAGGAAAGGCTGAAGGAGCTTGGGCTTTATTCACTGGAAGAGAGGAGGGATAGAGGAGACACGATTGAGGTTTTCAAGTGTGTAAAAGGAATAACTAGGAGTGGAGTAAAGGAGCTGTTTAGATTAAAGAAGGGGGGAGCTGCCAGGGGTCACTGAGTGCAAGATGGAGGAAAGTCAGGAGGGAGCGAGAGGCATTTTTTCACTGAGAGGGAGGTGGAGCCGTGGAATGCGCTGCCTGGGTGGCTGGTGGAAGAGGGCACTGTGGAGGGCTTCAAGAAGGGGTGGGACAGGTACAAGGGAAATCTGAATAAAAAGAAGACTCTCTTGGGGGCTCGGGGGGTGGTAAGGTGAGCAGCCACTAGGTTGCTGGCTGTCGTGCAGACAAGACGGACCATTTGGCCTATTCTGCTGGCTTTTTAGTATGTTAGTAATTGTGTCCAAATATTGTGTTTATCAAAGTTCTCCTGGGGTTGTCAGTGGTACAATAAAGATATGGACTGCATAGGAACCTAGGTAGTGACCATTGTCTTTTTTTAATTACTGTACTTTTACGTTGTCTGCACCTGACCTGCCCCCATTGGCCCTGCCTTGCACCCAGTGCTTTCACCCACCTTTTCTGGCACTTAACTTTTCCCATGTTCCTCCCTGGCTTATCCTCCAGGGCTGGGCCACTGGGGAACCCCCGGCTGGTGAGTTAGAGTGCCGACAGAGGGTACTGCCGGCAGTACGTGGCCTGTGCCGCAGGGTGCGTGTAATCCTTCTGTCAAGGGATTTTTTTCCTATTTTCTTCCCCTGATTCCCTGATGTCAGTGGAGTGCACAACACATGCACCCATGCACGTGCGCTGCATGCCGATATCCGCCTTGGCTCCCTGGCTGTGCCGTCACCTGTGGTCACCTAGGTGGCAGTACTACAGTGGAGATGCAACCTTCCCTTCCCAGGAGGAGAGCATCTTCATGGGATGCTTAGCCGACCTCCTGCAGCTGGCCCTTCGACATCCAAGGCTTGTTCCTGAATCCAGGTCGTCAGTGTCACAGTCGGTAATGCTACAGCTGCGCTGGCAGGCCAGCTGTGACCATTTATGCTTACATTTAGACAAAATTATGTTCGTTATTTCAAGTTTGAAATCACACTGCAGGCCTTGTCAAAGCACCATCTCCCCTACTGAAACCTCTTGTTTCACAGTCTAAAAAGGTAAGTCTTTAAGAGCATTCTGCTTCCAAGAGTAATATATATTTTTTATTCTTTCTGACTTTTTTCCCCATATCATCTGTTCCCGTGTAGCTGTCAGTAGAAAAATGGATCTGGTATGTATGGCAGGATGAGAGAGATTTATGGATACCAAGAGGTCCTTCTCTTTGAGTTCTTGAATAATATATGTCAGATTTTATTGATTTGTAAGAGTTGGTGGGGAAGGCGCACTAAGCTTTGCATTTCATTTATAGGTGTGTCCTGTGGGAAGTAGACAATACAAATACACAATATTATACAGCAAATATAATAAACACAATAAAACCATAAGGTGTACAACTTGTAGCAAGTTAAGTTGATACAGTTAAAAAGAACAGGTCCCATAAAGGGGGCCTTTGCAGCTATAAAAACACACCAAAGAGGACCACGGACCACTGCAGCAAATAGAGGAAGCATATTCCAAGCACTGGATAGCTGCTAGTGGGTGGACACCAGGCTAAGGGGCCATGGAGGAGCACAGGTCATGGGAGCAACTCCAGTAACTTTGAGGAGGAGGTTTAAAGGATGGGAAGGAGGGAGGTCTGTACAGAGGGGAGTTTCCAAGGCAAAGAGTCACCTCCTTTCACAGGTGACCTGCGATGTGGAGATAGGCCAAGGGTTGGGGGGAGTCAGCAGACAGGAAAGGTGTGTTAGACTAGTACTTGTAGATCAAAAGGGCAGAGTGCAAGTGATGGCAGTTCTTGGTGGGGGCGGCCACCCGAGGGCAGCATAGAGGTTGCAGTGCTGGTTAGGGGGGGCAGTTGAAGACAGTTTAGCCTAAAGCATGGTACAAGGGGACTAGTTTTGTTAACAGTGTCTAGGAGGCAGCCCCATAGACCATAGACAGTGTCACCATAGTTGAAGATGGTGAGGATCATTTTCTGAATGATCTCCCATCTGGCTGCATTAGGAAGGCAAGCTTTGCTCCTGTGAAGGGCACCAAACTTGGAGAAAACCTTAGAAGAGATGGTGCCAGTGTGGGTAGAAGAGTCCAAATACTGGTCTAGCCACATACCTAGGTATGTGAAGGATCTTCAAGGATAACTCTCTCCATACAGCCACACCTTTAGAACTGTAGGCCATCAGCGTCAGGATCATGTGGAATCGTTTCTTGGCTGTCACAGGGTGGCCCCATACCTCCTCAGTTTTTATTTCTTCCACTATCGACTTCATGTTGGACTGAAGAATCCCCTTCATTGTACTCCACTGTTAAAGTTTCTTCTGTTTATCAGTACATTTATTGTTTCAGTAATATCAGCATGTACTACTGTGGTTGATGCTGCTGTGACCTGGATTAAGAATCTCATCAGACAGTCATGTACCAGGAAATTTCAAGCCTATTTTATAAAGATTCATATTCTAAAGGCCAGTTTATTTTAAAGTTAAAAGAATGTACAGTATCAGTTTTTGCTTGAATATTCCAAGGAAACCCAGCTGTCATGTACATCATTTTTGTGGGGCGCTGCCTTTACCCAGTTTTGCAACTGAGAGAACTGAACTTGGCAACATGAGCAAGTGACTGCTGGTACTTGAACCAGGGTATCCTGGTTCCCAAGCCTGTGCTCTAGCCAGTATATATACCATACTTTTTAAAATGTTTTTATTTTCCATTTGAGTTCATAAGCAAAATATAGTTTATAGAAAAAGAAATCCATTGCAGAGCCCTGCTATGAAACCCAAAAAAATACTTTAAAGAAAGAGGGTATTATTATGTTCTTATTTTCATATGAATTTGTATTAAAATCTGTGATTATACAAGGTACTGTCACAAACATACAATTAGTATTAATAGCCTGTTTCAAATTAAAGAGGCTTCTAGGCTTAGACTCCTACATCCTTTGTACCAGTCCCCCAAAACAGAACTATAATAGCAGTTCGATGTAATGAACATGTCTGTTATTATCTTAGGAAAAAATAATGCAGGTTTGCAGAGTTTCCAGCTCAGGTAGATCATCCGGATCTTTGCTCTTTCATCATCCAAATCCTCCTCATTTTGTAACTCATTCTGTAGCCTTAATTATTTTTTTTATTTTATCATTTTGTAAGTAAAACCGACATCACTTACAGTCGCTACATGGATAGATAACTTATAAACATTTCATAGTACATTGTGCAAAGTGCTGCTTACAAAGGATTTATAAGGCACTATCCCCTTTGTTACACGTAGGGGGTATTAATAAGCAGAGCATAATTAATTTGCTGTTAGAAATGTAGACACACATCACAAGAACTCAACAGGGTTAGTACCAAAGGAGAATTTGCTAATAAACCTTTTTACCATTTGGGGCTAAGCCCCCCTAATATCCCTCATGGGACCAGAAATGCGTCAGATGGGCATTTTATTATTTTATTTTAATAAATATCCTCCTGTATCTAATGTTGGTGTCAGTATCATATGTGGTGGTGAGTGTCTTGAATTTTCATTGTTTATTCATCTTTTTTTTAAAGAGCATCACAGCCTTGTGCACACTCCTTTACGGCATAATAGTAAATAATATGTAACTTGCATTAATGGATGTGACTAATAAGGCACTGTTCCTATCACACAGGCTGTGATGGCTCGCAGGGGTGAACCCTGCCAACAGTAGTTGAGTCTATAGGAGCATGTGCCTTGGTAGACCCTGGAGATGATAAGAATGTATTGTGATGTCATGAATTACTTGAAGTATGGTTGCAAAAAAGAATGAGAAGTGGCAGCACAAAATGACCTAGAAACTAAAATGACCTGCATGAGTAACTCAAGTGTGTGTGTGTGATGCGATGGACTGCATTGATAAAGTACATTAAAAGGGGTTTGGTATGAATTGCTGCTTTAATTTGCTTGGCATGGGGGCGGGGCAAATGTGAAAGTCCATCGGACAGGGCTCCAGATAAGGTGTGTACCGGCCTATTTTACTCACCTCATTTTAGGAAATACTGTTAAGAATTTTTTTTAATGAGTACCAGTACTCACCAACATTTGTAAATACTCCACACGCCAAAGAATAGTGCTTCGTAACATAACTGGTGATTCAAAAGGAACAGTTTTTTGCCAGATGTACAGCACTTGTATGCATCCCACTTTTGTTTTACTTACTATGTTTTAAAACTGGTGAGTAAATTCCTACCTGCCAACATTATTTGGAGCATTGTTGGCACCTGAAATTCGTATCTAGAAAAAAAACGACATTTTTTAATAAATGTACTCTTCAGTCCACTCTAGCAAGACATTTATACACATCTGAATTTCATTTTACTCGCCTCACTTTCAAAATGAGGAGTACAGGTACTCATCCCAAAAAATCTTATCTAGAGCCCTGCATAGCGGATGTGGGTGGCATCACTCTAGAGCATGGGTGGACGTGTTTTAGCTGACTGTACAGTAAAATTGCCATGGATCACTGACTACAGTATGTTGCCTAAATAAAAACACACTGCACTGGGATTGCGAGCCGTGGGTCTAAATGATGTCGCCATAAAGAGTAATCTGTATTTTTTTTCCGCTGTATATACTTAAGGGTTTTCCATTGTCTGTATCAAAAAAAGAAACAGAGTGGTGACTCTGGTGGTGGTGAAACATTTTTGATGTGTCTGTGAGTTTCTTAGATGTACGTGAGCTGTATGTACGTAAATGAACACTAGGAAAAAAATACAAAATGAGGGGTGCTGGCATGCTGTTGTAAAACAATGAATGGAGTACATTGTTTTCACCTCCCCCCCCGAATGCACTTGGTACACTTCATTATTAAACTGTGATCTAGCATTTGTAAACCTGCTTTTGCATAATATTTTGCAGCCAGACTTGCTTTCAACACATTCTGAATTCTGTGTATGTGAGTGTGTGGGAACAAGTAGAGCAGAAATACCTCAGGGAGTGAGGAGGAGAGCTAGCAAAACACAAAGTCAATTGATACGACTTCTCGGTTTTCATGCTTCTAGTAGGCTGTCATATTTCTGTCTGGTGGTGGTCAAAGTGCTGATGCAGTTGTTTTTTATTTGCAAATGCCCTCTTATTGAGATTGTGGTATGTCTTTTTGAGAAAAAAATCTGTTGAGTAAGGTGCTTTTGGGACATTTCTGCTTGTTTTGATTTGCCATTTTCCCCATGGCCGGTAGGAACATTTAAGAGTATGTCCATTTTTTTATTGGTATACGTCTGTGTGATATTTCTTTGTTTGTTCTGGCTGCATAAATACATTTGAAAAGGTAACTTACTCTACAAGGTTCTAAAGGTGTCAGAGGGCTTGTAAATAATAAGTGCAGGTCCAAAAGTTGTCTCTTGTCCAGTAAAACGCTAGCCTTTGCTTTGCTAATGATTACAGTCTGTTCACCTTTGGCACGTCTCCCAGAGGGTGATAAACCCATGGAACAGCATACCAGTGAAAACAGTAGATATGAAGACAGTACAGTCAGTCCTTCAAAGTAAGCCTGCACAAATTTTTGCTGGGTTTGAATCCTATCAGCTCCCACTTGCATACTGTGTGACCCTGAGCAAGTCACTTAATCTCCTTGTGCTCCCAGGTCGCACCTGGAAACAAGCTCTGATTTAGTGTGCCTTTCCTGATTATTAGACAATTCCCCTTTCCTTACCAAGGGAATCACTGGGTACCCTGGGTAGTAGAGTGGGTAGGGATGTCCCTATAAATGAGCATATTTGCAAAGCAAATTTATTCACCCCTGCTTATGGAGCCGGGGTGAGGTGGAAACACTGGACCCAGAGCCCCTTTGGACCTTTAATTAAATATGTTGCTGTGTCACTGCTGTTATGTGGATTTGAGGACTGTGCTGACCTTTGGTCTCTTGTTGCCAGAATCTTCACAGCAGCACCCAGTGAGAGGGGACACACTTTGTAGCAGTCAGTCAGAAAAAGGGAGGGGAGAAATGCTGCCAGGAATTGAAGTGTCTCTGGTTACTACCAATACAATCTCACACTATCTGATAGTATTACCTGTGGATCTAGGATCAGTGTTGTGTGAAAATACTCTTCTTAAAGAACTGTTCTTTCTTGCACTTACTGTAACCCCCCATGCAAAGCAAAGTGCATTTTGTTTTAGTTTTAATCTGTAGATTCAGGTATAGTTAAAGTAGAATACAGGTTATTAAGTAGCTGTCATGTTTAAGTGTACCATTGTAGAGTGCTTTTGTCTGTAGCACAGCTGTCTCTCCCCGAATTCCAGTGCTTCAGTATTCAGTAGGAATTGGCATGATGTTATTTGAGCTACAGCACATTTCTTTTCCTATTAGAAAGTAGCGAATTGAATCTCCTGGTAGAGTTATTTCACTAAATAACAGAATGCGCTACATCAGAAAAATCAGGAATAAGGAGCAGTGAAAAAGCCAATTGACCCAGCTCCTTCGTAAGTCCGCATAATTCATTTTTTTATTTATATTTTCTTTTTATTCAAGGATGTGACATATACATGAAATACAGTCGTTATCTTTAAATCAGCATTCAGTGGTTGTTCAAATTAATACAGTATATCCAGGATAATAAAATAATTGTGAATTAACCTGTGTCTTTGTGTTTCATTCTATGAGGATTGAAGTTATTAACTTGATAGGAGATTCACCCCACTGTATAATCAATAAAAGAAATTTTTTTGGTTCCTTCTAAGAATTCAGAAAGTTTAAAGATCAACCAGATGTGATGGCAACACTCTAGAAACCTCTGTAGAATCTCAATCTCTTTTGATGAAATATGAACAATTATAGTGTGGAGAGGCTCAAGGGACAAAGCGCAGGTCTTGTCTGGACAAATGCAACACCTAAGGTCTCCAAAAAGTTTCAAATGCCTGGTATTTATTATGGAGTCTGGCTGTAAGAGATTCCATATAATAAATATCCAAAACCACCCCTCTAATCCCTTAAAGACGGAATAATAATAGTTCAAACAACATGAAGTCTTGCTGTATTCTGACAAGTGCAGTTAGCCCCAGCCTTTAAACTGCCCTGGAGAACAATGGGTTAACTTTTCTATGCATGGCATAGAATGTTCATCTCGAGCTTGGTTGATGTCTCTGCCTGTTGTTATTCGAACTGCAACCGTCAGATTCTTTACTCCGCCTCACTGAACAGTCGCTCCGGAGATTTCTCCTGCTGCTCGGTTCAAAGTCTGTTGAAGTGTCGGTTTTTGGTCGGTTTTCTACCAAAATTGTTGTTTCTGCTTAGTCGGTTAAAGTCTCTGTCTGTGGTACCGTGAGTACTAGATAGGTTTTGTTCTGTTTTCTGTGTGGAACTTGTAAAAAGTATGGATCGGTTCGGCTGAACCGATCATTCAGGTAAATTTTTGTATTTTACTTTAGTGTGTGGTTACCGGTCCGTATCGGTTCTAAAAAAAAAACGGGTTTTAGTACATTTTTTCCAAGACCAGTGACACGGTCAGGAACCGATAGGGGAGTCTTTCCTGGCGGTTGCCAAAAAAGGGTAAGTGTGGTTAGGTTGGCCATGTCTGAGAAACCCAAGAAAAAAACTGGGCCCACTGGGTTTCAACACTGCAGTGTGTGTGGGGAGGTGTTTGCTAAGGCCAATCCCCACACCACCTGTGTTTATTGTCTGGGGTTTGACCACCTCGATTCAGACTGCCAAATTTTTAAAAATTTTCCCAAATCTACCCTTGAAAAGAGATTAGGTAGACTGAGGGAAAGAGGGGCCGAGAAGTCCGCTGACTCGGATGGCCAGCCCGGTTTCGGTTCTGACCGAACCAGAAGGAGTGCCCTCTGACCAGGGTGATACTTCTTCGGGCAAAAGGAGAGCCGATTCCGAGGAATTGATTCTGACAAAAATAAAACTCAAAGACAAATCGACCGGTTCAGATCCTGAATCTTATACTCTGACCGCCGAAGAAATAGCCTGAGCGATTCATATTGTGGAATCGCCTCGCACAGTTCCGACTGATCCAGCACCTTTTGGCAGGGGTTCGGTTCGGTTGGTTCCCCCGGTTCAAGATTATAACCTGGAAGAATTTTATGAACCGGAGTTTGAGGAGGAAGGAGAGTTGGAAGATGATTATGGTGATGGTGAAAGTCTGGATGTGCCTATTGACATCTCCCCAGACAGACCTTCAGGTGTTTCTTTTCCTAGGCTTTCTGAGTTCCCTTCGCACTTCATGTTTTATGGAAAGGTGGCTGATACCCTCCAGCTTCCTGTGGAGGAAGCAGTGGAGGATCAGGAGGAGCCTGACTATGTAGAGATGATGTACATCCCAGAGTCCAGGAGACTGTCTATTCCCCTCCACAAGTCTTTTGGGAAACAGACACAAAACATTCTTAAGTCTCCCAATTCCATACCTCCTGTGGATAGAAGATTGGACAAGAGGTATACTCTTTCAGGCTCAGATACGGAGTTCCTTTATCAGCAGTGCAGCCATGTTGGGGTTGTACAGGCTGCTACCTGTGATAAGGCAAGCATTCCTTGGCATCACACCCCAGACAAGGACTCCAGGAAGATTGATGCCATGGCAAAGAAGCAGTACATGGCATCTTCCTTGGGACTCAGGCAGGCGAAATATATGGCCTGTGCAGCCAGGTACCAGAAGTCCAGGTGGGACACTGTACTGGCACTGGCTAAACAGGCTTCCCCCCAGCTTGCCAAGGAGCTGGAGGAGGTGGCAACAGATGGGATTGAGGCATCTAAAGTTCAGTTTCATGCTGCTGTGGAATTCAATGATGTATCATCAAGAGTCATGGCTACATCTGTGGCTCTTCGGAGAATGGCTTGGCTCAGATGTACTATCCTCTCACAGGATACCCAGGCTAAGGCCATGGATTTTCCTGTAGTGGGTAATTCTCTGGGGAGCAGACAGAGAATTACATGAAGAAAATGGACGAATACAGGACCACTTACAGGAGTGCTCAGGCCAAGTAAAGGCAGGCAACTCCTCAAAGGCAGCAGTCCAGGGGCAGGAGCAGGCCTTTCCAAAGGCCTTTTTACCAAGCACAGGCCTCTTCTTCCTTTTCACAGAGGGGGTTCTTCAGAGGGAGAGGCAGAAGGGGGATGAGTAGGCCTGCATCCACCCTTCAGCCTAAAGCCCCTGCCAAGCAGACACCCTGATGGGTCTGCCCGGGTCGAGTCTCCTATCCCAGTAGGGGGCAGGCTGGCTTACTTTGTCCAGGACTGGATGTCTGTTACATCAGACAAGTGGGTCCTGGAAGTAGTAAGCCAGGGACTGGTTCTCAGCTTCAAAAAATTTCCCAAGATGAGGGCCAGATCTTTTCCACCTGCAAATCTCTCAGAGACCCTTGCCCTAGAGGCAGAGGTTTCTTCTCTCCTAGCTCTAAGAGCTATAGAGAGGGTACCTACCCTACACTGGGGCAAAGGACTGTACTCCAGGTACTTCCTAACCCCCAAAAAGACAGGAGAGTGGCGACCCATCTTGGACTTCAGATACCTGAACAAACATCTTTTAAAGCCAAAATTCAAGATGTCAGTGTCAGTGGCTCAGTAGGTAGCACACTCGGCTCTGAGGCCGGGAGATCAGAGGGCTGTGGGTTCAGTTCCCACATCTGGCACTTGGGTTAATATCCCAGTACTGACACTGTAGTGCAGCATGAGAGGGGTGCTGCACTTCTGAGGTGCCGTCTTTCGGATGAGACGTTAAACCGAGGTTCCATCTGCCTGGATTGGTGGTAGTTCAGGTGGATGTTAAAGATCCCATGGCACTTATTGAAAAGAGTAGGGGAATTTCCCCGGTGCCCTGGCCAAATTTCCCTCATTCACTAAAAATACCACCAACAGCTTAATCTGGTTCAAGGTCGGTTGGAATTCATCTGTATCCCCCTCCCCCGGGTCATGCCTGAAATAGGCAGGATTTGTCTAGTGCACTTACCCGGTCAACAAAAGCTAAATAAATAATAAGATGATAACTCTGGGAATTATCCTTCCCTTTCTAAGGCCAGGGGACTGGCTAGCCTCCCTGGACCTAATGGATGCCTATTTTCACATTCCCATCAGGTGCTTCCACAGAAAGTATCTCAGGTTCAAGTTGCCCTCAGGCCACTATCAGTTCAGAGCAATGCCCTTTGGCCTAACCTCAGCCCCAAGGGTCTTCACAAAGTGCCTGACAGTAGTTGTTGCCTTCCTAAGAAGACAAAAGATTTCCATTTTTCCATATTTGGACGACTGGCTCATAGTGGGCCAGTCCCAGACCAAGTCAAGTCACACCTGCAAGTGACCCAGCAAGTGCTCACTTCTTTAGGATTTCTTCTCAACCTACCAAAGTCAGTTCTAGAACCAGTGCAGCTCCTCACCTTCATAGGGGCAGAGCTGGGTACGGTAAAAGCAAGAGCCTTCCTTCCCTGGAAAGGGCAAGAGCTCATGGAGCTGGCCTTTCATGCATCCTTCAGTGTCTCGACCAGCAAGGCATTTCTTAAACTATTGGGCCACATGGCAGCTTCTACAGCAGTGGTCAAGCGCAAGATTCCAAATGAGGGACATTCAGTTCCACTTAAGAGCTTTTTGGTCCCAAAGAAAGGATTCCCTTACCAAACTAATCCCAGTGACTCGAACTCTGATCCAAGCCGTGCAGTGGTGGCAGGATTAGGACAGTTTGAGGCAAGGGTTCCATTTGCCACTCGGTCTCATTCAGTGGTCCTTACCACAGATGCTTCCCTGCTGGGCTGGGGAGTCCATTTGGGGGAACTTACCACCCAGAGACTGTGGTCGCCTCAGGAATCTCTTCTACACATCAGTCTCTTGGAACTCAGGTCAGTGTTTCTGGCACTGCAAGCTTTTTCCAAATCAGTACAGAACAAGGTAGTTCAGGTCAGGACAGACAGCACCACCACCATGTGGTACATCAACAAGCAAGGAGGCACTCCGTTCTACAGCCTTGTGCACAGAAGCAATGAAGTTGTGGTCCCTGGCTTATTCCCTGCAAACCTCTATGATAGTAGTTCACCTTCTAGGGAAGGACAGTGTTCTAGCAGATGCACTGAGCAGAATATCTCAGGGCCATCACGAATGGGCCTTGGATCCTCTGGTGTTGAAGGTGATTTTCTCAAGATGGGGCACTCCAGAGATAGATCTTTTTGCAGCCCCAGACAATCCCCAACTTCCTCTCTTTTGTTGCAGACTCCCAGTCTTGGGCTCAGTCCCCCTGGATGCTCTGATTCTGAACTGGGAAGGGAAATTTCTGTATACTTCCCCCCCTTCCCTCTCCTGTTCAAAGTGTTAGTCAAGATAAGGTCACAACCTTGCAAAGTGATTCTGATTGCTCCAGACTAGGCCAGGCAGCCATGGTATCCCTTATTGCTGTCCATAGCAGTCCATCTTCCCCTGTCTCTTCCCAGGAATTACAGCCTGTTAACATCCTCTCAGGGGAAGATTTGGTACCCCAATCTTCAGTCTCTCAATCTCAAGGCTTGGCTCTTGAAGAGTTAGAGTTTGCAGATCTGCATCTTTCCCAAGGGGTTCTGGATATCCTTAAGGCTTCTCAAAAGCCCTCCAGCAGAAAGACTTACAACTCCAAATGGAAAAGATTCAGCATTTGGTGTTCTAAGAAGAATGTTTCTCCAGACACTGCTGAATTGCCTACGGTTCTGGATTATATGGTCCATCTCAATGGCCTAGGCCTCAGACCAGCTACTCTCAAGGTACACTTGTCAGTTGTTTCTGCTTTCCTGTCAGTAGGCAAGTCTTCCTCACTGTCATCCCACCCTGTATTCTGTAAGTTTTTCAAGGGATTGCTTCACACCAATCCCCCCTTTTAGGGATCCTGCTCCTGCTTGAGATCTTAATGTTTGCATTGCTCAGCTTATGCAACCCCCTTTTGAACCCTTTGTCCTCAGCAGAGCTTAAGTACTTGATTTGAAAAACTGTGTTTTTAGTAGCCATTACTTCTGCTAGACATATCAGTGAATTGCAAGCCCTGTCAGTGGAACCTGATTTCATCTCTTTTCACAGAGATAAAGTGGTCCTTAGAACTAACAGAAAGTTCTTGCCTAAAGTGGTTTCAGATTTCCACCTGAATCAGTCTGTCTCTCTCCCTGTTTTCTTCACTGATCATTATTCCTCGGGAGAGAGGAGGCTACACAGTTTGGATGTTAAAAGAGCCCTTAGCTACTACATAGAGCGTACCAAGGGTCACAGGTTTGACTCCCTCCAGTTGTTCCTCACTTATGGAGAAGTTGGGAAGGGCAAACCTGCCACCAAGAGATCTATTGCCAGGTGGATTGTGTTTTGTATACAGTTCTGCTATGAAAAACTGGGTAAAACTCCACCCTCAGGCCTGAGGGCTCATTCCACAAGAGGTACCGCTGCTTCCCTGGCTGCTGCCAGGGATATCCCTCTTTTAGAAATTTGTCAAGCAGCCACCTGGAAAACAGTCCATACTTTTACCAAGTATTACTCTCTGGACATCCAGGCTAGGAGTGATGCTCGGTTTGGCACAGCAGTATTTCAGAGCCTATTCCCAAAGTAGGTTCTGTCCCTCCTCCATGGAGGTACTGCTTAGTAGTCTGCACTTGTCAGAATACAGCAATACTTCATGTTGTTTGAAGAAAAAAAGTACTCAGCTTAGTAATTATGTTTCTTCTAGTGGAGTCTTGCTGTATTCTGACCTCCCCCCCGCCTCCCCTCTCAGAACCTAGTTTTTTGGGATGTGGTTGGGCAGGCGCAATGTTGCACCCTAGGGGTGCCCCCTTTACACCCTCTGTTCTCATGGCGTGAGGTGTTATTTTCATTTCATTGGTTTTTGTGTTTGGGTTTCCTGACTTAAGTCTTCCTTTGAGAACCCAAAACATTATTTTTCTGCCAGTTGGCTAGTTAAAATTTTACAGTTTCCACACAGAACACCTAGTGAGTTTTGCTCGTAAAGATCTGACGGTTGCAGTTCGAATAACAACAGGCAGGGACATCAACCAAGCTTGAGATGAAGATTCTATGCCGTGCATAGAAAAGTTAACCCATTGTTCTCCAGGGCAGTTTAAAGGCTGGGGCTAACTGCACTTGTCAGAATCCAGCAAGACTCCACTAGTAGAAACATAATTACTAAGGTGAGTAATTTTTTTCTTCTCCTTCATCTGGTAATTGCTTTTTTTGCTGCTAAAATATATATATAGGTAACAGGGTACGCTGCCATGGGGGTCTGTGAGGGGGAAATATAGATAAGAGTCAATTCGGCCATAAATTCGACCAACTCGCCCAAACAGTCTGAATCCTCCTGTTGGAGCACACACCAAAAAGGAGTCAATTGAGGACATGTCCAGAATATATGACTCTGCTCAGCATGTGTACATACACAATTCCTCCAACATCTGCCGTAACTGGATGGTAGATATTTCGCTAGGATAGCCGGCGAGCGAAAAAAGCAACTACTGCATTTCCAGGCAAACTTCCACCATTTTGTGGAGTGTGTTACTTTACATGCTAAAGGAGATGCCCGTAACCAATCTTGGTCTGATATATCTTCGGCCAAATCCTTCCACCAGCTATGTCCATTTATGTGGTCTTCTGTATATGTCCATGCCATGGGGATTGGGTCAGGTAATTTTGTTTCCACCTCTCTCTGTCTTAGAATATAATTTTTAATCTGGGTATACCTGTAAATATCTGTGTCGGTTAGGCCGTAGGTTGCTTTTAGAGTTTCAAAAGGGACGATACCCGTATGACGTAGGAATTGTGTAAAAAACTGAAGACCCAATCTTCTCCAATTTACAAACTTATAATCAGTGGTAGATGGAAGAAATCTGTCATCTTCCGAAATATTTGTGTATAAAAGAAAAAAAGTGCTCTAAAACCCTTATGTGTTTTTAACTTGTACTATAATTTCAGAATCTGTGCCGTAAGAGGAGTGTATTCTCTTATAGGCGCTGTCCTAGATGCTGTGGAAAATGTTACCTTGGTGATGTCATACAGGTCATTATTGACAAATTCTAGCTCTTTCCAGGGGGCCTCATATGTCGAGGATACCCAAAAGGCTAATATTCTGGAAAAAGCATCCATGGCATAGAATTTCAAATTTGGAAGGTTGGCACCACCCTGAGGGAGCGGAAGTTGCAATAGAGACATCCTAATTCTAGGGTGTTGGCCGTTCCAGATAAAATTAGAGATGATTTTGTCCCATGATTGAAAGTAGAATTTGGAAGGAAAGGTGGGGACATTCTGAAATAAATACAGAAGTTTGGGTGGTATAATCATATGGATTGTTCTTTGAAAAAAGCTTAGTGGTAATTTAGACCAACGAGTCAGTTCTGATTGAATTTTAATTGACAATGGTTCATAATTTAATAATTCCAGGTTATTTAAATTTTTTGGTATATGGATTCCCAAATATTTAATCTTAGTCTGATACCATTTTAAGGGGTATTTTTTTAAGGGTTAGGGATGGAGAGAAGTATAATGAAAGGAGATCTGTTTTGGCTGTATTTAGTTGAAATCCTGAAACTGCTCCGAAAAGGTCCAAGGTTTCCCAGAGCGCCGGGAGGGAGGTTTCTGGGGCTGTGGTAGAAATTAAAGTATCATCGGCAAACAGGAGTACCTTATGTTCTCGTTGACCCACTGGAATGCCCTCAGTCTGGGCATTATTCTGTATTGCTTCAGCCAGAGGTTCAATATATAAAGCAAAAAGTAACGGGGACAAAGGGCAGCCCTGTCTTGTACCCCTTTGTATCATGATTGGTTGAGATAAGGAGCCATTAACTCGTACATAGGCTTTGGGGTGAGAGTAAATGTTTTTCATACAGAAAAGAAAAATGTTAGGAAAGGAAAATTTAGATAGGGTGGTCCATAAATATTCCCAATTAACCTTGTCAAATGCTTTGTCTGCGTCTAAACTTAGTACTGTAGAAGGAATCTTCCTTGTATGTATAAATTCCATTAACAACATAATTCGGCGTAAATTATCAAAAGTATTCCTTGATTTTATGAAGCCAGATTGATCTTTGTGTATAAGGTGCGTCAGTATAGGTTCCAAACGCCTAGCCCAAATGGCCATAAATATTTTATAGTATATGGTTATCCTTTGTTATGTATAAAAATCAGCCTGCTCAAAATCCTTGTTAAGCACATTCTAAACCGTTATGCACATTCTAAAGTGTTGTTATGCGCATTCCGAACAGTTGTCATGCACAGTTCAAAGGTCATACAATTTTACATTTCTCATTCATGCTACACCTAGCTACATACTAACCACCCAGTGCCCAAAGTCATACATTTTACCTTTCAAAAGTCTGGAAATTTGATTTTGATATGGGAGTAGAACAAAGAAATGGCAAGATTTTTTGTTTTCACTTCAGTGAGGGTCTGTCACTCTAGTGTAAAAAAAAAAATCATGTACTATAAAAAATAAAACATGGTCAACCACACACAACCTGGCATGTGTTTCCATCTCAGGGTTGAGATGACAGCATGGACCTCTCGAGGTTCGCTCTCGAGGTTCATATGCTGTCATCTCAACCCCTCGAATGAAACACAGCCTTGTTGTGTATGGTTGCCCATACATTATTCTCTATATAGTCCACATTTAAAATTGAAATGGGACGGTATGACTGTGGGAGAGTGGGGTCTTTATTGGGCTTTAGCAAGGGGGAGAGAACCGCATAGTTCCAAGAGGGTGGCGGAGTCTCACCTTCAGCCACTGCCCAGCATGCTGGAAGAAAGCTGGGAAGTAGCTGCGGTATGAGGGCCTTGTACCATTCCGGGCTGAAGCCATCAGGGCTAGGACATTTCTATGGTTTCAGTGTTTTGACCTTTAGTAGAATTTCCTCAGGTCTAATTGGGCATTCCAACTGTTTAATGTGTTGTTTGGACAATTTAGGTAATGAAAGTTTGTCTAGAAAAGCCGCCATTGCCTCCGAGTGGTTCTGGGACTGGTGGTGGGGGATTATATAAGGTTTCATAAAAGAGCTGAAAAGTATGACTGATTTGATTTTCTTTATAAGTGGTTTTATTGGAGGCATTGGTTCTTATTTTTAAAATGGTTGAAGCTCGTTTATTGGCTCTGAGTTTTCTTGCCAAAGCCCTTGCTTCCCTAGCTCCCCCCTCATAATTGTATTGTTTTAGATAATTCAGACTCTGGAAAGTTCTATAATCTAATATTTTAAGCCTCTTATTCTATGTTGGAGGGTCACATCACCCTCCCTATAAGAGAGTTAATATGACTCTAGGAGATCTGTCAATAATTTGAGTCTAGCATTCATTTTTTTTTTTGTTTACGAGAGGCATATTCCAGCAGCTCCCCTCAGAGAACCGCTTTTAATGCGTCCCATTGTATAGAACAAGAGGTTTCCGGAGATATATTTTCTTGAATTGCTTGAGGGATATGTTTCATAAAGTGGTCCCGGATTTCTTGATCCCGAAGAAGGGATGCATTAAACCGCCAGATTCTGAACCTCTTTTGTTTACCCAAATATATTTGTAAAATTAAGGGGTTGTGGTCCGAAAGTACTCTGGGCTCTAACATTATATCTTGAATTAGTGTGAGATGGTCCACTGTTCTAAAAAAATAGTCCAACCTGGAGTGGGTGCCGTGTCTTGCGGAAAAATGTGTATAGCCTGGAACTGATGGAAAAAGTCTCCGCCATGCGTCCTCGATACCTAAATGGGCAAAATTCCCCTTTAAATATTTGACCGCTTCAGAAAGCCTAGTTAAGTTATGATTAGAGGAATCAAGGTGTGGATGAAAAGGGATGTTAAAGTCCACCCCCCATAATTAGTATTCCCTTGAGCCTCTCCATCACCTTCTGTACAAATGATCGTACCACTGGGAGTGACGTCTGGGGAGGAAGATATGCATTAACCAGGGTCACTGTTTGAGAGTAAAGTGAGCCTATAAGAATCACGTATCTTCCCTGAGGATCTAAATAAGTTTCTTGTATCTCCAGTGGGGTTGAAGATGGGACTAGAATTACAGTACCCCTTTTGCGTCCCCTTGGATAGGAGGATGCGATCACTGCGTATCTACCTCCCCAGTGTAATTTAGAATGTTCCAACACTGAGAGATGAGACTCCTGTAAAAAATATAAGTCTGCGCTCTGTTTCCCTAAGTGTTGCATGATCTTGTAACGTTTGATAGGTGAGTGTAAGCCATTCACATTCTGGGAGAAAATTTTTACTGGGGAGTTAACCATAATCCCCTATAGAAGGAGGTACAGTTATAAGGGATGAAGGCATTAGATCCCGTACAGGGGAAGTCTTAAAAATAATTTTTTGTATTTTATACCATTCTAACTCGAGCGGTCTTATTAGACCTGACACAGCAATGCTGGAGAGAGTGGCATCATTAAAAGTATTCGCCCTGACGGGGGCAACTCATCCATCTGGATGCGGGGAACTAACTGCATTAAGAAAGAATCTTTCATCATCCATTTTTAAAATTAACAGTAAAAATTGAATAAAATAATATAACCGAACTAACTTAATAACAACAACATTTAGAATCAAAGAGTTCCCCAAGGGAAGAACTATATACAGGTGGTGTTCCACAATAGGGGGAGATTTGTCCTTCTCCAACTCGAGTCCTGAGGAGAAGAAAACTTCCTCCCAGGTAAGTGGGAAACGATCCACAGAATGTGGGTCTCTGCCCACTTGAGAAGGAACTCCCTCTCTAGGAATTAGGTCCTATAGGAACCCATTCCTGTATTGGTGGAATATAACTCCTAACATGGCATCAAACCATAAGGTAACCCTCCAAGTTAACAGAGGAGAGCTCCCTGTACATCGAGCCAATGAATCAAGCCTCGTTCTTTAAAAAAAAAAAAAAAAACAGAGACCAACAATTCTAGATTGAAGGGAATAAACTATATAAAAAGGGGAGAGAGGAAAAAATATTTTTAAATTTTTTGCCATCATCTCAACAACTCGATGGAAATGTAGCCTTGTTGTATATAGTTGCCTATACATTATTCTATATTGGCTACCCAGTAAAATGTAGTACTTACTGAGATACAAAAAGCTATTCTTCTTACGCCAAGTATAAAACTGCAACTCCAGGAACAAAAATGCTATTGGGGTGTGAAAACTGTAACGTATAGGTCTTACACTTGTTATTTTATGGAGATTTCTACAGTATTCTTGGTTATCATTGTCCGATGAGAAAATGCATATGTTAGAGAAGGTTCTTAAAAGCATGACATTATCCTGAGCATTTGACAGGGCTATTCAAACATTTCACGAGCTCTCTGGCCCAAAGCTGTGTGTCAGAATTATAGATTGTTTGTGTCATGCAGTGTTAACATAGCCAGTCACTATGAATCAGTATGCAGTCAGAATTTAATGTGACGTAATTTCTAAATACTGGTATGCTGATGAAAACTCTTGAAGGAGAACTGCATTAAAATCTGTAAGCCTATGCTTTCTGTACGAGCTGACTTTCAAATACTGGTTTACCTTGTTACTGTTCCATCTTTACTGGTCTTGTAGTAAATTCAGTGGGGGTTTCTGCTTTATGCAGTACTGGCAAGCACCATTTTAGAACTGTATGATATAGTTTAATGTCCTTGCTCTGTTCTTCAGTGGTTGACACAATGCATCAGTGTTCTGTAGACCTCTGGCTGAAAGGGAAATAGACTACAATCCCATAGTTCTAAAATGTTACTTCCCACTGAAGTGTAACTCTGTAACACCCACTTCTTTGCCCTGCTTCTGTGCATCCCGGACGAGCCCAAGAATCATGTGATTTGAACAATCTCTGTTGAGAAGAAGCCAGAAGGGGAAGGATTCAGATTAATTTCATTGCTTTGCAGTAACTGCTCATTGCTATTTTTGTTTTAAACTTAGATTGTGGGCTTTTAGTGACACTGTTATTTTTTTGTTGTCTTTACTTAGAATTGTTTTTGGGTTGTTGAAAATGTAAAACCTAGTTTGATGTGCTTGTGGTGGTGGTGTATTCCTTTGCTGTCTTTAATTGCTGCAAATTTTCGCCCTGCCACCCACCCCTTCCCTGCCCCCCACTCTTAATTACATGCCCTGTTAAATCTGATTTACAGGAGCTAAGCACAGGGAATGGCAGGGGTTGTGGAGTAGGAGGGGCATAAGGGGGAAGAAGCCCGCCTTCGGCATGACAAGTGTTTTGACTCATTATTTATTTATTCCTTCTTTAAAGAAAAGTATCTGAGGATCAGTGGCAGGATTTTTAAGACAGTAAATTAATAAAAAAGGGAACTAGGAGAGCTTCAGTAACAGACAAGTACTGGAATAGCACTGTAAGTGCAGTATGATGTGGGGAGTGGTGCAATGCAGTGGCTGCAGGGCAGCCATATTCAGGCAGACCTTCTGGACGCTGAGGTGCTACCCTATCTGCATGCATCTCTCTGGACTGTGGGTTGAGGTAGCCAGACTCAGAGTGGAAGTAAACTGGGTCAGGAGTACCATCACCCCTATCCAGAGACCACCCAGTCCAACACTGCTACCTCAAAGGATGCCGAGAACGAGGAGCACTTGGATGACAGTGGGCTTGGGGAGGGTTAGGGCGGTCAGGCAGAGGCACATCTCAGATCCTGTTCCACTCCAGAACTCATATGCCACACTGGCAAATGGGGACAACCAAATAGAGGTACCCAGAGAAGTGCAAGGGAAGGATGTGGTGGTCGGCCAAGGAGATGATCTCAGTATGGAGAGCAGTGGACCCTAGAGGAGGAGGAGGAAGTGATTCCTGATGAGGGATCCAGCTAGGGACACGGGAGGGAAGGACAGGGAGGTGCGGTGCCTACCAGGTGCCATGGCATGGAGTGATGGGAGGAAGATCCTGGGGATTGCCGGGAAGGCAAGACAGGAGGGTGAGCTAATGTCATTATCCACCTAGGTACTAATGACCTGGCAAATGGGGAGCCAAAGGAAGTTTGGGAAGAGATTAGGAAATTGGGGAGGGGTCTCAAGCAAGTAGCTACTTCTGTCACCTTCTCATAAGTACTACCTGCGAGAGGCATGGGAGAGCACAGGGGCGCATGCACCAGGAACTTTAACTCATGGTTGAAGAACTGGTGCTGTGAGGAAGGGTTTGGATTCATTGGTGACTGGGGACTCACCTGGAGGGATGGAGGCTTGTTCAAGCCTGACGGCCTGTATCCATCCTGGAGGGGAATCCAAGCACTCAGTGATGAGTTTAAATGCTATGTAGACAAGCATTTAAATTAGCCAAGGGAGGTGGTAGGCCAGCAAGGAGGGTACCTAATTGCCCACCCCCCACAGCTAGCAGTGGAACCAGTGAACAGGAGGAGTGGATATCTCTACAGAGCAGTGTGCAAAAGATGGAGATAAGTGTCCAAGAAGTGGATAGGCAGAAGAGGGGCAAAATTCAACAGAAGGGCAGACAACAGGGAGAACCAGGGATAAAAGACAACCAGGGAAGGGGCTGGAGAAGAACAGCTAAACAGTCTAGGGAGTTCAAATCATGGAAAGCCATGTGTGCCAATGCCAGGAGCCTTAGCAACAAAATGGAGGATCTGGAGGCTGTCATGGTGCAGTCAAACCTGGACATTGTGGCCATCACAGAATCCTGGTGTAATGATAACCTCGACTGGGAGATGGCCATACCTGGCTACAACATATTCAGAAGAGACAGGGCAGGTAGGAAGGGAGGAGGAGTGGTACTTTATGTGAAAGATGACATAAAGGCCACAGAGATCCAGGAGGAACAAATTGGGGGAGAGATGGTGTGGGTTAAGCTGGAAAGGAAAATGGGGCCAGCCATCCGCACAGGTGTGGTCTGTAGACCACCGCCCAGGAGGAAGAAACAGATAGGGAGCTGATGCTAGTCATCCAAAGGATGGCAGACAAGGGTGAGGTAGTACTGGTTGGAGACCTCAGTATTCCAGATGTGGACTGGAGCATCCCAGCAGTAGCATCAACCAGGAGCAGATTTATCCTGGTCTCCCATCAAGGTGCCTTCCTCAAGCAACTAGTCATGGAACCAACTCGGCAGAAGTCAGTACTGGACTTTATGCTCACAAACAGGGACAGTGTGATGGGGGTAACAGTGGGGAAGCACCTGGGGAACAGTGACCACCAGTCATCGTGGTTTGAAATCACAGACGGAGCAGAACCAAACCACACAAAACACGATCCTGGATTTTAGGGAGGCAGACTTGGGAAAATGGGAGATGCTTGAAAGAGGCATTAAGGGAATGAAGGGAATCAGGGGTTGAGGAAAAGTGGGCAGTATTTAAAACAGGGATTACAAAAGCAACAGAATTAAGCAGGTTAGCAAGGGGAAACGGAAGAGGAGGCCATTATGGTTTTCCAAGGAGGTAGCGAAGAAAGTGAAAGCCAAAAAGTTTGCATTCAGACATACAAAAGGACACAGGCAGAAGGGGATAAGAAGTACCAGGAGAAGCAAAGGGAGGTCAGTAAGGGAAGCCAAAGCTCAGACAGAAGAGCATATAGTAAAATCAGTGGGTAGAGGGGACAAAACCTTTTACAGGTATAGAAGTGAAAAAAGAAAGGCAAAGGGAGGGATAGAAAGACTGAAGAGGGAGGATGGAGGCTGTGTGGAGGATGACAACAGTAAAGCTGACTTATTGAACAGGTATTTCTGCTCAGTCTTTACTGAGGAAGAGGAGGGTAATGGGCCTGAAGAGAGTACAAGGGTTGGGAATGGTGCAGAAATTCCACTATACAAGACACTAGTGAAGCCTCACCTGTAGTACAGTGTACAGTTCTGGAGACCTTACCTACGTAAGGACATAGACAGGGTAGAGAAGGCTCAGAGGAGGGCAACAAAGATGGTGCATGGATTGCATCACAGATCCTATGAGGACAGGTTGAAGGACTTGAATATGTACTCTCTGGAGGAGAGGAGGGAGAGAGGGGTTATGGTAGAGACATACAAGTATCTTACAGGGAGGAACAGGGTGCAGGAATACACTGTTTTTAAGCGAAAAAGATGTTCCAGGACTAGAGGGCATGGGATGAAGTTGGAGGGAGGAAGATTCAGTGGAAACATAAGGAAGAATTTCTTCACAGAATGGGTGGTGGACAAATGGAACACCCTGCCAGAGGAAATGGTGGGGGCTGAAACAATCACTGGATTTAAGAATGCATGGGATAGACATAAAGGCATTCTGGAGGTCCGGGGCAAGGGGCAACAGACTTCTAGGAAAACATAAAGTGAACTTACAAGCTCAAATGGGCAGACTCAGTGGGCCGTAGGCCCTTATCTGCTGACACTGTCTATGTATCTTTGTATTTATTGTACACTAACTGGCTATAACTGTTATTCCATAATATAGGCAACATTGGTCACATGAAAATGTTCTATTTCCTACTATAAAGAACAAATCGCCATAATACTAAAATATTCTTAGTGTATGCCCCCTCAGTTTCTCCTTTTGTACACAACTTGATACGGGAGCATCAATGGCCTGGTACCATAAAGAAAAAGCTCCCTGTCTGCCTCTCATCATGTGACTTCATACCTGTCCACTGTGAAGCTGGAGCAGTGGTGAGCCATCAGAAGTATGTGGTGGGAAGTGAATTCCGTGATGGCATGCATCTTGTTCCTTCTCAAATATTTAATATGTTGCCGTTTCAGTGGCTCAGTAAGTAGCACACTGCCTCTAGTGCCGGATGAACTGGCGGTTGTGAGTTCTATTCCCACACCAAGATTTTGGACTAATACCCAATACTGACACTGTAGTAGAATGCAAGAGTGGGTTTTGGTGCAGTCCTTTACATGATGATATAGTAAAATGAAGTCCTTTTAGCCCACCTCTGGTGAGAGTCCAGGTGAAAGTAAGAGATTCCATGGCACATATAGTAAGAGTAGGAGATTTTCTCAGCATCTTGGCGAACATTCCCTTTCCCATAAAACAGGTCTGTGTAACCCACCCCCGAGGACACACCAGAAAATGATCTGCCGCAGCTCATTGTGCCACTCATGGTCAACAGTTACATACAGAATAATGTATTGGGGTATTGTACATCAGGAGTTTTTGTTACTAGTAAGAGCATTACTGATCTGGCTGGCATCCACGCCGTAGTAACTGGCTGGTTATTACAGATAGAACCCAGTTTATTACGGTGACTGAAAGTGGTGTCCCCAGTCAATAAACATGCTGACCACATACCATCACGTAGGTGCCCTGATGTAAGCCGGGTTGCTTACTTTTTAATTTGGATTAGGCCAGGGTATGTATTTGAGTTTTACAACTTGGACAATCACTATTGCAACCTTTCCCCCTATGTTAGAAAATCATGGCCATTTTTATTTTAGTTTTATCCATAGTTGTGATTTGTAAAATTGCAAACCTGAAGAATTTTTTACAACCATCATAATACTTTGAAAAATTTAAAAATAAACCTTAAAATGCTTAAGTCCTACTGACAGTGAAAAAACAGCACTGAGTAAAGCAGCAATTTGAAAGCCCCATATGCTGTCCCTTGGACACTAAGTCTTGGGTACCATTTAAAACATGAGGAGCATAGTCACCTAGTGATTCCACAGTAGGATTGTTGCATCTTTTTGAGGTGTTCTATGTTAATTAAGCTTACCACTAACTGGAAATGATCATAGAAGCATAGAAAAGAAGGCAGAAAACATTTTTGTAACTTAAGATGATAGGACTTTCTCCTTAACGGTTATGTCTTTGACTAACATTTGTTACCTTTCCTGGCAGGTAAAATGTATTTAAATTAACTCATTTTACCAAAGAACAGTCTGCCAAGGAAACCAGTTAAAAATTAAAAAATAAATAATTTGTTGGGGGTGTCGTTTGGGTACAAGCTGAATATTAGAAACTTTAAATACTGGAGAGTAAAATAAAATAGTGCATATGGGCCTTATACTTTTCATTTATTTATGTTATTATGGCATAAAAGCAGTATAACAATGTGCCTACTAGGACAGGCAGCACTGTGCAGCACTTGATATATACAAAATCAGTTAATAAGGATGGGTGTTACACAGTCCTCCACAGTATTTCTGTATAGGGTGTCATGTAATCCTCCATATTACTTCTGTATAGGGACTATCCCTGTAAATAGTCATATATCTTTTGCTTTAGGAGCCCAAGTGCAGCCAGTGCTTTGGAAAATATCAACATTAACATACTAACATACTAAAAAGCCAGCAGAATAGGCAAAATGGTCTGTCTTGTCTGCTCGAAAGCCAGCAACCTAATGGCTGCCCGCCTCACCACCATCCCCAGCCCCCAATAGTGTCTTCTCTAGATTGTTTCCCCTTGAACCTATCCCACCCTTTCTTGAAGCCCTCCACTGTGCCCTCCTCCGCCAGCCTCCCGGGAAGTGTATTCCACGGCTTCACCACCCTCTCATTAAAAAATGCCTCTTATGTTCCCCCCTGTAATTTCCCCCCTCCAACTTCCACCCATAGCCCCTGGTCACTCCACCGTTCAGCCTAAACAACTCCCTGGTTCCACTCCTAATTATTCCCTTTACATACTTGAAAACCTCCATCATGTCTCCCCTATCCCTCCTCTCCTCCAGTGTGTAAAGCCCAAGCTCTTCCAGTCTCTCCTCATAAGGCCTCCCCTCCTTGTCCTGAATCACCCTGGTCGCTCTCCTCTGGACTTTCTCCAGCAGTGCTATGTCCTTCTTCAGATGAGGTCTCCAGAACTGTACACAATACTCAAGCTGTGGCCTGACCAAGGCATTATATAGAGGGAGGATCACTTCCCTGCTTCTGGACGTAATTCCCCTGGCTATGTAACCCAATATCCTGTTTGCCTTGGCTGCAGTTTTTCTACAGTTTTCAGAATTATTCATTGTAACATCTGCCACCACCCCTAAATCCCTTTCTCCCAATGTTGCTTGCAGTGCGACACCCCCCCCCACCGGGTGTATACATGCTCCAGGTTATTGACCCCAAAATTAAGTACCTTACATTTCCCGGCATTACATTTCAGTCCCCACCTCCTTGACCACCCCTCCAGGGTATCCAGATCCCCCTGTACTGTCTCCCTCGCTTCCTCACTATCCACCAGTGCTCCCAATTTTGAATCATCTGCAAAGAGACTCAACTCAACCTATTCCTAACCCCCCCCCCCCATATCCGAGACATAGGCGTTGAACAAGAGTGGCCCCAATACTGAACCTTGAGGGACTCCACTGATTACCTTCCTGGGGGAGGATATTATCCCACCCACCATTACCCTCTGTAAACACCCCGAAAGCCAATTTTCAACCCAGTTTAGCTCCTGTCCTCCCACCCCCATCTCCCCCATTTTTGCTATCAGTCCATTATGAGGTACTGAATCAAACGCCTTGCTGAAATCTAGGTATAGGACATCCACCGGCCTATGTCTATCCAAGGCCCCCCATCACCCAATCATAATAAATTAAATAATTAGCACAAATTGGCACGTGCCAGAAAAGGCACTTATGTAGTAATTTGAGAAATTGTCTCTAACTCAGGCTTCCCGTAAAGCTCCAGTATGTAATAAAACTCTTAAAATAATGTAATCATGTTACGCATCTTTGTACCCTGAAAACGAATATGCCCTGGATATGGCAGTCTTAATTTGCTTAAACGATCTTGTCGTTAGGTGGAGAGGTAGTGGTAGCCATCCTGTTAAAGAGAAGCGTGCTCTGCCATCTCTTTTGGTTCTGCTCCACCAGTGCAGAAAAGGACATCACAAGGATGTACTTTGGCCATCTTGCCCACGAGGGATGAGATGGCAGGTGCTATTTTATGGGCCCCAACTCCCCCATTACTAATCATGGCAGGATTTCTGCCCCAAGAAAAGATGTCTGACACAACACAATTAGCTGGGTACAGATAGTCTCCTCGTATAACTATCAGATGTGAACTTGCATTAATGTGAACTTGTAGAAACTGCAGTAAACAGTATTGAACTTTTTAAACAAAAAGGAAAAAACTGTTGGTATGACCCTTCCCGACAGTCGAGCCATAAAAATAATAAAGTCCGCACTGTAGTCCTTCACTGGTCCAGAACAAATGACTGTGCTACACAAGCAAGCTATAAATGTGTCTCACTCAGATTATGAACCATAGGAGTTCTTTATTTACCATTGGGTTGAACAGGGAATACCAGTCTTATGAACAGTACTTACTGCCCCATTAACATCGAAAAACTGACAAAGTTTTAGAGGCAATCAGTCGTTACTCAGACGTCTTCTTCCCCCGATTCTGCATCTTCCAACAGGCCTCAGATTCAGCTTTTCTGCAGATGTCCCTGCAGCTTTTGGGTCTGTAAAGCAATGCATTTTATCCCCCATACTGAATTGGAGAGAGACTGGAAAGCCCAAATGGTATTTTATGTCTGCGTCCTGCAGCTTGACTGTTATTTCAGATGCCTTTCTGCACATTTCGATGGTGTATGCATAGTCCAAGGAAAAAGTGAATTTTTGATTCATCAGTTATAGGTGCTTGTTCTCAAGCCTGTCTCAAAATCTTGTCCCTTGCCGGCCCGATGGCATTGAGGGTTGATGCGCTGGACACCACACCTCGCGCCATGCCGACAACCAGGATTCAGGAACGAGCCTGGGTCGTTGGGGGTCGGCCGGGGGGGGGGGCGAGGAGTTGGATTGAGCCACCATGAGGCGTCTCTCCTCTCCCAGGGAGGGATGTGGGGTTCCTCGGCTGTTGGCTGCCTCCCGGTGGTGGATGGGTGGTAGCGCCAAGCCATACAGGGGCCCCGGCAATCACCGGGGTGGGGTGGAAGGGGCCGGTACCAGTGCCACGGGGCATGTGCACACCTTTCACGCGCATGTGTCACCGTGTGCTGGAAAAAGCACAAAAAAATGATAAAAAGAAAAAAATCTTATCCCTTTCACCATCGAAACCAGTAATCAGAAGAATACTTCTGTGACCCTTGTTTTGTGCTTGGTTTTATCTGATATTTCTTCTATACGTTTTTAATGATGTGCAGAGCATGGGCAAGCTTGAGTGTTTCTGGAAGCCACCTTTCTAAAAAAGTGACTGCATCAACCCCTTCAGTACCTTCGGGGACCCCCAGTATGCAAACATTTGAGGCCCAGGCGGGTATTCTCCAACTGTTACAGTCTTGTGCGAAGCAGCCCTTGTTCCTTAATTAAAGTGGGAGTCGGTGCAAGTTTCTTTCCCACTATTGAAGTGGATTGGGTTACCATGCCTGCCATGTCATGGACTTTATTTTCCAGGATGACCAGACTTTCTGTATAGAAACCCATTTTTTTCAATCCTAGAACTGGACTGAGTTAATGCTGTTATGGTCTGCTGTTAGGTTTCCATTGTGACAGGCTGGTCTGTGTTTCTGGGCATTTGAGATGGCTGCTGATCAGCTCTCTTGAGAGTACAGTTTTGCCCATTGTTTTTTGCAGCTGTTGGTCATTGCATTGTCCCCAAACTTTCAGGATTCCTTTCTCTACCGATTGCATCACTTTTTACGAGCAAATTAAAAGAAAAAAAAGCAACTTATTGTTAATGAAATAGATCCTTCAGCAGAGGAGCTCTGCATAAAGCAGCTGTCCTTTGGTGCTGCTAGGCTCCACTCCTTCCCCTCCCCCGAGCCCCATATTCAGAACTGTTAGTTTGCTGCGCGCACCCATTAGCAGAACACATGAGAGAGTGCATGACTGGCCTGCAAGGTTGTATTCAGACAGGCAACACACTCCGACCAGAGCGAGCTCAGTGTCTGAATATGGGTGTGTATTAGCGCCGCAGACTGTAGCTATGCGTGAGATTAACAGGAGCAAACTGAGATAGCATGTCCCAGATGGGGAGAACACCATTTCTCCTGTAACCCATATTCAGTGGCCTGCATACTAATGAGCACACTTTTTTTTTTAAAATATCATCTTTATTATTTCAGAACAAATAGTCAACAGAGTCTGCACAGTTGTGTTCATAACACATGAAATACAAGCATACATTAAGTGGTACAAAACAAAGAGCAAGGGTGTAGACAGGCATACTCACTGTACACATTTGAGTACAGTTTTGCTGAGTGCCTGTCACAAACCATATGCCTTTCTGTTAACATTTTCATTCTAATCTGTAGTATTTGGGTTAGTGTAGGCCACTGAGGAGTGTCTCTGTTTAAACTTCTGTTGTTTAGGAGACAGATACATGTATAACCTCTTTAGAGATTAGATGAATCATCTAATAACAATCTGACTTGTTTGGAAGGTGGTGCTATTTGGAAAGGATGTGTACATTTTTTAATGGGGGAGTGTAACTCTTGGAGATTGTGTACAAAACGAAAATTTCTGGCTACACCCCTGACAAAGAGGAGTCCACGAATAATGTACACTGGGGGTGAGTCTTATTTCTCACCTTCTTAATACACAGCCTAGGGAGAGACTTTGTTGAAGTAGGTTCGGAGTGGTAAAATTTTCCCCTGGTATCTCTGTTAACCATTAAACATGTGGTCCCCTATCAGAGGCGGGAGTTCGGTACTCTGAATGTGAGCCCAGAGAGTGGATCCAGTTATTCATGAGAGACCAACAGTCAAATGTGGAATAGCATCCGGGGCAGTTTCTTGACATTGTGTGGCAGTTATGGGTGGGAAGGGTAGTTAAGGGACAAACGTTTCATCTTTTAACATGTAGTACAATATCCAGGTGGTCAGTCTAGAATTGCATTTTTCTTGCTGGTCATTAAGCCTGTGTGTGAATCTTTTTTTTTCCCCCCTCCATCTGGTGAATTTGGCTAAAAATTTTCCACTAGTCTTGGATGGTAGGAATTCTGGGGCTAAGCCATAATTTGGTAATTGCCTTTTATGAGCAAGCCCGGCATGTATCAAGAGTTTGGGTCCCTGAAACCTCTATTGTAATGAAGCAGCATGAATAGATTTGCTGTTAACTGTAATGGTCTCCCGAATACTTCCTGGATCTCAGCCTGAATGCTGTGTAAGAAAGGCCTCAGTCTTGGGCACGCCTACATTATGTGTGTGTGGTGGGCTCGCATCTCTCCACACTGCCGCCAGCAGGCTGCTGACTTAATGAGCACACGTAACATGCAAGGCGCTAAAGGTACATTTGCATACCGTTATGTGCCCATTAGCAGCTCTGCACAGTGCTGCTGCACTTGAGTGTATGTAGGCATTGTGTGGAGCCATGGCTCCTCCCCCATGATCACCAGAACCCAATAAATAGTGTATCCCTACCCCTGGTAGTCTAGTCCAGGGTTTTAAATAACTGCAAAATTGATTAGTATTTTCACAAGTAAAACTGCTAATCAGTTAGGATGATGCGTATTTAATTACAATGAAAGTGGTAATCAATTTTTGCAGTTATTTAAAATCCTGCTAGTCACCTCATCTGTGATCCCCAGTCAGAGCTCAGTAAAACAGTGTATTCCTACCCCATGGTAGTCTAGTGGCCCCCCACCTCCGCTCACCAGTCAGGACCCAGTAAAATAGGTCTTCGCTAGTCCCTGGTAGTCTAGTTCCCTAATCTGTCACCTATTGCTGTAAAATAATAAGAAAAAACAAAAAAAAAAACAAACTTCCAGGCTGTCAGATGTCCTAACGGCAGCACATCACACTGAACCCGATTTGTCCTGTTGGGAGGCATGCCAGGCTAAGGTAGCTGCTGCATGGCAATGTGTCTCAGCTGGGGAGGGTCTCTAGTGAGCTCTGGCACCACAGCAACCCTGTAGCTGGGCAAGCCAGGGAGCTTGGTTCTGCAGCGGAGGACATACTGCCTATGTGTGAGGTTGGTATAGGCTGTGCTTACTTTGGGGATGTAGGAGTGACCACAAATACGGAAAATCCCACAGCCATCTACATGATGGTACACATGGTGTACTGCCTTGTGTGGGAGGACAGTCCGGAACCCCCAGCATGAAAGGAAAAGCAGTGGAGCAGTTTGCTAGGGCAAGGGAGTCCGGGGAATACAGGCCTGAACAGGTACATCCTTGGGATCAGAATATATTCCTTTTACAACAGATGGTACCAGAAGGAAAAACCTCTATGGCCCGGTCCACACTACACCAAAAAAAACCTCTGTAACATTACAGAGGGGTCAAACCGTTACCGTGACTGTTTGTGTTTACACCGGTAACGTTACAGAAGGAGTTTCCGTGACTGTTATAGAAACCTGTTGTGAGGTGGTTTCAACAACTGTTTCTATAATGGTTAGGTCCCTGTAACGTTACCAATGTGCATCTAAACACTCCACCGTGTAGCCCCCAGTCCCCCACCATACCAGTATGCATTGTGGTACTATTGGACAGCACGCTGGGAGGTAGGAGGCTACCAGGAGGTAAACTGGTGGCAGAGTGGAGCGCGAGGGCATTGGTGGAGGATCCCGGACCACCTTGCACTGTTCCAAACATACTGTGGTATTACGGCAATGCGTCCAGCATCGTGTCACTCCATGACTCTGCAGTCACAGGAATGAGCATGTCATAAGTATATGCTGTCATGTCTAGCAACGTACTGAACAGTGTGATGATTATTGCACAGTGGGTTGCATACAGTGCACTGAACAGCAGTCGATTATTGCACATGGGGTTGCAGTAGGTAGAGCCAGTAACAAGCGTCGAGCAGTACAGCATGAAATGGCTGTACAGTATATAGCAGTGCACCAAACTGGGACCAAACAAACAATACACCAAGAGCATGGCACTGGGGGTGTGGGCGGCGAAGCCCCCCAATGACAAGACTACAACAGAAGGAATACAATGATAATAATCCACTGAAGCACTGATATTGCCCATGGAATTGCAGCACAAGGAAAGCAAGGTCCAGTGGCCATGTTCAGTCACCACTGCTACACATCACAGTATACCCCATTATGTCCTTTTGATCTTCGTTATAGTTATGGTACTACTGTCAATGGGGGCTCAGCCCCCACACTACTGGCAATGCGCAGCAGAAGAGTGTGATTCTGTGTACTATGTCTTGTCCTGTTTGGAAGGTATTGCTGAGGTTAGTGGAGCATTAGTGCCGGATCCTGGACCGTATTTCTGAATGCCTTTGCACAACAGTACAAAATACCTTATTTTCAAACAACATGAAGTCTCACTATATTATGACTATTGCAGTTTGCCCCAGCCTTAGAACTACTCCGGAGGTGAAAGAGTTAACTGCCATGCAGAGCATGGGCTTAAGCCTTGAGCCGGTTCAAGAAGCTCTGTTAGCTGGTTTCAAACTGAAACCGTCAGATTCTTTACTCCGCCTCACTGAACAGTTGCTCCGGAGATTCCTCCTGTTGCTCGGTTCATTTCTTGATTTAAAGCGCTATTTCTGGTTTAATTTAACAGCGATTTCATTATTTTAACCGCAAAACCGATCGGTTCAGGCTCTGTCTATGGTAATCGTAAGTAATAGGGTTTTTTCTGTGTGGAACTTGTAAAGTATTATCGGTTCGGTTGAACCGATCGAGTGGTATTAAAATATAAGTTTAAAGCCTTTTAAAGCTTCTTAGAGTGCGGTTCCCGGTTCTTATCGGTTCTTAAAAAACCGGATTTCATTACGTTTTTTTCCACGACCCGTGACACGGTTTGGAACCGATAAGGGTGTCTTGCCTGGCGCTGCCATTAAAAGGGCAAGTTTGTTGGTTAGGCTGGCATCATGTCTGAGAAACCCAAAGGAAAAACCGGGCCCACTGGGTTTCAACACTGTAGTGTCTGTGGGGAAGCCTTTGCCAAGGCTGACCCACACACTACATGTCTATTGTCTGGGTTTGACCACCTCAATTCAGACTGCCAGATTTGTAAAAATTTCCCTGCAGCCACCCTGGACAAGAGAGTGGGCAGGCTCAGGGCACGAGAGGCCAAAAAGTCCGCTGACCCGGATGGCCAGCCCGGTTTGGTGCCAACCGAACCGGAGGGAGTGCCCTCTGACCAGGGCGAGACTTCCTCGGCCAAACGAAAAGCTGGCTTTGAGGAGCCAGTTCCAGCAAAGAAATCTGAAAAATCAGCAGGTTTGGAGTCCAAAATTCCTTCTCCAACTGCTGCTGAGATAGCCAGGGCAATACAGATTGTCCAGTCCCTGTCCCCGGTTCCCTCCGAACCGCCACTGTCTGGCAAAAGGTCGGTTCCAGTGGTTCAGGATTATGATACAGAAGAGTTCTATGAACCAGAGGAGGGGGATGAGGATTATGATCGGTGTGAATGTGACTTTGAAAGTCTGGATGTGCCCATTGAACCGGACATCTCCCCAGACAGACCTTCAGGTGAGTCTCCCCCTAGGCTTTCTGAGTCCCTTTCTCATTTTTTGTTTTATAAAAAAGTTGCTGAGACCCTCCAGCTTCCCTTAGAGGAGGCTTTGGATGAGCAAGAGGAGCCTGACTATGTGGAGATGATGGATATCCCAGAGTCCAGGAGGTTGTCCATCCCTTTACATAAATCTTTTAGAAAACAAACAATAAACATTTTAAAAGCTCCTAATTCTGTGCCTCCTGTGGATAAAAAGATGGACAGGAGGTACACTTTGTCAGGTCCTGATACAGATTTTCTTTCACAGCAATGCAGTCATGTTGGGGTAGTTCAGGCTGCAGCCTGTGATAAAGCTAATATTCCACTGGCTTCACATCCTCCTGACAAGGATTCCAGGAAGATTGATGCCATGGCCAAAAAAACAATACATGGCAGCATCCTTGGGACTCAGACAAGCTAACTATATGGCTTATGTTGCAAGATACCAGAAATCTAGATGGGATACTGTCATGGCTTTAGCCAACAGGTCCCTGACCAGCTCGCAAAGGAGCTGGAGCAGGTGGCTCTTGATGGTATTGAGGCATCTAAGGTGCAGTTCCATGCTGCAGTGGATTCTAACGATGTATCCTCTAGAGTCATGGCTACATCTGTGGCTTTTCGGAGATTGGCCTGGCTCAGGTGTACTACTTTGTCACAGGATACCCAGTCTAAGGCTATGGATTTTCCTGTGGTGGGAAATTCTCTGTTTGGGGAGCAGACAGAGAATTATATGAAGAAAATGGATGAATATAGAACCACTTACAGGGTGCACAAGCCAAGAAGGGCAAGCCACTCCTTAGAGGCAGCCCCAGGGGTAGGGTGAGCCTTTTCACAGGCCTTTTTACCAGACTCAGGCCCCTCCTCCTTCAGCCTATGTACAGAGGGGTTCTTCAGAGGAGAGGCAGACAGGGTTCGAGCAGGCCTGCTCCGCCCCTCAGCCTAAAGCCCCTGCCAAACAGGCACCCTGATGGGATGCCCAGGGTCGGCTCTCCACTACCTGTAGGGGCAGGTTGGCTCACTTCGTCCAGGACTGGCAGTCTTTAACTTCAGACAGGTGGGTCCTGGAAGTAGTGAAGCCAGGGTCTGTTCTCAGCTTCAAGAAATTTCCAAAGATGAGAGCCAGATCTTTTCCACCTACAAACCCTTTAGAGACTCTTGCTTTGGAAACAGAAGTCTCAACCCTCCTGGCTCTCACAGCTGTAGAAAAGGTTTCTCCCCTTCACCAGGGTAAGGGTCTGTACTCCAGGTACTTCCTTACCCCAAAAAAGACAGGAGAGTGGCGGCCTATCCTGGATCTAAGATATCTAAACAAGCACCTTTTAAAGCCAAAGTTCAAAATGGTGACACTGGGAATGATTTTACCCTCCCTAAGGCCAGGGGTGTGGCTAGCCTCCCTGGACCTCAAAGATGCCTACTTCCATGTTCTTATCAGAAGCTCCCATCGAAAGTACCTCAGATTCGAACTGCCCTCAGGCCATTATCAGTTCAGAGCAATGCCCTTCGGCCTCACTTCTGCCCCAAGGGTGTTCACAAAGTGTCTGGCAGTAGCAGTCGCTCACCTAAGAAGGCAAAAGATTGCCATTTTTCCCTACCTGGACGACTGGCTCATTGTGGGTCAGATCACACCTGCTAGTTACCCAGCAGCTGCTTACCTCTCTGGAATTTCTTCTCAATCTTCCAAAGTCAGTTTTGGAACCTGTCCAGGTACTCACCTTTATAGGCGCAGAACTGGATACAAGCAGGCCAGAGCCTTCCTTCCCTTGGAAAGGGTAAGGACCTTAGTGGCCCTGGCTCCTCCTTCACTCTGCAGGTCTCTCGACCAGCAAGGCATTTCCTGCAGCTCCTAGGGCACATGGCTGCCTCCACAGCTGTGGTGCAGAGCAAGATTTCAGATGAGGGACATTCAGTTCCATTTGAGAGCTTTCTGGTCTCAAAGAAGAGATCCTCTATCCAAGTTAATCCCAGTGACTCGAACCCTGATCCAGGCCCTTCAGTGGTGGCAGGATCAGAGCAATCTGAGACAGGGGGTGTCTTTCATCCCTCTGTCACATTCCTTGACCCTTACTACAGATGCATCCCTCTTGGGATGGGGAGCTCACATGGGCGACCTCTCCACCCAGGGATTATGGTCCCCTCAGGAATCTCTGCTCCACATCAATCTGTTGGAACTCAGAGCTGTTTTACTAGCACTTCAGGTTTTCTCTGCATTTGTTCAGAACAAGGTGGTACAGGTCAGAACAGACAACACCACTACAATGTGGTACATCAACAAACAAGGGGGCACTCGGTCTTCGGCCTTGTGCACAGAAGCGATGAAGTTGTGGTCTCTGCTTACTCCTGAACACTTCCCTCATAGCAGTTCACCTCCCAGGCAAGGACAATGTCCTGGCAGATGCCCTCAGCAGGATTTCCCAGGGCCATCACGAATGGTCACTGGATCCCCTAGTACTGGGGATAGTGTTTGCCAGATGGGGCACTCCTCAGATAGATCTTTTCGCAGCCCCAGACAATCATCAACTTCCACTGTTTTGTTGCAGGCCCCCAGTGTTGGGCTCAGTTCCCCTGGATGCCTTTCTCCTCGATTGGGAAGGGAAGTTTCTTTATGCCTTTCCCCCCTTCCCTCTCCTGTTCAAAGTACTAGTCAAAATCAGGTCTCAGCCCTGCAAAATGATCCTGATTGCTCCAGACTGGGCCAGGCAGCCCTGGTACCACTCCTTCTGTCCGTAGCAGTCCATCTTCCCTGTGTCTCCCAGGAACCACAATCTGTTAACCTGTGCTCAGGGAGAGTTTGGTATCGAATCTCAAATCCCTCAACCTCAAGGCTTGGCTCTTGAGCAGTTAGAGTTTGCTGATTTGCAACTTTCTCAAAGTGTTCTCGAAATCCTGAAGGCTGCTGGAAGCCTTCCACCAGGACTACCTATAACTCCAAGTGAAAAGGTTTTCCATATGGTGTTCTGGGAAGCATGTTTCCCCAGAATCTGCTGATCTACCTACTGTATTGGACTACATGGTCCATCTTAATTCTTTGGGACTGAGACCAGCCACCCTGAAAGTGCACTTGGCTGCTGTCTCTGCCTTCATTTCAGCAGGAAGCCTCTTCTCTTTCTGCTCATCCTGTATTTTCCAAGTTTTTTAAAGATTGCTTCACACAGTCCTCATTCAGGGACTCTGCCCGGCTTGGGATCTTAATGTATGATTGCTCAGCTAATACAACCCCCTTTGAGCCTCTGTCTTGTTCGAGCTTAAGTGCTTGACTTGGAAAACTGTATTTCTGGTAGCCATAACTTCTGCCAGGCGTATAAGTGAGTTACAGGCTTTATCAGTAGAAACTGATTTTATTTCCTTTCACAGGGATAAAGTAGTCTTCTTCAGGGCTAACAGGAAGTTTTCCTAAGGTGGTTTCAGATTTCCACCTTAACCAATCTATTCCTTCCAGTGTTCTTCACTGACCATTCCTCCTCTGGTGAGAGGCTGCACAACAGATGTTAAGAGGGCCTAAGTTACTACATAGAGCGTACCAAGGGTCACAGGTTTGACTCCTCCAACTGTTCCTCACTTATGGTGAGGTTGGGAAAGGAGACCTGCCACTAAGAGATCCATTGCCAGGTGGATCGTTTCTTGTATCAATTTTGCTATCAAAAGCTGGGTAGGTTCCCCCCTCAGGCCTGAGGCTCACTCTACCAGAGGACAGCTGCATCTCTAGCTGCTGCGAGAACATCCCTATCTTGGAGATATGTCAGGCAGCTACTTGGAAGACAGTACACACTTTCACCAAGCATTACTCCCTGGATATTCAGGCCAGGAGGGATGCTCGGTTTGGCACAGCCGTGCTTCAGAGCCTATTCTCTAAGTAGGTTCTGTCCCTCCTCCATGGAGGTACTGCTGTGTAGTCTGCAATAGTCATAATATAGCAAGACTTCATGTTGTTTGAAGAAAAAATTACTCACCTTAGTAATGTTGTTTCTTCTAATGGAGTCTTGCTATATTATGACCTCCCCCCCAGCCTGCCTCTCTCAGAACTCCTACTTTGGGTATGGGGTGGGTAGTCCTCTGTTGGCATTTGTTGATGCCCTCTTTCATGTTTGGGTGTTGTGTTTATTTAGTTATTTTATCTTATTTTTCTGGTCCACTGACTTGAGTCTTTGTGTTGGGACCAGGAAAAATGTGTTAATGTATTAGTGGCCAGTTGGCTAGTGTAGGTTACAGCTTCCACACAGAACCTTAGTGAGTTTTTGCTCGTAAAGATCTGATGGTTTCGGTTTGAAACCAGCCTAACAGAGCTTCTGAACCGAGCTCGCGCTCTAAGCTCCATGCTCTGCATGGAAGTTAACTCTTTCACCTCCGGAGCAGTTCCAAGGCTGGGGCAAACTGCAATAGTCATAATATAGCAAGACTCCATTAGAAGAAACAACATTACTAAGGTGAGTAATTTTTTCATCTGTCTCGTGTGGTGGACCGTGTCACAACCACACTCAGCAGGTCAGCCCTCTACGCCCAAAGTGCCAACCTCCGAGCGCAGTCTTGTGAACAGTTAACAGAACAAGGTAACCCTCTTGTCTGTTTTTGTGGATTCAAGTCAACCTTTGGTCTCAAGTTCTGGAGGGATTCAAACTGTGAACCTCTTGTTAGCGTACCCAATGTACAGGCTCAGATAATTCTGTCAGGGGGCCAGATATCTTTGCCTACGGGCACCTAACCAGGTGTACAGAAATGAACCCTTAAAAACTGTAATAAAAGACCTCAGATTTAAAACGCTTACCTTTTTCCAGTTTGGTATCACCATTCAAGCTTATGTGCCATGTCTGCTTTAACCATACATACTCTACTTGTAAAGGAAATAAATCAAAGACAGACCAAGTAAGCTGTAAAAATGGAGTTTTTCTAAAATAGATAAAAAATATGCAACACATAAAATACAGAACTATTATTTCACAAAACATACAAATCACTTAAAACAGGTTTTAACAGTGCAGTTCCTATCTACAGTACTTAGATTTGTCTCTCTGTCTCTTTTCTAAATACCTGCTTAAAGTGCTCACAGATGTTTCTTTGTCAGAGTCTAAATATAAGTGTCTCTGAAGGAAAACAGAATAATGTTTAAAAGCTGGTTTTCCCCACATATTTACATGAGGTCACCTATCTCCTCCCTGTCAGATATATATATAAAAAAATGTATCTATATAAAAACAGGATGTCTTTTCCAAGTATTAAATTCTGCAACCTCAGCATAACTCATGTTCTTCAAATGACTCTCTTTGATCTTATGAGCAGTATCCTCTCTCACACAGACGCCAAAGCATTTATGATTTCACACCAGTGTACTAAACCTGGTTTCCCCCTCGAAACGTCACAAAAAGGATACTGATTTCCCTCTTAGCAGCTAAAGCTATAATTAACTTAGAAAAGTATGTAATTAGCTTCTGGCCTTCCAGCTAACACCTTGTATCTAAAACCTGTGTGTGTGTGTGTGTGCGTGTGTGTGATCTCACATGCTGTTTCAGCATTTCTCATGGCAGACATTTCATCACACATTTTTATATTATAAGAAAATGATACAGGGATCAGAACCAGCTGTCCAAGTGTCACAGATCGTACATGTGTACATACATGCCTCTCATTTACGATCATTTATCTAGTGTAGGGAGGCACAGTCATGCGACATGGGCACACACTGCACAGTACTGTACATGCTTAGGTCACGGCGCACAGTCCGGGATCCACCACTATCGCCGAGCATGTGTATAGGCTGTAATAGTGGGATGCCCAGTGGCATCTCAATTACTTGCGGAGCAGTGCCAGTCTATGGGCTCATGAGGGATCGCTGCTTTGGTGGCCAAAAGACTCATGGCACCATTGAAAGGGGAGCAGTGGGGAACACTGAAGGCAGCCATACAGCAGCAGCACGTGTCCGTCTGTGTTGTCCTGGTGCCCTACAGCTGTTGGACACAATGCCACGTTCGCCATGCTATATGTGTACAATGACAGCTGCTTACAATTGCGGGAGGGCATCTCTCATTGCAGCTGTCATCTCCAAGTGCACCATGGGATATGCTCTGCTACTAGGGGGTTGCATCCACACACACACACTATCACACATAATGTGGACTGGCTGTAATGGTTTCCACCCATTTTCACAACTGTTCCCTGGCAGTGTGAACACACTGTAATGTTTACAGTCTGTTAACGGTTTGGAACTGTTGCAGCGTTTTCGAGTGTAGTGTGGACGGGGCCTATGAGAGGGGGGAAAAAATCCTTCCAGCCCACCAACTCAACACTCACCTCTCTCACCCTGTTGTCACACGACTCGGCCTCCTTAGGATTACTTGCACCTGCTCACTTTTGTCACTTACACAGCAGGTGACTGTGGTGGTGAATGGGAGGGCTCAGTGTCGGCTGCTGTCACAGTATGACAGCTGAGCATTGCACTGCCCCAGTGGGGTGAGTCGTGTGACAGCAGGGGTTGGGGGAGGTGGGTGCTGAGTAGGTGGGCTGGGGGGAGGGTTTACAGCAGTTGAGCAGGGAATGGGTGGGAGCAGTAGGCCTACGGAGACGAAGGGTATACTGTGCTACTGGGTTCAGACTGGCGGTGGGGGAGTGAGGGGCCTTTAGATTACCAGGGAGTAGGAATATATTACATTACTGTGGTTGGACTGGTGATCATGGCTGGGGTAGGGACATTAGCAGGACCTGATAGCTCATACAGTCTGTTTTCTGCCTGGTGTGCGGTTGGTAGGTGGGGTGGGTCATGTGTTCGCACATCACTGTGCACTATGATACAAGTGGGGTTTTAAAAATGTTAAACAGCATTGCATCAGCAGCTGTTTAGCACTTTCTGAATGTGGGGGCGTGGCTTGACCAGGGAGAAGATGGCAGCATAATTTAGAATTTCTGCAGGAATGATTGTAATTTAACCTCATCTAGCCTTCATCAGAATTTTCTTCGGTGCCAACTCCTGAGATTACCCTGTAAACTTACTACCTGATACAGACTGTAAGTCATTTTTGGCCCATCGTCTATATATAGCCAGCTATTCTACATTGCACTGCAGCATACTAGGCCTCATCCTTCAGCACTATGGCAGATCACCAACCACAACAAAACTCGCTTGCTAGAGTAGAAGTGATGTTTTCTAAACTCATAGCAGAGACTAATGATCTAAAAGCTTCCAGTCAACAGATTACGACCACACTTGAAACCTTTGGCCAAAGAATATCGATTAATGAGAATGCAACAACTCGTACCACCACCACCACCATTCATGACCTTCAGGCTACTGTTCGCAATCAAAACCAAACTATTAAATCCTTACAAGCCAAAATCGATGATATTGAAAACCGCAATCGACGGAACAGTTTGTTTTTTTTTGGCTTCGCTGAAGGTGCGGAATTAGGAGACACAACTGCACTTTTGTTACATGTGCTGCCAGCAGTGCTTAAACTGCCTCCCGACCTAACATTAGTTATTGAGCGGTCTCACCGTACTTTGGGTCCCAGGCCAGCCTCAGACCAACGACCTAGGCCTATCATTGCCCATTTGCTGAACTACTCCCATACAGAACTAATAATGAAAGGAGCCAGAGAAGTAGGAAATTTAATGTGGCAGGAGTATAAGATTTTCATTTACAGAGACTTCTCAAAAGATCTAACTACTAGAAGGAAGGCTTACAACTCACTAAAACAAATTCTCCACCAAAGAAACATTAAATTCACTCTACGTTGCTCCACAACATTTAAGCCTTTTGCTTGGCTTTTCCTTCAAAGATTTTGACACACCTGAAGCTTTAGTCAACTATTTGGATGTGTGTGTCATTGTAATCCTACCTTAGAAAGCTCAGCTACAGTCGACAGCCCAAACAAAATTCTGGTATCCACATAGTGGGAAGATAATGACGCATAGGAATTAAAGAAAGCTGTACAGAACTCGCAGCCCCAAGCAGCAGCATCACTGCTGTTTCTGCTCCGAGATCATCAACGCGGCTGCAAGAGAAACTTTTGTCTGGACCTCGCCCATCTGGGCATTCATGCTGTACTAGCAAGGTCTCACCCCAAGCATCCTAAGCTGCAGTTTCTCATTTGCAAATCGACCCCTCTGTTCCCTTAAGCAATAAGTTTGTCCCCCTGGAGGATGACATACACTACTGCCAGGAGGATTTTTCCCAGCAAATTGCAGACGATCTTCCCTCTGATCTTTGACCGGTGCTTCAAGGTAGCATTTCTGCTGATTCTTCTTGGGCAGAACTTGTTGCACGTTCCCCCCATAAAACTTCAGTGCCGCCCAAAAAGAAACACAAGGCAAAAGCAGAAACCTCAGTAGTCATCACTCTGTTACTAAATCTAAGGTGACATGATTTTATGTGGCTAGTTAAATGGGTCATACTTGTCATATCCTGGTAGGTTCTGCCACCAGGATACTGGAAAGGGAGTGCCAGTACATTTTTTCTGCCTAGCTGCCCGCTCTACAGTCTTTGCTACCTGGTTGCTTTCACTCCCAGCAGGTGCGGATGGCAAAGGCTGTACATCATGGCACACTCAATCTACTCTTTGTTGCAGTGTTTAATCTATTAACTTAATGGTCTTCAAGGGAACTTTGGTATATTAGTAACTCTTCCTTAGCTCTTTATTTCACCATTAGTTTAAACATCATTACTTCACTAGACAAGCTCTTCATATCTAACTTTCCTTTACTTTCCAGTTTGGCAGTGAATTAGGATCATAGTCTTTAACCTGTATAGCTGCATATTTTTAATCAGTATGCATCCTGATTCTTCCATTTTTTTTGTTATGGGTGAACTACAATATATTACTATAAGGCAATATATTCTCTCCCTCCCCTGACGATAGGTTAAATATAATTGACAATAGTACATATGATCCTGTCTCTTCCCCTGTGCTCCATTGCTTTCCTATTTATTATTTCCTCTTTACAGTATGAATTATCATCACCAGCACTCACAGAAAAGGGCTTTTTTTGATGTACTTCTGCAAAGGGCTGTTGACTTTTATCCTCCCTGTGCTCTTCATTTTACTCGAAGCCTACAGACACTATGGAGATCCACTGTTGTGTGGTCCCCTCTGTTTTGGGGCTCACTGGGCCTATTTTTAGACCTAGTCACCCCATACAGTACTTTTTTAGGTGATTTTCGAGTAAAGGGAGCTAGTCCCTAACCGAAACAATTCCCTTTGTCTACAGTTAACACCGAAGCCTATACTTCCCCATATAATTTTGGTTTACATTTGGCTCGTGGCGTAGGGGCTTAAATTGGCCTTCCCTTTTTTCTGCTCACTGTTATATTTATTATGTACCTATCTTGTAGTATTGTGAAGTATACTCAGAGTTACTCTAATGTGGTAATGATTTACCTCTCCCTTTATATATATACTCAATTGCGAAATACCTGGCTCCCTGAATCCCTTTCTCCTTGTCTAGGCTGTACTGGCGTCTTGTATATGGTTCTTTAATTCACTGTTATTACTAGTTGGCATATTTAAAAATATTGCCATTACTGTTCATAAATATGTTCTGGTGTTTAGCTTTATCCCTCTTCCTTGTCCTGTTAGGTTTGTATTAAGCTGAGGTTATTACAGTTCACTGCCTTTTTTGATATAGCTGTTTTTCAATGTAGCTTATCAGTAATACTTACTTTATTAAACTATTGGGATCAGACTTGGGACCAGACCGACTTTTATAACTGGTCTTCTCCTTATCCTGATGCCCCAGAGTGTGGTGAGACTCTCTCTCAGTTAGTTAGCTGACTCCTATCTCCTCACACCCATTAAAAGTTTTACTTAGTTAATATTATTGTTGATATTAATGACTCTCCTTCTCCTCCTTTTCTATTCTAATTTTAGAAAGATATCTGTGCTACTCATGCTCTATATATCTTACTTTTTCGACTTGAATGTTCCTGCCACTCTCCGCATATATGAATGCTCTCTCTGTCATATTCTGATCACCCTCTGCTTCATTTATTTGTCCCTTCTCATTCCTGCGATTACTCCCCTTCCTTAGTACTAACATTATGAGTGACATACTTGTATACACATGGAATGTGAAGGGACTTAATTCGCCCTGTAAGCAAAAGCAAATTCCCTCATATCTCAAAAAGCATAAAGCACAAATTGGTTTCCTTCAGGAAACAAATTACTAGCAGAGGATGTTCATAGACTTAAGAAAGACTGGGTTGGTCAGATTTATGAATCATCCTATACTTCTCAAAAAAGAGGAGTTGCCATTCGAATTCATAAGCATCTTAAATGGTCCCTTTTAAACTCCCTGTCCGACACTGAAGGCAGATGGGTGATGGTTAAATTAAATACCAACTCTAGTCCTCTCCTGCTTGTCAATATCTACGCACACAATTCCGACTCCCAAAGTTTTTCCACAATTCAGCTCAGCAGAACTATCCTTTATTACGCCAGTTATTCTTGGGGGGATCTTAATTTAGCTTTAGAAGCCAGCATTGACAGGAGTAACCTCACTACAGGTGCCCACCCTAGAAGTATTAAAGCCCTTTCATTACTAACGAAGGATCTTGGATTAGCTGATGTATGGCGCCTCCTTCACCCCTGGGATCGAGATTTTACTTTTTACTCCTCCGTACATGAGACATACAGTAGAATTGACTACTGGTTAGCCTCCCCTGTTGTAATGGAAAAAACTACTGACTCATCCATTTCTCCTATCATAATTTTGGACCACTCCCATGTCAAACTGCAACTTCTATGGGGCCTTTCAGCACCCAGATCTTCTTTCTGGCGACTGGACCCTCTCCTTCTCAAAGATCCCGATTTTTGACCCATGATTAAAGCACAGATTCAGGACTTCCTTTTTCACAATAACCCGCCAACTCCTCTATGTCCACTGTATGGGAAGCTTTAAAAGCTATGATCTGTGGGGAAATTATCAGCTATGCTGCCCACAAGAAACGAGTAAGAGAGCAACAGCTGGCTGAAATGGAAAAATCTCTTAAGGCCAGAGAGAACCTATACTTTAATGAACATTATAACATGGCTATCTAAAATATAATAATTTCATTGATCAGAACACATCACCTGACCATTGATTAATCCCTGATATACCCACAGTTGCCTTGCTGGTCCACAATATCCTGATTAACAGCAATGTAAACTGACTTAGAGAAGTCACTCCACCGTAGACGCATTGAAAAAGAGAAGGCGGATTCTGCTTTGCAAAGGCAGATTCCACCTTGCAAAGGCAGATTCTGAATCCTCATAACAACAAATCCAACTAGTGGACAACTACAAAGATAGCATCCTCTATACACATTATTCATTAGGCGGAAGGACTATTTTAGTAGAAAGCCATGTTCAAACACGTATATTGTAGTATTCCTTTACATAAGCCTCTAATATAGTGGGCTCATGTTATAAGAGGAATTAACCCACTCCAGGGTATGGGTTTGCTGAGCATTAATCCACACCTGAGTGGTTGAAATCACTCCGCCTGCGGCCTTGTGATTCCAACCCCCCAGGTGTGGATTAATGCTCAGTAAACCCATATCCTGTTGTGGGTTAATCCCTCCTTGTCCTGACTCCCAACTTCATCTTGAAATTCTTCAACTTAGAGTCAAAATAAACAAATTAATCTCCCATAAAACTGAATTGGCCCTGTTTAAACTTAAACACAAGTTTTGGGAGCATGGTGATAAAAATGGGAAACTCCTCTCTTACCAGCTCAAAGCACAACAAATGGAACGACGTATTTTAATTCTAAAAGATGTTTAGGGTACAATTCATTCTGATAACCCCTCCATAAACCGTATTATGAAATCCTTTTACCAAAAATTATATTCTAATACAAACCCCCATCTGACATATAAATTCAGCAGTTCCTTAAAACTTTACATCTTCATCATCTTTCCCCTCTTGAAACAAATTCTCTAGATGAACCCTTTTCTCTTCAAGAAATTCAGAAAGCTCTGTCCTCTTTGAAATCTGGTGAATCCAATGGAGGTGATGGATTCTCTGTCGATTTCTATAAAATGCTCTCAGACACCTTATGCCCCCTTCTTAATGTTTATCAAGAAGCTTCCAACAATAGCAGGCTTTCCCCAACTTGCACCGAAGAGGTCATAACCCTAATCCCTAAGAAAGATAAAGACCTCACACTCCCCGCAAGTTATAGGCCAATCTCTCTGTTAAATACAGATGGGAAAATATTTGCTAAACTACTAACTTCTCGACTTGAATCCACTGTTCACAAGTGGGTTTTCTTAAACATAGATCTGGCTCACTTACATTCCTTATTTAATCTAATTTACAAAGCCAAATCCCTTAAATCACCAGCAGCAGCCATAGCTATTGATTTCGAAAAGGTTTTTGATTCCTTAAACTAGGACTACCTTCATCACGTCTTATCTCATTTCGGTCTCTCTCATACCTTTTGCTCTTGGATCAAACTATTGTATAACTCCCCGGTGGCAAAAGTGCTTACTGACTCTGCCCTCTCCTCTCACTTTCAGCTGGCAAGCGGAACCAGACAAGGTTGTTCTCTATCACCCTCCCTGTTTTTTTAGCCATGGAGCCCTTGACTGCTTTTTTTTCTTTTTTTTACATATTTCTTTCCCTCCGGTCACGGTCTGCGGAGCCTCTCTCAGGCATCCTGCCTGTTCCTGCTCTGCCTGAAGTCTTCCTACCTGAGCCTCCTCTCTCCTCTCTCTCAGCCCACACAACCGGCACCCCCAGCTTAACTCCTCCGGGTTGGGGCTGCGCTCTCCTTTTGGGCACTCTATATAGTCAGTCTCTGGCCTGTGGGTGAAAGCCCAGGTGGAGGACACTGGAATGCCAGGCAGGATAGCCCCGGCAGTGGGCATGGGGGCAGGTGCCGTCACCTACCCCACAGACCGGTGTTTTCCCTGTTCTGATGTGTGCTCCTCTCCATGCGTGGTGCACGTTCCTGGCCTTTCTGACACGCCAGCCCCTGCGGCGTCAGCCATGCTATGTACATGTTGCCCTATGTTGCAGCACCCCGGTCTTCACCGGAGCTGCTGGCATGCAGAGCAGTGTCCCCCCCCCAGGAAGGAGCAGCCAAGTGGGCGCTCAGTCCTCACCTGCCCCTGCCGACCCCCGGCGCCCGAGCTTGCTCATGAACTCGGGTCGCCGGTGTAACGCGAGGTGTGGTGTCCAGCGCCTCAACCCTCAGCACCACCAGACCGGCCCCATGACTGCTTGTTTACATCAAACCACTGGCATTAAGGGCATTCCTGACGGCAATTCAAGATACGTTTCTGTCACCTGTGTGGATAACCTCCTAATTTTACTTGAAAACTTGAATGAGGCTGGACCTTTGCTGGTTGATTTACTTAATAATTTTACTAACATCTCTGGCCTTGCTTTGAATTATAGTAAATCAGAAACTCTTCCCTTTAATGACCACTGTAAGCCTTTTATGAACTTACCGCTTGGATTCCGCTGGTCACCACAGGGTATAACATACCTAGGAATCAAAATAACTCATAACTTAGAAAAGATATGGGACACTAACTTTAATCCCTAATTAGATAACATCAAAATGATCCTGGACAGATGGAAGCTTCTTAATCTCGCTTTCATTGGGAAAATTGCAGCCATCAAGATGTCCATATCACCCAAGATTTTCTACCTCTTTGCCAATATTCCCTTAACCTTACCATCTTTCTTTTTTGTTAAAATTGATAAATTAATTGGCAACTTTATCTGGGATGGTAAACCATCGAGATTTAGCCGTAACAAACTTCGTGCACAATGGAAAAATGTTGGATTCGGACTCACCTGGTTCAAAGGCTACCTCTGGGCTTTTTGAGTGGCCCAGACCATTAAATGGTTTCAGAAACCCTCTTCTCATTCTCCACTTTGGGTTGCAGTGAAATCCGCTTTGTGCCCTGGAGGAGTTCCTACTTCCTTCATCTTTACTCCCCTTTCCTCTAAGCTAAAATCTCACCTGATTATATCATCCTCTGTTCTTTATTGGAAACTAACCCACAAATTCTTGAAATCTAACCCAACTCCCTGGTTGTATGCCCCCTTATGGGGCAACCCACTAATCACCCTAGAAAATCACCCAATCTTTTGCCGTACGTGGAGAAAGAAAGGCATTTTTTTTCATGGAGTTATCTTGAACCAGAACTCACTCACTCTCAGATCGTTCCCGGACTTATAGGTCATCTGGAAACTTCCCAAACAGGATTTCTGGAAGTATTTACAAATTTGGGCAGCTTGTAACTCTCTCTCCAGTTTTGTGTACAAACATACTCTTCTAGACCTATGCGTCTCGCGCTGGACTTATCTGTCTGCAAAACTGAATAGCTCAATTTATAAAGACATTATTGACAATTTACCCGATCAGTCTATACCAGCCAAAAATAAATGGAGTACTTTCCTTAACTACTATATTTCAAATGCACAATGGAGTAATTGCTGATGTCTCGCACACAACACATTTAAAGATGCCTGTAGTTCTTTAATACAAACTAAAATCCTACATTTATGGTACAGAACTCCCTCTGTTCTTCAGTGAATGGGTTTATTAAACAATAATGACTACTGACGTTGTAATTTGACCAACGGGGATTTACTTCATATTTTGTGGTCATATGCTCCCATTAATAAGCTTTGACGTAAAGCCTACTTACTTGCTTCCAGAGTAACAGGACAAAAACTTCCTTTTGACCCCAAGTAATTTCTATTGGGTATCTTTATCTCAAATAGATTTCCCCTCTCACATGCACATTTTAGATGGCTAAACATACTTTCTTTTCTGGTTAAACGTCTGATTCTTATGAAATGGAAATCGACTCTTGTCACATCCCTCTCTGATGTCCTTCAAAGCCTTTGTCAGTATGCCTCCCTAGATAGATTCATGACCGTCTCACTGTATATGTCAGATGTTGTCAGGATTACTTCAAGTGCATCGAACCTTCTGGTTCTTCCAGACCCTAATTCTCATGGTTATTTAACTTTTTTTTCCTTATTCTGCTCCCAGATTAGGGGTTTTGATGCTTTTGTGCACAGATCTCTCTCCTTTTCTCCTCTCTTCCTATCCTCTTTTTCTCTTTCTTTCTTTCTCCTCCCTGCTACTTTCCCTTACACACTTTTCTCATTTCTATCTTCCCATTATTGAATATTTCCATGTCTACATATTTATCACTTTATGCAGCTTACTGTGCACTTTGCCAAAGCCTGTCCTAGCATTTATTTTGCACATGGTTGTCTTTTCTGAATCTATAAATACCTCACTGACTGTAACCTTTCTACTCCCTGCTTACAACCCATCTAGGTTTAAGGCTTATTATCAATATGTGTGTAACCCCCCTGCAAATGGGGGTTCCCAAAAGACTTCCAGGAGCTTGCTTGAATGCTCCAAGCCTGAATGGTGTTTGGCGTTTAAGCCATTTATCAGTGAGTGTTTTTAGAACCTCTGGTACTGTCTCTTTAAGAGCTGTCTGCTTGCTGACATAATTAGTTTGTATGGGGGACTGTGTGTTTCTTTGATTGAGTACCACTCAAGCTGCTGCAAATTCACTCCATTTTTGCAGTCACTAGGAGTGCAAAGGGAACCTATCTGAAAGATGTAACTGTTTGCCAGAAATCATTTACAGTAATAATGAAATTACAGTTTGTCTAACCTGTTTTCTTTTGCAGTCAGAACAGTGTCTGCCTAGTTCCCATTCTGGTTTTGAACTGCTGAACTGGACCAATCAGTATGGGGTAAGCTAGCTCTAAATGGTGCCTTGGACGAATCAGAACTTGGACTCATAATCTGAGCCAGCCACAAGAGGATTGTATGGGCAGTGACTCTGGGAGATGTAGTTTAGACTTCAGTGCCTTTTTGGACCAACAGCAGCAGTCTATTGTGAGTGACAGCCAATCCAGTCAAGAACTGGGAGGAACTCAAAGGAAGTGCCCGGTTTTGTCGGTTGGAGTTTCAGTTGAGCTTTGGCAGTGAAGAAGGAAGGAGCCCTGTGCTTTTTCAGTGTGCAGTTTTAGTCAAAAACGTGTAAGGCCCAGAGTTCGGTCTGCAGCTTGTGTAACAGCTTGTTAGGACTGAACTCTGCCCCGAAGAGAATCAAAGGATATCTGAAGAGTAGAAACCAGGCTCACCCTGTAGAAGACTGGAGGAATTGCTGAAAATTGCACTCGGTCTGTCAGGAACTGAATCTGCTGTGTGTTCTCCGGGTATTGTCAGTAGATGCGATCGGGATACAGATGCAGCCTGCCTGGTATAGTGCTTTTTATATAAATGTGTGAAGAGGTTTGTGTACCTCAAGTGAGCCCTGCTGACATTGAAGGACCCTATCTTATTTGGAGGTCGTGAGTACTAATTCAGGGTCGCTCCCTGTTGAATTGCCACATTAAATCCAAATGGAATTACTGTACTGCTGACTGTTTAATTTTCCTTTCTCTGTGTGAAAGGGCCTCACCAGCTGTTACAGGTTTGACTAGCCGCCACTAGGGCTTGGGTACCTAGGGACAGTAACTGATAGGGATAGGCCTCGTGCACAGAGCCATAGGTAGATTATTAGAGTGATAAGCTAATTAACCTGATTTCCCCTGTCCTTGTTATATTCCCCTAAATAAATCAGAGCTGCTTGTTTCAGCAAAGTTATACTGCCTGGAGGTATTTGTCTATGTTAAAATATTGTACTGTGATTGTTGCACTGTATCTTATTTTACAGGGGGTCCCAGTGCGGAAATAGTCCTGGGGGTAAGTGTATACTGTGAAGGTAATTCTGATATATTGTGTGGGCCACTAGTGGGAAGAAAGGGGGGTTGCAGTGTCCCAGAGGGCTGTGACCAAGTAAGTTTAACTATTGCAAACCCTGACCTCTGGGTGGAGGCACCCGCCATTGGATCCAGGCCCCTCAACCTGTTAGTGGCAAATCAGGCAGGGGTAGTAGCCCCTGGGATAGCGCCATCTAGGGGTTACATGTGTATAAAGACATTTTTAATATGTTTACCCTATATATTGTGTTTGTTAAAGTGATATTTTTTGTACCTCATATGGAGGATATTTTTCTGCTGTATAGCTTGTGTGTTCTCTTATATACTCAATTCAATAAAAAGATAAAGTGGGGGAAAAAAACAACCTCTGAATGTACCACAGTACCCTGTATGCAGGAGGAATTCTTCATTTACATGAGTACAGCATGATATTCTGCACCATTGTATTTTCTGCATAGTGTCACACACTGGGGCCACTGAACAGTCACGCTTTGTCCATCTGTGCAAGACCGAGTTAACGTGTCTCTAACTTGTGCGGTGGGTTCACTACCCTTCTGAATATGGGGCCCTATGAACCTTCACCAGATTTATCATGAAATATGTTGCTATTCTGTTTTTATGTGCTGTTTTACTAACCCAGGTTAGCCCATCTGAGATGCACCATCCTGTTTTCAGTGCAGTAGTGCAGTAATGGTTCAACCTAGTTTACAGCTTCAGTAGACTAAAGGACAGAATAACAGAGTTTTTTTGTTTTACTATCTATTATGCTTTTTACATTTGATGTTCAGTTTGTTTAAACCTGACCACAAGCCCAACACTCTGCCAGAGAAGGACTCATCCTAAATTTCCTTCCAAGATCCCTATCTAATGTGCCTTGGGTCAACTGGCACAAAGGATCTGCTGAGTTTCGACAGAGCACAAGGTACAGAATACAAATGGAATGATTCAAGTAGGAGGAAGGAGGCGTGGCAACATCATACACCCGAGTCTTCATCCATTTCTCTTGATATTCTTCATATCCCTGTGGTGATGGTGAAAAATGGTCCACAGCTTACATTTTTTTTTGAACTTTCTGTTTATTAATATTTCAAAATAAACATACAGTTACAGATCCACAAATCAGACTTCTCATCTATTACAAATAAAGAAACCATCAAATGGTATAAGAATCTGTAGTTTAGACATAATGGTAATGGATAAAGGGGTATTCCAATATGGAAAAATGTCCCATTATAAGTCCTGAAGGATAGTTACACTCCACAAGAGCATGTGGTCAGTTCAGAACAAAAAGTTATTCCAAACATGTTAAATTCAACAACCAGTGTTGATTAGACCCTTGTCTCCAAACATTATAGAACCTAAAATCCCCCCTAAAGTTCTGATTATTTTATATTCTCAATAGATTTAAGCATTGTTTAATAGGTTTAGCCATGCACTACCAACAGGAGTAGAATTAAACAGCAGCCATATTTATTGACCCCAGATTAGATAAACTCCAGGGATAACAAAAACATTAAACATTTCAACACCCAAAATATTAGAAGATCCCCAGTTCAGTTTAACTGGAAAAGAAACCTCTAGGAACAAAGTCCCCTTCAGGAGTTTGTCTCCTCTGAATCCACCTCAAGCCGTGCCCTGACCTGAGAGGCCGCGAACTCTGCTTGGGTCTTCTCCACTCTTTTACAGGCCTCCACTGGGTTGGTAAATTGGAACGTATGCCCTCCATAGTGGATTCTTAGGTGAGCTGGCATTAATAGGGAGTGTGCCACACCTAGGCTCCTTAGCCGGGCCCTAACGCCATCAGATTTCTTGGTGTAAGCTAGGTCCGGAAAGATTTGCAAGGTTTGTCCCTCAAAATGCAGATGATCCATTGACTGTATAGCTCTCATAATCATTTCCTTGGTAACCGCACTATCAGTGACAAGCAACACCATACGGGGTAAGTCCCTTTAAGCATCCACTGATCTCGGGGAATTTCTGTAGGCTCTTACAAACCATTGTCCCATCTCTGGATACAGATGCCAGGCCTCCGGTAACCACTTCTTCAGAAAGGACAACAAATTTGGTTCCTCAGCCCCTCAGGGAGACCAACCAGTCGAACATTTGGGGCAATGTTGGCATTCTTGAATGCCTCAAGATGATAGTGAAGCTGGCTATTCTCTTGGACCAGCTTCACAGAGGTAGCCATTGCTTGTGTTGCACTGCTCTTTGCAGACGAGGCTGTCTTCATTGCATTTTCAAGTTTAGCATCTTGCTCACCAAATCGCTTAAGCAGAGCCTCAACTTTCAAATCAATGGCCATCATTGAGGTTTGTAAAGTCTTCCATGGGGGCTCCACATTTGTTTCAGAAGGCGTGGAAACTGAGGCCTGGTTAGTGACTGACGGCTGAAATTTAGAGCAGCCAGGAACACCTCGCTGTGTCTTACCCATATTGATGTATGGTATCAATCAAAACAGAATAAAGTTCTGAAACCACTGCTGTCATAGTTTAAGGTCCAAAATGTCCCAAAACTGCCAAAAGACTTGAAAATTTGCTTTTCCTTTACAGAGCTCCAGGAGAATGCGTCTTCTCAGTAGAGTGTTCAGCAGCGTCCTCCCACTGCAGCATACATTAACTTATTGTTGTTTTCTGTATTTGAAGAATATCATGTTGTACAGCATTATTTTTAATTCCTCTGTATTATATGTACCATATAGTGAAGAAAAAGAGTTTTTTTTGGGGAAAATAAAACACTACCTTTTAATTAGGAGGTATAACTTAACTGAGCCTCAAGTTGACTCAGCCATCCTGTTTGATATTTTTAGTGTCTGTGAGAGACTGCCTGTTAGCTTTTATCCTTTATGTTTCCTAATAAATAAAGTTGCCTGAGTGTGCCTTTTTCTTTTTCTACATTTACCCATGTTCTTCTCAGCTGGTCAGCACTGGCATTCTTAAAATTTAGACATTTGTTTTCATTTCTACTTTAGTTCTTCTGGTCCTGAGATTCTCGCCTGTTTCAGTAGGAGAACCCATGTTTGTCCCCATTGCTCAGAACCAGAGCCTTCATATTTCCCCTCTGGTTCTCACTGTCTCATGTTCAGATAGACCGAAGTCTCTCATTAAATTTGGGAAACCCTTTGCCCGATTCTCAAAACTCTGCGCAAGCCACGGGTCACCAGTGCCCTGCAGACCCTGCGCCTGATTCTCTATCAGGCAGGGTCCTAGTGGCAAAGTCCCATAGCTTGCGGCAAGCGTAGCAGTGTGCCAAACAGAGGACTCATCAAGACAGGTTGCTGCAAGCCGTAGGTGGCCCTGTGGCAATGTCCCCGAGAAGTCCCTGGTGGTCTAGTGGACCACCTTCCCAAGCCCTAATCTGCCCTTATAATAATAAAAATTGTCCCTGGTAGTCTGGTGGTTCTTCTCCCCCCAAGCCCTGATCGTATTAAAAATATCTCTGGTAGTGTAGGCGCCCCCGAGCTGATCTCCCATTATAATTATAACAATATCCCTGGTGGTCTAGTGAACCACCCCAGCCTGATCTTCCATTAATATAATTTGTAATATCCCTGGTGCGCCCCAGCCCAATCCCCCGTTAATTACATTTTTAATATCCCTGGTGGTCTAGTGGACCGCCCCAGCTCCAATTCCCCCATTAATACAAGTCCCAATATTTTTGGTAGTCTAGTGGACCCCTCCACTCTGCAGTGCCCTAACACCCGCTCCCCCCATCCCGTAACCCAGCCGGCGACAGGCATAGCCCACCACTCACCACTGCGGCCAGCCACTGACTGAATTCTGAATGAGCGTGTACTATATATAGTACGCGCTAAGTGATTGACGGCAGCTGTCAGTCACTGAACATGTACTGTATACAGTACATGCTCATTCAGAGCTCAGTTGGTGGCTGGCCGTGGTGGTAAGCGGTGGGTTATGCCAGTCACTGGCTGGGTTACAGGATGGCGGGAGCAGGGTGGTAGGGCACCGCAGGGTGGGGGTGGGTCAGTGACAGTGCTGAGGGGTTTAAAACATGGGTCGAATTGGACACACTAGTTTAAAAAAAAAAAGGGTCTAAAGAGGAACCTACAGAGTCAAAACATCATCAGTGACGGATTTTGAACAGTTCACGTCCCTTCCTTTAGATATTATTATAGAGTAGGTGCATCAACTTGGACCCACTAGCAGAGGGATGAGGAGTCAGTTTGGGGCAGGATGCAACTTTTGCTCTTTTGGTGCATGTTAGCACTGTCTCTGGGTGGGGGTCCACTAGACCACCAGGAATATTGGGATTTTTATTAACTGGGGATCGGGGATGGAGCGGTCCACTAGACCACCAGGGATATTAAAAATTATATTAATGAGGGATCGGGCTGAGCTGTCCACTAGACCACCAGAGATATTGTTATAATGGGAGATCAGGGCTTGGGGAGGGAGGGGCACTAGACTACTACAGAAAGGGATTGGGGCTTGGGGGGCACATTGGCACACCCTGCCAGAGGATTTCTGTGTAGCATTAGACCAGCCAAGGGCTGGTCTAACGGTACTTAGACCTTTGTCCTCTTGGGGCGGGGGTTGAGAATAGCAAATTGGGGCTATGGAAGCCTGTATCTGCCGCAAGCCCCCTAGTGCCGTGCCACAACCCATTTTGTAGCACACTGCTGGTACATGCCCCTTTAGTATATGCAGCCTGCATTTGATGCAGGGCTCTTTGAGAATAGCTCAGGGTGCATTTTTTGACACAAGGTGCCACTTGCGTTATATATGTTTGACACAGGCACCTTGCGTCAATCTAAGGGCTTTCAAGATCAGGCCCCCGTCTCATTTTTCACTTTTCCGGAGCCACTTTGACATAGTCATAAATAGATCCTTTGGGGGGGGGGGGCGCTATGGAGCCTGAGCAATATGGCAGATATTTGATTGCTCTTGCCAGCTTGCCTTAACAAACAGGCAAAACACTGCAGTTTAAACCTCACAGACTGGAGCCAAAATTGGAGGAACAGGTATCGGATCTATCCGTGGGAAGTCATGGGAAATCCACATAAAGAGTAGCACCATGGTGCTGGAGCAAAATCTAAAAATGCTCCGACAGCTTCCACCACGCACTGTGCTTCATGCAGGCCTAAGGATAACGCTAGAGGTATAGAGGAGGAGGAGACTCTACAAACTATTGGGGCTAGGCTAACGAAATTAATTAAGTCGGTAACAGTTCTCTCCAACAAATTCGATGGGCCAAATAATCGGGTCGTCACGCTCGAAACCATGGAAGGGACCCAAACCACCGCCCTCAATGCTTCTAAAAGGGCTGACGCAGCGATTGGTGCTGTGTCCACCATTGTGAAGGAGAGCAATCACTGGAAGACCCGTATTGAAACCCTCGAGAATAAGATCAGAGCTCCCAACCTAAGAATTTTCGGGATTCAGGAGGAAGCTAAGGGGGAGAGCCTTTCTGTTATTCCTTCATGAGTTACTTAATCAGCAATTTGGGTTGGATGCACAACTTAAAGCCCACCAGTTTCACTGGGCCTACTGCGTTACACCTGGTGGACGTGTGGAAGAACAGGACATACCTCGAGCAATCATCTGGGTTACAGACGGAGCAGCCATGAGAGATTTTATCTTAAAGCTAGCTAAAAGAAAAAGGGGACTTCTTTTTGATGGTCACTGGATAAATATGTACCCAGATATTAGCCATGCCACACGCCGGAAGTGCAAACGTTTCGATGGAGTAAGGGCTATGCTCCGTGCAGCTTCAGTTGTCCATGGCATGATCTTTCCTGTGCGATTGAGGATCGTCTATCGCGGGAAGGTGTTTCTTTTCTCAGAGCCTGCTGAAGCCCTTAAATGGGCCTGTAGACATGCTCTCCCCCATTAGTCAACAAAATGAATCAGACCAGCAGTTTTCGGAGGACGAGGAGACGTGAATTTACTCTGCAGGTCTGGCGATAGCCTGACTTCTCTCTTTCCAGGTACTCTGTTTAAAAATACTTAACTGACTTTCTGTTTGAGTGTCAGCAAGAACTTTAAGGAACTGATCAGTGTTCTTCTTTTGAAAAATGGACAGTGCTAAGGACTTCCATGTTCCTTTTTTGGATTACTAAATAGTTCCTCCTAAACCTTATTATAATTTAAAATATGGCTCACATGGTTAAGCTTGATTTTAAGTTTGAGTAAGCTCTGGAATTAATTACTTTGATGGATCAAAATATAGGATTGCACAGTATTTGTGCTTTACTAAGCTGATGCCTGGCTATCAATACCACTGAGTGTGGTAAAGGACTTTGCGACATTTATGTATTCTGATTTTTTTAGATAATTTCCAGGCTGCTCATGGGCTCCTTTACAGCAATGTTATACTTTGTAAAAATAGAGGAAATAGCATTTAGCTATCTCTTTTCTGGTTTTCTCTCGTATGTAGTATCTGTAAAGCATCTGATAGCTAATACTGCTTGTATTAAAGAGGGGTGGCACCCTCTATGGTGATATAAATGTTATAAGGGCATCTCATCGATGCTTATAAAATAACTGTATGTTTGTTTTGAACAAAATAAAACATAAAGTTTCAAAAAAAAACAATAATAGACCCTTGGGGACCACCATGCATGTATGCACACCTTGACATATTCAGATATTCAGATTCATTCATGAGTACCCGCCTCCTTACCTCATTCTGTTTCACCATATGTCAGATGTTTTTGGACATATGAAGGAGACCATGTCCAAGTCTGAGACCACCGCTAGTCTGTATTTGGATGAGAACTATGAATTGGTAGAGGAGTACTACTTGAGGCACTGTGGCTGCAGGGAAGTAACCCCTCTTTTCTCGGTCTGTGGGCTGTTCTACAGCTCCACACTTTAGGAATACCTAAGATGGAGGGGGTGGAAAACTGAGGACCAAAACAAGGATCCCTGTGAAACAGTAAGGCAGTGTAGCGTGCAAATAAAAATACACGTGGGGACCATTAAATGACCATACGGAACTCACTGAAAAAGAGAGAGAGAAGCCATGATTATGTGTCCATGCTAAAACTGAATTTATAAAATCGGCTGGTTAAATCATGGATTCTGACTGGCTGAGGCAAGCTTCCACCCATACTTTCATCTCAGCATGGATCCCACTGGAAAAAAAACCAAAAAAATAGAGAAAACTTTATTCATGACCTAACAGATCCCTGTGCCTTCACAATTTCCATACACTCCACCTCCACAGAGCACAATCGAAAACAAATAGTGTTTCTTTTTGTATTGCTGCTCAGCTTGCTGCGTCCCATCCACTTTCTTGGCAACTTTTAAGTAAAGAAACTAAAAGAAAAACAAAACTAACAGTAGCACACTAGTGCAGGCAAACCAGAACACAACACTGAAAACAAAAAAATCCTATGGGTGAGCAATATCCCACGACAGGGTATGGGATTATGGGGATTTAATGCATAGCTGGGTGCATTTTAACCCTAGTAATGCTCAGAATATTCATAACTTTGTGCAGTCAGCCTGGTGGGTTGGACTGCCCGGAGAGATGGAACACATGCAAATAATGGAATTCTTTGCACGTGAGCATCTTTCAAATACTGCCTCTACCAACTGTAGTGTTCTAAGCCCTTCAGATTTTTCTCTCCACCTGAAAGTCTGATCGCTCGGAGTCTCTGTTGCCCTCTTTCACGTGAAGAAGATAGAAAAAACCATAGGTATATTTAGCTTCTTTTACTGCCTCTACTAATTGTTAGTTTACATCTAGTTTATTATTTAAATAGTTGTTTTTGTCGGTTCCTTGCGGTTCGGCACAACTGTGAGGGATCCGAGTTAGTTTAATTTTATTTCGGTTCTCTGACTAAAGAACCTATTCATTATAGCTAATTTTTGGTCCTTAAAAACTTTTGTTGTAACTGCTTTTTATCGGTTACAGAACCGCTGAACCGGTTCACATTTCATCTCCTCTGTTGGTTCCATCGGTTACGGAACCGACCGCAAAAAAAAAAAAAGGAAAACCCTTTTTAAGCTGTTTAAATAACCGCAGCAGCATTTAGCGGTTGGGTTTTTTCATCTTGTTTTTCACCATGACTGAGAAACCTAAGAAGAGAACCGGGGAGCCTGGTTTTAAAAACTGTTTAAAGTGTGGAGATGTGTTTGCCAAGGCAGACAAGCACACTTTATGTGTAGCTTGTCTGGGTTTTGAACATTTGGACCAAGATTGTGAAATATGTAAAACTTTCCCAGAAAAAACTGTTGAAAAGTGCCTTGAAAGGCTTAATAAAAAGTTTCCTAGGGGTCCCTCAGGCTCTGACCAGCTGGCACTCCAGTCTGTTGTGGTTGAAGCAACAAGTGCTACTACCCCTGCCCCTGATACAGGCGAAAAAGGGGCGAAAAGAGGGAAAGAACCGGCTGACTCTCCGGTTCCATCAAAGAAATTAAGGAAACTCAAACACGGAGAATTCTCCCCTGCTAAACCAGGGACTTCTGCGCAGCTGCCTGTAATGCCTTCAGCTCAGGAGATAGCTCAGGCATTTAAAATTGTTCAGGCTCTGCAGGGCATCATCCCTCAGCCTCCTGCCCCTTCCCAGGGTCCCCAGGTTGCTGCTACTGTGTTGCCTCCTGCTCCGGAACAACACTATTTCGAAGAGGATGAGGAGCCTTATGAGGAGGACGAACCTATCCCCCCAGAGGTGTCCCCTGAGCAGGAATTTGGCTCGCCTCCCAGAGTGTCTGAGGATTTTTCCTCCCATTTTTCCTTTGTAAGGAGAATGGCAGATGCTCTAGATATTGCCACAACAGAAAAAGTGGAAGATGAGAAGGAGATTGAGTACCTTAATATGATGGGTCTAACACCCACAAAGGCCCTCCTCCTCCCAGTATATAAATTTTTCAAGAAGGATACTATGAAGCTCCTGCAGACCCCAAATTCGATTCTTCCAATTGACAAGTGAATAGATAAAAAATACCAGCTGGACAGGGAGGGAACTGACTTCCCCTTCTCCCATCCTGACCATCAAGGGGTAATATAGCAAGCTGCCTGTGATAAAGCTAAAGTCCCTTTGTCCTCACACCCACCGGACAAGGAATCCAGAAAATTGGACAGTATGGCCAAAAAGGGCTATTTGTCAGCCTCATTGGCCATGAGACAGGCTACTTTTCAAGCTTATGCTGCCCAGTATCAGAAATCCCTGTGGTAGTCGGTACTGGCAATGTCCATGAAGGCCACCTCACCTTTGTCAGATGACCTGGCTGAAACTGCCAGGTTTGGGCTAGAGGCGGCAAAGTACCAATTCCAAATGGCTGCTGATCTAAATGACACTGCAGCTAGATGGATGGCTAATACAGTGGCTCAGAGGAGGTTTGCTTGGCTTAGGGCTACAGACCTCCTCAGGATACCCAGTCAAGGCCCTGGATTTCCCATTAGAGGAAATTGCGCTCTTTGGGGAGTCCACAGTTGCCTATATGAAAAAGGTGGATGAATATAAGGCTACTTATAGAAGTAACTCTGCTAGAGACGGAGCTTCTTCATCCACCAGGCCCTATGAAAGGGGAGCTAGGGGTTGTTCTTTCTTGTCAAGACCCTTTTTCCAGCCAGTAACCATGCCCCAATACCAGCAGTACCCCCCACAGGGCTACTCAAGGGGTAGGGGTAGAAGGGACTCTAGGTGAGGGGCTCAGGCACAACCTCAACCCCAGCCTAAACAGAACCCCTGAGATGCAGGCTGCATTCTCCCTACCTGTTGGAGGCAGACTGTCCCATTTCCTTCCCTTCTGGTCAACCATCACCACAGACAAGTGGATGTTGGAGGTAGTGGGCAAAGGTCTGTCTCTGGCCTTCAGATTTCTTCCTCGAAAAAAACCCAGGGTTTCCACCTCCCTTCCCCTAGCACAAACTTCGTTGCTAGAGGCAGAGGTTCAGAAGTTGCTTCAGCTCAAAGCAGTGGAACTAGTCCCTGCAACCCTGAGAGGAAGAGGTTTTTACTCCGGATACTTCATAACAACAAAGAAAAAGCGGGAGTGGCGGCCAATTTTGGATCTCAGAGCTTTAAACAAGCACCTGAAAAAGCCAAAGTTCAAGATGGTAACTTTGGCTCAGATTCTGCCAACAATCCAAAAGGGACTGGCTGGCATCTCTGGACTTACAGGGCGCTTATTTCCACATCCCCATAAAAGAATCTTTCAGGAATTTCTCAGATTCAGACTCCCATCAGGTCATTATCAGTTTGCAACCCTGCCCTTAGGCCTTTCCTCGGCACCAAGGGTGTTTACAAAATGCCTAGCAGCTGTGGTGGCATTTCTTCGAAGACAGGGAGTGACTGTTTTCCTGTACCTGGACGACTGGCTGGTGGTGGGCAAATCACCAGAACAAGTCACAACCTCTCTAAAGCTCACACAGGACCTTTTGGAGTCCTTGGGTTTCATAGTAAACCAGAAAAAAATCTGTCTTTACCCTACACAGACTTTTACAGTTCATGGGGCAGAGATCAGTACTCACAGGCCAGGGCCTTTTACCACTAGACAGGGTGCAAAGCCTTCAGGCCATAGCAAATTCCTTCAAGTTGCACGGTCAAAAACAGCCAGGCAATTCCTGCAGCCTCTTGGGTCATATGGCTGCATCCACGGGCACAGTGCAGGGTTCCAGGTTTCACATGAGAGACATCCAGTTTCACCTCAGGAATCATTGGAGTCAGAAAAAGATCCCTTTCAAAACTCATTCCAGTGACAAGGCCTCTGTTACAAGCTCTCTTGTGGTGGAAAAGAATCCAACCTAAGGCAGGAGTCCCCTTCCAGAAGGAGGATCCTTCACTAGTCCTCACAACAGATGCATCCTTCTGGGCTGAGGTGCCCATCTAGGGAGCACACAACTCAGGGTACCTGGTCAGAGGCAGAGTCCCTCCAGCATATAAATTTGTTGAACTCAGAGAGTGCGCCTGGCACTAAAAGTTTTCTACACTGGTAATGGGCAAGGTGGTACAGGTCAGAACAGACAATACCACCACTGTGTATTAATAAACAAGCAGGGTGGCACCAGGTCAGGTCCCTATGCACAGAAGCCATGAAAATTTGGACTCTGGCATATTCTCCAAAGGTGTCCCTGCAAGCCATCCATCTGCCAGGAAAGGACAATATCTTGGCAGACACACTGAGTCGGATCAATCAGTCCCATCACGAATGGACACTGAACAAGCAGGTGGTGCGGGTAATTTTCAGCAGGTGGGGCGTTCCAGAGATAGACTTGTTCGCATCCCACCAGAACCACCAGTTGCCTCAGTATTGTTGCAGGCCGCCAGCCCAGGGCACAATCCCTCTGGACGCCCTGGTACTGGATTGGTCAGGCAAGTTTCTCTATGCCTTTACACCTTTTCCTCTGGTCTTCAGGGTACTGCTGAAGCTCAGATCCCTCTTAGCTTCTCTGATCTTGATAGCTCCAGATTGGCCCAGGCAGCCATGGTACTCTCTTCTGCTCTCCATGTCAGTGAGCAAGCCAGTAAGCTTGCCTGTCAGGCACAATCTTCTGACCTCCAATCAGGGAACATTGCTGTTCTCAAATCTCAAGTCCCTCCACCTCAAGGCATGGCTCTGGAGGAATTAGAGTATGCAGACTTGAACCTTTCTGAAGCTGTATTAAACATCTTGAAAGGTTGTAGGGAGCCTGCCACTAAGAAAACTTATTCTGCTAAGTGGAAAATATTCTCCTTCTGGTGCTCTGGTAGAAACTTCACCCCAAATGATGCAGGGATCTCAGTGGTGTTGGATTATCTGACTCACATTCACAAGGTCTACAACCCAGTTCTTTAAGAGTTCACCTTGCAGCAGTATCTGCATACCTTTCTGCTAGGACAAAGGTGTCGGTAGCATCAGATCCCATTTTCAAAAGATTTTTTAAAGGCCTGATGCATTTGCACCCTCCTCACAGGTCACCATTGCCCGCTTGGGATCTTAATATATGTATAGCCAGATTGATGTGGGCTCCTTTTGAGCCCATGACTACAGCCTGTTTAAAGTATGTTACCTGGAAAACAGTTTTCCTGGTAGCAATTACCTCAGCAAAAAGAATCAGTGAGCTTCAGGCTCTCTGTGTTGAGCAGGACTACATCTCCTTCCACAGGGATAAGGTAGTCCTCAGAACAAACAGACAATTCCTTCCCAAGGTTGTTTCAGATTTCCATCTGAACCAATCAATCACTCTGCCTGTCTTCTTCACAGACCATACAAGCTCTGGTGAAAGAAGGCTCCACAGTCTGGATGTGAGAAGAGCTCTCAGCAACTACATGACAGCTACTAAAGGCCATAGGCAAGACAAGAAACAACTTTTCCTTACATATGGGGATGTCGGAATGGGCAAACCAGCCTCAAAAAGATCCATTTCTTGGTGGATTGTCCAGTGTATTCAATTCTGCTACATTAAAGCAGGTAGGGAGTCCCCAGCTGGGCTGAGGGCTCACTCAACAAGAGGAACATCTGCCACTCTTGCAGCTGCTAGGGAGGTGCCATTATTTGACATTTGTAAAGCAGCTACTTGGAAATCAGTGCACACCTTTACAAAGCATTATAACTTGGATGTTTTGTCCAGAAGTGATGCCAGGTTTGGCATAGCAGTCCTGCAAAGTCTGTTTCCAAAATAGAGTTCTGTGTCCACCTCCAGGGGGTACTGCTTGGTAGTCTGCACAAAGTTATGAATATTCTGAGCATTACTGGGTTGGAAGAAAAAATTACTTACCATAGTAATCTTCTTTCTTCTCAGTGATGCTCAGATATTCATAACTCCCTCTCATCCTCCCCTTCCAGAACTTCAACCTCTGTATTCTGCATGCTAGTGCCACGTAGCCATACCCTTCTGGGTACACTTCTCTATGCTAAATAGATTTTAACAGAGTTTTCTGTCTCTCTTAATAGTTTTCTCACTGTCTGGTGAACACCATTATTATAGATATAGTCCCTCTCTTGGAGTTTTTTTGAAGTAAATTGTTTCATTAGGCTAATCCTAAAAAATGTTTTAAATAATTAGTTGTCAGATATTTTCATATTGCCTGACTTCCAGACTTCTTACAAATCTGAAGGGCTTAGAACACTACAGTTGGTTCTAGGCAGTATTTGAAAGATGCTCACGTGCAAAGAATTCCATCATTTGCATGTGTTCCATCTCTCCGGGCAGTCCAACCCACCAGGCTGACTGCACAAAGTTATGAATGTCTGAGCATCACTGGGAAGAAGGAAGATTACTGGGGTAAGTAATTTTTTCTTGTGAGGTATGAGGTTGCTGGCAGAGTATCCTCACAGCACCCCAGACATGCATTAAATCCTCATAACCTCATACCCTGGAGTGGGTTATTGCTCTTATAACATGGGTTATGTTTAAACAAGGGAAAAACCACAGTAAGGGGTTTTTCCTCTGTTTAAATAGCAAAAATGTTACTGTATCTTGCTACCTTGCAAAAATAGTCCCTAACAAAAAATCCACATTTCACTGCTGTTATGTACATACAAATGTCACCAATACGGGCCCACCTGGTGGTGCTGAGGCGCTGGACGCCTTACCTCGCACCATGCTGGCGACTTGGTTCAGGAACGGACTTGAGTCGTTGGGGAGCTGGCATGGGGAGGGAGGGTCAGAGCAGGACTGAGCAGCCAGAAGGCAGCTCTCCTCTACGGGGGTGGTTGCCGCCTCCCCCTGCATAGTCCTTCTGCCACTGCGTGGAGGCCCAGTGGTCAGCTTGGGCAACGGGGGCAATACGTAGCGCGGTGGGCACTTGAAGACACAGGATGCGCATGCCTCCACATGCGTGCACGTATCTGAGGTAGTGGGCTGGGTTATGGGGAGAAAACGAAAAATATCTAAAAACTATATATTGAAAAAAAATAATAATAAAAATATCACAGATACAGTGGTGACACGATCTGTGAAATTTCTGGTGCATAATATGCTCTGGTACCATGCCTGCAACATTTCATTGCCCCACCCACATATGCACATGCAGCTCGGACAACACAGGGGGCTGGAACGCAGGCTGTCACTATCTCGTTGTCTGTCTCTGTGTAACTGTCACTCATTCCTTACTAAGCAGTCCAGAGGACAGTCAGTGAAGTTCCCCAGCTCCTGCTATGATGTCCTCCCTGTAAGCAGCCTGCCGCTATCTGTCTCTCTCTAACAACGCTGTCTCTCAGAACTATAGTGCACATCGGTTTCCCTTGACAACTACTGCAGTTTTGTCCTGCAGCAGCTCAGTCTCTCTCTCTCTCACTTGCTTGGTCTCTCAGTGCACCATGCCGTGAACTCCATCTACAGTAATCAAATTCCATTTCACCTGGATCGGATATTACTGATGTGTGTGTAGGGAGAGAAAGAGGTACACACAAAGATATTCTTTTATTCATTGCTGTATGTTTGGTTGAGCACATGCTAACCAGGGGATGCAGCACCTCAGTCTCTCTCTCTCTCTTTTTCTCGAACTGCTCTCTCTCACGCAGTCTGTTGGTGCACTGCACCGTGCATGTCATCTAAACTGATGACATTCCATTTTACCTGGATTGGATGTTCCTCATGTCTGTATAGGACCACACAGAGGACATTGCGGCAAGTTTGGCTGTGCAGTACATGCAGCATTCCCCAGCTCACCTTACCTGCTGCTCCCGGTGTGTCACTGTCTCTAGCGCTCACTGGCACTGCGCTGTCACTGTGTCTGACTGTCTCTAACTTTGGGAATGTGAATGGCTAATCTGGGTAGGGGCTCAGCACAGGTACTTGCAATACTCCCCTGGGATCCTACTGTCTCCCGAGTCCCCACACTGCACATCCCACTATTTGCGATCCCGGTCTCCCGCTTCACTGAACTTTAAATTGCTGCCTTGCTATTTCACTGTTTACAGGACAAACTAGTCTGGACAGCACTTTACAGAGTCCCTCCACGAATCTGTGCATTAACAGGGCTGTTTAATGGCTGGCCCACCAGCACAGAGGCAGTGCATCCGTCTGAGATGCTGACAGCTGGGGGGGGTGGGGGTGGCGCTGTGGAGCCCGAGCAATATGGAGGCAGGATTTTGAAGCTCCTCGAAGTCTTAAAATAAAAGTTTATTTTCAGGGGCTTTAAATAGTGCAAACCTGCTCAGCTATGCAGAAAAGAATATTGGAACTACTGCAGACCCGAGATGGGGAACCCAAAGAAGGATAAATCAAGTGGGGAGAGCGCTAGAAGTAAAGCAAACACTGGCCCTCCAGCAATGCGATCGATGCATGGCTGACCTCTCTTGGATTCTAGTATGGAGAGCGAGGAAGAGACGCTGGGCCAGAAAATGAACAAAATGTCAGCGTTCATGGCAGGTCTATCAGAGCGTTTTGATGCCCTCACGAATAGAGTTACCCTTCTGGAGACAGATTCAGGAGTGATGAAGAGACAGAAGGAAAAGCAAGCAGTTTGAAGCTGCTAAGGGTACTGCAGCAAACTTATTTAAAAGAGAACACACATCTCCAGGCTCACTCGAAACTTGGGCGAATCCAGGTCCGGGCTTCTAATCTGAGGATAATAGGAATTCAGGAACGCAGTGAGGGAGATCATCTGAGTTTATTTCTAAAAGACTGGCTAGGTCAACAGCTAGGTCAACCCCTGCAAGAGAAATCATGGGGGATTCAAAAAGCATACAGAGTTGCCTTTCGGGGCAGACCTAACAACATGGAGTCACCAAGGACGATCGTGGCGATCCTAGATAGTATGGGGACCCGCAACCTAATCTTATCCCTTGCCAGGCAAAAGCATTCCCTATTCCACAACGGAGAAAGAATATCTCTCTATCCAGATGTAAGTTTTGCAACTCGGCAGAAAAAGAAAAGATTTGGTGGGACTAGGGCGTTGCTTCGCGAAGCAAACATTCCACACAATATGCTTTTTCCTGCATGACTTAGACTGACACACAATGGGAAGACATTTGTTTTCTCGGACCCAGCCGATGCTCTGAAGTGGGCCCAAAAGTTCGCAAAGTCGAGTAGAAGAAGACGGGACTCCTCCAGGTCTGGCTCTGAGGACGAGGAAGATTTGGACACTTAAAAGGACATTTTTGTTTAGAAAATCTCAGGTCTGTAAAACTAGAAATTTCTGAACAAGTATAGTTAGCCTCTCTTTCCGCCAGACATATAAATAATTAAAGAAGATATTTTATGGACACTTTATTCACTTGATAGGACTGGCGTGTGGCAATAAAAGTTGCTGAGGGGGAGAGAGGGAGTTTCCTCCTACATTCCTGTTTTTTTTGTTCTTTTTGAGTTTAAGGAATTTTACAGTAACGAATGTTCAAGTGGGTATAATGCTCTTAAACTGTACTTATTGTGGAGAAAATGTTTTTGTTGGCGCTTCATATATAATCCTTATTATAAGGTACCATTTTGGTACATTTTTTATGATTAATGTATGCTGTTTTATCAGTCTCTTGCGTAGGGACAGGAAACTCGAATCCTAGTGATTATAAATGAATTATTTTTAAGCATGCCACTCATGGGCTCAAGATACATCGCCTGCATCATGTTGTTATTTCTTTAAGTTATAGGACTATATAATCTTCTGCTGTACCCTCAACGATGTATCTTATAGATGTAAGACAGATTTATTAAGTGCTTGCATTAAGAGGGGTGGCGCCCTCAAAAGAATGCTAAATATATCCTAATGTATTACATCAGGAACAGTAACTGTATGTTTTCCAAGATATACAATAAAGTAACAAAAAAAGAGAATGCCCAGAGATGCAGACAACCTGGGTTCGGGAACGGACTCGGGATGTCGGAGGGCCGTTGGGGGAGAAGGATTGAAGCGGCCTGGGGACCTTCTTCTCCGAAGGTAGTGTCCGACATGCCACAGACCAGCGGAGGCAGGGGGAACTGCTGTGCTGGCGCTCAGACTAGTGGAGGGGGTGGGGCGGATGTGGGTCATCACTGCATGTCCCCGGGCTCCCTTCCCTTGTACAGCACACAAAAATACCAGCACCGAGCATGAAGCTGCGCTCCGTCACCTCTGCTGCCAACCATGTCCGCCAGATGGGGTCCTGCTCCTGTGGTCCCACCTGGGGGGTAAACCAGGGCACGTTACCATTGACCTTAGGGAGGGGGCACCCGACCGGCGGCCCCACCCAGGGGGTTAACCTGGGCATGGGGAGGCGGTGAGCGAGAGCTGAGATCCCCTTCCGGGGTTCAAAATGGGAGCCACACAGAACAAAACAGGGCTGTTTAATGCATGGCCACGCAGGGCCTCTAGATGAATGGGCTTTTACGTTCCTCACAATCCATGTTATAATGGCTTTTAGTGACAGTGTTGCAGTAGAATGATGTAGCAAAAAAAAAAATGTGTACACATTTTTTAAAGATGTTTTATTTTCCTAACAATGTGAATACAAAACCCATTGTATAAGCAAAACAAGACACTCTAGGGCTGGATATATGCTGACATTACTGCACTTCCAGGGGCTGTAAGATCCTTACTGCTTGGCATGTGATGATAACCTCAGCATAAATCCTACTGTCGTGTCTTATTCCTTACATAATCACTGCTGTGTTGCAGGAGGGGTGTAGATGGAACCCAAGTCATGTCCTTTACCCCAGTATGATGCTACTGTGTTATTTTGTTAAGTAACTGAAGTACTAGTGGAGTAAGCTGTAAGGTATTCATTTGCGGGGTCAGAAACCAGGGCATAACAGTGAATGATTTTCTTGGGGAAATTGAGAGGACTATATGAAAAGTGTGAAATTCATGGACTACCTGGCTGAGGCTATAGGCCAGAAAATGTAATGTTTGCCACTTGTCACTGCAAAACTGTATCTATGAGGAAATACAGTATTTAACTGAAACAAAAGATGGGCCACAGCTGGGCCACTTACTTGGAGGTCGCGAGGGTCTCGATAGCAGCCCTCCCCCACACTGAACTTGAATCAGCTGGGCCACTTACTTGGAGGTCGCGAGGGTCTCGATAGCAGCCCTCCCACACTGAACTTGAATCAACTGGGCCACTTACTTGGAGGTTGCGAGGCTCTCGATAGCAGCCTTCCCCCACACCGAACTTGAATCAGCTGGGACACTTACTTGGAGGTCGCGAGGGTCTCGATAGCAGCCCTCCCCCACACTGAACTTGAATCAGCTGGGCCACTTACTTGGAGGTCACGAGGGTCTCGATAGCAGCCCTCCTCCACACTGAACTTGAATCAACTGGGCCACTTACTTGGAGGTTGCGAGGCTCTCGATAGCAGCCCTCCCCCACACCAAACTTGAATCAGCTGGGCCACTTACTTGGAGGTCGTGAGGGTCTCGATAGCAGCCCTCCCCCACACCGAACTTGAATCAACTGGGCCACTTACTTGGAGGTTGCGAGGCTCTCGATAGCAGCCCTCCCCCACACCAAACTTGAATCAGCTGGGCCACTTACTTGGAGGTCATGAGGGTCTTGATAGCAGCCCTCCCCCACACCAAACTTGAATCAGGTACGCCAGGGATTTCAAGCACTGGAGGAGCCTGCCTGATACAGTGCTGCTCGCTCGCTGCATAGCTCTGAACTTGGACTTTTAATTTCCTTAACTGTATACTGTTAAAGAGGCTAAATTTCTTTTGTGTCCCCACACATGTGGAGATTTTTTTTTCCCCTCTTTTGAAGCGTAAAAAAACATTTGTAAGCAGGGTCCACCACTTCTGCCTTGCTGCCCGGTACTGTGGCTTGTGTTTTGGTGCCAAGTCTTTGTTTGAAAAAAAAAAAAAAAACAGTAACCTGCCTGACTGTGTGCAATGAGTCTGTAGCTACCTGCCTTTAAATAATTGTGTCCTTCACCTGCTTTAATTAACAGCAACCCAGGCCTGACTGACGAATTAAGGATCTATTTTAAACACCTAAATCTCAGCCGGACTGCCTATTTTTTTATGCAACATAAGGCTATAATGTGGTGGTGAAATAAGCCTGCAGTAAGTTAAATCCAGAGCCTGCTCTGGTTTCATAGTGGCGCCAGTCCAATAATTGAAGCCCTCCCACAAGTCAGAAACGTAGCTTAAGCCTGTTCTTAGATTGGATTGTAAACCCTCCCTCAAGCCTGAAACCATATTTAATCCTGTTCCCTTTCTCCCTCTCCTTTGTCCACAGCTGGGCCACTTATTTGGAGGTTGCGAGGGTCTCGACAGCAGCCCTCCCCCGACACCGAACTTGTCAGGTACGCCCAGGATTTCAAGCACTGGAGGAGCCTGCCTGATATAGTGCTGCTCGCTCGCTGCATTGGTCTGAACTTTCTCCCTGCCGGCACTCCGCGCTGGCTGCCCCACCGCCCCCACTACCACCCTTGGTCGGCATCGGGCTTTATACTCACCATCACATGGTCGTTAGGTTTCAGCCCACTTTGCCATATGCAGCCTATACTTGCACACCACTAGAGGGCCCCATCTCAATTCAATTGCATTTAAAAACACCTTACACTTGCAGCATGATTAGCTTCATTTGGGTCCTTACCGAAACCGTCATAATACTGACTTTTTTCCTCTCCCCCCCCCACTCTCCCTGTGGAAAAGCCCCTCTCCTGGAACCCCCAAATCTGCTTCACTAATTGCCACCTCAGAATTACCCCTCTCTCATATCACCTAAATTCTTTCTCCCCAGTTCTGCTCAGCACTAATTATACCCCTAACCTATGCTACACTGCAATCAGGACCTTGTTGGAACTACCTCCCCCCAACATACAATCACCCACTAAGTAGCCTCCATCACTCCTTATCTCCAGCCCTGTTAGCCCAACTTGTCCGTACCATCACTATACCAGTCGGGCTCACCAAAATACCCACTAATCCATGCTTCCGTCACTCCGTATCCAAATTGCTCTGGAAAAGTGCTCTCCAGCATGCTCTCCTCCTCCTTCTCTCATGGAGTGTACGTCCCAGTCCAGGACCTCCCTCGACTAGTGTTCCCAAGGAGAGCAGGCTTGGTGGCCTACTACTGGCCTCCCTTAACATCTTTAGCCTACCTAGGAAACTCACTCCGCTCCAGGGCTGGATCGCCCAACACACCCCTGACATCCTGGCCTCATCTGAAACCTGGCTCTCTAAAAATATCTCGGATGCCTCTGTCTCACTCAGTGGCTACTCCATCTTCAGAGCAGACAGGACAGGCAAGAGGGGCGGTGGTTGTACCATCTATGCCAAAACATATCTGCAACTCCACTTGGTCCCCCTGCCCCCGGTGCCCAAGCCATAGCTATCAAAGTCACCCTTGGCACTCCTGGTAAACCGCTATACATTATGGCGGTCTGTATCCTCCCCTCGCACCAAAAACACGCCTATTCTGTCCAGCATCACCCATCTCCCCCCCCCCCAAAGAGCGAACTGATCATTATGGGTGATTTTAATGTGAATTGGCTATCCCCTGCATCAGCCACCTACAAAGATGCCGTCCGAGCCTACGACCTTGCCTAGGTTGTCCAGTCCCCCACCAGGCATGACCCCAGATCAGGGTCTTCCACTCTTATTGACCTCATCTTTACAAACCTTTCCAACCACCTCTCCAAATTAAAGTGCTCCCTGACGTGCTAAGTGACCACTCTCCCGTCTCCTGCTGGTGGTCGAATAAAATCACTCCCAGCCATCCTAAGGTTGCCATCCATAGGTGCCTCAAAAAAGGTGCCCTCTCTCGCCTCAAAATGTATCTCTCCTCCTGTGACTGGTCACCCGTCCACACTGCTCAGACTGTAGACGCTGCCCTCACCTCCTTTATTACCACCTTCAACACTGCCTGTGACATCTTCGCCCCTTCATAAAGCAGGTCACAAAAAACAGGGATACTCTGTGGATCACGCAGCCCCTCCTTGAACAGATGCACCACAGAGATGACCTCTGGCTTAGGGCCCTGAACTCCCAGCTTCCTCAGGACAGGCAACTCTACAGAAAGGCAAGAAACAAATGCACCTGGGCCATTCGGCTAGCTAAGACAACCTACTATAAGCAAGCACTCACCTCCACATGGGGCTCTGGGAAAAACTTCTGGAACAATGTCAAGGAACTCTGCAGGAAAACCATCTCCCCTGCCCTGACACAACTTTAAGGCAAGGGAGACCTATCCCAGGGCCCTACCACCATATCCAGTGCCCTAAACACCTCCTTCTCTGACCTCAGTCACATCCTCCCAGAAAACTTCTTTGACCCTATCACCAGCTGCCCCTTTGTCACCCCTCCCACAACAACAACCCCCCCCCCCTTTCCGGCTGCGGATCATCTCCTGCAGGGAGGCTAAACGCTACCTCTCCAAAGCCTTGTGGAACTCGTGCTACAGCAGCGACTCCCTAGACCTTAAAATTCTCCGACTCACTCTGGATGAGACCCTACCTCACCTCACCAAACTTATAAACTGCTCACTGCACCTAGGTCAATTCCCCGCTCTCTGGAAAAGAGGAATTATCACTCCAATCCTAAAGAATGGTGATCTCACCACCCCTGGTAACTATAGACCCATTACTGTCCTCCCCCCCCCCCCAAAAGCTCTCGAAAAAATGGTGTCGGACCAGCTCACCGATTACCTGGCCAAACACAATCTGCTCTGCCACGAACAGCACGGCTTCAGAATGGGACATAGCACTACCGCAGCCCTACTCGAATTTACTTCTTACAAACACAAGGCACTGGAACAGGGATCAATAGCAGGAGCAATCTATGTTGATCTGACCAAAGTGTTCGACACCGTCAGTCACGCACTACTTCTCCACTCCCTCCCCTCCCTCCATTTTGCCCCTGAGGCTATCTCCTGGTTCAAAAACTATCTCACAGACCGGACACAAACAAGTCAAAATTAGCACCACCCTCTCCTCCAAGCGACCAGTTCTATTGGGTGTCCCTCAAGGGTCGATTTTAGGCCCTCTGCTTTTCCCTCTCTTCCTAAACTCCCTCCCACAGTCCTGCAGTGGAAAGCTATTGCTCTATGCAGATGATGCCGTAGTATACTGGAAACATACCAATCCTAACTCTCTTCAAAATGCCCTACAAGGTTTTTTTTTAAAGAACTAGAATCCTGGTTCACCGACCATCGGTTTATACTAAACTACAGTAAAAAGCCAAAGCCCTTACAGTAATGCCCTGCTGTCTATCTCAAACTCACAGGGCATCCACATTGAACAGGTCCCAAACAGGTCCCAAATTTCAAATATCTGAGTGTCACGCTGGACACGACCCTCATCTACCACACACACATTAAACACCTCTCCTCCTCTGTTAACACCCGATTAGGGATTCTATACAGACATAAACACTGCCTATCCCCCCAGGCCCTACGTCTGGCTGTAACCTGCTCAGTCCTTTCATTGGTCAGTTACGGGATAATAATTTATGGCACCGCTGACCAAACAGCCCTTAACTGTATCAATCTAGCCCTCAACAAAGCTTGCCGACTGGTCACAGGCTGTGATAGATTAACCCACACGTGTGTGCTCTACGAGCTAGCAGACTAGCTGACCTTCAAAGGGAGACTTAAGTACCACACTTGCCTCCAAGCCAAAAAAATACTTATGAATCTTACACCTCAGGGCCTCCACCCCTCTCATCCAGCCAGCTGACCACAGGAGTACCCCTAGGCGCCTGGCAGGCACCTCCCTCATAGTCCCCCACTGTAGGACCTCACTAGGGCAAAGGTCTTTCTGTTATCGTGCTCCCCTCTGGCTTAACAACCTACCATCCTCCACCTCCCTGGCCCCTAGTCTTGGCCAATTTAAAACTGGTATCAAGAGCCTTCTTCTTGACTCGGAGACCTGTGGCTGTTTCCAACAGTCCTACCCCTAGTCTGAAAATGATAGAAAACTAGCTTATTCCATGACTTCATATCTAGGCCTACAACCTTGCTGTACTTAAACCTCAACTCAGGGCTCGGTAAAGTCCCTCCGAATCGGTAACTTGACCTATCTCACCTTGATGACCCAGGGTCCTCTAACGACCCTTGAGATGGTAACCAACCAATGTAAATACACTGTCCTGTGAAGTATGTAAGATATGTCTAAATGTAATGTTTCTGCTTTTGTACTGACGTGGAGCCTTTGCAAAGGAGTCTATGACTCAAAGGATTGTAATTCTGAAATTTTCAATAAATAAAATATTTAATTTTGTTTTTTGGTAAACAGAAAAAAGTCTGGGTGAGGACTGAATAATGTCTCTTTAAAGAATGGTTCCATTAGTCTTTTGAATGTTGACATCAATGAATGAATAGCCTTTTTCTGCCCTTTGAATTCAGGGCATTTGCGCACACCTTTTCGTCCGAATATGGCGCAGCACTGGCTGTAAAGGCATGCTGTTGCCAATGCTCTAAACTGAAGGACACGGTTCACCCCCACATCAGGGTGAATGAGGAGGAGCTTTAGCATTGACATAAATGGGCTTGGTACCTGGTAAAAATGTGAGTCTGCTTTGCTAGCACTCAGTAAAATTATTTAAATGATTAACCTTCTGCTGAAGCTTGGCTGGCCTTGCCTGCTGAGAGCAGCTGCACCGTGTTACATTATTAATAAATCCACATAAGACTGAACCCAGCTTTTCCAGCAACACCAGTTAAATTCTGTCTGCCTTTCAGTTTCCAGCATTTCAACCGCCTTTGGCAAAGCACAGCTGTATTCCGTTCTATACGTCTTCCTTTATATTTGACTTTTCCATGGGGACTGTACCTCTGTTGCTGGCAATAGAATGGTTAGAACCTTTCTGCAGTCTTCCTTCTGGTAATGCCCAGCCCATGAGCTATTAGTGTACTCCAGCTGCACGAGTCTTTGCTATTACTGTAATTTCACTCACAGCAGTGCCCTGCCACGAAGTTAAGATGATTCTAGTAGTATGAGACATTTGTAACTCTGCACTGTTCCTGCAGCAGTTCCCACAAGTGAGTCGTTGGTGTTCTTTACCAGCAGTAGTCTTTATTTAATCCTTTTCAGTGCCAGAGCTGAGATCTTCTGCCCATTTTAGTTTGATTGAGTGGTAAGTGCAGGAAGCCAGCGCTAGAAGCTTGCAGTAATATTGCAGACTCCTGGTACTGCAAGGCATCCGAAACCTAACTGATTGTTGTGGGTACTACTCTAAGGGAGCTGGGAGTTTGTATTTCTATCACAGGCTGTAGCTGGTGGAATACATATGGGGATACACAACAGCCTTCCTCAAAATATGCAGTTTATCTCCACATATGAGGGGGCAAGACCATAACTCACGAGTGGCAAAGCCATTAGTTAGTTATGAAAGTCCTGTTCCCTCCCAAGTGGAGATAAATTGTGTATTTTGAGTTGGGCCATCATGTGTTCGAGTAATACAACATCTGTTTAACAGTTATGACTTTTCAAATCACCTATTTTGTGAAGGGTTTTCTGTCTTTCTGTGATTTGAACTACTGTCTTCAGTGCTGCATATGCACGTTATGTTGTCATCAGCATTGTGATTGCTGCTCTCTGGTTTTGTTCTGTGCAAAAGGTCAAGGAAAGTGATTTGATTTGTGACATATCTAACCTCTTAAAAAAAATGTTCATCTGGAGGCTAGATAGTGTGATAAACCCATAGAAACGTAGACAGTGACGGCAGAAAAAGACCACTGGTCCATCCAGTCTGCCCATAAACCCTAATAAACACGAACCCTGTTGTTTATACAGGGTTCTAACCCACACCATCCACCCCATGCTCCCTGGCCTACCTGTATCACCCTAAGCAACTACTAAGCCCTTCACTATTGTCCTAGCCATGTTTAAAAGTATTATGATTAAACACATTCGCCAAGGAAAATGTATCAACCCCTGGTGTTGTATATATCAGTAGCTCACTTTTTTACTCTGTTGTAATGCCTGCTTTTAGGTTTCGTGGACATGCTATGATAGTAGTCTACACTGTAATGTTGTGTAATGTGTGGAAAACAAAAAGGTAAGAGCAGAGTTGGCCTGTTGGAGCAGCAGTAGGGCTACTGCTCTCTACACCGGTGACTTGGATTTGGGAACAAACCTGCTTGGGGCCCACCCGTGGTGGGGGGCTTGACATCCCAGAGGTCGCTCTCCTCCGAGGAGGGAGAGTTACTGCCTCCTCTGCAGTACTGCCACCTAGGTGACCATGGATGGCAGTGCATTGATAGGTAAGTGAAGGGAGGTTGTCAGCTGGGTGCATGCGTGATGTGCCTTCATGTGAGTTCCTACTTGTGCCTATAGCACACGGATGACCTGAAGGGTGAAAATGGAAATGGCCCTGGCACCCACGTCGAAGGACCCTCATATATCTGGACCCTGTATGAATGTCCCCTTATTTATTTATTTGTTTTTGATAACCGGGTAGGCGCACTAGACACAGAAATGCCTATTTTCAGGCATGACCCAGGAGGGTACAAGTCAAAGTACAGTACAACAACAGTGGTATAAGCCAAATACAGTTCATCAAACAGTGGACAGTGTATACAGGGTGGTACAAGCAAAAATCAGCAGTGGTGAGTAAATATAGGGTGATACAAGGTATAAGAAAAGTACAGGTAACAAGTGCATTTTTACATAAAAGCATTGATTACAAGTAGTAGAAATAAAAATAAGATACATAAATGGAGAAAATGCTGTTGAACTACATAGAACTGCATCAATTCAATGGATCCAGAAGCAAATGATTTAATACCTTTTAATGGTCCAACATAGATGTAACAACAAGAGCAAAGTGCTCTAGCTTTCGGACCAACCAGTCCTTCTTCAGAAGCCTAATGGCAGCTGTTTAGAAAAAAACAATACTTTTAACAGCTAGATCATGCAGAAAAAACAGAAAAAATCCCCATTGGTTTAAAATACTCATTTTAAAAATACAGAAGATGATGTCAGAGAAGTTTAACAGTACCATATTACCTTCAGCCAGGAGGGTCCCCTGGTCAGAGGTGCTTGGTAGAACACACATACAAAGAATTCCACTGCATATGAATTTAATTGGCATAAGATAACACTGCTGGAGCAGATGACTCTTAAATCAAGCTATGAGTGTCATAGTGTGCATAAGGATGTGATTACTGAAAAGCAACCCCCACCCAGATTAAAGACATACTAAGATTGTCTTAGGACTCCAAGAAGTTTCAATTCATGCATTATAGACAAGAACTTACCAGTAAAGTTGTCTTAAAAACATCAGTGCACATTGTATGATGTGTAAAACCTAGCTGGACCTGTCACCCAACTGTACCCTCCGGCTAGATATCATGCCCCATAAATTTCAGAAATCTCTAGTGTAGTGACAGGACTTTATAAATGATCATTTAAATTTAAATTGACCGTATTAGTGTCAAACAAAAAACTCTAGCCGAGGACCACCAAGGAATTAAGACCATGTAGCCTGATATGTACTGATGTCAATGTACACTGAGAATGTAACAACTTGATGTCTAAGGAATCTGAAAAAGAGATAAAAATGTAATTTCTCTCCTCCTCTTCACACAAACAATACACCCTACCCCACCCCACATCACCATAATGTGGGGGGATACCTAGCTTTAAGCCTAAGGTGATGCTCTCTCTCTCTCTCTCTCAGACACACACACACACACACACACGCTCTCTCCTAATGAACCTTTATTCACATCAGTCACTGCAATTGTTACATAGAAACATAGAATTTGACGGCAGATAAGGACCGCTTGGCCCACCCAGTCTGCCCATTTCCCTACCTACTGGATAAGCTGCAGATCCTAGTTAACCAGCAGCCTACTTCTTCCTACCCCAACCCCCTAGAATTGCCTTATGACTGTCCCATGCATGCTTGAATTCCACCACTGATTTTGACTCCACAACCTCCTCCGGAAGGCTGTTCCATGCATCCACAACCCTCTCTGTGAAAAAAAATTCCTTAAATTACCTCTGAGCCACCCCCATCTTCAAATTGTGCCCTCTTGTTCTGTACACCTCTTTGAAAGATGCTACCCTCTTGGACTTTGTTGATTCCCTTGAGGTACTTGAACGTTTCTATCATGTCCCCCTCTCCTCCTTTCCTCGAGGCTATACATATTAAGCTCCTTTCTGCCTCTTCATATGTCTTCTCCGGTGCAGACCCTGCACCATTTTAGCTGCCTCCTCTGACAGCTTCCATCCTGGCTCATGTCTTGCGGAGATTGGGTCTCCAGAACTGCACACAGTACTCAGATGGGGTCTGACCAGCTGTCTGTACAGAGGGATAATAACTTCCTGTTTTCTACTGGTGATGCCTCTCCTATGCATCCCAGTATCCCCCAGCCCTCCTTGCTGCCCTCTCACATTGCTTGCCCACCTTTAGGTCATCTGATATGACTACTTCCAGGTCCTTTCCATTTTGTTGTTGTTAGTATCTCACCCCCATTGTGTACTCGTCCCTGGGTTTTGTTTCCCAGGTGCATTACCTGCACTTTTAGCATTGAATCTAAGCTGCCATACATTTGACCATTCCTCTAACCTTGCCAAGTCCCTTCTCATCCCTTTCCGCCTACCCTGTGCATCAACTCTGTTGCAGATCTTTGTGTCATCTGCAAAGAGACATACTTTTCCTTCCAGTCCTTCTGCAATGTCGCTTATAAAGACATTGAAGAGGACCGGTCCTAATACTGAACCCCGGTACCCCACTAGTAACCCTCCTTTCTTCTGAGTGGACTCCATTTACTATTACTCTCTGTGTCCTATTCTCCAGCCATTTCTTTACCCAGGCTGTCATCTTGGGACCCACTCCCAGGCTGGCTAACTTGTATATTAATCTTTTGTGTGGGACTGTGTCAAATGCCTTGCTAAAGTCTAGGTAGGCCATGTCCACAGCCCCTCCCTGATCTACTACTTTGGTCACCCAGTCAAAGAAATCTATCAGATTTGTCTGGCATGACCTTCCCGCTGTGAATCCATGCTGCCTAGGGTCCTGTGCCCCTCTGGCCTCTAGATACTCGACAGTTCTTTCCTTCAGAAGTGATTCCATCATTTTCCCTATCACTGAGGTTAAACTAACAGGTCTGTAGTTTCCTGCTTCTGCCTTGCTCCCACTTTTGTGAAGGGAATCACATCTGCCTCCAGTCCTCGGATACCACCCTCCTCCCATGATTTGTTAAAAGGGTAGCAGTGATGTCACTAGTTCTACCCTTAGTTCTTTTAGAATTCTGGGATGAATCCCATCAGGCCCCATTGCTTTGTCCACCTTCAGTTTTAAGAGTTCTTTCAGAACCCTTTCTTCTGTAAATGGGCTGGTATCAACTTCTGTATCCAGAGTGTTTTCTACTGTTTGTTTTATGTACATCCCCTCTTCATTTGTAAATACTGAGCAAAAATATTTGTTTAGTATCTCTGCCTTTCACAGTCTCCCTCTGCCCACCCTCCTCCCTTTATTAAGCCTCCCTATCCCTCCCTTGGTCTTCCTTCGCTCCTGATGTACCTATAAAAGGTTTTATCCCCTTCTTAACTGAGTTGGCTGTCTTTTCCTCGGTTTGGGCCTTTGCTGTTCTGACTGCCTTCCCAGCCTCCTTTTGCTTTAACTGATACAGTTCTCTGTCCTGCTCTTCTGTGATTCCTTGTACTTCCTGAATGCTTTCTTTCTCTTGAACCTTCACTGCCACTTCCTTTGAGAACCATAGTGGTTTCTTGCATCGTTTTGTTTTGTTTATTTGCTTCACACAAAGGCTCGTTACTCTGTGATGGCAGTTTTATTATTCCCCATTGTTCTTCCACCTCCTTCCTGCCCATTTGCTAGTGCATTCCTTGAGGCACTCACCCATTTTGGCAAAGTCAGCCTTCTTGTCTTTTGTATGGCTTGACTCTATTGCTGTGTTTATTGGAACTATACTGTTCGATGGTCGCCAGTTCCAGATGGCTACCCACTTCTACATCTGTGATCCTCTCTCCATCTCCATTTGAGAGAATCAAGTCTAATATTGCCCTCTCAGTGGGCTCCAGTACTAGTTGTCTAAGGCATGTTCTGTAGGGCATCTAATAACTCCACTCTTCGAAGTGGCAGCTGCAACTGCACTCCAGTTAACATCTGGCATATTCAGATCACCCATCAGCAATATCTCCCCTTTTTCTCCCATTCTAAGTATACTTTCTATCATTTCCTTGTCCATTTCCTCCCCCTGAGAAGGGGGTCTGTATACAACCCCTGTGCGGATTGTGGTGCCTTTGCCTGTCTCCAAATTTATCCACAGTGCTTCTCCTCCCTGTTTACCCTTTTGTTCTGTTGCTTTTATTCCTTCCCTTATGTAAAGAGCTACTCCTCCTCCTCTTTTACCCTCCCTGTCCCTCCTGTAGATAGTGTATCCTGGTATGTTTTCGTCCCAGTCATGGTTTTGTATGTACCATGTTTCTGTGACTGCCACGATATCCAGATGTTCCTCCTCCATCAAGTCCACTAATTCAGGAAGCTTGTTACCCAGGCTACGGGCATTGGTACTCATTGCTCTCCAATTTTTGATGGCTTTACCTTCTGTTTCAGCATCCCCCACTGACTGTTCTACCTCGGTCTTTTTCTCATTTAGTACCCTGTTTTGTAGGGAGAGGCTGGGATTTTCCTGCTGCTTGTCAGTGCCTCCCCCTTTGACTAGTTTAAAAGCTTGCCAATGAAGCATTTAAACCGATTGCTCAAAAGACTTGTTCCTTTCCTGGACAGATGCAGACCATCCTGCCAGTACAGGCTGGTGTCCCTTCAGGTGGAACCCCAGTCCCCAATGAAGCCAAACCCCTGTGCTCCGCACCATTATTTCAACCATTCATTAAACTGCATGGTGCTAATTACCCTCGCCTCCCCTTCAGCAAGCCCCACACCTGTTATATCACGTACCTCACAACACATACCCACACACATACATACACACACACACTCACATCCCACACATGCTGAAGTCCTATAATATGCCCAGTCTGAAGAAGAAGAGGTCTGTGGATGTTAGTTTCTGTAGTGTCCCATGAAACCCAGATCAACGCTCATCCCATCTGCTACCATATTGAGATGTAAAATGTTTAACCTGTTGTGGACATCTCTTGCACTAAATGAAATAAACAACATGTCGTGTTGTGCATGTATAACTCCCATGCACCTTGAATTGTCTGTTTTGTGATGTAACCACACAGTCCGAGGTGGAAATGAGCTCACAAGTCTTACAGGTGTGTTGATTGCAGGGTTGTGTGCCATTGTGTGACTTGGTATTCTGTTCCGGTGAAAGTTTGCTCCTAATAATATATAAATGCACATCACAACGTGTTGTTTATTTCATTCAGTGCAAGAGATGTCCACAAACAGGTTATGTTGGAGAGACAAGCAAACCGCTCCGCACTAGGATGAACTCGCACAGACATGCTATTAGAGCAAAGAAGACTGAAAAACCAGTGGGACACCACTTCTCCCAGCATGACCACTCAATTTCAGATATGTCAGTAATGGTCTTAAAAGGAAATCTCGAAAACACACAACAGAGACAAGCTTTTGAGATTAAACTTATTTTACATCTCAGTATGGTAGCAGATGGGATGAACGTTGATCTGGGTTTCATGGGACACTACAGAAACTGACATCCACAGACCTCTTCTTCTTCAGACTGGCATATTATAGGACTTCGGCATGTGTGGGATGTGGGTGCTTGTGTGTATGTGTGTGGGTATGTGTTGTGAGGTACGTGATATAACAGGTGTGGGGCTTGCTGTCACATTGAGGTAGGCCTCTATTTAGATACATGGAGTTACAGTGTGTTACTATTCTTACTTCACACACGTAATGAATATTAATTCCTCCTTACTTTTTATCTTTGCCCGGGAGTGAGGTTGATTACGTTGCACCATATTCAGATTACCTAGCCTTTTACTGTACATACAGGAGTGTTATCATAGACTGTCACATATTTTTTTAACTCTGTACATATTGGGGTGTGAGATCTCATTTGCATGGGGGTCCTGGACAGATCTTTTTACATTAGGCTAATATTGTAGTAATTTGTGGAAATGTAGGTATGTTAGACCTCTTGTCTTGCACGCATACTTTATATTTACTTCTAGTTACCTTATCCTGGGAAGGGTGGCAGTTTTTTTTCATTGTAGTTCTATCCAGAATCCTTGGAAATGTTACTGTGCAGATAGTAGTATGGTTAAATAGTGTCACATTTTTGCTCTGTAGGTATTAGGATAAGGGATGTAAGTTTGTCATGGCAGTCATACACATCATTGATTCCATGACGTTTGATCTTTATTCAGGACTTCCATGACTTTCACTAGTGTCATCAGAATGTAGCAATGATGACAGTGCCACAACATTTACTGCTGTTTACTAATGATTTCATGAACAAACAATGAGTCATTAAAACCTCATCCATGACAAACTTACATCCCTAATTAGGATACATGAGCCCTTTTACTTAGGATTTCATGACAAGTTGAATTCCTTTGGGGAACAATTGCAGTGACTGATGTGAATAAAGGTTCATTAGGAGAGTGTGTGTGTGTGTGTGTGTGTGTGTGTGTGTGTGAGAGAGAGAGCATCTCCTTAAAGCTAGGTATCCCCCTCCCCCCACATTATGGTGAAGTGGGGTGGGGTAGGGTGTATTGTTTGTGTGAAGAGGAGGAGAGAAATTACATTTTTATCTCTTTTTCAGATTCCTTAGACACTTGTGGTACATCAAGTTGTTACATTCTCAGTGTATATTGACATCAGTACATATCAGGCTACATGGTCTTAATTCCTTGGTGATCCTCGATTATTTTGACACTAATACTGTCAATTTATATTTAAATTATCATTTATAAAGTCCTGTCACTACACTAGAGGTTTTTTGAAATTTATGGGGCATGATATCTAGCTGGAGAGTACAGCTGGGTGACAGGTCCAGCTAGGTTTTACACATCATACAATGTGCACTGATGTTTTTAAGACAACTTTACTGGTAAGTTCTTGTCTATAATGCATGAATTGAAACTTCTTGGAGTCCTAAGACAATCTTGGTATGTCTTTAATCTGGTTGGGGGTTGCTTTTCAGTAATCACATCCTTATACACACTATGACACTCATAGCTTGATTTAAGAGTCATCTGCTCCAGCAGTGTTATTTTATGTCGATTAAATTTATGTGCAGTAGGATTCTTTGTATGTGTGTTCCGCCAAGCACCTTTGACCCGGGGACCCTCCTGGCTGAAGGTAATATGGTACTGTTAAACTTCTCTGACATCATCTTCAGTATTTTTTAAATGAGTATTTTAAACCAATGTGGATTTTTCTGTTTTTTCTGCATGATCTAGCTGTTAAAAGTATTGTTTTTTCTAAACAACTGCCATTAGGCTTCTGAAAAAGGACTGGTTGGTCCGAAAGCTGAGCACTTTGTTCTTGTTGTAACATCTATGTTGGTCCATTAAAATGTATCAAATCATTTGCTTCTGGATCTATTCTTGCAAGGACCAGTACGGCAACTACTAAGTCTAGATTTCAATTCAGTGGAGAAAGGCCAGTTATACAGGATAGGGATGTAGTGGATGCAGAAACGGGAGCAAGTAAGAAGGAGACTACTGAGTAATACAGGAACTTCCTGTCCCAGAACAGGAAGAGCAGGAGCTTTAAGGGCATGGAGGCAGTAAAAAAGTAGGGAGACAAAAATAAAATAAAACTGGATAAATAAACAGAGAGAGGAAAGAGTAAGCATACAAAATAACAGTTGAGGGGCCATAAATAAGACATGATGGGAGTGGTGTAGTGCAGTGACTGTGGAGCGGCAGTCTTCCGGGAGACATTCTGGAGGACGCGGTGTTGTCCCATATGCAGGCACCTCTCTGGGCTGAGGGAGGAGGTTGCTCATTTCCAAGCTGAGTTGGCCAGGATTCGGGGGACCTCCTCTCCCACCCAGGGACCATCAGGGCTGCCGCTGCTGCCTCAGAGGTTTCCAAGAAGGAGGAGCGATTGGACCACCATGGGCTCAGGGAGGGTGAGGGTGGTAGAACAGAGGCACATCCCTCCAGTTGTACCTCTCCACAGTTCATAAGCCATTCTGGCAGAGTGTGGTTCCTCTATGGAGGCACCCACAGTGGAGACCAAGGAGGATGCTGGGAACCTCCTCAAAGAAGACCCACAGGAGGGTCGCATGGGACCCCACAGGGGAAGGAAACAACTCCTGGTGGGGGACTCCATTGTTAGGAAGGTAGAACTGGGGAACGGGGGGGGGGAGGTAGGGTGCCTGCTTGGCACCATGGCTTGTAGGGACAGGGAGCAAATCCTCAGGATTGCGGGAGGAGCTGCACAGGGGGAGGGAGCTGGATGTCATTGTCCACCTAGGGACAAATGATCTGGCTGGGAAAGGGTTCAGAGCAGTGCAGGAGGAGTTTGTGGAGTTGGGGAGGGGCCTTGGGCAAGTAGCATGCACGGTAACTTTCTCAGAAGTGCTGCCTGTCTATAGCATGGGTGAGGCTAAGGTGCTCCACAACATGGGATTCAATCAGTGGTTGAAAAACTGGTGCAGAGCTCAGAGTTTTGGCTTCATTAGGGCTGGGGGGTCCACCTGGAGGGATGCAGGCCTATACTGGCACAGTGGTCTGCATCTGTCTAGGAGGGGATCCAGGATCCTAGGTGACAGGTTTAAATGCTTCATTGGCAAGCATTTAAACTAGCCAAGGGGGGAGGCACTGGAAAGGAACAGGGAAATCCTAGCCCCCTCCTCATAAAATCAGGGTAGTTAGTGAGGTAAATACCAAGATAGAGAAGTCAATAGGGAGAATTGCAGGGGTAAAGGGAGAAAAAGGCAATAAGGATAGGGATAGGGCAGAAAGGGTAAGGCCATCATAAAATGGAGGGTAATGAGTAACAGTGCCCGTAGTCTGAGTAACAAGCTCCCTGAACTGGTGGCCTTGATGGAAGAGTGACGCCTGGCTATCGTGGCAATCACAGAAACATGTTACACAGAGAACCATGACTGGGATGTCAGTATACCAGGGTACACAGTCTACAGGAGGGACAGGGAGGGTAGAAGAGGAGAAGGAGGAGGAGTAGCTCTCTACGTAAGGGAAGGGATCAAAGCAACGGAACTAAAGGGTAAACAGGGAGGACTGGAGGCACTGTGGGTCACCCTGGAGACAGGAAAGGGCACCACAATCCGCACAGGGTTGTATACAGACCCCCGTCTCAGGAGGAGGAAATGGACAAGGAAATGATAGAAGGCATTCTTAGGATGGCATAAAAATGGGAGACATTGTTAATGGGGGACCTGAATATGCCAGATGTTAACTGGAGCACCTTTGCTGCAGCCACATCTAAGAGCAGGGTCATTCTTGATGCCCTACAGGGGGCATGCCTCAAACAGCTAGTGTTGGAACCCACTCGGGAGGAAGCAGTCTTAGACCGCGTACTCTCAAACGGGGATGGAGAGAGGATCTCAGATCTAGAAGTGAGTAGCCATCTGGGAACAAGTGACCACCAAACAGTTTGGTTCACGATAAACACAGCCGCAGAGTCAAGCCATTCAAAAGTGAGGGTACTGGACTTTAGGAGGGCTGACTTTGTCAAAATGAGAGTGCGCCTCAGAAAAGCACTAGCGAACAGGCAGGAAGGAGGGGTGGAGGAACAATGGGGAAACATCAAAACTGCCATCACAGAGGCAACAAGTCTTTGTGTGAAGCAAAGAAACAAATGGGTAAGTTCATGAAATGGGGGTACCAATGTGCCCAATACTTTGTATGTTGATTTAATAAAAATTAACAGCCACTGCAGTCATAAGTAAATTTAAAAGGTAGCCTTAAGTACAGATTTATTTTATAGTTTGAGAAACCTAGGTGCACCTATTTTATTTTATTCCATGTCCAGCTCCAAAATGCCACAGATTTTCCCTAGCAAAATGTGACATGCAAAACCACAGTACATTCCATTGCTTCTGTAAATACTTTATTTTAATTGTACTTCAGTAAATTTATGTTGAAAACTGCCTCGGGTGTTGTCCTTTGTTAATGAAAACATTTTCACTCTAGTTTTTCATTGCATATAAAATTTCTGGTTCACTCAAAGTTTTACGTGGCGTGTGCAACTGTGGTGACCAAGCAAATTGCATTTTTTACATGTTCCTAAATTTTCAGCAAAAGCATCCAGCTTTTTTTGAGTGGGTGATTTTCTTTTTGGATGGGGTCTTAAAAGTACTGCAGGACATTGTGAGAGAGGGGGTGCAGGCAATGCTTCTTTTTTTTTTTTAACTTAAACAGTTGTGTGGTGTCCACTGTTGCACGCGCAATGTTTGGTGTCCACGTTGCACGTGCAACACTGAAGGTGCTTTTCTCTCTCACGGCTGGTATGGAGTTATCCCATAACATAGTCCCTTTTTCACTCTTGGGTCATAGTGTCTTGAAATGCTCAGTAAAATAAAGTAAAAAGGAAAGTAACATTTTTTTTCCAAGTTAAACACCTGTTGTGTACACTATTGCACATGCAATGTTTAGTGTCCCTGTTGCACGTGCAACACTGAAAATGATTTTTCTCAAATCCGTGCATAGGAGTTATCTCATAATCTGGTTCCTTCTCACCCCAGGAATTCTTTAGCATCTATTGACAGATACAGTATGCCAGCTGGGTTCAGTTGCCCCGGAGAGGAGGAGTCAATGCAAATGAGGAAGGCATTGGCCAATCAGGATACAGTTAGAGTGCTGCCTGCAGTCAGCCTGAGGGACCTCAGAACTTTTTCTCCGCTGAACTGGCAACACTGCCTCGGAGCGCTCCTCTGCAGAGATCTTCCTGTACCATTTTCTTTCTTTTTGAGTGCTGCTTTTAAGGTATTTTGTATATTTTCTTCATTTTATATATTTTAACCGCATCTGCACTGGGTTCCACGCAGTTGCAGGTTTTGTCGTGTTTTCCCACATCACGGCGGTTTTTTCTAGTAAAATTTGCCCGTCGCATTGATAAATTCGTCGTTTTTATTTAATTTGTTAGTTTTAGTATTTAGTCGGTGGTTTTTAATGCTTTTGCGTTAAAATCATTGATTTGTTTTTTCGCGCGCATGCGCAGTTTGTCCGTTGCGCACCAGTGTGAATTCTTGAAACGCTTTTTTCTCTGTTTAAATTAAAAATGATTGATATGTGAAGGGTAATCCCCTCTCTTTTGGGGTGAGGCTGTCTTGTTTGCTGTGCAGTGGGCTTTGTTGACAAGAGGTGTGGAGGTGGTTTTCTGTTTTTTTCTTCTTTGTGGAAAAAAAAATCTCTTAAAGTTGATTTTGATTTGTTTAAGCTTTGGCCTTACTATTATTATCTGGGCTTTCAGTCTACCTCCCCCTCCTCTAAAAGCACTGAAGAGGGTACCTCAGGTTAACACAAAAGAAATGACAAGTCCCCTTGGGACTTCTATTATTACAAGTCTGGTTCTGTAGTAGTTGTTTCTCTGTCCAAGCCTTTAATTTGAAAATAAGCAGGGTGCCTTCTTCCCTGCACAAAGATAGAGATTAATCTCCTCTGACCCTCCCTCCTGAAGGACTCAGGGAGTCATCAGGGGGTTGATAAAATTATGTCCTCTGCAACTGAATTTCTGAGAGCTTGGCAGTTATTCCAGACTTTATATTTCTGGGCGTGTTCTTGGCTCCTTTGGGTCCGAGTTTTTCCTCTCCATGTTAATCCTTATGCCCAAGGATATTATTGTTGTTATTATTAGTAGTAGTAGTAATTTAGGAGAGGATTTTTCCTTCATGAACTCCTCTCGGTACCCACTAATTCCAGTTGGTCACCCTGGGGTTGATTCAGGTTATTGTATAATGAGGCATTTATATTCGAACGGTGGACTCCCTGGACTTTTCCCTCCAGGACAACACCGATGAAGAGGTGGAGGACGACGACTTTGTAGATCAGGTGGTTACTCTCCTCCAAAGAAGTTGACAACTCTCTGAAGACACTTACAGGTAGGTTCTGGAAACCCCTCCTTCTCTTTCGGGGGTGACAGAAGTATTCAGAGGAAATACCAGCTTGGTAAGTGTTCTACTGTTTTTATCTGTACACTTGCAGATTAAAGAGAGTTAGTGCAAACAGCAGCCTGCTTCTCAGCCTTGTGCCACTGTCTGCTTTCCATCCAGAGATGGACTCCAGATAATCATATACCATGTGTAAAAAATTTTTTACATAATGCCTCCTACATTTGTAGCATACGCTATTATATCTTAAGAGTTTGATGTATCCTATCCTTGCCATAGTGCGAGAGCTCTGGAACACTATTCACAAGGAGGTCAGCTGAAATACCTAAGTGGCATATAGTAGCACTGTGCTCTCATAGCCTTAAGCCATAACGTTACATCTTCTAGAGTCTTGGCATAGGTCATTTCCCTCAGGCTTGCCTGTCTGAAAAGTTCCAGCCTTTTGGGTTATGCTTTGTTGCACATTTTGATTTGTCTTTATGGCAAGCTAAAGCTGACAGGCATGTATGGACGAGTTTAACTGTCCTAGTACTCGGTTAAAGATAAGCATTTCTTCCCCAGAAGTCTCAGGAGGGGCTTCGGGTAGGAATTATTCTTCCTTTAACCTTTTTTCCCTTATGCCACTATATTCGGATTTTTCCAAATGTGAAGTTTTCCAGGGGTTTTGTCAGGAATGCTATTTTCATTTCTGGTAATCCTTTTTTATTCAGTCACTTTTCTTGGTTCAAGTTTTAACCCCTTCTTTGGTTGTGGTAAAAAATAATAAAATAAAAGGAGATAGCTGTATGCAGATATAGACATATAAATATATGTATATATCTATGTACATGATAAGTAAATAACAAAAAGTTTACCTCCAAGTGCTGCATTCTCTGTTTTTTCTCCAGTAGCATGTCAGCAGTGGGAACTAGAGCACTAGAACCTCGTGAGGGTCAAAGTCATGAAAGGGTTCCCTTCTCCTTGGGAGTCAGACCTTTTTGTCTGGCTATTACCTGAATTTTAAAGGAAAATAGGAAATCATTATCAACTTTCACAACCTGTGGTCAGGATGCTTCCTTGACTCGGGTCTTTCTTTTGCAAACGCAGGGGATTTTCTTGTCTCCTTCGATACATTCTGTGTTCTCAGTTCCTTAGCCTGGTGTTTTTTCTCAGGCAGCTACCAGTTTTCTTAAACACCGTTTAGACTACCTCCAGAGTGTTCTCAGATATGGAGTAAAAATCATGCTGTTCTCCAGGTATCTGGGTAGGTTGGTGGTTCTCACCTGAAGACAGGGAATCTCTGGTTTCCCTTCTCAGAGACTTGGCCATCCTTAGCCAGTTCTCCTTGACTTTGGTTTTCAAGCCCTAAGTGTGACATGTTATTTTCTAGAGTATTGGGGTTTTTTTGGTAAATACTAGAAAACAGTTACCTAACCATCTAAATCTCGGCAACTCTTAGGGGGAAATGCTCATCTCTTGCAAGGGGAAGTTCATTCCCTGTATATGTTGCATAATTTTGTTACTAGAGTCCCAGGGGCTAGACCTCTAGGTAAGATTCCAAATAAAATAATTTTTCGTGAAGCCTGAACCCTGTTACAAGCTGGACTGTTGTAAGGAAACCGTGAACTTCACACCTCTCACCTTCAGATCATCTATACAGAGGCTTCCTTCCGGTGGGTGCTTCCCTTCGGGGGGTTCCATCATTGGGTCTTGGTTTCTGAGAGAGTCGTCCTTTCATCAGTCCCTGGAATCTCAGAGCATCTCTATCAGGCCTGCATTTTTTCAGTCCAGAGGTCATTTAGTACAGAAAGGATCGGATGATATTCTTACCCTGTATCACCCAACGAGCATTTGGGACACAAGGCTTCCAATCTCTCTGCAATAGCTACAAGTTTTGATCTCTAACTGGCTTCTTTGGAGGTGTCTTAGTCACTCATCCGTCGGGCAAGGACAGCACTTTGGCATAGTCAGGGCCACCGCAAGTGAGCCCTACGCACACAAGTCCTAGCCACGTCGTTCGGGGTGTAAGGTCAGGTCCAGATCTGAATTTTTGCCTCCAGCCCGAACCACCAGTTTTTTCCTTTTTCCTGTTTCAGGTCCCAGCCCGGGGTTCCTTCCAATGGATTTTCTTATCTCAGGACTGGTCTTAGAAGTTTTCTCTCTCCCATATATCCTTTGTGTCCTAAGTACCTCTCTAATTAAGGTATCAGCCACCACGATCCCGATGGCTCTGGACAACCTTGGTACTTTCTGATAAAAAATGTTTCAGTTAAACAGCCTTCTGGCTGCGTTCTTTTCACAAGCTACTTCCTTTCTTGCACAGGAGTAGTGTTTCTCAGCTCCCAATCTTTTCTCCTCAAGGCCTGGTTCTTGAGAGGTTAGATCTCCTAGAGTCCCCAAACAAGGCCTGGAATGTCTATTGGAAAAGGAAAAAAAAAAGAAGGGTTTAATACCACGAAACCCTCAGTTTCCTAGTGGAAGCGTTTTTTCCCCTTGGTACAAGGACAAGAGCCTAGAGTTTTTCAGTCCTCTTTCCTCTCATGACTGGATTATTTGGTTCATATCCAGGCATTACTGTCTTGTACATGGAACTACTCTGGTCTTTGTGATTTGTTTCCTGTAAAAATATAAAGGTTTTTATTTTTCTTACTTACAGTAGGACAGTAGGCCTCTTTTTTTGGGCGTACACTAGCGGTTACTCGGATTCTTTTTCTGTCAGGCAAGAGAAATCTGTCATTTCTCAGATCATTTCAAAGAATTCTACAAGGGGCCGTTTCACTTCCAGACCCTTCTAGGGACCAGAGTTTTTTCCCATGGAACACAAACCTCTGTATATTCAAGTTCATGGGGTGTCCCTTTGAACCTGTGGCAGTTCTGTCCTGACGCGAGTAACATCGAAGACAACTTTTCTACTTGTCTTTTCCTCTGTCAGACGGGTTTTAGAGTTTCAGGTTTTTCTTTTAGGCCTCATCCTCTCAGTGCCTTTAAGAACAATTTAGTCCTCTAACAGATAGGAAATCCTTTTCCCAAGTGTCTACCATTTCAAACAACATGAACAGATAGGAAATCCTTTTCCCAAGTGTCTACCATTTCAAACAACATGAAGTCTTGCTGTATTCAGACATAATGCAGTTAGCCCCAGCACTTGAACTGCCCATGAGAGGAAAGAGTTAACTCCATGCAGAAGCATGGAACGTTGAGCTCGAACTCGGTTTTCAAACCTCTGTTTGTGGTACTTACCAGTGCAACTGTCGGATTCTTTACTCCGCCTAACAGTGAAGTCGCTCCAGAGATTCCTCTGCTTGGTTCGGTAAATGTAAAGCGTTCGATTTAAAAATTATTCTTTATTGTTTTTTGGATTTCCAGCCTCTGTCTACGGTACAGGTAGTGTGGTAGATAGGTAGTGACTGTATTTTATTTTAAATAACTTGTGGAAATTGTTGGTTTCTTCAGTTTTTTCCCGGTCGGTCCGGTTATTGTTTAATTGTTAATTAGTATTTCGAAAAGACCTTTGAGCGTGAGCTCTTTTACAAAGGTTCCACGTCTGGGTGGACAGTAAGACAATACACATATTCAGTGGTTACAGAGGCCTGATCATTAGGCATTAAAGAGGGATTACATGACAATTAGACAAATAGGAGAAAAAAACTGAGCAGTTGTAATTGAATACTATGCTATTTCTAATCGGTTGCCCTAGGTATCACACTCCTGGAAACCTCCAAATCCATTGATAGACTATGGCAGAGTAACTGCATAGGGTTTAATGCTATCCCAGATGGCGAGAGGGTGGGTGACAGTGAAAAAGGGGGGTTGGGTTTGAAACCAACCGCAGAAAGCTAGAGGTGGGAGGATAGTGAAACGGGGGGGGGGGGCTGTGATGGTGGGAGCAGCTCCAGAGGGCTTTGTCAAGTATGGTGTGTGTGTGTGAGGGGGAGTTTGGGAGGGGCAGTACCAAGTGCGTTTAAAGAGGACTGATAGCTTACTTAAGCCCTTGGCAAGGCTGGAATGGAGGCAGGGTTCCAAGGTAGCCCTGCTGGGTGTTACCTTGGGGGTAGGCCTGTCTATCAAGCGTGGCCTGAGAAGCAGGTGCATTTTGAGTTAGACATTAGGTGCTGTTTGAGGTCTACTTTGAATTGAGACAGGCTGTTGTTTGTTTGTAATTTCATCGGGAGTTCATTTATCCAGAGGGGGGCCCAATAGGAGAAAGCACGCTGCCCTAGTGAGGGTTGGTGGAATGGTATGGACAGTGCTCCATTCTTCCTCCGTCTGGTGATGTGTGTTGAGAGAGAAGCCTCGAGCAGGTTTCCTATACAGGGTGAGTTTTTTTCTGAGGAGTGCCTTCTTTCCCAGGAGGCAAGTTTGGTATTTGATCCTGTCTTTTAGGTTAAGCCAGTTTGTACGCTCATACAGGGTGCAAGTATGAGTGTAGTGATCTGCACACAGGGTGAGGCGGCATGCCTTATTGAGTGCAGTTTGGACCCTTCTGAGCACTGTTTCAGTAGCAGCTCCATAGACCACCAGCCCGTAGTCTGTCATGGAGAGTATGGAGCAGGAGACTGAGATTCGGAGTGCTTCCGGGGTGAGGGATTTCTTATGCCTATAGAGGACCTCGATCTTTGTGTTTACCACTTTGACAAGGGAGTCTATGTGGTGCGTATAAGTGAGAGAGTCATCAATGGTGACTCGAAGGTACTTGAACAAGTGCACCTGCTCAATCTGCTCACCAGCCTTGTTTGTGATTACGAGGGAAGCATGCTTGTGTTTGTTGTAGGGGCTGGACTGTAGCATGGCCTTGGTTTTCTTGTAATTTAGTAGCAGCTTTTGCCTACTGAACCAGTGCTCGAGTTTATTGAAAGAGTTCTGTAGTTCCATTTGTAGGGCAACCTGAGAGGTGCTGCTGCTCAGCAGCATGGCATCGTCCGCATACAGGATAAGCTTGGTGTCACAGGCTGTGGGTAGGTCATTTACAAAGAGGCTGGAAAGCAGGGGCCCTAGAATTGATCCTTGAGGGACTCCTAGGAGTATATATCTGGAGCTGGATAACGTCTGCCCGATTTTGACTCGCTGGCTGCTGTGTGTTAGGTAGTCTTTGAACCAATTCACGGCATTTGGTGCCACACCCAATCTTTGAAGCTGGAGTACTAATAGAGAGTGGTTGACGGTGTTGAAGACTTTGGTAAGGTCAATGAAGATGGACCCCACCAATTTGCCTTCATCCAGTGCCTTGTGCGCATAGTCAGTGTATTCCAGCAGTGCCGTGGTGGTCCTGTGTTTTTGCCTGAAGCCATGTTGGTTTGGGCAGAGCAGATTGTACTTATTGAGGTATTCTGTGAGTTGACGTGCTGCGATTTTTTTCCAAAGCTTTGGATAGTGGGGAGATGATAGATATTGGCCTGTAGTTTGATACCAGCGCCTTGTCACCATTCTTATTCACTGGAGTTACCAGGGTTTGCTTCCATACCTCTGGAAATTGAGCTAGGGCCAAGGGTTTACTAAATAGCATTGTTATGGGCATAATAAGAATATCAAGGGTGAGAGATAGTAACTTAATGTCTAGCCCTCACTCCCCAATCTGGTTTTGCCTAGGACTTTCCTGACCATCATTAAGGCCTTCTTCACAGATGAGGTGAGGTGAGGAACCGACCTTGTGTTTTCTTCTAATTTTAAATTTATTATTTTAGAGTGGTGTTCCGGTACTGATCAGTTTCAAAAGAACCGGACTTTTTCTCTGTTCTTTTCCAAACCCATGACACGGTTGTTACCGATCGGTTGGTATTACCTGGCTTGAACGCTTCTATAGGGTAATTTTGGTAGATTGGCCATGTCTGAGAAACCCAAAAAGAAAACCATGTCCCACTGGGTTTCAACACTGTACTGAGTGTGGGGAGGCCTTTGCCGAGGCCCCCACCTCATCTGTGTTTATTGTCTGGGGTTTGACCACCTCCAGTCAGACTGCAAATTTGCAAAAACTTTCCTAAAACCACACTAGAAAAAAGACTGAGTAGGTTGAGGGAAAGGGAGGCCAAGAAGTCCGTAGACCCGGATTGCCAGCCCGGTTCGGTTATGGCTGAACCTGGGGAGGTGCCTACTGACCTAGGCGATACCTCCTCGGGCAGAAGGAGAGCCAACTCTGAGGGGTCGGATCAGTCAAAAAAGAAACGAAAGTCCGCCGGTTCGGATCCAGCACTGCTTACTCCAACTGCGGACGAGATAACCAAAGCGATTAGTGTTGTCCAGTCGCTTCGTCTGGTTCCGTCCAAACTGGTGCTACCGGTTAGGTTGTTGGTTTGGTCTGAACTGGCTCTTTCGAATTACGATCCGGATGCTTTCTGTGAGGAGTGGGAGGGAGACGAAGACTATCCCGACGATGACTATGATGGTGGGGGTCTGGATGTGCCCATTGAACCTGACATCTCCCCAGACAGACCCTCTGATGTCTCCCCTCCCAGGCTTTCTGAGTCCCCTTCTCACTTCTTGTTTTACAAGAAGGTGGCTGAAACCCTCCAGCTCCCTTTGGTTGAAGCTACTGAGGAGAAAGAAGAGCCTGATTTTGTGGAGATGATGGACATCCTAGAGTCCCAAAGGTTGTCTGTTCCCCTTCACAAGTCTTTCGGGAAACAGACAAAAAAGATTCTGCAGACTCCTAACTCTTTACCTCCTGTAGATAAAAGAATGGATAGGAGACGCATGTTATCAGGCTCAGCTGCGGAGTTCCTTTATTCACATAGCAGCCATGTTGGGGTAGTGCAGGCTGTAGCCTGTGACAGGACAAGCATTCCTTTGGCTGTACACCCCCCAGACAAGGACTCCAGGAAAGTCGATGCCATGGCCAAGAAACTATACTTGGCATCGTCTTTGGGAATCAGGCAGGCTAATTATATGGCCTACACAGCCAGGTACCAGAAGTCCAGGTGGGATACGGTTCTGGAACTGGCTAAAAAGGCCTCCCCCCAGCTAGCCAAAGAGCTGGAGGAGGTGGCTGCAGATGGAATTGAGGCATCCAAAGTACAATTTCACGGTGCTGTCGACTTCAACGATGTGGCATCCAGAGTCATGGCTTCATCTGTGTCTCTCAGAAGGCATGCTTGGCTTAGAGGTACTAGCCTATCACAGGGCACCCAGTCTAAGGCTATGGATTTTCCTGTAGTGGGTAACTCTCTGTTTTGGAGCAGACAGAGGCTTACATGAAGAAAATGGACGAATATAGAACCACTTACAGGAGTGCACAGGCCAAGGAAAGGCAAGCCACTCCTCAGAAGCAGCAGTCCAGGGGCAGGGGCAGGCCTTTTCACAGGCCTTTTTACCAAGCCCAGGCCTCCTTGTCTTACCCACAGAGGGTTTTTTCCAAGGAAGGGGTAGAAGGGGGATGAGCAGGGCTGCTTCTTCCTCCCAATCTAAGGCTCCTGCCAAGCAGGCACCCTGAGGTGTCAGCCCCGGTCGACTCTCCAATCCCTGTGGGAGGCAGGCTGGCTTACTACTTTCAGGCATGGAAGTCTGTTACCTCAGACAGGTGGGTCCTGGAAGTAGTAAGCCAGGGACTAGCCTTCAGCTTCAAAAGGTACCCAAAAAGGGCCAAGTCTTTTCCACCTGCATCAGTTTCAGAAACCCTTGCCCTAGAGGCAGAGGTTTCCTCTCTCCTGACTCTCAGAGCCATAGAGAAGGTTCCCACTCAACACAGGGGAAAAGGCCTGTACTCCAGGTACTTCCTCACCCCAAAGAAAACAGAGGAGTGGCGACCCATCCTGGATCTAAGGTATCTGAGCAAACACATTTCAAAACCCAAGTTCAAAATGGTAACTCTGGGAATAATCCTTCCCTCTTTAAGGCCAGGAGATTGGCTAGCATCACTGGATCTGAAGGATGCCTACTTCTCTATCCCTATAAGGTGCTCCCACAGAAAATACCTCAGGTTCGAGTTGCCTTCAGGCCATTATCAGTTCAAGGCCATGCCTTTTGGCCTAATATCAGCTCCAAGGGTGTTCACAAAGTGTCTTGCAGTAGTGGTGGCTTACCTCAGAAGACAGGGTATCACCATTTTTCCATATCTGGACGACTGGCTCCTAGCAGGGCAGTCTTCAGACCAGGTCAGGTCAGCTCTGCAAACCACTCAGGACTTGCTCAATTCCTTGGGGTTTCTTCTCAATCTGCCAAAATCTGTCCTCGAACCAGTACAGCTTCTCACCTTCATAGGGGTGGAATTGGATACTACCCAAGCAAAAGCTTTCCTTCTTCTGGCAAGGGTGAAGGCCTTAGTAGACCTCATTTCCGCCTCAGGTTTCTCTTCCAGTGAGACAATTCCTCCAACTCCTGGGCCACATGGCAGCCTCCACTGCAGTGATTCAGGGAGCCAGATTTTAGATGCGGGACATTCAGTTCCATCTAAGGTCCTTTTGGTCACAGAGAACAGATTCTCTCACCAAACTGATTCCAGTGACCCGAACTCTGGTCCAGGCTTTCCAGTGGTGGCTGGACCAGGACAACCTCAGAAAAGGGGTTCCATTTCTCCCTCAACTTCCATCAGTAGTACTGACTACGGATGCTTCTCTCCTAGGCTGGGGAGCCCACCTGGAAGCCCCAACAGCTCAGGGGATCTGGTCCCCGCAGGAGTCTCTTCTTCATATCAACCTCTTGGAACTCAGGGCAGTTTTTCTAGCCCTTCAGACCTTTTCGGATTCAGTCAAAGGCAAGGTGGTCCAAGTCAGGACGGACAACACTACCATAAAGTGGTACATCAACAAGCAGGGAGGCACTCGGTCCACGGCCTTGTGCATAGAGGCCATGAAGATTTGATCTTCTGGCCTATTCCTTCAGACTCTGGTGCAGTTCATCTTCCAGGAAGGACACAGTTGGCAGATGCCCTGAGCAGGATTTCACAGGGCATCACGAATGGTCCTTGAATCCTCACATTCTGAGGATCATTTTCTCCAAGTGGGGCATTCCAGAAATAGATCTATTTGCAGCACCAAACAATCATCAACTTCCTCTGTTTTGCTGCAGACCTCCAGTCCTTGGGACAGTTCCCCAGGATGCCCTCATTCTGAACTGGAAGGGCAGGTTTCTCTATGCCTTCCCTCCTTTACCTCTCCTGTTCAGAGTTCTGATCAAGATAAGAACTCAGCCCTGCACAGTGATACTGGTGGCTCCAGATTGGGCCAGACAACCCTGGTATCCTCTGCTGCTGTCCTTGGCTGTCTCACGTCCCCTGTCTCTTCCTAGGAGATGCAGTCTTCTCTCCTCCTCCCAGGGGGTGGATCTGGTACTCCAGTCTCCAGTCTCTCAACCTCAAGGCCTGGCTCTTGAAGAGTTAGAATATGCAGCTCTACATCTCTTTCAGGGAGTTCTAGATATTCTGAAGGTCTCCAGGAAACCTTCCACTAGAAAAACTTAATTCCAAATGGAAGAGGTTCAGTATTTGGTGCTCTCAGAAAGGTATTGTGCCTGATTCTGCAGGCATTTCCACAACCTTAGATTATCTAGCTCATCTGAATAGTCTAGGCCTTAGGCCTGCCACTCTGAAGGTTCATCTAGCGCTGTCTCTGCATTTCTTTCAGCAGGGAAGGGCTTTTCCCTGGCATCTCATCCTGTTTTCAGGAAGTTTTTCAAAGGCCTGGTTCACATTAACCCTTCCTTTAGGGAGCCTACTCAGCCTTGGGATCTTAATGTCTGCATTGCTGAGCTTATGCAGCCACCCTTTGAGCCTATGGCTTCAGCTGAATTGAAGTACTTGACCTAGAAAACTGTGTTCCTGGTAGCTATTATTTCTGCCAGGCGGATTAGCGAATTACAAGCCCTGTCAGTTGAACCTGACTTCATATCCTTCCATAGGAATAAAGTGGTCCTAAGAACTAATAGGTTCTTGCCTAAAGTGGTATCAGATTTTTACCTAAACCAGTCTATGCCTCTTCCTGTGTTTTTCACTGGACATTCTTCCCCAGGGGAAAGAAGATTACACAGTTTGGATGTTAAAAGGGCACATAACTACTACATAGAGCATACTAAGGCACACAGAAATGACTGTCTTCAGTTGTTCCTCACTTATGGTGAAGTGGAGAAAGGTAAGCCTGCCACTAAGAGAACCATTGCCAGGTGGATTGTTTCCTGTATACAGTTTTGCTATGACAAATTGGGTAGAACACCCCCTTCAGGCCTGAGGGCTCACTCGACTAGGGGTACAGCTGCTACTCTAGCTACGGTCAGAGATATACCCTTGTTAGAGATCTGTAAAGCAGCCACCTGGAAAACATTACATACATTCACCAAGCATTACTCTCTGGATATCCAGTCTAGGAGTGATGCTAGGTTTGGCACAGCAGTACTGCAGAGCTTGTTCCCAAAGTAGGTTCTGTCCCTCCTCCTTGGATGTACTGCTTGGTAGTCTGCAGATTGTCAGAATACAGCAAGACTTCATGTTGTTTGAAAAAAATAACTCACCTTAGTAATTGTGTTTCTTCTAATGGAGTCTTGCTGTATTCTGACCTCCCTCCCTGCCGCCCCTCTCAGAACCTGTTTTTTGGGAAGTGGGTGGGCAGGTACAGTGTTGCACTCCAGGGGTGTCTTCAGCACACCCTCCTTTTTACCTGGGTGCTTGTATTATAGTCTTTATTTTGGATAGGTTTTTGGTTTTGGGTTTCCTGACTTGAGTCTTCCTTTGGGAATCCAAAACTTTTTGTTGCCAGTTGGCTAGTTAAAAAATTTTTACAATTTCCACATAGTTAGTCAGTGAGTGTTTGCTCGTAAGAATCCGACGGTTGGGTTTCAAAGTGCTGCAGACAGAGACCTCAACCAAGCTCAAGCTCAACGTTCTATGCACTGCATAGAAAATTAACCCTCTACTCTCCGGGACAGTTTAAAGGCTGGAGCTAACTGCAGAGTGAAGGTGTTTAACATGTGGAATAGTTTACCTGGTGAGGTTCTGGTAGCTAACACTGCTCAGAATTTGGACAGATTCCTGAGTGTGTATAGCATTGAGAGTAGGGGTAGTATTCCACCTTTTCACGTCATTAGCTTTTGCTGAAATAAAATGTATGTGTGTGACTATACTCTTAATTGGATCTAGTCTCTTCTGCACGGCAGGAGAAGCAGACAGATCCCTTGAGTCATCACAGTACTGTGCTACTATAGTAACACAGACCGCACTCCATTTTGGTAGGAAGGAAGGATCTTGAAAGAAAATCGTGGAGGGGTTGGTAGGGTAAAGTCTGTCCTGTGCCCTCCCCTCATTCAGTGATATCTCCTGTGGACCCTACCGTGCTAAAGTTGACACTGACCAATGGCCCAGCTTATCTTCTTCAGTCTGGAGAATTCCCCAGAGATACTACACTCTCCCACAGGTGCAGAGGCCTTCCGGGGGGAGGGGGGGTTATGGATGGAACAGATGTGGTCGGGACCAGGGTGAGCAGAGTTGAGGAGATCCTTGGGCAGGAATGACTTGAGGGGATCAATGGAGGAACCAGCCTCAGTCCAGGTGAGGAAACTGAACAAATAATGTACAAAAATAAAATCTTATAGGAGAAACAGTATCTTCAAGAATTGCTCAGCTAGATGAACAGTAAAAGAAAAATGAAAGAAAATGCCAGTAGCTCAAATATTATACCATTACAGTGAAACACTTTTCATGTTTCCAAGAGGTTGCCAGGCTTTGTGAAGGAGATGCAGATTTTGCTTTGCCTTTTTTTTAAGGTAACCTGGCACATACAAATTGAGTAATGGATTTCAGGGGCACGTTGAACTATTACAGAAGAGTCATAAATGTTATAAATAGGTACGCTGAAATAAAAACTAAAGGAATCTTATTTCCCTGACGCACAAGCACAGAAAATGTAAACCAGATTCTCATCTTCTGTCATCTATGCATAATTATTTGCATTTCTGACTTAAATGGTATTCCATGAGGTTGAAGAGATGATTGTTATACCCTGATTTACTAGGGAGTGGGATTTGCTGAACTATTTACTGTGTATTTTAGCAAGTTGTGAACCCTTCTCCTAAGGTGACATATAGTGTAATTGATCCTGGCATGGGGGTGTGAAGTAGGACTGGAATTAGGCTTGGTGGTTGCCCTGTGAGGTTTATGTTGTTGAATAACGAGGTCTGTCACTGTACTGTAATGCTTATTTGAAACTCTCTGTGCTCTGCCTCTTTATTCTTCTAGGACTGTCGGATGTGTAAAATGCAGCGTATGGTCTAGGGGTTAGAGTTTAGAACTGTTGATCACATGACCTAGGTTTGAGCCCCACCACTGCCTTTGACTCGCTGTGTGACCTTGAGTTACTTATTTGACCTCTCCATGCTTCATGCTGCTAGAATTTAAAATTTGGTACCAGAAGTATTCCACTAAGATTGAAATAGTACATTTCAATTTTGTACCATTGGTTAATTTTTAGAGGAACTCTTAAACTTACTGTCCATGCTCGCTAGGGTGTTGGTTCTTGTATACCATGCTTTGTACTGTTTTGTAATTCACTGTTGTTGTAGTTTCAACTGTCCGCCTATATAGTTACCAATCTGCTATTCTCTGTCGCTCCATGTTGTCAATGGGTAATCTTTACATATGGTTATATATATATATATCTGCTTCAAGGGGTTTCTGGTACAACTATAGCTTTTTATTTTAATATTAAAACTGTTTATTACAATTTAAGAAATAGGTACAGCGCAAAACATATAAACAAACATATAGTAAGGGGTTCATATTGCAGTACACAGTTACATAGTTTAAAGTAATACTTGCATGTCCAAATCCATATACACACTATTACTAGTACTGCAGTAGGTAACATATGCAGTGGAATAAATGATAACGTGAGAGACCATTGATACATGGCATTATTACTTATTACTGTGGTCTATATTTCTTGTAAGAATATTGTATAGTGATCCCCACCTTTCATGAAATATGTTTGTTTTATTTTTGCATACTTGCTGAAACCTTCTCAAAGTCTAGAGTATTAAGTATAAAGCTATGCCATTTCGGATATGCTTTGTATTTTTCCAATTTATGCTAGTTTTTTGATGCACATTGCTTTTATAACTGCATGCATGCATCAGTTGTACACAGAAAACAACTGCGTTTGAAAGTGTTTACAATATTATCAATACAATTACAATCATGTCATTCTCTAGTGTTACCATATGAGTGTGTAGCAAGGAAGTATTAAAGGAGAACTGCACTACACTTGTAAGTCGATTTTCCCAATAGAAGCTGTTTTTAAGTACTGGTTAAAATTCAGTTTTTGTTCAATTTATACAGGCCTTTTAGTAACCTCAGTGGGTGTTTCTGCTTTACAGTTTGGTGGAAAGTACCATTTTAGAACTGTATGATGCAGTTTACCTTATGTCCCAAACAACCTCAGAGTTCTATAGTAGAACATAACTGCATTGTCCCAACAATAGAAGCATAGAACAGGGACATAAACTACATCAGATAGTTATAAAACGGTTCTAACTGGGGGGTGGGGGGCCGTGGCTAGCAGCCAAGCTGTGAGCAGCACTCTAACGTAGCTCCACACATTTACGCTGATATTTGGTTATTTTGTGTTGTTAAAGCATACCAAACTACTTAAAAGTATTAAATTGTGCTTCAGCAAAACCTACCGCTCCTGGGTATACCAAAATTATTGCCCTTTGCAAGATGGGTCACACGAAAACGATGGCTGGAGGAGATGGGGGCCAAACAAAAAGAAACCCGACCAGGCCCAGACAAGGAGAAGGAACCTGCCGAATCCAATCTGAATCAGCCCTCGAATGTAGCGTTGCTAAAAGCCGTACAAGCTATCGACAAGAACATGGATGACTTTACATCCAGACCATCGGTGGCAGAAACTAAGCTGACCATGGTGGAAGTTGTAGCACAAGGGGCTAGCAAAACAGTGGAGAAAGCCTTGGTTGCAACATCGGGCCTTGTAAAAGAGAATATTTTACTCTGTTGCTGTCTGGAGAATTTAGGGACTGGGGCGTGGGCATCCTACATCCATATATGGGGCTTACCAGAGGCAGAGGTAGGAGAAGCCCTTGATAGCTTTCTGGACCACTGGCTTCCTGAGCTGTTACAACTTGAATCACCGATCTCTGTGTAGCAGGCATACCATGTTAATGCAAGAGGGGCCCGTCTACATGTGGACTCAGCCCATCCTCCGATTCGCACACTATTGGCCGTATTGGGCTCTATGAAATAAAGGGACAGTGTACTGCAGGTGGTGAGGAGATGGGGCCCTATTCAATGGCAAGGGGCGCCCATCCATATTTTCTCATACCTCAGCTTCACAAAGTGTTTGACGGGATTCGGTCATAGCTTCGCCAGCTCGGGGTACGCCATGTTTTATTAATGCCGGCTAGCCTGAAGATCGTTTACGGATATACAACTTTTCACTTCTTGGATCCCACAAATGCGGGAAAATTGCTGACCAGGATTGAATTGGACTGCGCAGCTCGGGGCCCAGAGTCGGACTCTGAAGAGGAGGAAGACACCTGATATGTGGAGGAATCAAGTCCAGTAAGTCGTCTTGTGACAGGTAATTAAAAGAGGCCTTGGACTTCAGTACTATTTACTTTTGACTCTCCTCTAATGTGGACATTGCATATAGGGGATCATGCATTCAGAAATCAAAATGATAGCATATCAAGTTGATTGGGTACTGTTTTATGCATTTTCTATATGTTTAATGCTTTTACAAGGGGAGTTTAGCTTTAGTGTTATCTTTGATGCAGCTTACTTTTACGGTTGCCTCTCTTACTGATGTTCAGAGTTCAACTTATCAGAGAACAGGTTTTTCAACTTAACAGAGCACTTTTTTTTTTTTTATTACCAAGTCTGATGCCACAGGAATGTTTAGTCTTTTAACTATATAGTAGTAAAGGGGTAATTGAATACCTGTTATTGAATGATAAAACTTTTCTGTGAGTTTACTGAAGAAAATTAGTTAACTACACTACAGTAAATGATGTGAGTGGTGGAGAGCTGGGAGAGAATGATCTGTTTCTAATATCGTTTTTCCTTGTATCTGGATTTGGGGGATGTTTCACCTATCAAGGGGTGATTTATGTGATTAACTGGTTTGTTTATTAGAGGATTTCCCCACTCATGGCAGCAATAGCCTATGTAACCTCCACATTGTATGCCAAGTTAGGAGTGCCACAAATACTGTAAGATCATCTGTTGGTTTTGTCAGCACTGTGCGTTGTCCTACTGGAGATGCTTGTATCTATTGCATTACAAAATCAATAAATATAAGTTTAAAATGGTTCTTATCAGTACCATGCAAATCAGAAACACCCACTAAGATAACTGAAAAGCTTGGCTGGCTAGAGCAATAACAGAATTTGAACCAGTATTTAAAAGAACAGCTTATACTGGGAAAGCTGACTTACAGATTCAGCGCAGTTCTCCTTTTAGTAAATTTCAAAGGTTTTCCACAAATGGAGCTGTCTATACAGCTAATGAAAAAAAAATAGTAATATGCTTATAGTCCCTGTCCCAGATGACAGCTGCTTAGGGTACGTAGAAAAAAAAGATTTCACTACCTAGGTTGACTTTCCACTACGAAGCTGTGCCTGCAGCTTAGAGCACTGGCGTCCTCAGTGTTTCAAGATTTCTAGTTCCTTAGTCTTTCTGTACCAGTGACTGAGGTTAGCAGCTTTGAGAGTGAGCTGTGCACAGCAAGTATTATCTTCGACATTTTTCTTGTTTTTTAGAATAATTAACTGACTCCAACAGGCAGAAGCTGCTTGGGTCCCAGGCAGCCTCTCCAAATTCAGCATGTGTCTGTTTAACAATGAGGGAAACTCTCCAGTTGGCGAGGCTGTTTTCTCCATTACAGCTCTAGTTTTTAGGGGTTTGAATGGGAGTTTGCCACTGAAAGATGTACTTTTCAGGGTGTTGTATAATCTGTAGTATTTCCTTTTTGTTTGTCTGTCAGCCCACCTGGTATCTCTGGTAAGTAACTGTTCTCTGTGCCTTGCTGTTAGCCCCCACACACCAGTTTTCCTCCTTGACGAACACCTACTCTAGGGTCGAAGTGCTGGGGCATTTTGGGTCTGTGAAGTAAAGAGCCAGAGAGCACTAAACACTTTAATTGTTCATGTAGATTTAAACAATATTCCCATGTCTTATATATTGTATTCATGGATTTTTTCAATAATTTGAGCAGTGGAGCATTTGGACACTTGTGAAGCTCCCTTCTGTACAGAGGCAGCATTGAATCAAGTGAGTGCACTGTTTATTCTCTTGTACTTGAAATGTTGGGCTGACTGTCCTTATATGCACCAGTACTTCAAGCTGGGAGCACAGAGCAATCCATTTCGTTTACTGAGGTCACCACATCCTCATGCACTAGACATGGCTTTGATCAGGGTAAAATTCTATAATTGGAAAAATTCACTGCAAACCACTGCTTCCACTTATGTTCCGGTGACCTCTTAAAATCCATAGTGGACCCCATTTTCTTAACCCTGTCCACAGCTGGCTGCAATATACCATGTAAGGATGGACACACTGATAATCCACTGTTCACAGCTGCTCCACAGAACTGTTTCCACCAGCAGCACCTCTGACTTATCTGACTTCAAGCTCAGCCAGCTGGAGGATATCCATTCTGAAATTTCTTGTAGACATTGGTTTAGCATGGCAACCGCATCATGCCTGTTAGGTGTAAAATGCAGATACAGTTGGGTATCATCTATAAAGCAGTGAAACTCCAACTTACATCACCTGATGATCTCTCCCAAAGGCAGTATGTATACTGTAAATTAAATGGAGAACCGGATCAACTCCTGGGAGCACCTTACAGCTGATCACAGACTGCAGCAAGGAGAAAGTTCTCTATACAATCTTCTGTAATCTGTCAGATAAGAAAGACTCAGATTAACCAAGCACTGTCCCTGTCAGACCTGTTTCCCCACATGACCTGTCAAAACCCCATGATCCACCATATCAGATGCCAATGGGAGATCTAGGAGGATAACTATAGAGCATTCCCCCACCACCACCCTCACCACAAGAACATCACAACACTTTGATAGATGTGGTTTTCATGCTATGCCAAGGCCTGAAACCAAACTAAAACAGCTCATGGATGTTCAAGTTCTCCAGGTGAGCATCAGGCTGTGCTGCAACTGCCTTCTCAGTTACCTTTCCAGAAATGGAGAAAGGCTTGTAGTTTGCCAAGGTGTCCAGGTCCCGAGATGGTTTCTTTAGGAGAGGTCTTATTACAGCCCTTTTAGGAGCCAAAGGGAAAAAAACCCTTCTCAAGGATCATTCCTTTTAACAACCGGACCCAGGGCTTCCCAACAGTTGGACCAGGGTTAGAGGCAGAAAGTTAGGTGCAGCTCGGATATCGTCCTGAAAAAAATTTCACTCCATGACCATTGAAAGTGCTCTGTAACCTGTACCTTTGTTACTGCTGTTGGTCTGCTGGGACCATCTTGTGGACTAGGTGCTATACCTGAAAAAGGCTTCCTGGTCTGGAAACTTTTCAGTGAATAATTGTATACCATATTCTTCCTGTATGATATCGCAGTCCATACAGTTTTGCTGTGATAATGCTTCACAGATGTATTGCATAGGTTATTAAGGGTAGTATTGGGTGGATTAGTCATTGGTTGTGAGTGTTAAGTGTATGAATGAGTGAGTGATTGTGTGGGTGAGTAGTGTGGTGTGGTTTTCTATTTGCATTTAATTTATATTTTTATTATTTAAAACTGTACTTATGTAATTTTATTCTAATAGTGTTACTGCCTGTTCTCTTGTAATTTTCTGTAAGGCTCCCAGAGCCTCCAGAATTGGGCGCTGTATAATAAAATTGGTCTTGCCTCACCTATTCTAGTACCTCATTTTAAGCCTAAGGAATAGCAACAACTTAGGAAAAGAATAATAAATCTAAGAACATGATCTTTTGGATCATTACAGAACATAGCCATTTAATCATTAAATAAATGGTTTTGAACTGGTTGTAATCTTCATATAGTCTCCAAAAATGATCATGCTTATAACTGATTTTTTGTGTGCACTTCCTTTTCATAAAACGAGACATTTTATTTCTGTTGTCTTCTTTATAATGTGTATATGTTTTCCATAGTGCTTTTTCGCTCTTAGTCATGTCATTAGGGATATACCCTTAGACCAGGCCTGGTGTTCCCCCATCCTCTAGGTTCCGCTGCTACCCAACCCACTCCTGTAGCTTCCCCTACCAATCTAGGAGAACGTGCATTTACCTGCCTGTAATTTTGGTTGTTTTAGTTTAAAAGTGAGTACCTTTGAACTCATGGTAACATAAAAGATAGACTTTAGCATGACATTTTGCAATAAATTGATAGGAATAGCAGATTTTTAAATCCTATATACTAAAAGTGCCAGGCTGTTACTTATTATAAATGTTGGTGAAAAATTTCCATCTTGTTGTAAGGCACACAGTGGTAGGTTTGGAAGGGGACCTGAAGGGTAATTTGACCGTTATTAAGCATTTTTTTTTTTATATCTCTGCAGAAATAACCTCAGTTTGATTTATGAATAGCATCCCACCGTAGTCCAGAATTGGTAATATTTGTCTGGCAACTGAAAATCTAACTTCTGTTGTCAGTAACTTGACATTTCTGTGAAGATAACCCAGCTTTTGGTTAATTATTTTGGAGACAGAGTCTAAGTGAGGCACAAAACCTGAGCTGAGGTCCGAAAAAACATGCAGATATTTGAAGCCACCTAAAGTCATCAAATTCTGGCCTGATTTCCAGCAGATGACCAGATCACTCTCAGGATAGGACAACCTCTGACTTGTGCCAAATAACACTATCTTTGTTTTAGACTTGTTTAATAATCTGTTTACTTCCAACCACTCAGTCAGTTGATCAAACCCAAGTTGTAGTTTAGATTGAAATAAGATAGAGGAGCCTGAGCTGAGGATGACTGTTATGTGCATGGAGAAGAGGTAAATGCATTACGTACGTTAACGAAAATTGAAAAGAAACAGAGGACCTATATTGATTGCTGTGGTATCTCCTGATACTTCTCACAAGGATCAGAGATAGCCATCCCTATTTGTAACCGTTGGGTTCTATTGGATAGGTGACTTTTTAAACCAATTTAGAACTACTGTCCCAAAGTCAGATGCCCCAGGTTTTTTCATAAGTAATCCGTGATTTACTGCATCGAAGTCCTTGGGTAAGTCAGCAAACACTACCCTGTTATACCTTCCACCATCAAAAGCATCCAGAACAGTGTTCAGCAGCACAACCAAGGCCATCACAATACTGAAATTTTCCTGAAACCATGTTGGCACTTGGACAAGAGATCATGGCAAGCTGTATATTCCATTAACTGGTCAGTAAAAAAAAAATCATATAGCCATTTTGTCTATTACAGGTATAGTGGTATTGGCCTTTAATTTGTGGGGCTTTGCCTGTCGATGCTTTGAAAATTGAAATAATAGAGGATTGCTTCCAGACTCCAGGTACTATTCCCTGGCCCAAAGAAAAGTTACTTAGATGGGCTAAAAGCTGACATTTTAGTAGCTGAAGTTTTCAGTAATTGCAGATAAATTAAATCTGGACTGCAACCCTAAGTGATATCCAGTTTATCTAAGTTGTGTAGGAAATCACTGTCTGACACATCATGAAATTTATAATCGGGACGGGTTGAGTTACTGGAGTTAAATTCACCCAAATCAGAAGAACCCTGCTTTCTACTAGCCAGATCTTTTTTTTTTTTCCTGTAAGTAGTTTGTACGTTTTCAGCTTTTGTTCCCCAACCCGTGTGTCCTGCATGCGTGTGGAGGCAGCATGCATCGTCACTACAGGGCGCCCACCCCTGTCATGCGTTACCACCTGTGCTGTCACTGGACCTCCATCCGGTGACAGTGGGACTACAGGTGAGGACCTCCAGGAGAGAGGTGAGGCGAGCCAGTGCTCAATCCTCCTCCTCTGCTGGCACCCCGACGACCTGAGGTTGTTCCTGAACCCGGGTTGCTGGCGTAGTGCAAGGTAAGTCATCCAGCGCCTCAGCGCCACCAGGCTGGCATAGCCAAATCTTTTTTACAGTAGGAGAGCCCACCCTATCAAAAATCCATCAATGTAATTTGCAGTATCTAGTTCATTGTTCAGAGTGGTCTCTCCTACATTGTGTCTTTATGCCTGATCTATCCTCAAGTTTATGAAAGGACTTAAAGGAAGCCCCAGACAGTTTGGATTTACTCAAATACCTCAATTGTTGTGACTGAAAGTATTCTGACTTTAGTAATTTTAAATCATGTTTGACCTGATTTCTCAAATTCCTGCACTGGTTCAAAAATTGGTGACATCCACACTTCTTACAAAGCTTCTAGGTTTTGTCCCTTTCTCTCACTTTGGATCGCAACTAGCTGGTTAGCTGGAGGAATGTCACCCTTGACTCGCTAGGTAACCAGGACGAGCTAGCCTCAAAAGCAGCAGTATGGTACTAGGTCAGGTAATCAGCAGACTCCTAGACGCCAAATAGGCATATTTCATCAGGTGGAGAGAAATAATTCCCTAAGTTTCTTATGCTCTGTGATCTTCACTAATCATGCTTTAGGTTTTGCTGTATGAATTTTGTACGGACAAACAATAGGAGAGTGATCAATGTCAACTTTATTTTTAAAAAGCACTTTTCAGAATGCAAAAGCGCTTGTACATAAATAATTAAACAAATCATCAATCAGATAATTAAAAACAGCAATAGAAAAGTCTCGGTCTCAAAAATAGAAAGAACATCCCACCATTGAATGTTTTGTGATCTGTTTAGATTGGATACTAATAATGTAGTGTTATTCCTAGTTTTAAAATGTAACTGAGTCAGTAGATCAGTTAGCTGGCAAGTTTTTAAAGAAACAAATTTATCCTTCAGTTTACTACAAACTTGTATATCCCCCCAATATTTCAATTCAAGTTTATCAACTTTTTTTTTATTTATTTTTATTGAGTATTGACATCATCAGTATCATGTAGTACACTCATGTAAGGCATCTAAATGTCAGTATAAACAGGATACATCTAATATAGCAGGTTTTAAACAAGCCTATACATTCTGGCTTAAGAAAAGTTGGTGGTATGTCCATCAGTGTATCATATGCTCTAGAATTGAAGTCCAGTATTGGCTGCACTTCACAAAGACTTTGGTGGTCAGTCCATAAATGTTCAGATCTGTTAAAAACCACAACACTGTGTGTTGATATGACCCCAAAGCCCATTATAATACCTCAAATTATAGCACTTCATGACACTGACTCTTATGCTTCAGAGTCCCACATCAATAAGAACAGAACGTATCAACCAACAGGTAAGCCACTTAACGTTTTGAGGTAGCATTAATGGTGCCTCTAATGTAACTGCAGAAAAATTCAACAATTAGAAAACAAAAACAAACAAACAAAAAAAAAAAACAGCAGTAAAGCAGTTACATTTTGTAGAATATAGAAAACTTTGTACACAGTGGCTAGCAACATCCCCTTCTATTTGAGACAAAACAATTGGAGCCTTACGACTGCAAAATGTCCCATATTCAGGTTTCTTCTTCCAAATCCTCCGCTGGCTTGCTTCTCCGGTCTCAAACTCCCTAGCTGTTGTCTCCGTCTTCTTTCCCACTTCCAGGGGATCAGTAAACTGGAATGTTTTGCCACCATAATAAATCCGGAGTCGAGCCGGGATCAGGATAGAGTGAGTTACCCCGAGAGTCCTGAGTTTGGCACGAACTGCATCAAATTTTTTCCTGCATGCCCTCGTTCTGTATGAGAGGTTGGGAAACAAATGCAGTGTGGCCCCATTAAAACTAAGACAGCTCGTAGATCTTGCGGCCTGGAGAAGGATATCTCGGGTGGCTGCACTGGCTGTTACAAGGAGGACTGTTCGAGGAGCGTCTGATTTAGATCCCGATGCACGAGGCGTGATTCTGTAGGCCTTGTATAGTTGTCCCGCAACTAGTTCAGGAGGTAGTTGTGCATCAGGGAGCCAATTTTGTAGAAAGCTAAGTAGTTTATCCACTTCGCTTCCCTCGGGGAGTCCGATCAGCTGTACATGTGGAGCCCTACTCGCATTTTCTAATGCCTCCAATCGGTACCTCAGCTGAGTGTTTTCCTGTATCAGTTTAGAGGTAGCAGACAGAGCCTGTATAGTGACCTTTTCAGCTGTTGCTGCGTTCTGAAATGCTGCTTCCATCTTAACATCTTGCTCGGCAAATCTTTGCAAGATTGACTCTACTTTCAGGTCGATCGCCTGCATTGAAGCTTGCAGTGCACTCTAAGGGGGTTCCGGCCCAGCTGGGTGTACCGTGGATGCTGAAAGGGCCTGCAGATCTCCATGCGGTGGATTTTTGTTGCTGCTCCCACCAGCTTTCAGCGTGCGCCCCATTGCCGTGTTTAGGCTCGATCTCTTCAGGACAGGAGTCTCAATCTGATACTGCTATTAAAGTTTAGCTCAGATGTATTTATTACAATAAAAAGTCTGTTTTAAAGCTCTTACAGCACAGAGCCAATCTGAAGTGCATCTGGTCTGTGAATGTGCTCAACAGTGCCCCCCATTTATCGACTTTCAAGGTCATTACAGTGTATAAAAAAATAATAAATCATATCATACAAAATATTTACATCTTATGTTACACATAAAACACAAGTTGTTACACATAATAAAACACAAGTTACAGTAGATAAAACATTATCACTGTTACCAAAAATTCCACGGTCACATAAAATATTTTTCATATTAACAGCGAAATGAAATAAAATTATTCAGACTCAACCAGAATAAATAATGGTCCTAAGGCCAGGGGTATAGGTGATTGCATGAACTAATTGTTGCTATATACTATAATTCATAGCAGACAAGATATCATGAATTCAGTCTCTATGTAACTGTTAATCAAGGTGATAAAATATAGAAGAATGCTTTAAGTAATTTTGCAGTGTTTCGCAGATGCCTTTTTCACATAGTATGCGACTGCCGCTCATGCTTCAGATGTTGACGCTGCAATTTGTTTTGTAAAAAAATCTGTCATAGTCATTTTTATTTATGTTTTATCAGCACGGTGTCCTCCAGTTTTCTGTGTGTGGTGACACCCCCAGAATGATGTCATGCAAGGGAACTGTCAATGCTTTACATACAGCACCAAGAAATTCTGGGTAAATTATATTGTTGATGTAAATGTTAGTTACTCAGAGGAGCAGTCCCTTATTTTGGTGGTGGTGACTGCACCTAATATGTAGATGTACACAGCAAGGCATTGTGGGTACAATAAGAAGTTGTTTTCCAGTGCCCTCACTATGAGGTGCAGTCTGATATTTATGTAGTGGCTTCAGCAATAAAAGCTGTCATATGTTTATTAACAAAACAAGGCATTGTGCATATAGTATCTAGCTGACAAGATTTCTTTACTGAAAGATGTAGTATCCTATGTCTGTAGTGTAGATGTTTGCCATACCAAGACTGGCCAACAGAGGTCTCTGTTTCAAAACAGTGCTTAAAAACTTTATTTCCCTTGCATATCATCATGCTTGGGGGTTGCAGCACTGAGGGAAAAAAGGGGCTGGTTATGCAAATGAAGCAGAGCACAGAAATAAAAGCATTTATTTCATGGAAAACAGTATTTTTTGTCAGTTTAAATGGTAGGAGATTGAATTACAACTCATACAGGTTACTAATCCCATTTGCTATGGCAAAGCTCACAAAATCACTTTTAGCTAATTCTGCAAGTGCATGAATTTAAACAGGATACCATTTGCTTTGGGTCTGGTTACCTACACTTCCAGTGGTGTAGTATCACCTATATTCCTGGTTCTAGTTTGGAAGATTGGCTCTCTATGAACCATAAAGAGGTTTGTCTTGGATTCTGTCCCATTGAACCACACATACACACACAAAAAAAATCAGCATATCTCATTTCCAATAATTTACAAAGTATCCCAATATGCCACCCCTAAATTACCTAATTTTTCTACGCTTCAAATGCGGGTTACATTGGAGTGTGTCAGTTCCATATTCAGAATAATTCTTTGTAAAACTGTTGTTTAACCAACTCTGTTAATTTAATAGGATTGACTTTCTAATAAATGACTTTATAACACATTAACATATTTAATCCTGTATGAAATTGCAATCCAGTTAATGAGAGAAGAAACTGTGACACCCCTTGAATCACAGTCGGGTCTTTTGAAAAAAAAAATAAGTTTAACAAAAATGAAGTTGGAGCAAAGACATTTCCCAGTATGTTCCCTCAATGAAATTTCTCACTGTTGGGTGTGATAATGGCAGAAAGATAATATAAAAAAAAAATATGCCGTTCGGCCCACGGCGGTAGGGTTACCTGCTGGCGGTGCCAGTGACTGGGAACGGACTCGGGGAACTGAAGGGCTTCGGGGAGGAGGATCGAGCGCCCAGAGGCTGCTCTCCTCCTCCGGTTGGGGTGGGATGCGGGTCCCGCTGCGATACCGCCATCTGGGTGACCACTGGTGGTGGTGCAGCGAGGACTGCATGTAGCAGGGAGGGAGGACGTCTGCCGGGAGCCGGAGCGTTAGCATGCTGGCGTCGTCACTCTAGGCTCTCCTAAGCGTGCAAGCGTCCCATGGGGATGGGCGAAAAAGGAAAATACCCTCCAGTGCTCCCTGTGCCGGAGCTTCAGGCCCCGATCCCAGGGCCCTCTGCCGGCATGGATGACGGATCCTCGATTTAAATCACGGTCGCCAGGGCGGTGGAAAGGGGCCCCACCCCACCACCTCACTGGGGGTCAAACCAAGGCAGCTTGGGGATGACTGCACCCATGCCGACAGACGCAGCCGGGACGACAAGGTCGAGGAGACTCTTGAAGGTGAGAAAGCACCGGGGTGAGAAGGGGGGGTAAAAAAAAATATATATATATATTTCCTTAATGAAAAATCAAGAGAATTACATCTTAGAATAAACTTGAATAAAAGTAAAGTTTTAGTCTTTGGTCAAAACAGGAAAAATATAGGAAACTGGTCACTTGATAAAAAAAAATACAGTCAGTGCATATACTTACGTGGGTGTGCTCTTAAATAGGAATGGGACCCGGAATTCTTGTGTCACCCAACTGCTAGACACCTTTAAAAAAAACGTGATAGCCTTAGCCAGATTTAACTATAAATTCAGAGAATCTACTGTCAGACCTTTTGTAAGAGTCATTGAGGCCAAATTCTAGGACCAACTACTCTATGGAGCAGAAGTCTGGGATTCAAAATCCAGGGAGAAATTGTCAGTACCTCTGTTCAGAATGCTAGGTCTCAGACCTGCCTGCCCAGTGTCCTACATAAGAACTGAGCTTGGCATTCCCAACATTAATGCTGTGATCGAGTCACGAAAAGTAAACTTTTGGCTGAGACTATTAAGATTACCCCAGTCCAGAATATCAGTATAGTGTCTAATAGAAAAAAAAAGGTACAATATTGGATATACAGATAATTTCTGGTATCCTGTAATATTATCTCTACTGAAAAAACGTAATCTAGAGTCACTAAAAAAAATAACAATGCAAAAGGGATTCAGATTAGTCTGAAATACAAAAAATGTATCACCAGAAGAATAACTAACTGCTGAAAAAACAAAGATTTAATGCACATTAGGAATTCCGCATACTCTAAATGGTTTGCCGCTAATAATTACTATTTTGGACCCATCTTTGTCAAATTATGTTCATGGCAAAAAGTCACATAAGAATAATACATTTTTGAATCAACATGATATCATATCGGAACCAACTGGCTCCATTACTGCATTGTGCATAAAAGAAAAAATAACATTTTCAGATTTCTTAATTGACGGTTGGTTGTCAACCGTGTATTCTTTACTCGAGAGATATGATCTCACTCGTTTACAATATTGGGCTGACCACGCAGTAAAAATACATAAAAACTATGCAAAAGTTGTCTCTGCAGTGGTTACAAGAAATGACAGGGAAATTGATTTACAAAAAGTTAAACAATTAACAGTGTCACAGTGGTTAACAAATAATACACAGGAACACTCTCTCAAAGAGTATTTACTTCTGATAACTAACCCAACTTACAGGCAAATTCTGACTCTCTAAATTTGAGTTATTTCCCAGCAGCATACTAACTGCCAGATATTCTCGACAAGTCCCTCTTTCTTCTAATTGTCTATGTTATTTAAATGAACCTGAAGATATATATCATATACTCGTAAGATGCCAATGGTATGAAAAAATAAGAAAGAAATATTTAGCTAAATATTTCTTGTCGTATATTATACCCTGGTGTTACTTTCTTGATCTTTTACTAAATTCTGAAAACCCACAAATTCTTACTGATTTAGCAGAATTGATTTTTTTTTTGTTTTGTAATTTCTGTTTATCTCGCCTCATCCCTTCCAGGTCCGCGTCATCAGGAGGCGCCAGTGGAGTCCACCCCAGCTACCAGCCTTACCTGTACTGGTTCCTTCCCCCATCCTGCCGCGGTTTACCCCCCCCCAGGTGGGGATGAGGTGGGGCAGGAACACCCCGAACAATTCACTGTCTCGCCGGGCTCGTGGCAGTCAGGCAGGCGGGAGCACATTGGGGCCATACTCGGTGCTCCATCTCCCCAGAGTTCGAGGTTGTTTTTCCTCCTTTCTACGGACGTCATTTGCCCTGATGTCAAGGCGCCTAGCACCGACGTCGTGACATCTTCCCCTTCTGTGTCTGCACAGTGCTTGCTATGCCCCAGGCTTCTGCCTGGGGCCAGTCAAGCACCGAGTCACTACCCCCCTCCCTCCCTGGAGAAGACGAGCTGGGACACTCAAGCCTTCTCCCCCCAGCCGGCCCTCCAGCACCCGGGCTCGCTCCTGAACCCGAGTTGCTGGCATTGCAAGCGGAAATCCAACCGCTATGCCTGCAAAAAAAAAAATGACTGAAATATGTCCAGCAAAGACCGTAACCAAGGATCCCTAATTGGTCCCCTACTAGGATCTTTTTTCTCATTATGAGATTTGAGATTACGGTTTCACTCCGGGGGGGGGGGGTTAGGTAACCAGACCTGAAACTGTCTTTTCTGTTTACACTTCTTATTCCTGTCATGGATTAAGGAGTTTGTTAGGGCCTAAGTCTGTTGTGTCTTTCATGTCCACGGTATTTATGCATGAACTTAGCTTCGGGACGTACTTAATGAAATACCGTTGTATACTAATACTACTTTCACCTCAGTAAGTTATCTAGAGATTGTCAGGGTCCAAGACCATTGTATCTCAGGATAATGACACCTAGGCATTAAAACTCTGAGAGGGATTCATGTTATTGTAATAAAAGATCTATAACTGAAATTATGAATCCATGTGTATGATTTTGTCATGATTTTAAAATATTAATGTATAAAACTCTTCTTACACACCTGTATTGATATTGTATTTTTAACTTTGTGTATGTAATAACAATATATGTCAAACAATAAACTTAAACTTACTATTTTGGATTCAAAGCATACCTATATACAGTATATTGACAGATCCCAAACAGAGAAGATTGTTTATAAGATACAAATTTGAAAGATTTGACAGTAACGTACTGAATCATCGACATAACAAGATATTGTACTCATCAAAAAACCATACAGGTTCAGTTGGGGGCATTGAGGATTTATACCATGTAATGTGGCATTGCTCCTGGTTCACAATGGAATGAACGTACTGGCTGGGACCCTTTTTTAAACATACCCTATATCACAGATCAACAAACTTTGACTTCCATTTTACTGCACACACACATGATCAATGGCCTGTAGAGAGATTAGCAAAATATTTTCTGGCAATACATAAGACGAAAAAGAAAATATCTAAATCCATGTTTCACAATTAATTATAACTACAGCAGTTTGCACATTTTCTCAACTTATTTCTGATAGAATGTTTTATACTTGTACAAACTTTGAGTAGAACTGTCCTGCACTTTATACAATTCGTACTTTTTATACATTGACCTTTGCTAAATGACTGTATTGTTTTTATTTATATGTATTGTGTTAGTCTTATTGATGACTGTTTAGTCTAACAATCAAGTAAGAAAAAAAGATAACATGTTCAATGTTTTCTACATCTTCCAAGCCACATCTATAAAAAGGTGTCACAGTTTCTATTCTGTGCTGCCTAAAATATAAAAAAAGTTGCTTTTAATGATTTCTAGTCTAAATCTTATATATGTCTTTCTTTTTTTATCTGTATTTCTAGATATTCTGTCTTATGCTGTATCTTATTAATTTTGTATAACTGATGTATCTTTGAAGTACTGATGTTCTGGAAATGTTGAAGAACAGCCCGTCTCCTATATCTTATTTTAATTTGTTCAACCAAGTAAGTTCTCAGGAGTCTATACATAATCTGTTAACGCATTTCCCAATTTCAAAGGATACATTTCTTGTTTTATGAATTTTAAATATGGAAAGATGAAACCTTTGTAAGGATACATTATTTATTCTTCAGAACACATTTTTGAGAGTGTGTTTGAAAATAGAGTCTGTAAGTCCATAATAACTATACTAACATACTAAAAGCCAACAGAATAGGCCAAATGGTCTGTCTTGTCTGCTCGAAAGCCAGCAACCTAAAGGCTGCCTGCCTCACCACCACCCTAGCCCCCAAGAGTGTCTTCTCTAGATTCAGTTTCCACTTGTACCTGTCCCACCCCCTTCTTGAAGCCCTCCACTGTACCCTCCTCCACCAGCCTCCTGGGAAGCGCATTTCATGGCTCTACCACCCTCTCGGTGAAAAAATGCTTCCTACGCCCCCCCGTAGTTTCCCCCCTTCTTCAGCCTAAACAACTCCCTGCTTCCACTCCTAATTATTCCCTTTACATACTTGAAAACCTCTATCATGTCTCCCCATCCCTCCTCCCCTCCAGTGAGTAAATTCCAAACTCTTCCAGTCTCTCCTCATAAGGCCTCCCCTCCATACCCTGAATCATCCTGGTCGCTCTCCTCTGGACCCTTTCCAGCAGTGCTATGTCCTTCTTCAGGTGAGGTCTCCAGAAATGCACACAGTACTCAAGCTGTGGCCTGACCAAGGCATTATATAGAGGGGAGGATCATCTCCCTCCTTCTGGATGTAATTCCCCTGGCTATGCAACCCAATATCCTGTTTGCCTTGGCTGTAGTTCTTCTACAGTTTTCAGAGTTATTCATTTTGACATCTACCACCACCCCTAAATCCCTTTCTCCCAATGTGGCATGCAGTGTGACCCCCCCCTTCCAGGGTGTATACATGGCCCGGGTTTTGGCCCCCCAAATGAAGTACCTTACATATCCCGGCATTAAATTTCAGTCCCCACTTCCTTGACCACCCCTGCAGGGTATCCAGATCCCTCTGGACTGTCTCCCTCGCTTCCTCACTGTCCACCAGCGCTCTCACTTTTGAATCATCCGCAAAAAAGACTCAACTTATTCCTAACCCCCCATATCCAAGACGTATGCATTGCACAAGAGTGGCCCCAATACTGAACCTTGAGGGACTCCACTGATTTACCTTCCTGGGGGAGGATATTATCCCACCCACCATTACCCTCTGTAAATGCCCCGAAAGCCAATTTTCAATCCAATTTAGCTCCTGTCCTCCCACCCCCATCTCCCCCATTTTTGCTATCAGTCCATTTTGAAGTACTCAATCAAACGCCTTGCTGAAATCAAGGTATAGGACATCCACTAGCCTATGTCTATGCAAGGCCCCCATCACCCAATCATAAAACTCTACGAGGTTGGTCTGACACGATCTCCTTGGGACAAAGCCATAGTGTTTACCATCCTGGTGTCCTAACCTTTCCAACTGCCTCCCAAGCCTCTCCTTGATCAAGCCCTCCATTACTTTGCCCACTACAGACGTCAGACTGACCGGCCTATAATTCCCCATCTCCTCAATAGACCCCCTTTTATGCATAGGTACCACATAAGCCACCCTCCAGTCCTGTGGCACCCATCCCGTCTGCAGAGAGATGTTAAAGAGTGCAGCCAAAGGGGCTGCCAGCACATCTGCCAATTCCTTCATAACCCTCAGATGTATTCCATCCGGTCCTGGCGCCTTATCAGTTTTCAGATTCTGAAGGGCCTCCCTCACCCTATTCACTGTGATTTCTCCCCCCACGTCCAAACCACTCCCTCACATAACCTTCCTACTTCTCCTTGGTCTGGTCTAGCCTGTGCCCCAGTCTCTTGCCATCCTATGGTCTCAGACTGAGACTGACCTCTCACTTTTACTGGCTCCTCATCTCTCCCATCAGGCTGTAGAGATCCCTTATCACTCTCTGCAAATATTGAGGCGAAGTACTCATTTAGCACCTCTACCTGTTCCCCTGCTTCCTGAGCCCATCCCCCCACAATCTTAATCCTGTTGATCTGTGTCCACTCTTTTCTCTTCTCTCTTATGTATCTATAGAATCCGCCCCGGATATCCTTAGCCAGGTTTTTCTCCATCCCTACCTTAGCGCCCCTCACCACTCTGGTGATCTTCCTGGCCAATAGTTCATACTCCCCTCGCTCCTTATCCCCCCTAGAACGTTTGAAATGTACGTAGGCAGCCTTTTTATCCCTCACCACCTCCTGCACCTCCCTGGTCCATCAACATGGCTTGCTGGTTCTACCATGCTTATGCCTTATTTTAGCACAGGACCTAGTAGCCTCTTATACCCCTTCTTTAATGGTCTCCCACAATCTTCCAGCATCCATATCCGTTTTTTTTTTATTTATTTAGCTTTTGTTGACCGGGTAAGTGCGCTAGACAAATCCTGCCTATTTTCAGGCACGACCCGGGGGAGGGGGGATATATATGAATGCCAACTGACCACGAACCAGATTAAGCTGTTGGTGGTATTTTTAGTGAATGGTTTAACCATGTCCAACCTCTCCGTTAGAATCCTACCCATACCCATGAAGTCTGCTCCCCTGAAATCAACCACTACTGTTTTCCTCCCCCCTTGGATACAGCAGGAACCAAACCGTGGCATGGTCCCCCCGCCAGTGGACTGCACACATCCAGGCCCCTAATTTGTTCACTGTCCGCTAGGCCAACGTCCAATATCTGCCCCTCTCTAGTAGGTTCCCCCACCTGCTGAACCAGGAAGGCATCCTGAAAGACATCCATCAGTCTCTGTTCCCTGGTTACAGAGGATATCATTGTGTCCCAGTCCGCCCCTGGCATCTTAAGATCATTCATGACAACCACCCTTCCTTTTCCAAGGTCACAGTGAGCCTTGATGTTCTCAACCAACTTATCCTCCAGAGCTTCCTCTATTGCAGGGGGGCCTGTATACCACCCCTATCTTCAATTTCTTCCCTCCCCTCATTTGCAGTGTTACCCAAATCGCCTCCACACCCCCTCCACTCCACTAACCATTATGCCATTTCTGACTATCAGCGCAACCCCCCCCCTTCCTACTCCCCTATCTTTTTTGAATATCTTGTAGCCCTCTAAGTTTAGGTCCCACTCATTTCTCTGATTGGCCCATGTCTCTGTAATTGCTGCCACATCCGCTGTTCCCTCAGCCAACATAGCTTGGAGTTCAGGCATTTTATTGCTCATACTCCTGGCATTGATCAGGACTGTCCTCCACCCAACTTCTCCCCTCTCTCCAGCCCCCTCAACCCTGCACAGCCCCTTTTCTGCCCAGTTTTCCTAGAATTCTTAAATATCATGATGTTTTTCCTTTAACATTGTTTCTGCAGCATATTGACCAAGTTCTGTTCACAAGATATGACCTGGAGCATACGTTGGTACTCCCTGGAGATATCCATGTAATTTATTCAAAGCCCTTTCAATTGTATTTTTATTAGTTAGACCCCAGATCTCGCCTGCAGATAATATTGTGGCCGTTAATTTCGCCTTGATAACTGACAAAGATCCTTACACTGATTGACCCCCTAATATACACATATGTTTAATAATACCATTTGTAGATTTTGTTAATTTAGATTTTAAATGGTTAATATACCTGTACCAAGATTGCTTGCATATCTGAATCCTAAATCATATGTATTTACTGTTTGAAATTTGTGCTCTTTGTGAAAGATCCTATACTTACTTGTCCTTATACATACAAAGACCATTACCTGTGTCTTTTAACCGATTTATAGTAAAACATTTGTCCTCGCATAATAAAGAGAATGTATCTTTCTTGCACTGTAGGCCCAGCTGAGATGTGGCCATAAGGACCACATCATCAGTATAGGTCAACAGCAGTATTGTTTCATTAAACAACTTTGGGGAATGAACTTCAGAACGATAGCATTGCTTGATAATTTATAGGTTGAATAAATATTAGTGCCATAATGCACCATGGGCAGACCCCTAAATGTGTACTTATTTGTGTAGTCAACCCACCTGATATGTCATACTGTTCTTCAGATCATGTATGCTTATGTAATTTTATTATATTTAGTAGATGAATATCAAGTCCCAGCCCATACAAAGTTTCCCATGGGGGTTTACAACTTATGCTATCAAACGCCATATTTTCATTGATATAGCAACAAAATACTTTTCCCTGCTTTATTACAACCTAATTATGTATTAAATTGTGACAGAACCATGCAATGCATGTTTATTTATTGAAATGATTCACCAGGAATAGGCACATTGAGCAACAAGTTACTCGTCTCCCGGTGTGACTTGGGGGGGTAGGGAACAAAGGGATAGAATACAGAGAAATGTTACAGTGTTGGAATACAATTTGCTTACTTGCATACAATGATAACAGGAAGGATTACAGGTGGGTAACACTCAGCAGTTAAGTATAGTAGATATGAAGACACATGTAGCAAATTGGCAACAGTTAGTGAGTTGGTAACACTAGAACACATATAATAATTTCGCAACAGTATGTAGCACTAGATGTTAAGGTGACCCAATAGTAATTGGTAGCCATTAGTGTAACATAAAGATACAAGATTTACAGTGATTGGCGTAAAGAGAGGAAAAATGGAAGGAGGGAACGAAAAATTGCGGAGGCTAGAATGGTAGAAGGGAAAGGAAATTTACAGAGAGACGCAGGCAGAGCACAATTTTCGAGGCAAACAGAGATGACAGGGTGGACTAAAGTGCATATAAGAGGGGTATAGGGGTAGGTTATAAGTGCTTAATTGAGTGTAGGGGTAGGCCAGTGTTAGGCTATGTTAACCGGAAGGGGTGGGGTAGGAGGATAGGGAGTGGTAGAGTATGGCAGGGGTGATGAGCTAAGTATTGTAGGTGGGGTATCCAAGGGGTAAGTGGGGAGTTGAAATTCAACAGTGTCCTGTTATCCTTAACTGGGCGGGGTGGTGGACAGCCCTACTGGTAGGACACCAGTTATAGGCGATGAGAGTTATTTATATATAGTGATACGAGAGAGGGGGGTGTTGGGGGAGGGATGTTGTGGGAGGGGGTAGCAGAGGTCAACTATAGTAGGGGTGTAGTACCCCACCAGTGTGCTGGGTGACCCTGTCTGTACGAAGCAGTGATCTAGCAGTGACTGAGGGGGTGCATTAAAAGGAGAAATAGGGGAAAGGGGGTAAGGTTGTTGCCCACCGTGTACTATGGATCCTGCCTGCACAAGGCAGTGATCGAGCTCGCAAGCGGGAGATAGATTAAGGGTAGAGAAAGAAGGGGGAGTAACACTTTAGGAGGAGGGAGAGTAGGGAACAAGGAGGAGCACGATCAGGGAGTGGTGGGTAGTAGGCATATGGTAATATGGGCTTAGGGGAGATGGCGTGGGGATTAGGGAGGGTCATGGCAGGCACAGGAAGGGTCAAGGATGTTCTTGAGGGCAGAGTTAATGGAGTAGCAAGAGAATGAGTGGCGAATTTGAGGGAGAAGTGAATTCCAGATTTTTGGGAGGCGGTAAGAATAACCCAATTGGCCAATAAGGGTGGAGCAGCGTGGGACTACCAGGGTTCGTGAGTCGGTAGATCTTAGGAATGAGAAGGAGGGGAGGCGGTTGTAAAGGCAGAGGAGAGATAGGAGGGAAGTACACCCAGCCAGTGCTTGGAGGTGAATTTTGCACAATGAGAGAGACATTGATTTGTCAGGGAAGGGAAGGATAGGGCATGGTAGAGATCAGAATGATGAGTGCGGAGGGAGCATCAAGGGCAAAAGGAGTTGAAGAGGGTATCTAGTCTGGCCAGGGAGGACTTGGGGCAGCACCGTAGACTACGACACATTAGTCGAAGATAGGTAGGATCATCTTCTGGATAGTCTCATGCCTAGCCGTGGGTGGGATGCAGGCATGGTTCCTGAATAAGGCACCGAGCTTGGGATGCAATTTTTTCTGAATGGTGTCGATATAACCAGAGAAATTCAGGTGTTGGTCCAGCCAGACACCTAAATATCTGAAGGAGGATGTGTCCTTGAGTAAAGTCCCATCGAGGGTGTAGAAGGAGGGTAGAGAGGGAAACCGGGTAAGTCTCTGCCTGATGCTGAGGTCATGGAGACTGTTTTTTTTGACATTGAGAGATAGTTGGTGGTTTGCAAACCAATGCTGAACTTTGTCGAAGTCATGCTACAAGATGGATGCAACCTCGGTGGGGCAGGAGCCAGATACATACAAGACTATATCATCAGTGTACATGTGAATGGAGGAGAATGGAGAGCAGGTGGACGGGAGATCATTTAGAAAAATAGAGAATAATATGGGGCCTAAGACTGATCCCTGGGGGACGCCAGTTCTTATCAGGAGGGGTGGGGAAATTGCATCAGAGATCTTGACTGGGTTCTGCCAGTGAGGTATGCCTTGAACCAGTCTGTGGCTAAGGGGGATAGCCCAGCTGTTAATAGGGTGTCAAGGAGAAGGGAGTGGGAGACTGTGTCGAAGGCTTTGGCCAGATCGACAAAAATGGCTGAGGTTATTTGGCCATTGTCCATTCCTGTGAGGATAGAGTCAGTGAGCCGAAGAAGGGAGGTGGTGGTGGAGTGATTTTTCCTGAAGCCAGATTGATAAGGGGTGAAGAAGGAGGAGTCATTGAGGTAAGCGGTGAGCTGGGAAGAGGGCTAGGTGTTCCTGAAGTTTGGCAAGGGTGGAGAGAAAAGAGGTGGGGCGGTAGTTACCAGGGGAGGTGGGGTCTCCGCCTTTGGGGAGGGGAAGGACCACTGCATGTTTCCATGGGGAAGGTACTGAGGCAGTTGAAAAAGAGAGGTTCCAATGCTGGGTAGTGGAACGCTTACTTCTAAATCATTATAAAGTGCCTCTAGCATATTATTATCTACCTGTGTCTGCAATCTTGACAATAACATTCTAGAAGTAATTTTTCAGTAGTATCTATGAAACTTATAGGACAGTACATTGCTGGATTTTTTAAAGATCCTTTTTTCATGGATTGGAGAAATAGCATCAGTCAATGAAGATGGAATAACACAGGTTTGTATTGTATAATTATAATTATAAATATACTGTAAAAGTACTATCCACCAATCCACGTGATATTTAAAAGTATTTGCTACCAATGTATCTAGCCCTGGTACTTTATTTAGTTTCATTTGATTTATAGCATTAACTCTTTCTGACCTAGTAATATAGAATGGGATAGTGCTATATATTAATCTTACTTAATGCGATAATTGGGGTGTTATATCTGGTCTAACTTTTTCATCTTGAGAGAAGTATACCTGCTTAAAGAGTTTTTTTCCTTTGAAGAGGCTGAATGTATGCATCAACTAAGTGAGCATAAGATGAAATGCCCTTTGCTGTCATTGTTCAAAAATCCTTAGTATTATTTCTTCTACTACTTCTCACAATTTCTTCCACATGATATTTTGATGTTTTCTTTCTTCTTCTTTAAGACATTTGTTATACATCTTTCTTTGTTGATTTAACCTATTCAGATTTTTCTTTGTCTTATCATGTTTATGTAGTTCACCATTTTATTCAAGTTCTTCTTTTCTTGTTTTCATCTTGAATTAAACCGTGTATTTTTGCTTATATTTTTTAGGTTGATTTTATATATCAGTGGGACTAATTGTATCAATTCCTTGAATATTTCCAATGATGACTTATTATTCAATGATTGAAACTTGTTGTTTTGCAGTATCATCTTTTTAAGGGTGCTTGCCCCTGTAGTATGTATGTATGATGTCTTCTATCATTTTTGTATTAGTATCTGTCCATTTTATTCAAGACTTACATATGACAGATGTTATGTAACCTAAACGTGAATTCTGAGGTAACATCTGTAAATGTAATTTTAATTCGAAAATGTGGAGGTTCATATCTATTCTGTACTTGAAGGTCTATCATTTTTACCCAATGCCTTGATGTTAGTCGGCATATAATCAATTAATGAAGCCTTGATTTGGGCATAAGTCATACTACCTTTGGGGTCTCTGCAGGTTCTTCCATTAATGCAAATAAGATTTAGTTGTCACGATATTTACCACTGATTTGCCAGCCTCATTTAAGATCTGCAGCTTTCTTTGTATCACTAATTCTATTGTTAATTAAACTTATTTGATTGTCTTGTACTTGCAGTCATGTAGTCACCTTATTATTATTTTCCTATGCAGATCTCACATTTAGGTCACCTGCTATAATTATATCATATTCTTGATATTTTGATGTATAATGTTTAAACATAATAGCATTTTCCCACTGCTTATGAAAAGTTTTACATTTTGGGGGGAATGTAGGAATTTAATACCACCATTCTGTTCCTTTTAAAGTGTAACGTAAGAACCAGTACATTATTTTGATTATTTAGTTTGATTCAGTACCCCATAAAGGGCTGATGGTAAAGCTGGGGGAGATGGGTGTGGGAGGACAGGAGCTGAAGTGGGTTGAAAATTGGCGTTGGGGGAGAATTCAGAAGGTAATGGTTGGTGGGATAGTATCCTCCCCTAGGAAAGTAATCAGTGGGGTCCCTCAGGGTTCAGTGTTGGGACTACTCCTGTTTAATGCCTATGTCTTGGACATAGGGAGGGGGGTTAGGAGTAGGCCAAGTCTATTTGCAGATGATTCCAAACTGGGAGCACTGGTGGACTGGGAAGAAGCAAGAGAGGTAGTCCAAGGAGATCTGGATACCCTGGAGGGGTGGTCAAGGAGGTGGGGATTGAAATGTAATGCCAGGAAATGTAAGGTACTACATTTGGGGGTCAGAAATCCGGGCCATTTTTAAACCCTGGAGGGGTCACACTGCAAGCCACAATGGGTGAGCGGGATTTAGGGGTTGTAGTAGACATCAAAATGAATAACTCTGAAAATAGTAGATGAACCGCAGCCAAAGCAAACAGGATACTGGGCTGCATAGCCAGGGGAATTACGTCCAGGAAGAGGGAGGTGATCCTCCCTCTGTACAATGCCTTGGTCAGGCTGCAACTTGAGTACTGTGTTCAGTTCTGGAAACCTCATCTGAAGAAGGACATAGCACTGTTGGAGAGAGTTCAGAGGAGAACGACCAGGAAGATTCAGGGAATGGAGGGGAGGACCTATGAGGAGAGACTGAGGGAGCTTGGGATGTACACACTGGAGGAAAGGAGGGACAGGGGAGACATGATAGGAGTCTTCAAGTATGTAAAGGGAATAACAGATAGCAGAAACAAGGAGCTGTTTAGGCTAGAAAAGGGGAGAACAATGAGTGGGCATGAGTGGAAACTTGAGGGGGGAATTAATGGGGAGGACGTAGGAGGCATTATTTCACTGAGAGGGTGGTGGAGCCGTGGAATACACTGCCCAAGAGGCTGGTGGAGGAAGGCACAGTGGAGGTCTTCAAAAAAGAGTGGGACATTTACAAGGGGATACTAAATCTAATGAAGACCCTCTTGGGGGCTGGGGGGGTGGAATAACAAGCAACCACTAGGTGGCTGGCTACCAAGCAGACATGACAGACCATTGGCCTGTTCTGCTGGCTTTTAGTATGTTAGTATATATATTATCATTTGTATATTCTAACTATTCCCTTTCAAACAACATGAAGTCTTGCTATATTCTGACACATGCAGTGAGTCCCAACCTTCGAACTGCCCAAGAGATGAAAGAGTTAAACTTTCCATGCCAGGCATGGAATGCTGAGCTCGAGCTCGGTTGAGACTCTGTCTGTTGTTCTTCAAACTCAAACCGTCAGATTCTTTACTCCACCTCACTGAACAGTCGCTCCGGAGATTTCTCCTTCTGCTCGGTTCATTTTGTCGGTTAAAGTACCGTTTTCTCGGTTTTCGACCGAATTTAAGCCATAAACTGTCAGTTCAGTCTCTGTCTGTGGTATTTGTGAGTACTAGATAGGTTATATTTTACTCTATTCTGTCTGGAACTTGTAAACGGTTCATCGGTTCGGTTTGAACCAATCAAGTTGTTAAAAAATCTTAACTTGTTCTTTCAGAGTGTGGTTACCAGTTCTTATCGGTTCTAAAAAAACAGATTTTATTAAGTTTTTTTCCACGACCCGTGACACGGTTAGGAACCGATAAGAGGGTCTTGCCAGGCGGATTGCCGTAAAAGGGTAAGTTTGGATAGGACTGGCACTGTGTCTGAGAAACCCAAAAGAAAAACCGGGCCCACTGGGTTTCAACACTGTAGTGTGTGTGGGGAAGTCTTTGCCAAGGCTGATCCCCACACCACCTGTGTTTATCGTCTGAGGTTTGACCACCTCAATGCAGACTGCTAGATTTGTAAAAATTTTCCTGCAGCTACCCTGGAAAAGAGAGTTGGTAGGCTCAGGGAAAGGGAGGCCAAAAGTCCGCTGAACGGATGGCCAGTCCGGTTCGGTTCAAACCGAAGCAGAAGGTACCCTCCCTGACCAGGCGAGACTTCTTCGGTAAGGAGATCCGACTCTGAGGAGTCGGTTCCAGCAAAGGACTAGAAAATCAGCTGGTGTGGAGCCAAAACTTTCCTCTCCAACCGCTGAAGAAATAGCCAAAGCGATCAAAATTGTCCAGTCGCTTCTCGTTCCGACCAACCAGCACCATCAGGTATAAGCCAGTTCGTCCGTTCAAGAGTATGATTTAGAGGAGTATTATGAACCGGAGGAGGGGGAAGAGGAGTATGAGGAGAGTGAATGTGGATTTGAAAGTCTGGATGTGCCCATTGACCCAGACATCTCCCCAGACAGACCTTCAGGAGTGTCTCCTCCTAGGCTTTCTGAGTCCCCTTCTCATTTTATGTTTTATAAAAAAGTGGCTGAAACCCTCCAGCACCCTATGGAGGAAGCTGTGGATGATCAGGAGGAGCCTGACTTTGTGGAAATGATGGATATCGCAAAGTCTAGGAGGCTGTCTATTCCCTTACATAAATCTTTTGGGAAACAGACATTTAAAATTCTAAAAACTCCTAACACTATACCTCCTGTGGATAAGAGAATGGAAAAGAGGTACACATTGTCAGGCTCTGATACAGAGTTCGTTACACAACAATGCAGCCATGTTGGGGTAGTGCAGGCTGCAGCCTGTGACAAGGCAAATATTCCCTTGGCTTCACACCCCCCCCAGACAAGGACTCCAGGAGGATTGATGCCATGGCAAAGAAACAGTACATGGCAGCATCCTTGGGACTCAGACAGGTGAATTATATGGCTTATGTGGCTAGATATCAGAAATCCAGATGGGACACTGTCATGGTTTTAGCAAAACAGGTCCCTAGCCAGCTTGCCAAGGAGCTGGAGCAGGTGGCTGCTGATGGTATTGAGGCATCCAAGGTGCAATTCCATGCTGCAGTGGACTCAAATGATGTGTCATCAAGAGTCATGGCTACATCTGTGGCACTTCGAAGAATGGCTTGGCTCAGATGTACTAGCCTGTCACAGGATACCCAGACTAAGGCCATGGATTTTCCTGTTGTGGGTAATTCTCTGTTTGGGAGCAGACAGAAAATTACATGAAGAAAATGGGCAGTATAGGACCACCTATAAGGAGTGCAGACAAGGAAAGGCAGGCCACTCCTCAAAGGCACTTGCAGGGGCAGGCCTTTTCATAGGCCTTTTTACCAAGCCCAGGCCTCCTCTTCTGCTTATGTCCAGAGGGGGTTCTTCAGAGGGAGAGGCAGACGGGGTACAAGCAGGCCTGTTTCCACCCCTCAGCCCAAAGCCCCTGCCAAGCAGGCACCCTGATGGGGTTGCCAGGGCCAATTCTCAGCTACCTGTAGTGGGCAGGCTGGCTTACTTTGTCCAGGATTGGGGGAGTCTGACATCTGACAAATGGGTCCTGGAAGTAGTAAGCCAGGGTCTGGTTCTCAGTTTCAAAAACTTTCCAGAGATGAGAACCAGATCCTTTCCACCTGCAAATCCATCAGAGACACTTGCCTTAGAGGCAGAGGTCTCTTCCCTCCTAGCTCTCAGAGCTGTGGAAAGGGTTCTGCCCCTACACCAGGGCAAAGGGTTGTATTCCAGGTACTTCCTTACCCCAAAAAAGACAGGAGAATGGCGGCCCATCCTGGATCTCAGATACTTAAACAAGCACCTTTTAAAACCTAAATTCAAAATGGTGACTCTGGGAGTTATTCTACCCTCTCTAAGGCCAGGGGACTGGCTAGTGTCCCTGGACCTCAAGGATGCCTACTTCCATATTCTCGTCAGAAGCTCCCATCGAAAGTACCTCAAGTTCGAGGCTGCCTCAGGCCATTACCAGTTCAGAGCAATGCCCTTTGGCCTCACCTCTGCTCCAAGGTATTCACAAATGCCTGGCAGGTAGTAGTTGCTTCTCTAAGAAGGCAGAAATTGCCATCTTACCTTACCTGGACGACTGGCTTATAGTAGGCCAGTCCCCAGACCAAGTCAAGATTACACTTACAGATAACTCAGCAACTGCTCACTTCTTTGGGTTTCCTTCTAAATCTTCCAAAGTCAGTTCTAGAGCCTGTCCAGCTCCTCACCTTCATAGGCACGAGAGCTAGACACAAGAGAAGGCCAGAGCCTTCCTTCCTCCCTGGACAGAGCAAGGACCTGGTCTCTCTGGCCTCCTCATTCACCCTGCAGGTGTCTCGACCAGCAAGGCATTTTCTACAGCTCCTGGGGCACATGGCTGCTTCTACAGCAGTAGTGCAGGGAGCAAGATTTCAGATGAGGGACATTCAGTTCCATTTGAGAGCCTTTTGGTCTCAAAGGAGGACCTCTGACCAAACTGATCCCAGTAACTCGAACCCTGATCCAGGCCCTACAGTGGTGGCAGGTTCAGAACAATTTGAGACAAGGGGTTCCCTTTGTCACTCAGTCTCACTCTTTAATCCTTACTACAGATGCCTCCCTCTTGGGGTGGGGGGCTCACATGGGCGACCTCACCACCCAGGGGTTGTGGTCCCCTCAGGAATCTCTGCTCCACATCAATCTGTTGGAACTCAGAGCAGTATTTCTAGCACTTCAAGCTTTTTCCAAATCTGTTCAGAACAAAGTTGTTCAGGTCAGAACAGACAACACCACAATGTGGTACATCAACAAGCAAGGAGGCACTCTGTCTATGGCCTTGTGCACCGAAGCAATGAAGTTGTGGTCTCTGGCTTACTCCCTGAACACCTCCCTCATGGCAGTTCACCTCCCAGGCAAGGACAATGTCCTGGCAGATGCTCTCAGCAGGATTTCCCAGGGCCATCACAAATGGTCACTGGACCCCCCTGGTCTTGGAGGTGATATTTTCCAGATGGGGCACCCCGCAGATAGATCTTTTTGCAGCCCCAATCACCAACTTCCCCTTTTTTGCTGCAGGCCCCCAGTGTTGGGCTCAGTCCCCTGGATGCCTTAGTTCTCAGTTGGGAAGGAAGTTTCTCTATGCTTTTCCCCCTTCCCTCTCCTGTTCAAAGTGCTAGTCAAAATCAGATCTCAACCCTGCAAGATGATCCTGATTGCTCCAGACTGGGCCAGACAGCCCTGGTATCCTCTCCTACTGTCCTTAGCAGTCCATCTTCCCCTGTGTCTTCCCAGGAATTACAACCTGTTAACCTGTGCTCAGGGGAGGGTTTGGTACCCGAACCTCAAATCTCTCAATCTCAAGGCCTGGCTCTTAAAGAGTTAGAATTTGCTGATTTACACCTTTCCCAAGGTGTAATGGATATCCTGAAGGCTTCTAGAAAACCTTCCACCAGGGCTACTTATAATTCCAAATGGAAAAGATTTTCTATATGGTGCTCTGGTAAACATATTTCCCCAGAATCTGCTGATCTGCCCACAGTCCTTGATTATATGGTCCATTTAAATAGCTTGGGGCTGAGACCAGCTACACTGAAAGTGCATCTGGCAGCTGTGTCTGCTTTTATTTCAGCAGGTAAGCCCTCTTCTCTTTCAGCCCACCCTATATTCTCCAAGTTTTTCAAGGGATTGCTTCACACCAACCCTCCATTCAGGGACCCTGCCCCTGCCTGGGACCTTAATGTTTGCATTGCTCAGCTTATGCAACCCCCTTTTGAGCCTTTGTCTTCAGCAGACCTTAAGTACTTGACTTGGAAGACTGTGTTTCTGGTAGCCATCACTTCTGCCAGACGTGTAAGTGAATTACAGGCCTTGTCAGTGGAGCCTGATTTTATCTCCTTTCATAGAGATAAGGTGGTCCTCAGGACTAACAGGAAGTTCTTGCCTAAGGTGGTTTCAGATTTCCACCTTAATCAATCTATGTCTCTCCAGTATACTTCACTGACCATTCCTCCTCTGGCGAGAGGAGGCTACACAGTTAGATGTGAAAAGAGCCCTTAGTTACTACATAGGCGTGCTAAGGGTCACAGGTTTGACTCCCTCAACTGTTCCTCACTTATGGTGAGGTTGGTAAGGAAACCTGCCACTAAAAGATCCATTGCCAGGTGGATTGTCTCTTGTATCCAGTTTTGCTATCAAAAACTGGGTAAGGTTCCTCCCTCAGGTCTGAGGGCTCACTCTACCAGAGGTACAGCTGCTTCCCTGGCTGCTGCCAGGGACATCCCTATTCTAGAGATATGTCAAGCAGCTACCTGGAAAACCAGTTCACACTTTTACAAGCATTACTCCCTGGACATCCAGGCTAGGAGTGATGCTCGGTTTTGCACAGCTGTGCTTCAGAGCCTATTTCCTAAGTAGGTTCTGTCCTTCCTCCATGGAGGTACTGCTTTGTAGTCTGCACATGTCAGAATATGCAAGACTTCATGTTGTTTAAAGAAAAATTACTCACCTTAGTAATGTTGTTTCTTCTAATGGAGTCTTGCTATATTCTGCCCGCCCCTGCCCCTCTCAGAACCTTTGTTTTTGGGATGTGGGTGGGCAGTGCAGTGTTGGCACTTAGTAGGTGCCCACCTTGTTGTTTTCACCACTTGTTTTCTTGAGGTGAGTTGGTGTTGTGTTTTTCATTTTTGGGTCTCCTGACTTGAGTCTTTGTTTTGGGACCAAAAAGTGTGTTTTATGTTTGATAGCCAGTTGGCTAGTGTAGGTTTACAGCTTCCACACAGGACCTTAGTAAGTTTAGCTCATAAAGATTTGACGGTTTGAGTTTGAAGAACAACAGACAGAGTCTCAACCGAGCTCGAGCTCAGCGTTCCATGCCTGGCATGGAAAGTTTAACTCTTTCATCTCCGGGGCAGTTCGAAGGTTGGGACTCACTGCATATGTCAGAATATAGCAAGACTCCATTAGAAGAAAGAGCATTACTAAGGTGAGTAATTTTTTCTTCTATCTCATTCTGCAATCTGAAAGCGGTTAGCCCATTTGGCTACGGCCTTGCTCAGAGTTTCTTTTGACTTTTGTACAGAATGTATCATACCCTTCAAAACAGTGGGGGAGTTCAAGAATGCATGGGACAGACATAGGGCAGTTCTGTTGGGGGTAGGAAGAAGTAGGGTGTTGGTTAACTAGGATCTGCAGCTTATCCAGTAGGTAGGGAAATGGGCAGACTAAGTAGGCCAAGCGGTCCTTATCTGCCGTCAGAGTCTATGCTTCTAAATGTTGGTACGTCTAAGTGATACCATGTTTCCTGTAGCATAATTATGTTGAATTGCTTCATATATTCCATGCATGACTTGTCTGGTAATTTATTTAATAATCCATTTATATTCCATGATAATATCATCCACCCATTTTTTTTTCTCTGTAGGACTAGCAGTAATAGAGTCCTGTCCCTGTCCATTCATATTTCTTAAATAGGAAGGAAAAGGATCTGCCACTTCAGTTATCTGAGGTTCCACAAGGATTACATTTTTTTCATATTTCCTTGGTATAGGTCCTCAAGATCTACCAAGCGCAAGCCAAATGGATCAAGCAATTCTGCGTTTAGATGCATTGTTTCAGCCACTTCACTGTATGCAAAGTGCATATCTATCTGTGGTTTATTAAAAACTTGATGGATTTTTATCCAGGGTACCGCATTTTGCACCAGTCAAACTTGAGTCCTTGCCAAAAGCTCATAGATAGCTCTTTTAGTCTTACTAATTGATTCATATTGTGTAATGTTCCACCCAAATAGAGTGAGGGATTTAGATGTTGTTACATTTTTATTTCGGTCTGTTGGATTATTTTGAGAAGAGAATAATTTCTTCAAAGTTTATTTCATAACCTCATGAAGTTGATCATTACTATCATCTCCTATATTTTGTCTGATCTATTCTAGATGAGATATCTCAAATCCCAGGGTTGCCAAATTGGTCTTTTTGCCTCCCAAATTTGAAAAGGTGTTTTTGTATCCATAAAGGTGACTAGAGCCTTGGACTTCCTTGTCTATCATACAGTAACATTGTCTTGACACAGAGAATTTATCAAGGGAATCTCCAATTCAAAGCAAATATCTTATCTTCTCCTGAAGGTTTTTTTTTAAGTTTCCTCAATTGCCCAAGGAATTCCTTTCACCGCCATACTTAATTTATGGTTATTAGCCCTAGCTCTATTTTGAAGATAATTGTCAGTTTCAGGTAATAGTGTTAGAGCTTAATAGGTTAATCCATTTTCATATCTAACATTAATAGGTTCTCATGATTTTCCCAGTAGTGTTTTGCAGTTCCGTCAGAAGCCATCGTGATCAGTACACTGTTCTGGGTTAAATTATCCTGTACAGATTTTGCCTTTAATATGTTTTGTTCTTTGGGATCCAGATCTAATAAAAACTTCAGCTTTGTGTTAAGTGCATCTGGTGTCTCCACTGGGTCATATCGGACTCCTCTGATTTGTACAATGTTTAAATGTTCAATATTGTAGTCTTTAAAAGGATCACAATTTTTATACCTGTTTGTTATTCAGTCTGTTAACCTATAGCAATCACAGAAATATTATCAGCTGTGGGCTCTCTCCCCTGTAGATTATCATTTTCTGTGCCTGTACTAATATGTGAATTAACATGGTGGTGTCAGTGGTGATGTGGATCTTGTAGATTCTGTCAACTCATGGTGCTTCCTTGGTCCCAATTCAAGCTTTGGTTTATTTTCAATAACTTTTAACTTTTTTCCCACTTTGTACTCGTCTCTTCCTTTATCACGTTTGCCTTTGTTTTTTTTAATCCAATTTTGTCAGATTTATTTAATGATTGGGGTTCCCTTGTAAAAGGAGAAGGAAGACTGGTCAGTATACATTTATTTGTTATTTCTGTATTGTTCACTTCTACTTGTTCGTACCCTTGTTTCTTTACAAAAGATCCATTTTTATTCATTATGTAGTTTTGTTTTAAATTATCTTCCATGAAGTGTTTTTATCACATAATGAATTTCCATCACGTGTCCTTAAACCAAAAAGCTGTTCTTTGATGACCTCAAAGACTTTGTAGAATTTCTACATTTGCATTATAAAGGACCTCAAGGAAATTTTAGTAGCTCATTAGACAAGGATGTCAAAATCACCTTATCTGCTTTACTTGGTTGTGGTTGAGGAACTTGCTGGGAAGTTATAGTCTCCTTTGGATCCATAGGGCTTTTACCTGTAAAGGGCTCATAAATAAATTCCAGAGGTGCCACTTCTCATAAATCAGGTGAATAAGATAAACAGTTGTAATGTAATTTAGAATTTCAAACAACATGAAGTCTTGCTATATTATGACATATGCAGTTTGTCCCAGCCTTAGAACTGCTCCGGAGGTGAAAGAGTTAACTTCCATGCCAGGCATGGAATCTTGAGCGCGAGCTCGGTTGAAAAAAACTCTCTGTTGATCTTCAAACTGAAACTGTCAGATTCTTTACTCCGCCTCACTGAACAGTCGCTCCGGAGATTCCTCCTACTGCTTGGTTCATTTCTCGGTTAAAAAAGTGTTATTCTCGGTTTGTTTAACCGCAATTATATTTATTTTAACCGCAAACCGGTCGGTTCAAGCTCTGTCTGTGGTATTGTAAGTAATAGATAGGTTTTACTTTCTCTGTATGGAACTTGCAAACGTTGTTATCGGTTAGGTTTGAACCGATCAGGTTGTTGTTAAAACTTATCAAATTACATTTAGAGTGCGGTTCCTGGTTCTTATCGGTTCTAAAAAAAACGGATTTCATTACGGTTTTTTCCACGACCCGTGACACGGTTGGGAACCGATAAGGGTGTCTTGCTTGGCGTTTTGCCGGAAAAGGGCAAGTTTTTGGTTAGGCTGGCATTATGTCTGAGAAACCCAAAAGAAAAAGCGGGCCCACTGGGTTTCAACACTGTAGTGTCTGTGGGGAAGCCTTTGCCAAGGCTGAGCCACACACCACATGTGTTTATTGTCTGGGGTTTGACCACCTCAATGCAGACTGCCAGATTTGCAAGAATTTCCCTGCAGCTACCCTGGATAAGAGAGTTGGTAGGCTCAGGGAACGAGAGGCCAAAAAGTTCGCTGACCCGGATGGCCAGCAGTGCCCTCTGACCAGGGCGAGACTTCCTCTGGCAAACGAAGAGCTGACTCGGAGGAGCCAGTTCCAGCAAAGAGGACTAGAAAATCAGCAGGTGTGGAGCCAACATTTCCTTCTCCAACCGCTGCAGAGATAGCCAAATGATCCAAATTGTCCAGTCACTTTCCCCAGTTCCGTCCGAACCGCCACTATCAGGTAAATGGTCGGTTCCACCGGTTCAAGAATATGATATAGAGGAATTTTATGAACCGGTGGAGGGGGAGGAGGATTATGAAGAGTGTAAATGTGATTTTGAAAGTCTGGATGTGCCAATTGAACTGGGCATCTCCCCAGACAGACCTTCAGGAGTGTCTCCCCCTAGGCTTTCTGAGTCCCCTTCTCATTTTCTGTTTTATAAAAAAGTTGCTGAAACCCTCCAGCTCCCTTTGGAAGAAGCTGTGGATGAACAGGAGGAGCCTGACTATGTGGAAATGATGGATATCCCAGAGTCCAGGAGATTGTCTATTCCTTTCATAAACTTTAGAAACACACAATAAAAATTTTAAAAGCTCCTAATTCTTTACCTCCTGTGGATAAAAGGTGGACAGGAGGTACACTTTGTCAGGCCCTGATACGGAGTTCCTTTCACAACAATGCAGTCATGTTGGGGTAGTGCAGGCTGCAGCCTGTGATAAGGCAAATATTCCCTTGGCTTCACACCCCCCTGACAAGGACTCCAGGAGGATTGATGCCATGGCAAAGAAACAATACATGGCAGCATCCTTGGGACTCAGACAGGCAAATTATATGGCCTATGTTGCAAGATACCAGAAATCCAGATGGGATACTGTTACGGCTTTAGCGAAACAGGTCCCTGGTCAGCTTGCCAAGGAGCTGGAACAGGTGGCTGCTGATGGTATTGGGGCATCCAAGGTGCAATTCCATGCTGCAATGGACTCTAATGATGTATCTTCAAGAGTCATGGCTACATCTGTGGCTTTTCGTAGAATGGCTTGGCTCAGGTGTACTAGCCTGTCACAGGATACCCAGGCTAAGGCCATGGATTTTTCTGTTGTGGGTAATTCTCTGTTTGGGGAGCAGACAGAGAATTACAGGAAGAAAATGGATGAGTATAGGACCACTTATAGGAGTGCACAGGCCAAGGAGAGGCAAGCCACTCCTTAGAGGCAGCCTTCCAGGGGCAGGGGCAGGCCTTTTCACAGGCCTTTTTACCAAGCCCAGGCCTCCTCTTCAGCTTATGCCCAGAGGGGGTTCTTCAGAGGGAGAGGCAGAGAGGTACGAGCAGGCCTGCTCCCACCCCTCACCCTAAAGCCCCTGCCAAACAGGCACCCTGATGGGATGCCCAGGGCCGATTCTCCATTACCTGTATGGGGCAGGCTGGCTTACTGCGTCCAGGAGTGGGAGTCTTTAACATCAGACAAGTGGGTCCTGGAAGTAGTAAGCCAGGGACTGGTTCTCAGCTTCAAAAAATTTCCAAAGATGAGAACCAGATCTTTTCCACCTGCAAATCCATTAGAGGCTCTTGCTTTAGAAACAGAAGTCTCAACCCTCCTGGCTCTCAGAGCTGTGAAAGGGTTCCTCCCCTACACCAGGGCAAAGGACTGTACTCCAGGTACTTCCTTACACCAAAAAAGACAGGAGAATGGCGGCCCATCCTGGATCTAAGATACCTAAACAAGCACCTTTTAAAACCAAAATTCAAAATGGTGACTCTGGGAATGATTTTACCCTCCCTAAGGCCAGGGGACTGGCTAGCGTCCCTGGACCTCAAGGATGCCTACTTCCATGATCTCATCAGAAGCTCCCACCGAAAGTACCTCAGATTCGAACTGCCCTCAGGCCATTACCAGTTCAGAGCAGTGCCCTTCGGCCTTACCTCTGCCCCAAGGGTATTCACAAAATGCCTGGCAATAGCAGTTGCTCACTTAAGAAGGCAAAAGATTGCCATCTTTCCTTACCTGGACGACTGGCTCATAGTGGGTCAGTCTCCAGACCAAGTCAAATCACACCTTCAGGTTACCCAGCAGCTGCTTACATCTCTAGGTTTTCTTCTCAATCTCCCAAAGTCAGTTCTAGAGCCTGTTCAGCTACTCACCTTCATAGGCGCAGAACTGGACACAAAGCAGGCCAGAGCTTTCTTCCTCTAGAAAGAGTAAATACCCTGGTGGCTCTGGCCTCCTCCTTCACTCTGCAGGTCTCTCGACCAGCAAGGCACTTTCTACAGCTCCTTGGACACATGGCTGCCTCCACAGCTGTAGTGCAAGGAGCAAGATTTCAGATGAGAGACATTCAGTTCCATTTGAGAGCCTTCTGGTCTCAAAGGAGAGATCCCCTAACCAAATTGATCCCAGTAACTCGAACCCTGATCCAGGCCCTGCAGTGGTGGCAGGATCAGAGCAATCTGAGACAGGGGGTTCCTTTCATCCCTCAATCTCACTCCTTGACCCTTACTACAGATGCGTCCCTCTTGGGATGGGGAGCTCAAATGGGCGACCTCACCACCCAGGGATTGTGGTCCCCTCAGGAATCTCTGCTCCACATCCATCTGTTGGAACTCAGAGCTGTTTTTTTAGCACTTCAGGTTTTTTCTGCATCTGTTCAGAACAAAGTGGTACAGGTCAGAACAGACAACACCACTACAATGTGGTACATCAACAAGCAAGGGGGCACTCGGTCTTCGGCCTTGTGCACCGAGGCAATGAGGTTGTGGTCTCTGGCTTATTCCCTGAACACCTCCCTCATAGCAGTTCACCTCCCAGGCAAGGACAATGTCCTGGCAGATGCTCTCAGCAGGATTTCCCAGGGCCATCACGAATGGTCACTGGATCCCCTAGTACTGGGGTTAGTATTTGCCAGGTGGGGCACCCCTCAGATAGATCTTTTTGCAGCCCCAGACAATCACCAACTTCCGCTTTTTAGTTGCAGACCCCCAGTGTTGGGCTCAGTCCCTCTGGATGCCTTCCTTCTCGATTGGGAAGGGAAGTTCCTCTATGCCTTTCCCCCTTCCCTCTCTTGTTCAAGGTGCTAGTCAAAATCAGATCTCAACCTTGCAAGATGATTCTGATTGCTCCAGATTGGGCCAGACAGCCCTGGTATCCACTCCTTCTGTCCTTAGCAGTCCATCTTCCCGTGTCTCCCCAGGAACCACAATTTGTTAACCTGTGCCCAGGGGAGAGTTTGGTATCAGAATCTCAAATCCCTCAACCTCAAGGCCTGGCTCTTGAGGAGTTAGAGTTTGCTGACCTACACCTTTCTCAAGGTGTACTCGAAATCTTGAAAGCTTCTAGGAAGCCTTCCACCAGGGCTACTTATAATTCTAAATGGAAAAGGTTTTCCATATGGTGCTCTGGGAAGCATATTTCCCCAGAATCTGCTGATTTGCCCACAGTCTTGGACTATATGGTCCATCTAAATACTTTGGGGCTGAGGCCAGCTACCCTGAAAGTGCATTTGGCAGCTGTCTCTGCTTTTATTTCAGCAGGAAAGCCCTCTTCTCTTTCTGCTCACCCTGTATTCTCCAAGTTTTTCAAGGGATTGCTTCACACCAACCCTCCATTCAGGGACCCTGCTCCTGCCTGGGATCTTAATGTTTGCATTGCTCAGCTGATGCAACCCCCCTTTGAACCTTTGTCTTCAGCAGAGCTTAAGTACTTGACTTGGAAAACTGTGTTTCTAGTAGCCATCACTTCTGCCAGGCGCATAAGTGAATTACAAGCTTTGTCAGTGGAGCCTGATTTTATCTCCTTTCACAGAGATAAGGTAGTCCTCAGGACTAACAGGAAGTTCTTGCCTAAGGTGGTTTCAGATTTCCACCTTAATCAATCTATATCTCTTCCAGTGTACTTCACTGACCATTCCTCCTCTGGCGAGAGGAGGCTGCACAGTTTAGATGTGAAGAGAGCCCTTAGTTACTACATAGAGCGTACCAAGGGTCACAGGTTTGACTCCCTCCAACTGTTCCTCACTTATGGTGAGGTTGGTAAAGGGAAACCTGCCACTAAAAGATCCATTGCCAGGTGGATTGTCTCTTGTATCCAATTTTGCTATCAAAAACTGGGTAAGGTTCCCCCTTCAGACCTGAGGGCTCACTCTACCAGAGGTACAGCTGCGTCCCTAGCTGCGACCAGGGACATCCCTATCTTAGAGATATGTCAAGCAGCTACCTGGAAAACAGTACACACTTTCGCCAAGCATTACTCCCCTGGACATCCAGACTAGGAGGGATGCTTGGTTTGGCACAGCTGTGCTTCAGAGCCTATTTCCTAAGTAGGTTCTGTCCCTCCTCCATGGAGGTACTGCTGTGTAGTCTGCATATGTCATAATATAGCAAGACTTCATGTTGTTTGAAGAAAAAATTACTCACCTTAGTAATGTTGTTTCTTCTAATGGAGTCTTGCTATATTATGACCTCCCCGCCTGCCCCTCTCAGAACCTCTGCTCTTGGGATGTGGGTGGGCAGTGCAGTGTTGGCATAATGATGCCCACCTTGTGTTTTTCACCCTCCTTTTTGGGGTGTTTGGGTGTTGTATTTTATTTTATTTTCTGGGTCCCCTGACTTGAGTCTTGGTTTTGGGACCAGAAAAATGTGTTAATATTTTAGTATCCAGTTGGCTAGTGTAGGTTTACAGCTTCCACACAGAACCTTAGTAAGTTTTTGCTCGTAAAGATCTGACAGTTTCAGTTTGAAGATCAACAGACAGAGTTTTTTTCAACTGAGCTCGCGCTCAAGATTCCATGCCTGGCATGGAAGTTAACTCTTTCACCTCCGGAGCAGTTCTAAGGCTGGGACAAACTGCATATGTTATAAGATAGCAAGACTCCATTAGAAGAAACAACATTACTAAGGTGAGTAATTTTTTCCTATTGTCCCATCAGACTGATAGAATACAGAACGTTGTTCTTTCCCTTCTAGCATGCCTTTTAGGCAGATGGCCCGGAGGTGCTGGACGCCACACCTCATGCCACGCCGACGACCTGGGTTCGGGAGCGAGCCCGGGTCGCTGGGGGTCAGCAGGGGAGCAAGAGGATTGGGCATCTGGAGGACTGCTCTCCTCTCTCGGGGTAGGATCCAGGGATAGGCCGGGTAGCAGCGGCCCCCAGTGGAGACCGGCGGCACTGCAATGCACAGGGGCTTGCTAGCAGAGGGAAGATGTCAGGCGGCTGCCTTCCAGACGTGGATGGGAGCATCCGCATCATGGGCTGGCGGCATTGCGCGTCCCACGTCTGCGGTGTAACACAAGGGACAAAACACCCTCCAGCCCAGATAGGCGATGGCTCTCAGCACCCGCTGCCACACGCCCAACACCGGATCTCCACCTCCACCCCTTCGATCTCCTCTGGGACCCTGGCTGGAGAGGGTTCACTGAGGAGAAAGTAATGTCAATGAGGAGGTGGGGTCACGGTGGGAGGTAGATGTGGCAGAATGCTGAGTAGCTCGAGAGAGTTCTGGTGCTTGGAGAGATATAAATAGAATTGAAAAAAATGCCTTTTAGGCCATTAATTGTAATGTCAGGCTCGTTAACTCCTTCTGCTATATTACTAGATTTATCTTTATTCACAGTGCGATTCTCCATTAATAATTGCAGTTTTCTTTAACTGAGAACAAATCCTAAATATAGCTTGCTTAATTCCTTCTTCCCCTTTATTACTGTCTCTCCATGAGCAACCAGTTAGTATACACAGAGATTCTTCTAGTTCTTGTTCTAGTATAGAACTTTGTGATGATGGGTACAACAAGATACAGTCCTCCTCATTATTATTCTGCTGTGCTACTTCTTTGTTATGAGCTGCATCATTTTTTTTAATTATTTTGATTCTCTTTATGGTTATTATCTGTAAGTAAATTTTCCAATTCATTGGAATTTCTAAGTCTTACAGGTGTTGAGGAAAATTTGTCTACATAATTTATCTTACGTTGATTTTTCAACCTGCTTTTTTTTTTTGACAGTTTCTTAGATTTTTTTTTTATTGCAGTCATTTCCCCTGTTCCTTCTGAATTCATCATTTTCTTTACTGTTCCCTATTTTCCTTGTAACCTCCCCTTTCCATTCTTTATAGTTTCCTGTGGTTCTAGATCACAGGTTAAAATTTCTTCCGACCACACATTTCTTGTTTCCATTTTTATATGTCATTCTGCAGAATAGCTTTTCCTTAACATGCAGTCCAGTTTATAACTTAAAATGATAGAGGTTTCTCAACAATTTCTACTAATACAATAATACTATATAATTATACACTCTGTCAATTTATGTTTAAATAGATAAATAAAACTAATTAACAGCTACTATACAAATGTGGAGTACCTTAGGCAAGCAAGCAATAATACCTGACAGGGTGGGTGGTATTGGGCAATACCGGACCGCCCGGGGCGTAATGAGGCCCAACGCCACAGGTGGAGGGCCTTATAGCCTGGAAGGTCTGGTATTGCCCATACCGCCCACCCTGGAGGGTATTATTGCGCTTAGAAAATGGGTAACTGTGGTAGTGTTATGTGGGATTTAAAAACATTAAATAAAAGAATGCAAAAACACAGTAACAATGTTTTACTATATTGGCTGTAAAGTAGTCTGTTTTTTTTTTTTTTTCTTAGCACAATTGTATTTGCTCCCCCCACCTCTGAAAGAAGACATGGAGTTTTTTTATGTAAAGTTTTTACCACCCAGTAGTTTTCTGGCATCCTTGTTGCGCTACAGAAAAAAAAAACGCTTTTGCTATATTTGAAGATTTTTTTTCCACCTTCGCACTTGTGCTTTTAGAGCGTGATCTACTTGACCCTGCCGGGTAAGACCAGGAAGTGCCATGCAAGAGACACAATGTGGCAGCCAGGGAAGAGCTGTTAATTTTTATATGTGTAGAAAATGGGTTGCTTCTTTTTTAATTTGTGGGTATGACAACATCAAATATGAGACAGCCCGTTCGTGCTTGTGTACCATTTCCATGTCTTTTGAGAAGGATCGGTATTGAGGATATGGTTCATCGCAATGGAGTTGCGCTGTCAAATCTTTGAAGAAGAATGCCAGGTGAATGTATTCTTGCTTGAATACCACTCAGCAGAGGTGTTGTGAACCTCCCATTTCCATAGCGCTGGACAAGAATCGTTTTTCTATTTGGGTTTCATCTTGTCATTTTATTCCCCATGAATGAAATGAATTTTTTTGGTACAAATCAAGCAAGATTTGGGGGATGGACCACTGGAGATGTTGGCAGGTTTGTGTGTCTGTGTGTATCTAGTTGGTCTTTCCTGTCGACTGTGACTTGGAAGCTCTTTCAGGGGGGTCAGGGAGAGATCGGCAGACAGTTTAGGGCTCCATTAGCGAGGCAACAAACATGACGGCAGTTGCCTTTTCAGAGTTCTACTGGCCCATTAGTATTAGAACTAAATGAGGCAACAGAGACTGGGACTAGTTATTTCCCGGTCTGTACTGTCTCATACCCGACTGGCTGATTGGTGAGTTTAGCCAATCAGAATTAAGAATGAACTCCGCCCATTTTCTAAGACCATTGATAAAAATCTCAAATTCTTCAAAATCAGAGAGTCCATCATATAGTTCTGTCACCAATCAAATTTTCTGCATCAACACCAACGTTTTTTGGTCTTTGGTCTTGGGAGATGAGGTCTGTATTTTCCTAAAACACTTTTTGTTGTACTTCTTCTCACACGTCTTGATGAGCTGTAGTGTCAGTAAAAACTAAATGGATTTTTTGAAAGGAGCAGGTTAGGTTCTTGATTCTGTATGTCCAAAAGTCTAAGATCCACTGAATTAAGATATGAAAAAAAGAATATATTAAGTATCTTAGCTGGGGTCTTATAATATTATACTTAATTTAAATTCTGCCAAATAAAAACTTCCTAAAATGGCTTTTATCTTTAAAAAATTGATTAAGCAATGACTGTAAAAACCCAGAAATAATACTGTACCTTATTAATAATTTATCTTATTACGTCATTAATAAAAAGATCAAGAAATAAATTATAGCTAACCGAATAATGTATCAACTTTAGCCCGGATATTCAAAGGGGTTGCACATGGTGCCACAGAGTTGCACTGGCGCAAACCCGCATTGCACCCCAGTGGGATATTAAAAGGTTGCTTAGCGCAGCGCAAACCCCGATGTGCCGGGGTGCAATGTTAATGTATGCGGCGCAGATGCAGGGCGCGTGCCCATGCATATGTGGCACATCCCGATATTCAGCCCGGGATGTGCGGCGCATATACTGGCACAACCCTGCATTACGCCGCATTGGGGGGGGGGGCTCAAAGTTGAGCCCGTGAATTGGTGGAACAACTCCTGGCCACCCACAGGCGGGCTGCTGTATTGCAGGGTGCAACACAGCAGCCGCCAGCTGTGGGTTGCCACCTCCCCACCCAGAACACCATCCACAAGCACCCACATCCCCCTGGTAGTCTACTGGTACCCCCGTCCCTCCCATTATCCCGATCACCAGAACATGTACATTATATCAATCCCTGGTAGTCTAGTGGGCCCTCCCCCATCTCTAGCCCCGATTGCGGTACATCCACTTAAAAAAACATCCCTGGTGATCCAGTGGCACCCCCACCCATACAGGACCCCTTGCCCACCCTGCTTCCCTCCGTCATCGGCGGGCAGCTGTAACCCGCCTGCATACTGCCTGGCCACCCACCGAATGACAGGTAACAGTATGGGCTGTAAGCCCGTTGGTCCACAGTGTGGACCAATGGGCTTGCAGGGCATACTGTACTAGACAGTCCCAAATATGTGAATTTCATTCACATATTTGGGTTCATCTACAGTATGCCCTGCAAACCCATACTGTACCTGTCATCTGGCGGGCGTATACGGGCAGGCTGCAGCCCCCGCCAATGGATGGGGGGATAGGGTGGGCAAGGGGTCCTGTGTGGGTGGGGGTGCCAGGATCGCTTAGGGATGTTTTTTACAGGATGTACCATGATCGGGCTAGCGGGGGTGCCTACTAGACTACCAGGGATTGATTTAATGTACATTTTACCGCGATCGAGTAACAGGAGGAGGGGTAAACACTAGGATCACTAGGGAATATTTTTAGTACAATCAGTCGCGATCGTGGCTACGGGCTGTCCCGGGACCCTTACTGTGCACATATCATTCTGTGCAGGGCGCCAGGCGCCATTCACCAGGCTGCCCTGCACAAGGCACGCAAATGGGGCCATAATGACATGCATATGGCCCCATTTGCGCCTTGCATATTTTATGTCCTCATTTGCATATCCTCTGCTGAATATCGCGGGTGATGCACCCAGCACAGCTGCGTTTGCACTGGCGCATCCCCGTGCTCCCTGTCTGTGGCTTGCGCCAGCGCAGTGCCACTGTGCCATGTGCTGTCTGTGTCATATTCAGCGGTGCTGCACCATGGCGCATCACCATTAAATATCACCTGGTCCTGGCGCAGGTACATCCCAGTTGTGCTGCACCCATGCTTGTGCCACTGCCAGGTGCAGTCTGAATATCCGGGCCTTTATGTTTAATCGTAAAGTTGATTACAAACTGTCATATTCTAGAAGAGGTCTAATAATCTAAGTTCACTTTATTTGAATTCAATTTTTAATTGAATTAGGCTTTTAAATTTCTGAATTCAATAATATTTTACATTTGATTTACTTTCCACTCAGAAAGTATCATAATAGCTGTTTAAGGTGAATGGAGGAGAACCAGGCCAAGCCCAATTAGAAATTGTTGGTCGATTTCTGTAGTTTCGTCGAAGAAAAGAATCCTATCTGTGTGAAAAGGCATTTCCCTTTAAATTAAATTAACCTCCCAAAGGTGAATGATTGCTTTTATTTTTTTTTGTGTGAACAGCCAACATGCTAGTGTCATGAAAATCTCCTAATGAGTTCCTTCAACGCCGTACTTCACTGTTATCAAGCTCAGATTTTGAAGGTTTGCTTCTGTCAGAGCTCCTTACAGTTAAAACTTTTTATAGTTAGAGTTCGGAATTTACCTGGTCATTCTTGAACACAGTCAGGAAGACACTTAGTTTTAGTTTACTCGCCAAGAAATACCAACTCCATTATCAAGCCATAGGATATAACTTAAATCGGTTAGTTATGTGCTCAGTTTAAAAACTTCTGACTACTGTCAAGTACCGTCTGCTTGAAATGCAGCAGGAAATGATCCACACCGCTGCCTCTGCTTCCTGTCTGACTGCCACGAATTGTTTGCACTGTGCACTGCAAGAAGGCCTTTTATACTTGTGCCTGATGATGTCAGCTGTACGTAGTGTCAGGTCAGTTTTTTTTGTTGCTCATATGTGGAGAATGCTCTTCACTTTGTTTGTATGTGGGAATTTGAACCACGCTATTATTTTTAAGATTTTCCAAATTGATTATTTTTTATATTTGCAGTTCTATTCAATAAACGTTTACAACATACACCATTCACACCCTGAAACGGTTTTCAGTTGCTTTTTTTTTTAAACATTTTTGCTCTACCATTTTCATTTTCGTGGCTTTTGCCACTTTGTTTATTTTGTGTAATTTATCTGTGTACTTTTTCTGTCCCTTTCCAGAGGTCCCTGTGGGACCAAAACGTTGTGACTCACTCCCACCTGTTTTACTGAGGTGGTATCTGGTGCACTGTGCATCAGGCACAACTCGGCAGTCCGGATACCTGTCGTCTCACAGGTGCTACTGCCACAATAACACAAACTTGGCTGCAGCCGAGTCCCTGGGGGGTGAGGGGCCAGCAATGTTCAAATAAAACAAGAGAAATTAAGTTTCTTGAAAACAAAAATTTTAGGGAAGCTCAATAACTACACTGGACAATTAAATATTAATAAAATAGAAGTTGAACAAAATAAGGTACAAAATACAAAACCAGTCCAGTAACCGCCATCCAGAAATGCTCTCAGTCACTCCGTCTCTGCCTCCCCATAATCATTGTCTGCATTCCCTAACAATACAAGTTCCTTATTCCCTACATTTGGGCATTTTATAACTTCTAATTGTGGATCACTACTTTTGTGGTATAGCAAAAATGTGACGGAAACAGTTATTTAGCTTTGATGACCCTTGGGGTAATTTGATGGTCAAATAACCAGTTTTATCACCACAGAATCCCTTCTCCAGAAGCTTAACATCTAAATAATTTTTAAGGTGAAACTGCACCCCGCCACCCTTCCTCCCATCCTCTTTCACAATGTTATATCCCTCTAGTAAAATATCTGCATTGGGTACAGTATCTTTCAGTATCAGTCAGCTTTCACTTCGTGCAGTCAGATCAAATAATTTATCTTGAACCCATGTGTGCAGTTCATCAAAGTTAGGGTGCAAACTTCTAATATTTAAGTGTACCAGACTTAATCCCTTTCTTTGGGCGTTTATGAAAATATGCACCTTTAGAATGATTATAACTTTTACCCACAGGCTCAGGATGAAGTTCCACATCTCCAGACAGGATCAAAGTCGGATACATAAAATATCTAACATAAGGGCTTAACCACAAACCCTTGGCATGCTGTTAACTCCCATCAGAGTTAAGTGGGTGGCCAGGATAAATTGACCTCAAACGAGGTTAGATCAACAACATTTAAAAATCTTCTCCTATATTTAGTATCAAGGAATGTTTCCTTTAGATAGGAGAGAAACAAAAGGGAGGAACGTCACCACTGTCACCGTACGGGGCAGCTGCAGACTCGATAGACCTTAGGGCCTGTATCTGCTGGCATTTTTTGTTTGTTTGTAAAAAGAGAATCTTTTTACTTGGTAATGATAATGCCTTTATTAGGCTAAAGAACAGTTAAAGATACAAGCTTTTGAGGCCTGTAGTACTGCCATTTCTTCAGGTGTCTGAAGGTTATACATGCACAAATAGTCTATTGACTGTTTGATGTGATGTTTCTGTCGTAGCCTGCTGCACTTCAGGTGCTGGTAATAGGTCGGAGTTCGTGGTGGGTGGCACATGCCTTTAACTGCTACAGCCCCACCTGTTGCAGCTTGATACAGCTCAGGAGCTGGTTCTGGTAAATTGTTCTGCATTTGTGGTGGGCAGCATTGGCTGTTTCAGTATGGGAGGTACAGACTACTTTTAACCAGTGATGGCACTGGGGTTCATACCCCCCTGCTGGCCATGGGTCTTGCCAGAAGTTCAAATGCAGGTAATACTTGCACAAATAATGTTGGCTGTTTGGTGGACTGTTTCTGTCACAGTGGAGGAGCTTTCTGGTCTGCCATCTAGGAAGTCACGTTTAAGGATGTCAAGGCAGGTCCTCCTTGCATGCATTTGCCTGCAAACGTCAGTGACGTACCCGCCCCATTTTCCATCTATCGACTGCCGCCACCAGTGGTCACCCAGGTGGCAGACTTGCAGCAGAGAGTGGGACTCACCCCCACCGTGGAAGAGGCAAGCATCCATGGAACGCTCTAACCCCTTCCCCCTGCTGGCCCCTGACTGCCCGAGGTCGCTCCTGAACCCGGGTCGCCAGTGTTGACAGCGGTAGCGCTACCGCTATGCCAACAGGCTGGTGTGGCACATGCTTTTAACTGTCATAGCTCCACTCCCTGATGTTGTCAACTAGCCGCCGGTATGCCCCCGTACCCCCTGCCAGCCGTGACCCAAGCTAGAAGTCCAATTTTGGGTAATACCTGCTTAAATTGAGTATGTTGACTGTTTGGTGCACTGTTTTGTTATGGCCTATTGTAGTTCAGGAGCTGGTGCTAGTAGTAGGTAATTTTGATATTGTGAAAGTAAATTTAACAGTACTATTGTGTCTCAGCTTTGTCATACTTCCTTTTTTCCCCATGTACTGTAAATTTTCTCCTCCGATTCTCCCAGGCAACCCTTCTCTCAGGTGTATCCCCTACTCTCAGCCCCTTCAGCTGCCTTCTGCTGGACTTACCTCACCTTCTTGGTCCTCCCTGGCTTGCCCCCCAAAGGTTGGTCTGTTAAGGGTGGTACAAGGTTTCCAAAGTAACTCTAGCTCAGTTCAAAGGTGTCTCAGTCTGTGGTGCACGGCCTGCAGAGCGGGGGTTGCTTTGTGCTGCTTCATTCAAGGTTGTTCCTGCTGTTCTCCCAATTCCCCATAGGACACTGACAGTGGTCTCAGTGAAGCATGCGCAGACATACACACACACACGCTCGTCAGCTCATGTTGGTGTCCTCCCTCACTTGTGTGCCAGTTGCACTGCCACCTGTTGTTACCCAGGTGGCAGTAACGTGGAGTAAACTACAAACCCTCCCTCTTTGAGGAGAGTGTCTTCTGGGATGCCCGGTCCTCCCTCCCTCTCCCTGCACAACTCAGGGCCTGTTCCCGAACCCGGGCTGTCTGCATCACAAGTAGTAGTACTACCACTGTGCCAGAGGGCCAGCTTGTGTCATACTGTATCAAAATAATCATGAATCTCCTCTGTATGCATAAGTGTTCTCCACTGTGATCTGCATTCATGTGCCTGATGGTACTGGACAAAACTCACAATTTGGAAGGGTACTCAGAAACCAGTAGGCAGCACCCACAAGAAAAATAAGATTTCAGCTGAGCAAAACACAGAAGGTGGTGCACCATGGTACTGTTCTGTCCTTCCACTATCACGTAGCATCTCTAAATTGTTTCAGTTTGATGCTGCCTGCCTTTTTTGTGGTATGCCACACCACCTTCTGTGTTTTACCTCATGGTATTGCTCCGCAACCTAAGCACTTTGTTCCCTACCTGTACCAAGGGACCCCCATAAAAACAATAAACTGCATCTCATGGGGACTTCCTGCCATCCGTACAAATGTCAGGTAAATAAATAAGTGGCAAGGTTGAAAGCAAATCTTTTTAATCGGTTTAGGCAACATCATGTATCTCATTAAACTTGCCAGATCAATGAGGGAAGAACTTCTGCTGTTAAACCACAGTACAGGAAAGCGACTTAATGGAGAAGGGTGTTGATTAAACAGGCATGGGTTCTGTGAGCCCCATGTTCTGTTTTAATTAGTTTTGTAAATAGTAACTTGCACGTGATTGTTCACAAAGTAACTCTGACTGTGCGTTAATTAACACTGTACTTAAGAAAGCTGGTTAATTAGAGTCTTGATGTAACTAAACAGGAAGCGGCATGTCCAGTAGGACACCACTGTTTTTCATTAGTGTTTCACCAAAACAGTAAATAAATGGCTCTAGTAGTTACATTAGTTGCATTTTGTGATGTAAGAGGCTGGAGAACACAGGGGCATACTCCACAGAAGTCTACAAGAGCTGGTTTTAGCATAAGTTTTTTTTTCCTATGTTTCAGAGATTTGTTGGAGTCAAATCAGTCACTGTTCAACTAACAAGAGCCTTGTTAATTAAGCAGTGGCTTTGATCTGACCCCTAAGATATTACATAAATAGGTTTTAAAACTGGCTCCCATAGACTTCGGTGGAACGTTTCCCTACGCTTGCAAGTTTCTTACATACCATAAACACAGAAGCGGCACAACCTGAAGTGCGAGGAATTCAGCCTGTTGCTCCTCTGGGCTGAATTATGATCCTTTCTTCTTCTCCTTTCTGCACACTTTGAAAAATCGTAGAGCACTGATAACAGAGCTCTCACAGATGTAAGCAGATGATGTAGGAGTTGCAAAAGTACTGCCCTTTAAACATGCATTTTACTCATCTAATATTGAGTTATCAAAAACCTGTACAGGTGAGTATTCCTCTTCCAAGTTCATCAGAGTAAACCTAAAATTAGTGGTTTCAATCCTGGTCATTTGTTTAAACAGATTAAAAAAAAAAAAAGATCCCAGTAATGTAAGGAATACCTAAGTGTAAGTGACTCAGCTGGTGTTTTGAACCAAAATGTTAACAGATTTTTGGTGCATTATTTGACTACCCTACCCCTCTTAACTTCCCTATTCAACAATGTTCCTGTCTCTGCAGAGATTCAATGAAGCTGGATGAAAGCTTTAGTATACCACTGTTTCAATCTGGTGATTCCACTGACCTAAATAACTTCATACTCCTCTCTGGCCTGTGCACAGTCAACAAGATTCTGGAAAACTTGGCTTTCAGTTGAACCTTTTCCTTTAGCCTAAATGGTAATACACTGCAATGCTCCACCTGGCTTTAGACCCACTACTCTTGAATTACAACATGACTAACAACATTGCAAACACCCTGGATTCCAGTTAGCAGATTGGGGCTGTATTCGTGGCACTGACAGAAGCATTTGACCTGGTCAGCCATAATATTCTGATGCACAAGCTACAATATGCTGTTTAGGCATGTCCCGGGCTTTAAAGGGGAACAGAAAAGCTGCCACATTCCCAGTTCATAATTACGAACACCCTGTTATCTTTCTGTAGATACAGTTCTTTTTTGTTTTCTTTACCCCTGGTCTTTAAAGAGCTACTGACACCTTCTTTTGGTGGGGGGCAGGCAGCTCGTGTACAGCAGCTGCCTGTCCCAGGACTTAAACGAAATGTATAAGAAATTGTTCTGCTCAGTGAATAATTAGCAAGTTAATTTACTTTTTTATATTGAAATTTTATGATGAAGTTTTTGAGATTCAAACAAGTAAACATTATACAGAGCTCATATTATACAGTATTCTGGTGCCAATATTACATATGACTTGCTGCAGATGTCCTAAGGGCCACAGATGACAAAAAACCCATAGGAGTTGTATTTGTTGATCTAACCAAGGCCTTTGAGCTGGTGGATCACAAACTCCTCCTGTCCAAACTTATGAACTTGGGTCGTGACCTCCTCTCCTGCTGTTGGTTCAAAAGCTACCTCATGGGCCGAAATCAGTTAGTCAAGTGGGGATCCTGTTTCTCCTCCCAATGTGAGATCTCAGATGGGGTGCCACAAGGCTGTATCCTGGGACCCATTCTCTTTTCACTATTTATCAGTGAACTCCCCTCCATCTGCAGTGGAGCCAAACTGCTTCTTTATGCAGATAATGCAGTGCTTTACAGAACCAACCCTTACCCCATGCCATCAATTCTGGACTCAACAGGGACTTTGGGAAACTTGAAACGTGTTTCACTGCTAACCGTCTTGTCCTTAATGTAAAAAAAAAAAAAAAAAAAAGCCATGCTATTTGGGGCTAGGAAATTTTGGCTCTGGCCATAGTGAGCACCTGCCTTTCACTACCTCTAGGGGTTCCTTGTTAGAGGTCATAAAAACTGTGAAGTACCTTGGGTATGGCTTGACCAGGACCTTTCCTCAAATCACACACTGAATGAATAAATAACTAAGCTCCTCACACAGAAACTGGGCATACTGTATAGACTCAGGATCACTCACTACTGAAGCCTGACTGTCCGTAAATGGCAGTGCCTGACCTCCACACTCCTGTATGGGGCCTCCATTCTCTCCTCACTGAAAGGCACCAAACTCGACAAGCTCAAGTTGCTATACCGTAGAATAATGCCCAGTGCTGCTGAGAAGTCATTGCACATCAGGGCAACCAGATAAGTGGAAAGTCACCGCCCAACTGCAGGGAGATGACATGCCGCCAACCCCCACGTCCACTCCAAATACAGCCTGCCTGCCCCTGGACCACCCAGAGCTTAATACCCACCAGGGTAAACCAGATCATGTAGGAGAGTTGGCGAGGTGCAGAAGGCAACCCTGTCCCGGGGGACAAGCCTGGAGGGTATGATTCTGGTGTGTCCTGAGTGACATGCTGAGCCAGGAAGGTGAATTTCAGGAGGATGGGAGGAGGCACCGCAAAAGCTGAAGACGGCCCGGGGCAGATGGGAGCATAAAATGAATTAAAAAAAAAAAAAACATTCGCGTGACCTACCCGACCACCCCTGGCAAGGCTTGTTTCGGATGCCTGTTCCAATGTGCAGACCTGAATGCAGAAAGGGGCAGAGTACGAGGACCATGTGGTTGAGTTGTAGGAGGGGTTAAGCTTGTAGGCTATTCTGGTAACTGAGCATGCTCCATGTAAGACTAAGTGGAGACGTGAACGGAATACTAGTAGTAAAACTAAGGTTACAGGTGCATAATCTCCATATTCTTGTCAGTTTTAAAGAGTATGAATAAGGGGGGGATTGTGGTTATCGTTTTCAGCAGAACTGTAAAACTAGAGGAATTATCGATTGTTTAATGTGGTCGAATTAAATTTGTTTTGGTTGACTTGGAAAGAAAATATCTTCCTATTTTCAGTCTTGTTCATGGAGTGGGGAGGAGTGGTGCTGGAGACAGAAAGTACTGCTTGATATTGAGCCGTGTTAATCTGTTGGTGGCTTTAATTAACGGGAAATTTGTTCAGGGCACTGAGGAAATTCCCCAATTCTTTTTGAGAAGTGCTTTATGAACTTTAACCTACCTCCAGAATTGACAGATAAGGCCCCAGATTGATGTCTTATGTGACAAGATGGCACCTCATGACAGCACATTGCCGCTCTCGCACCTATGCTGCAGCATTGATATGATTATTTCTAACCAAGCGAAGCACACCCCCAGCAGAACTACCAACACCACTTCTTGCAGCACCTCAGGTTCGCTGGAGGTCTCCTATCCAACTGCAGCCCAGATCTGACCCAGTTTAGCTGTTGAGATCTGAGGGGATCAGACTCCATGGTGGTGAAGGTGCCATGAGGGAGCATTTTCCAAGCTTCCCAAGAAACAAAGGAAGAGTGACTTGTTGATCTTTTCTACTGAAGTTGTGTCACTTTGTCATGGAAAATAATACTGTGTGCAGTAGGTAATGAATTGGGAGGAGGGGTCACAGGGAGTGTACTCCATAGTGGGATTAATATGCCTGAGAGGAACAGGTGGCTAACTCGTCCTCAGATTACCAGAGTTTGCCGATGCTGGCAGTTTTCCTTCTCTCTGTGCCAGTGGCCCCAAAAATAAGCTGGTAAGAGTTTTTAAACACTGACTGTAACCAGTTCCTGTGCAAAATGGTGACTGCTGCATGGCAGTTGGAGAAGATAATGGAAAGTTGTTTTTTTTAGCTAGCATTTCCTACGTTCATATGGTTGTCCAGATGGGCAGTAAAGATCCCATGTTAATTTTGAAAGAGCAGGAGACAAACCCAGAGTCTTTGCTAACATCTTTTTTTTTTTTTCCTAACTTTCTTTATTGCATTGTAATGGTAGGAAACAGCCATAACAATACATGGAGAGATGAAATAAATCATGTATGACAGGGTTCAGTACATATTGACTGTTACAGCAAAATAATCCAATAGCACTTCTCCCATTGTGTTACAAGTGGGGCTCATATCCAAAAAAGTTTGCAAAATTCAGTTAAAGTCCAAGAAACCATATGGCTGCACAAGGCAAGGGCCACTATTATACTGAAAAATGTTATAAGTGAAAAGCTTCCACCATCTGAACAGTGGTGCCCTGGATTCCTAAAAAATGTTTATAAGTAAGTACTTTAGGGACCTTTGTTTAAGAAGATAGTTTCATGTTTAACATTGCTAGAAACAAAACTGTAAAATCCTGCTTTAGCATGTTATATAACCAAGAACATATTGCTAGCTTATAGTGCATTTTCTAGTCTTTCTACTATTTAAACTAGTCTCATTTACCAACCGAACGGTGTTTAGATATAAATTCAGCTTCTCTAGATGAAATAGGACGTCTGTGCCCAACATACGCAGCCCTAATTGAAAGAGACAGACGGATGGGGGAGGGGTTTGTTCCACAAGGAGGGAATCAAAAGATGCTAACAGCGCCATCTTGTTCATTGGAACAAGTTAGAACAACTTTTAATGCAGAAAGGCTATAGACACCCATTATGGTTCCCTAGAATCCTCACCCCCAAACAAGACCTCTCTCATAAATACACAAGCTAGTGCTTATGTTTTACTATGGTGCAACTTAATTCAAACAATGTAATACTGGAGAAGTGTATTTTAACCTGTGTGAAAAAACATATAGTTAAAAACAGTCCTGGTTCAGGTCTACGACTCCGCTTCGGATTGAACTGTGTCCACTCGGGTGACGAACTCTTGTCTGATCTTCTGTGCCATCTTGCTTGCCTCTGCAGGGTTGGAAAACAGATACATCTTGCCCCCATAGGGGATCTTCAGACATGCAGGCATTAGTAAATAGTGATTTACTCCCAGTTCTTGTAAGGCTGAGCGTACTCTATCAAAACTCTTCCGACGAGTTCTGGTGCTAAAGTTTAGGTCTGGAAAAAACATTATATTGACTGCTCTCATGTTAGCTCCCTTAAGTCGTTTCACTGCAAGGAGAAGCTCGTCTCTATCCTCGGAGCCTCCGGTAACCACAAGAACAGTTCGTGGAGTTGCTTCATGCTGTGGAGGTCTCCAAGGAGTAATTCTGTATGCCTATTTGATGTGGAGATCTTTGTTGAAAACAACATGAAGTCTTGCTGTATTCAGACATAATGCAGTTAGCCCCAGCACTTGAACTGCCCCGGAGAGGAAAGAGTTAACTCTATGCAGAAGCATAGAACGTTGCGCTCAAGCTCGGTTTTCAAACCTCTGTCTGTGATACTTCCCAGTGTAACCATCAGATTCTTTACTCTGCTTAATAGTGAAGTCGCTCCAGAGATTTCCTCGGTTCGGTAAAAGAAAAATAAAGCGTTCGGTTTAAACTGCATATTTTTGTTATTTTCAGATTTCCAGCCTCTGTCTACGGTACAGGTAGTATGTAGATAGGTAGTGACTGTCTTTTATTTTGCTAAAGAGTGGAAATTGTCTTTCTTCGGTTTCTTTCCGGTCGGTCCAGTTTGGAACCGACTTTGTCAAATGTTTCTCTCTTTCTGGGATTAGTGTGGTGTTCCGGTACTGATTGGTTTCAAAAGAACCAGACTTTTGCTGGTTCTTTTAAAAAGCCCGTTGACCGATCGATTGCTTTATTACCTGGCTTGAAAGCTTCTGTAGGGTAATTTGTTAGGTTGGCCATGTCTGAGAAACCCAAGAAGAAAACCAGTCCCACTGGGTTTCAGCACTGTACTGAGTGTGGGGAGGCCTTTGCTAAGGCCAACCCCCACTTCATCTGTGTTTATTGTGTGGGGTTTGACCACCTTAAGTCAGACTGCCAAACCTGTAAGAACTTTCCTAAAACCACTCTAGATAAAGGACTGAGTAGGCTGAGGGAAAGGGAGGCCGAGAAGTCCGTAGATCCAGATGGCCAGCCCGGTTCAGTTGCGGCCGAACCTGAGGAGGTGCCTACTGACCTAGGCGATACCTCCTCGTGGAAAAGGAGAGCCGACACCGAGGGGTCAATTCCATCAATGAAAAAGCGCAAGTCTGCCGGTTCGGATCCTGTATCCCACTCTCCAACCGCGGACGAAATAGCCAAAGCGATTAGTATTGTCCAATCGCTTAGACTGGTTCCATCTGAACCGATACCGCTGGTTCGGCGCTCGGTTCGGTCGGATCCGTCTCCTCCAGATTATGACCCAGATGCTTATTATGAGGAGTGGGAGGGAGACGAAGACTATCCCGGTGATGACTATGATGATGACGATGAAGGGGGTCTGGATGTGCCCATTGAAGGCCCAGACAGGCCCTCAGGTGTCTCTCCTCCCAGGCTCTCTGACTCCCCTTCACACTTAATGTTCTACAAAAAGGTGGCATAAACCCTGCAGCTTCCCTTGGTTGAAGCAGCAGAGGAGGATGAAGAGCCTGATTTTGTGGAAATGATGGACATCCCAGAGTCCAAAAAGCTGTCTATCCCTGTTCATAAATCTTTGGGGAAACAGACACACAAAAGTTTACAAACCCCTAATTCAGTACCTCGTGTGGATAAGAGAATGGACAGGAGGTATTCGTTATCAGGCTCAGCTGCGGAGTTCCTTTATAGTCATTGCAGCCATGTTGGGGTAGTGCAGGCTGCAGCCTGTGACAGGGCTAACATTCCTGTGGCTTCACACCCCCCGGATAAGGACTCCAGGAAAGTGGATGCCATGGCCAAAAAACAATATTTGGCATCCTCTTTGGGACTCAGGCAGGCTACTTATATGGCCTACACAGCCAGGTACCAGAAATCCAGATGGGACACGGTTCTGGAACTGGCTAAACAGGCCTCTCCCCAGCTAGCCAAGGAGCTGGAGGTGGTGACTGCTGATGGAATTGAGGCATCTAAAATGCAATTTCATGCTGCTGTGGACTCCAGTGATGTGGCATCTAGAGTAATGGCTACATCTGTGTCTCTCAGAAGACATGCTTGGTCCAGATGTACTAGCCTGTCACAGGATACCGAGACTAAGGCCATGAATTTTCCTGTAGTAGGTAACTCTCTGTTTGGGGAGCAGACAGAGGCTTACATGAAGAAAATGGATGAATATAGGACCACGTACAGGAATGCACAGGCCAAAGAAAGGCAAGCCATTCCGCACATGCAGTAGTCTCCCAGGCCTCCTCTCCCTTCCCACAGAGGGGGTTCTTCAGAGGGAGGGGTAGTAGGGGGATGAGCAGGGCTGCTCTCTCCTCCTCTCAGTCTAAGGCTTCTGCCAAGCAGACACCCTGATATGTCAGCCCAGGTCGACTCCCCATTTCCAGTAGGAGGCAGGCTGGCTTACTACTTCCAGGCCTGGAAGTCTGTGACCTCAGACAAGTGGGTCCTGGAGGTAGTAAGCCAGGGACTGGCCCTTAACTTCAAAAAATTTCCAAAAAGAAGGGCCAAGTCTTTTCCACCTGCATCAGTTGCAGAAACCCTTGCCCTAGAGGCAGAGGTTTCCTCTCTTCTAGCTCTCAGAGCTATAGAGAAGGTTCCTACTCAGCACAAGGGAAAAGGACTGTGTTCCAGGTACTTCCTTACCCCAAAGAAAACAGGGGAGTGGCGACCCATCCTAGACCTAAGGTATCTGAACAAACACACTTCAAAGCCCAAATTCAGAATGGTAACTCTGGGAATAATCCTTCCCTCTCTAAGGCCAGGGGATTGGCTAGCATCTCTGGACCTCAAGGATGCCTACTTCCATATTCCTATCAGGTGCTCCCACAGAAAATACCTCAGGTTTGAGTTGCCTTCAGGCCATTACCAATTCAGAGCCATGCCATTCGGTCTAACATCAGCTCCAAGGGTGTTCACAAAGTGCCTTGCAGTAGTGGTGGCTTACCTCAGAAGACAGGGTATCACCATCTTTCTGTATCTGGATGACTGGCTGTTAGTGGATCAGTCTCATTTACAGGTCAAGTCAGCTCTTCAAACTACCCAGGACCTACTTAGCTCCTTGGGTTTTCTTCTCAATCTTCCAAAGTCTGTACTCGAACCAGTTCAGCTTCTTACTTTTATAGGCATAGACTTGGCACTGTACAAGCAAAAGCCTTCCTTCGCCTGGCAAGGGTAAAGGCCCTAGTGGATCTCGCTTCCTCCTTTTGACCTCAGGTCTCCCACCCAGCAAGACAGTTCCTTCAGCTCCTGGGTCACATGGCAGCTTCCATGGCAGTGGTTCAGGGAGCAAGGTTCCAGATGAGGGACATTCAGTTTCATCTGAGGTCTTTTTGGTCTCAAGAGAAGGATTCACTTACCAAACTGATTCCAGTGACTCAGACTCTGGTCCAAGCTCTCCAGTAGTGGCTGGACCAGGACTGCCTCAGACAAGGGGTTCCATTTCTCCCTCAAGTCCCATCAGTAGTTTTAATTACGGATGCTTCTCTCCTAGGGTGGGGAGCCCACCTATGAACCCTGACAGCTCAAGGACTCTGGTCTCCACAGGAGTCTCTCCTTCATATCAATCTTCTGGAAATCGGGGCAGTTTTCCTAGCACTGCAGAACTTCTCGGATTCAGTCAAGGGCAAGGTGGTCCAAGTCAGAACGGACAACACCATCACAACTTGGTACATCAACAGGCAGGGAGGCACTTGGTCCTCGGCCTTGTGCACAGAAGCCATGAAGCTGTGGTCTCTGGCCTATTTTCTTCAGACTTCTCTGGTAGCAGTTCACCTTCCAGGGAAGGACAGCCTACTAGCAGATGCTCTGAGCAGAATTTCACAGGGACACCACAAATGGTCCTTGGATCCTCACATACTGAAGGTCATCTACTCCAGGTGGGGCACTCCAGAGATAGATCTCTTTGCAGCACCAGACAATCATCAACTTCCTCTGTTTTGTTGCAGGCCTCCAGTCCTGGGGATGGTTCCCCAGGATGCTCTCTTTTAGGGTAGGTTTCTCTATGCCTTCCCTCCCTTCCCTCTGCTGTTCAGAGTTCTGATCAAGATCAGGACTCAACCCTGCACAGTGATACTGGTGGCTCCAGATTGGGCCAGACAGCCTTGGTATCCTCTACTGCTGTCCTTGTCAGTGTCACGCCCCCTGTTTCTGCCCAGGACATACAATCTCCTGTCCTCCTCCCAGGGGCAGATCTGGTACGCCAATCTCCAGTCTCTCCATCTCAGGGCTGGCCCTTGAAGAGTTAGGATATGCAGCTCTACATCTTTCTCGGGGAGTTCTGGATATTCTGAAGGTCTCTAGGAAACTTTCCACTAGAAAAACTTACAACTCCAAATGGAAAAGGTTCAGTATTTGGTGCTCTCAGAAAGGCATCCTGCCTGATTCTGCAGACATTTCCACAACCTTAGACTATCTAGTTCATCTCAGTCGTTTAGGCCTTAGGCCTGCCACTCTGAAGGTTCATCTAGCAGCTGTCTCTGCATTCCTCTCAGCAGGGAAGGGCTCTTCCCTGGCATCTCATCCTGTTTTCAGAAAGTTTTTCAAAGATCTGGTTCACATTAACCCTCCCTTTAGCGAGCCCACTCCGCCTTGGGATCTTAATGTCTGCATAGCTCAGCTAATGCAGCCACCCTTTGAACCTCTGGCTTCGGCCGAATCAAAGTACTTGACCTGGAAAACTGTGTTCCTGGTAGCTGTTACTTCTGCCAGGCGGATTAGTGAGTTACAGGTTCTGTCAGTGGAACCTGACTTCATCTCCTTCCATAGGGACAAAGTAGTTCTCAGAACCAGTAGGAGGTTCTTGCCCAAAGTGGTTTCCGATTTTCATCTGAACCAGTCTATATCTCTCCCTGTGTTTTTCACTGACCATTCTTCTTCAGGTGAAAGAAGGTTACACAGTCTGGACGTTAAGAGGGCCCTTAGCTACTACATTGAGCATACTAAGGCACATGGAAATGACTGCCTTCAATTGTTTCTCACTTATGGTGAAGTGGGAAGGGGTAAGCCTGCCACTAAGAGAACTATTGCCAGGTTGATTGTTTCTTGTATACAATTTTGTTATGACAAGTTGGGTAGGATGCTCCCTTCAGGCCTGAGGGCTCACTCGACCAGGGGTACAGCTGCTTCTCTAGCTGCAGCCAGAGATATTCCCTTGTTAGAGATCTGTAAAGCAGCCACCTGGAAAACAGTACATACTTTCACCAAGCATTACTCCCTGGACATCCAGGCTAGGAGTGATGCTAGGTTTGGTACAGCAGTACTGCAGAGCCTGTTCCCAAAGTAGGTTCTGCATTCCCTTCTCCATAGGGAACTGCTTGGTATGCTGCATTATGTCTGAATACAGCAAGACTTCATGTCGTTTGAAGAAAAAATTATTCACCATAGTAATGTTGTTTCTTCTAATGGAGTCTTGCTGTATTCAGACCCCCCGCCTCCCCTCTCAGAACCTGGTTTTGGGAAGTGGGCTGGCAGGAACAGTGTTGCACCTCAGAGATGTACCTTGTACCTTCCTTCTTGGGTGGGGTAGATGTTATTATTTTTTTCTGGTGTTTTACTAAATATTGTCACTACCTTTCCTTCTTGGGTTCTCGACTTGAGTCTTTTGGGGCCCAAGAAGATGTATTTTGCCCTTTGGCTATAGTTGAACAATTTCCATACTTTAGTTACTAGTTGGTTAGCTCGTAAGAATCTGATGGTTACTCTGGGAAGTACCACAGACAGAGGTTTGAAAACCGAGCTCGAGCTCAACGTTCTATGCTTCTGCATAGAGTTAACTCTTTCCTCTCTGGGGCAGTTCAAGTGCTGGGGCTAACTGCATTATTTCTGAATGCAGCAAGACTCCATTAGAAGAAACAACTTTACTATGGTGAGTAATTTTTTCTTCAGTGATAGTTCCTCCGGTAGCCAACCCGACAGTGATGCATGTGGGGCTTGGAAATCCAGAAGCTGAGTACTCACTGGGGGGCATACAGATAGAGCAAACAGAACAAGAAAAGAATCTGGGAATTATAATCACAAACAACCTTAAGGTAGGAGATCAATGCAGTAAGGCAGTGGGCAGGGCTAATAGGATGCTGGCATGCACAGAAAGGGGCATAACAAGTAGGAAGAGGGCAATGTTGATGCCATTATATAAGACCATGGTCAGACCGCACCTGGAGTATGGAGTATGGTTCTGCAGGCCTCATTTAAGAAACGACATAGATACGATAGAAAAAGTTCAGAGAAGGGCAACCAAGATGGTACAAGGGATGAAACTAAGAGAAGCCATATGAGACAAGGGGTATAGAGTTGAATTTGTACCCACTGGAAGTTAGAAGAGAGAGAGGAGACATGATAGAGACTTTCAAGTACCTGAAAGGGAAAAATAAAGTAAGGGAAGAAAGTTTATTTAATAGGAAAGTTGTAGTTACTACAAGGGGGCATAGTTTTAAGACTGGAGGGAGGAACATTTAGGAGTAATATAAGGGGGTGTTATTTCACTGAGAGGGCGGTGGAACAGAACTCTGGAACAGATTTCCGGAGGGGGTGGTAGGAGCGGAAACAGTAGAGGGATTCAAGAGGGCATGGGATAGGCACAGGGAGTTGGCCAGGGGGCTGATGAATAGTTAATTGGGTAGTGGTGACTAGTAGGGAAGGGTGGGAAAAGGGGAAGACTTGATGGACCAGGATGGTCCTTTTCTGCTGACATATTACTGTGATACTATGACAGGAACATTTAAAGTTGTCACGTTTTGTATCTTCAGGTAGGCCAATAATATGAATATTGGCAGCTCTAGTAAAATTTTCCAGCTGCTCCAATCTTGCACGCCGGGTGGTATTCTCTCGCACTAGCCCCATACATGTTACAAGGGCTTTTGCTGCCGCTTCACCCGCCGTCGATGCTTTGGCTGTGTCGGATTCAGTTTTTTGCTCCAGCAGGGCTGTTTTATTTGTGAAGCCTTAGATCTTTTTATCAAGCCCCTATATTGCGACAGGGAGTGATGCCATAGTGGGTTCCCTGTTGGCACTGCCGTTTCTCCCACCTTAGCCCCTGAGCTCTGGACCTTGGATGTTGTCGGAATGGTTCGCAGCTGATTTTTGGTCTTCCCAAGTTTGTTCTTTGTGGTGCACTGGTTCTCTGCATTTGTGCATGCCGGCAGTCAGGCCACGCTCCCCTTTGCTAACATCTTAAAGATCTGGTTATAATGCTGTGGCCCATTTCATTATCTATCTCATTCTTTTTTTAAATCAATCATTCAGTTTTATTTATAAAAAAGGCGCCTTTCTAAAACCAAGGCGCCTGTACAATAAACACACAAAATGAAATAAATGATTACTAAAAACATATAATTCAACAAATAACAGTATAATAGCAACACAACAAAGCAAAAACAGAACCTCAGTCAGCAAAGGCCAGGCTAAAAAAATAAGTTTTTAAAGCAGTTTTAAAACTCTAGATGGTTAGGCAATCTCAAACCCGATGAGGTAGAGAGTTCCACAGTGAAGGAGCAGCAAAGCTAAATGCCCTAGCTCCAGATGTTTGCAAACGTACCCTGGGAACCTGTAGCAATCCCTCATTGGAGGATCGGAGAGGATGGAGGGGATGGTAGGGCCGAAGGAGATCTTTCAGGTAACTCGGTCCCTGTTCGTGTAGGGCCTTATAGGTTAACAAAGCAACCTTAAAGGTGATCAGCCACTGTATCGGCAGCCAGTGCAGACCTCGGAGCACAGATGTTATATGACTGGTTCTTGATGCACCAGTCAAAAGCCTGGCTGCCACATTCTGCACCACCTGCAAGCGGCGGATATCAACCCCTGACAGCCCTAGGTAAAGGGCATTGCAGTAGTCAAGGCGGGAGGAAACAAAGGCATGAACCAACGTTGGAAGATCATTGGGAGGAACCAGATGTTTCATCCGGGCGATATTTCTCAGATGGTAAAAAGTTTTAACAACTGATGATACCTGTGATTTCAGGGTCAAACAGTCATCAAACATAATGCCCAGGTTCTGCACCCGGTCAGAGGTAGCTAGCTGGACACCTCCAAGCCATAAGCCCGAAGGTGAACCTGCCAACATACCCGCCTCATGACAACCCGGGTTCACAACCAACACCTCGTTTTCTTTAGGGTTCAACCTTAGCCAGCTCACATTCATCTAGGCCTGGATTTCAGTTAGACAGCTGCTGAGCACCGAGACAGCATCATCTTGTTCAGGGACAAAAGACATATATAGCTGAGTATCATCTGCATAGCAGTGAAAACTCAAGCCATAACGTCTAATAATCGCTCCCAATGGCAGCATATACACTGCAAACAACATGGGCGCTAAAATGGATCCCTGCAGAACCCCACAGTACAGGGAGAATGGAGCTGAGGTAGAAACCCCTGACACCACTCTCTGAGTCCTACCTGTGAGGTAAGATTGAAACCATCTGAGGACTACCCCCGAAAGTCCGCAGATAAGCTGCAGATGATCCAACAGCACACCATGGTTCACAGTATCAAATGCTGCAGAGAGATCAAGAAGGACCAAGACGGAACAGGCCCTTCGATCTCTCGCTGTCAGGAGGTCATTTAGTACCTGAACAAGAGCCGTCTCGGTACTATGTCTCTTCCTGAAACTGGACTGGAGAGAATCATAGATATTGTGGCTGGTCAAATGGTCTTCCAGCTGTAAAGCCACCACCTTCTCAACAACCTTACCCAAAAAGGGAAGGTTAGAGACCGGCCTGTAGTTTACTAGACAGTCGGGATCCAAGGAGGGCTTTTTAAGAAGAGGCTGAACTACAGCCTCCTTAAGGGAGTTTGGAAAAATTCCCCTCTCCAGGGATAACCAGACTGTCTCAGCAAGGACCGGGCCGATAACATCAACGCAGTCAACAAGCAAGCAAGCACGTGGGGCCCGGATCCAAACTAGTTGGTAGGATGTAAAGTCTGGATAACCATCACAATATCATTGATTGTTGGCTGGCCAAAGTCACGCCACTCAAACCAGTAGTCTGACATCTCCTGCCGACCACTGCTACTCCCTAGAGAAAGGGTCAGGCGGATATCGGACCTGACCGTGGCAACCTTATCTGCGAAGAATCGAGCAAACTCCTCACACTGCTCTTGTGAAAAAGCATTTCTGGGCTGAAGACAGAGTGAATTGTACAGTCTGTCCACAGTCCGGAAAAGCTGAGCTGGTCGATTCCATACGGCAGCAATTTCCCTGGACAGGAATTCTGCCTTCTTATGGGAAATTGTTGATTGATAGACCAAATAATGGTCCATCAAACTAAGCCTGTCACACAGCAGGCTAGACCTTCGCCATCGCCTCTCTAGCCTTCGTCCAACTCTCATCAACTCCCTCAAGTCCTCATCAAACCATGGAGACCTAGGGCGAAGAGAGAGTGGATGAACACGAACAGGAACAATGGAATCCAGGGCCTCTGTCACTGCCTTATTATAGGCAAGTACTAGATCCCCTGGATCCATGCATGCCCGATAAGTCCAGCACCGCCATCAGAACTATAACATAAAGGACTATAAGATACAGTGGGTACTAAAAGTGCTATATGAAACAAAATACTAGGGTGTATTTGGGTGTGGGGGGGTGTTGGGGGTGGGGTACTGTATGAGTTGAGCAGCAGCAAACTGCTCACAAATTCAAATAAGCAATTTAAAATGGGGTTAAACAAGATAAAGTAATCATTTAAAAGAACTTGGTTAAGGATGGTTGCTAATTCTAATTGACTTTGTAACCTGGCTGGCTATCTGTTGGTTTATTAGGGAGGGGTTTTGAAATTAGAATCCCCAAAAAGATCAGCCTGGTTCCCCCCACTGCCCTTCCCCACCCAAAAAAAAAAACTTGCTCTGTCATGTTTGGAAACCTGTATGCTGATCTTCTTTGCAGACAGAACTGCAATCAATAAATTGATCAAAGTGACTGTTACGGCAGCATTGTGCACTGAGGGTTAGAACAGCTGCACACAGCAGAATGTTTACAGCACTGGTAAAACATTAGACTCATGGGGGTCGAAAATAACTACAGTTATAGCAAGCAAGGTAGTTTGTATCTCATAGTATTTCAGTCTGATCATGTTATTATAGTTGTATGGAATTTAATCTGCAGCTAACAACTTACTTTCAAGCAGTTTTCTAAGATATATTGCCGGCTTTGTAGCCCATCACCTTATGTCAGCATTAGCTCATTTCTGTAAAAAGTAGAAATTTTAAGCTTGTCGCTTTCGGGAGGAAAGGATTGGATCAATCAGTCACTTTATTGTTTGGCTATAAGCCTTTACAAATGATAATACATACAACATTTAAAAAGAAATATACACAGTTACATTGCATAAGTGCTGTATTACAGTTCTTAAAACATCATTAAAAAACTGTGCCCTTTCAGTATTTTAAATATAATTGACAGTTCAAAATTGTATCCTCCTTATTTCTAAAACACTACCCTCTCTCACTACCACCCTTCTGTTCCACAGCTGCTCACCCCCCACCTCCCACCACCTACTACCTCCCCTTGACAAAGCCTCATCTTGGCTGCTAAAACTGTATTTCTGCAGACTGGGAGCGCCTCGTCTGAACTGTAACATGATTGTTAAACACTGTACTGCACTTAATTAGTGCGGCATTAATATGTTTCTATGCAAGTATGGTCCTGTTCTCCTCACTTGTACCTGTAGAGTCCGACTGTCCCTCAACAAAGCCTGCCGCCTTATCCTGAGCTGTGATCGTCTAACCCACACATGCTTCCTCTGTAAGTCCGCAGACTGGCTGAACCTGGATAACAGAATTAGGTTTCATAGCTGCCTCATGACCAAAATGATTACTCTCGGTCTCGCCCCCACCAGTCTCTCACCTCTAATACAACCGACCCCATCACTCCAACACACTCATAGTTCAAGCAAGCAACTCCTTAAGGTTCCCCGATGCTGAACCTCCCAATTCCAATGATCCTTCAGCTGCCGAGCCCCTTCCTGGATAAATAACCTGCCCGATGGTCTCACGAACTTAAATAGAATCGGCCCTTTCAAAGCCTACCTTAGGAACCACCGACAGTCCTCCAGTCCCTGCGATTGCCACTCAACCCAGCCCTGACCTCCCCTTCCCCTGACTAAGGCCTTTGGCCAGCTAACCCCCAATCTGAAAACTCTCTGTACTAGCGCCTAAGGGAGCTTATAAATGTATCCATGCACTGTGACTAATACCGTGTATCTCTAGTATCAAAATGTTAGCCTATAACTGTAGCTCTTGTATCATGCCTGTTTGTTTTGTCCCATTTCTGTACTGTTCTCTCACAGTATGCCTGTAATGACATGGAACCTTTGAAAAGGAGTCTTTGACTCAAAGTTATTCTCTGAATCCTCAATAAAAAAAAAAAAAAGTACCTTGCTTAGTGTTGTAACAGCACACTAATACCACTTGTTAGTTGATGTCTTTCTGTTCTGCAGTGTTTCATCACCTGTAAATGTCTTGTATTCCTTGTTGACTTGGAGGCTTTGTAAACGTGCCCCTGGCTCAAAGGTATTGATCCGAATTTGAAATAAAAAGTCTAACACTATTTCCATCTTGAATATTATTCCTCATCACTGTAAGTGAACTAATGACAGAAAAATGCATACTTTGTTCAAAACATTTTCGTCATGAGTTGCAGAGGTAATTAACCATTTGGTCAGGGGGGAATCAAGATCCATTCATAGATTACTCAGCCATTTTTTTCTTCTTTTCACATATAGGGGGCAAATAAGTAGAATATAATTTAGATCATCTTCACAATTCAAGTTGCAGTTGCAAAAAAGGAGAGGAGAAACACTGTCTTTTTTGCCCAGAATGTATATAGTTTGCTCTGTATAGTTCCATTCTAAACCTTATCGATATGTCTCTTAAAGGGGTCTAATAATTTCTTTAGATATGGTTCCATTGAGTGTTTAATTTTAAGTAGTTTGTACCATCTTAAGTACTTCATGTTCAAAAGACGAAAAAAGTTGTTAGAAATTTTCGTATCTCTAATCGTAGTTTTTAATTGTAAGATTATCTCTTCCCTAGATCTTACATATATTTCACTAAGCAGGTGTCCAAAGCCCAACGGGAACAATTTCCCCTTGATTAATTGCATAGACAAAGATTAGAAACCCAAAGTGGAATAGTGGATTTCCTCTTCAAGGCAATGTCTGGGAATATGAAACTCTGGCAGTGTGAAGAGACGGATTATAAACGTTAACTGCCTTTATGTAATCAATGTTTGAAGTGAGAATTGACCCAGCTCCAGTCTTATTAATTCTGAGGAACAGACTGTGGAATCATGAGCAAATAACAATATAATTTGTCCATTATTATATTAAGTGGCTTAATTTCCATATGTCCCCATATTTGTAATGCATAGAAAATGCAAGACTGTATTTTGGCATTAATACCTTTAACAGCTCCTTCCACTCAGCCCTTACTTGTCCTTATGTTAAAGCTTTTAAATGCATTTACTGCTGTTTTTAATTTAGCTTGAAGAAATGTAATCTGAGTTTTCCATGTACAATTTTCCACAAATCTGACCCCTAAATAATCATAAAATGTTGCCGTTTCCAACTTTTTATCAGTGTACAGAATAGGTGGTCTCTTATTCGTATTATCAGAGACAACCATTTTTGTTTTACCTCTGTTAATCAGAAGTCTGTCCTTTACACATAATGTGGAAAAATAATCTATCTTTCTTTGGAGACCCAACGAGGAGGTTGATATTAAAACAATAACATCTACATAAGCAAAACATGATATCCTCTTTTTTCCTATCATGGAGTGAAATTCAGGATTTTCCAAACTCCCCAGTATATTAGTTATGTAAATATTTAAATAGAGTTGGTGCAAGCAAACACCCCTGCCTAACCACAATTTGTCTTAATTAAAGACATCATACCTCCAACTTGATTATATTGTACCTTGGTCCAGGTATCTGAAAGGACTGTAACTGGAGCTGAACCTGTGGCCAGCCAGTTCTTTCCACTTCCCAGTCTGCCAGCTCCGCCCACGCACTCAGACGTTTTGTGATGTCTGAGCAGGGAGAGCGCAGGGGTGCACCCTATACAAGAGGATGAGGCTCAACGTGGCAAACATGCTGCTTATCTTCTGTATCATCACCTCTAATGTCACCTCCCAACCATTCCTATTTCAACAGCCAGACTCTTCACTTTGCAGATATCCACCCAAGCCTTTTGCACCTCAGCTGACTCTGCCTGGAGTCACTGACAAGGCTAAGACTACTTCTTACGAGTATTCTAAACTGCTCAGTTAACAACCGCCTAAGAGCTGTTCAGTATAACTTTCTCCTGCACACATATCATACCCCGAAATTGGCTCATATAATAAACCCTGAAGCCTCCCCGTACTGCCCTAAATGTCATACTCGAGTAGGGCACTTCTTTCATATGGTGTGGTCATGCCCTAAAGTGTCACATTTCTGGCTAGGAATAATTGAAATTTTTTCCAAAACCTTACATATTGTAGTTAGCCCAGATCCTGTGGAAATCCTACTGGGACTCCCCACATTGGGTGGTTGGCAGTCGGGAGGGGGGACAGAAGCTGTGGAGAATAGGAATAGTGGTGGGTATGAATGGAGCTTGCTATGCACTGGAGACTGTACCAGGTACCTACCATAGCTTCTTGGGCCACAGCCTTCATGCAAGTTATGAAATTGGGAGAGGACACAATATCTTGTCCTGGGACAAATTAGTAAATATGAAGAAATTTGGGCACCATTGGAACAAGCCATTCCTGGGGATTGGTTCCCAAGCTTCTGATCATATTGAATATTAAGTTGGCATTCCATTATTTCAGGACCTTAAAATCATTTTTATTTTCTTTCACTGCTGTCTTATGATGGATCCTAGACTGATCTTTTAATTGTGAATTGTATCCTTTTACTTTTATTATATGTACTTGTATCTCAAACTGTATGTTGGAAGTGTCCCCTACTGGATGGGGGATAAGGTATGTCCTTACTTGTCCTATCTTAAATAAAGTTTACAAAAAAAAACATGGAAAGGGACCTGGGGTAGTTATATCAGATGACCTACAGGTGGGCAAGCAATGTGAGTAGGCAGTAAGGAGGGCTGGGGGGATACTGGGATGCATAGGGAGAGACATCACCAGTAGAAAACAGGAAGTTGTTATCCCTCTGTACAGGCAGTTGGTGAGACCCCATCTGGAGTACTGCGTGCAGTTCTAGAGACCCCATCTCTGCAGACATAGGGTGGAGGCTGTCCAGAGTAGGGCAATCAAAATGGTGCAGGGTCTGCACCAGAAGACATATGAAAAGAGACTAAAGGAGTTTAATATGTATACCCTCGAGGAAAGGAGGGAGAGGGGGGACATGATAGAAACTTTCAAGTACCTCAAGGGAATCAGCAAAGTCCAAGAGGGTAGCATCTTTCAGAAAAAGAGATGTGCAAGGGTAAGGGGCACAATTTGAAGATAGAGGGGGATGGCTCAGAGGTAATGTGAGGAACTATTTTTTCATAGAGAGGATTGTGGATGCATGGAACAGCCTCCCTGAGGAGGTTGTGGAGTCAAGAACAGTGGGGGAATTCAAGAATGCTTGGGACAGACATAAGGCAGTCCTAGTGAGGGGTAGGAGGAAGTAGGCTGTTGTTTAACTAGGATCTGCAGCTTATCCATTATGTAGGGAAATGAGCAGACTAGGTGGCCCAAACGGTCCTTATCTGCCATCAAATTCTGTGTTTCTATGTAGTCTCCCTTGTGGCATCTTTATTGAAATAAATGTTAAGCCTTCCTGAAGATGAGCCTTCCAGATTGAACGGGCCCATTGAGCCCTGGCTCTGTGGCTGATCCCAGCTGCAGTCAGTGATCATCCACTTCCTAGACTATACAATGAAAACGAAGGTCCTGTTCACAGCTTGGGGCAAAAAAGAGATTCACTTTTGGGAAGGCAGATTATATTTTGACCACAACTTCGCTCCCTTTACTTACCTCAACATAAAGACTATTGGCCATCCGCAGAGAGTTACTTAACAAAATATATTGTAGCCCCTGACCAAGTTAAGATATATACTGACCAGGGTACCACATTTTTCTGGACCCTCACTGAGGTGAAACTGCATTTGAAAAAAATTAAGACTCCCATCTGAATTAATCTTTCCACAGGACATGGCATCTGTGGTGATCGCAGAGTCAGGCTAAGGGGAAACTAAGAACTAGACACTTCATATTAAGTGGGCAGGGCTGCTCGGCATGGCAAGATGGTCCCCTAGGAATTTGGAACATGGAACGGGGGCTCTCCGAAGGGAAGGGACACAATGCCAAGGATGGTGTAACAGAAGGATGTTGCTGAGGAGGGCCTCCACTGAGCCCACAACCTCCCATAGACTCCCCTGGGTGCCTGAAAGAAATTACAAGACAACTGCTTTCACCATAACTCCCCTGTGTGTGAGGGCAGGATCAGGGCTCACCAAATGGATGGGGGTGTATACCTACAACCTGTCAGTATCCTGTAAGAGGGCGCCAGGGGGAGGAGGAGTTGCAACACCATTGGAATTTGGCATGATCCTAGGCTTAGGATGCAGTGATATGGAGAGCCACCAGGAGGTTCACAAAGCAGGGTGTGGTTCGGCAGGCACAAGTTTTGCATAGCATCTGTTAAGGCAGGAACATGGCCCTTCTGCAGGAAGGTCATTAGAACAGCTACAGAGGGATTGTTGTATTCCATTGAGGCGCTGGGACCCCACTAATTCAGTCTCTCGTCTTATCCATTGTATATAGTTTGCAGTTAAAAAGGTTTATTCTTTTGTGTTTGATTTCTTGGCTGCTTGTCTCTGGGTCCATGGTCACATGGGGAGGAGGCACACTTACCTAAAAGTAGAGAACAATGGTAGATAGCAGAATAATATTGTATAATGTTAAGGGCCTGAATGGTCCTGTGAAGTGAACTAGTTTGCTTCAAGAACTAAGTTGTAAGGGGACAGTGATGGCCCTTCTCCAAGAAACGCACCTTTCAGACAGTAAGCATGTGATAGTGAAGAGATTGTGGGTAAGGGCAGTGTATGCCTCCTCATGTGCTGCACCACACATACAGGCAGGTGTAGCAAATTTAATACACAAGAGCTGTCCCATGGAAAAAACAGAAGTAGCCCACAACCTGTTGGGGCTTAACATTTGCATCACGAGAACGTAAAGAGCCAGCCCCTGTACAATACTTAATATATACTCCCCTACTATAGACAGGGAGAACATAGACTTTCTCAAGATCACTCTCTTAGCCCACACCTCTGAAACTGGTTGTGGGACGGGATTTTAATGGAGTCATTAAGCTCGATGGGGAGGGGGGGCGATCAGGATAAGGTAGGCCAGTGCATTAAAAAGATACCGCAAGAGTTCAGACTGGTATGGAGATCTCCCCCCCAAAAAAACTCCCTTCTGGTGCCACGCTTAGTCTGGTGTTCCCTTGCCCAGTAGGCGGTGCGAGGTCTGCAGGGTTCCATAGGGCGACATCCTGCCGCTGGTGGGGATTTTCCATTTTGTTCCCCCGATCCACGGACACTCCGTGGAAGCGACAGCCGAACCTACACATGTTGGAGAACATGCTGACATCTTCTGGCAGGGAGCGTCTCCCACCCGGAACTACTGCTCCAACTTACACTGTCACCTGTGGTCACCTAGGTGGTGGTAGTGAAGCGGAGCAGTCTGCCCACCATCCCCAGAGGAGGAGAGCATCCACTGGGATGCCCGGTCCTCCTCCCCCTGGCCGACCACCAAGCGACCCACGTCTGTCCCCAAACCCGGGTTGCCAGTGTGGCAGCAAGTGAGAGGCATGGATGCCTCTGCCCTCTGCACCATCAGGCAGGCACAACTTCCTCCTTCTATCTGCAGAATGGATTCAAGTAGTAGATCACTGGTTCATTGGAAGCACCACATTGTTGGAACACACTTCGGTACAGCTAGATCATAGCCTCAAACTGGAGCAGAGATCCTCATGCTGGAGCTTCAGTGTCTCCCTTTTAAACCAAACTGAGTTTAAGGGAGTGGTGTAAGCGGAATTCGGAGACTATGTGGCCACTAATGCACAGTGGGAACCTTCAGCAGCAGCCTGGTAGTATGGCCTTAAAGCGGTCCTTACAGGACGAATTAGCAGGTGTGCTTCCAGGCATACAAAAGAAGCACAGAGGGAACAGCTTTGGTTGGAAGAGAAGCACTTCAGCCTGGAAGGTGAGCATAAAATTACCCTAGATGACAGTGTAAAGGCCAGGTTAGAAAAATGTAAAGCAGAGCTCAATAGACTACTGGAGATACTCAAGGCCATGATACTATAAGGCTGAAAACAGAGCAAGGAGGCTACTGCCCTGGCAGCTTAGAAAGGAGGTGGCCTGCAGAACTGTACTGTGCATCAGGAGGGAGGGCATGCACACAGATCTACAACACTGACCATAATAAAATCCTCCAACACGTTGCTGAATTCTGGCAGGCACTCTACTCCAAGGAGCAGGTGCTGGATTTCCGGGAATGAACTGTGACTTTCCTTCAGAAGGTCCTGGTCAACAAGCTTATAGAAGAGGCTAGGGAAGCCCTAGGTGCGCCATTAGTGTCCATTACTATACAGAAGGTACAAGGAGCAATTTAATTTCTAAAGACTGTAGCCTTTATAGGACCGGATGTCTTTAGCTCAGAATTTTACAAAGCATTTGCGGAAACTAGTGGTTCTACATAAACCAGGAAGGGATGCTTCTTTATGCAGTTTGTGCCACCCCATCTCACTGCTAAGTGTGGACGTGAAACTTTTTTTTCCCCTCCATATACATTTTTCTCTTCTTCCCCGAGTGACCACAGGCAGCTGACTCCACCCTTGCCTGCCACCGGTGTCCGTCCATCGTTCCCCGGTACCACGAGCTCCACTTCCCCATGGATTTCCCCGCGCTGGGCCATCCTCCCCCACCCAGGACTCGCAATCCAGATTGGGGCATCCGGTGATCCGGTGGCAGATAGGGACGCCTGTTGGCAGGAAGGGCATCATGGAGCCTACGGTCACTCTTGTTCCCATTTTTGTCCTTCCCTTTTCATGGCTGCGAGTGTGCTCATGCCACGTTGCCATGCTTTTGCCTCACAAACTCCAGTGCTGCTACCCAACTTCCACCAGGAGGCAGCCAAGGAGCGGGACATCATTCCCTCCCTGGGAGAGGAGAGAGTCCTTCATTAGACACTCGATCCTCTCCCTCCCCTGCTGACCTCTGGCAACCCAAGCTCGCTCCCGACCCTGGGTCACCAGCGTGGGGTGAGATGTGGTGTCCAGCACCTTAACCCTCAGCGCCACCGGGCCAGCCAGACAAGAAACGCTTTACCACTATTTTGGCCAGATGCCTCCAAAACTGTGTGTTAGTGATATGTCAGGCCTTTAATTTTAAAAACATGTTTTTTTACATAAATTGGAGTTTGTCGGGCTGATCCACAGCCCTTAAAAATACCTGTGTCCCACCGTTTTAGCCACAGTTGGCAAGAATGTAGAAAGAGCGGAGTCCAGACCTTCCCAGTATTGAAAAGAAGTTTAAGGTTAGTTAGAAAAAATGTAGAATAAAAAAAACCCACAGGGTTCAACATATTTAATCCCCCCTTAGCCATGGGGAGATGCAATATATTCCGTTTTATGGGGTTTAGCCGACTGCCCCATATTGGCTAAAAAAAAAATACTAAATAACATGATTTCCAACTGTTTGGGTGGAGGGAAAATGTGACCTGTATACAAAAATAGTGAAATAAGATAAGATTTTAACATCATTACTCTTTTCTGCTTATTCATCTTTCTTTGGTTCCAACATGCCACCATTAACTTCCCCTGCTCTAGTTTGGGTGCCCAATTTAATTCATCCATCTGATTTCCATCAAACAGTACTCCCAAGATTTTAATGGGCTCTGCTATAATTGAAACCCCTGCAGTGGTTGGGGTCGTGAGCACAGAGTGATCTGTTTTTCCTTACTTTTATCTAAATTTAAAGAAATACCTGCAAAGTTCCCAAGTTCTTTACAGATCGCTATTGCTGCTACTACTGAAGGAATGTCAGACACCATGATGCTAAGGTCATCCATGTACGCTATAGCCCTCCATGGCAATACCCCCTCAGTATACTATATTGGGTGGAGCAGGGAAGTATGATTCAGAGCCTGTAAGAGGGGATCCATGCTGAAAACCCAAAGAAGTGGGCTGAGTGCAACCTTACCAAACCCCTCTCTTTATGGGGACCATTGGTCCCTTCCAGACGTTCACCATTGTTGTCACCGTGACCGTTCTGTACAAACAGCAGATACACTGAATAAATTGCTGCGGGATCCCGTATATATCTAAAACTAACCAAAGATACTCATGGTTTACTGAATCAAAGGCCTGTCGCTGGTCCAAGGCCAAGACAAAGCCATCTAGTTGTTGTTTAATACCTCTGTCAAAGAGGTCTGTCAGCAATCTCAAATTTTCTGTCACAGAGCGTTCTGGGATTGAGCAAGTCTGTGCAGGTGTAGTGAGGTACTGGACTGCCAGAGCCAATCTATTTTGTAAAATTTAAGTCAGTAATTTAAAATCAGTGTTTAATAGGCTAATAGGTTGCCAATTGCTTAATTTCTGTATATCACCCTTTTTAAATAAGTATATCAAGAGCCCTGTATTCATCGCTAAAGGGATCAGTTGGTTCTGTAAAAGGGTTGTGAATACCATTGCCAACTCCTGTCTGCATTTCACTACTAAATACTTTGTATAACTCTCCAGTTAACCCATCTGGGCCTGTAGCCTTCCCGTGAGTTAGGGAGGATATGGCACCTGCCACCTCAGCTGGTGTGATATCGCAGGTCATAGTCTGGGCCACCACTCCCGAACACACGGGGAGGGGAAAACTATGAAAAAAATGTGCCTTATGAGTGTTATTTACTTCATGTTGTTGAAATAGGGAAGAGGTGTAGTGGACAACTGTCTGCATCAGTTCCTTTGGGGAGGAACTTGGTTTGTTTTGGTGATTCACCAGGGTATCCATCACTTTTTTGGCTACCGTCTCGACAACTGTCATAGGGACAGATGATTCCTTTCTTCCCCTGCATTCCAAATTGTTGTTGTTTCTGTAGTCCAGCTGCCTGTTGTGCATGGAAAGTAACCATTGCATCCTTCAGTCATTTAATTTGGTCAGTGTACCCTACACCTGTGAGGTGTCTAATAGTTACCAGTTTCTGTAACTGATTTTGATTCTGTAAGTATATGTGGTATTGGGTATCTTGAGATTGTTTACTGAGTGTTTTTAATAATGTTTGCCAGTCGTGTTTCATGTCCTCCCACCAAATGACTGGGTCCTCATATAGGATGAGAACCAACTTCCTAGCTAATAAAAACTCCCAAATCCATTGGATAGTATCTGGCTGGGACAATCTGGAAGAATTAAATTTCCAAGACCCTGGGCCGTGTGACCTTTGATTATTGTCCCCTATATTAACAGGGAAGAGGTTATGATCTGAATATTACTGGGCCCACTGTCGCTGTATTGAGGCGTAATGTTTTTGAAACAAACATAAAATCAGTTCTGGTGGCCAAGGGGCCTTTGTGGAAAATGGGTCCAACTTGTGATGGAGAAAATGATAACCATCTATTAAATTAGAGGTTCTTATCATCTCAGCCAAGTAAGACATATGACAAAAGATTTTTGTTGTTTTCATGTGTTTTCTCCTCTCCTGCAAAGTTAAGCCACAATTAAAAATCCCCCCAAAAACCACAGTGTGTGCAGAAAATAGGTATGGCTGTACCAGTTGAACTAGATCAGTTCGTTCTGCCTTCGTTTGAGGGGCATAAATATTAATAAAACTAAAAAACGTATCATTCACTTTCATGTCCAAGATTAGGACTCTCCCTTGTTTTAGGTCAGTCAATTTGATGAGGGTGAGATCCACCCCATGAAATAATATCCCTACCCCATAGCAAGTCTCTAGGCATAAGGACCAGTAAGATGGTCCCACATGTCATTCCTTCACTGCCTTTGAGATCCCCAAAAGTGTGTGCAGTCTAGTGTCTTGCAGGAATGTTACAGCAATTTTTGTGGATCTGAGGTGAGAGCAGACGGCACTCCTCTTTCTGTAGTTTTTCATGCTATTAACATTAACTTAATTTATTAATTATATTAACTACAGAAAAGTCCATTGTCAGAGGCATAAAGGATTACAGAAACATGAGGGAAAAAACTTGGGGAAATCAAGGTGTTTTTTTCTGTGTGCCTTTGGGGCCCCTAGATCTTTTGTCCTTTCCAGTGTGGGTAACTTCCGCCTGGGGTTGGGACTGTTCAGGTCACTCTAAGGGGTGTTCCTCAGTATCTGTGGCTAGGTCAGGGATCGAAGAGCTAAGGGAAGAGTCGTCAGACTCATTCCTTGACATGTCTGACCTAGAGTATAATGCTTCATATCTGTTAGTCAGGGGCACTGGAGAGGATTTTCGTAACCTTAGTGGGTGGAGGCTTCCTCCTTCGTTTCCTGAGAGTCATCCTGCTTTGTTCACTCTTTTTTTTTTGGGGGGGGGGGGCGCACTTCAAAGGGAGCCCACAAAGGTGTCTGCTTTAGAACTTGGTACTTCTGCCAACATTTTTCCAGTCCTGCATTCAGTTTGAAACTGACGTCAAAGGACATCTTCCCCTGAGATGTGGATGAGGGCGTACACTTCAGTTGCCATGTACCCCTTTCAACAGAGAGCGGGCAACAAAGACCCAGTCTGATGGAGAGTCCATTCCCCCTTTATAGTGGATGCGAATGGCATTATGTCTCTTAGCAGGATAAACTGGGGAGTGGAAAAGCGAGGCATAAGGTGTTGATGAAGTATGCAAGGGGGGGTGCTGTCGTCCCTGAACCCCCTCCGGAGTCCCAGATGCATCCTCCCCATGCTCAGGGCTAGAGGTTTAGGTGTAGTCAGAGGCTGTCCTGAAACTGCAGTTTGAAAATGTAGAATGGGATTTTGTGTTAGCTGAAAGTCAGGCGGAAGCGCCATGGCTGACTTTGCCCCCATACTGAGGGATTCTGGTGTCCTGGCTGATGGTCCATTTCCCATAAAACTGGTTCTTGCAATTGTCCAGGGCTGTGTGTGGGTGTTGATGTGAAATTACTGCTGCTATACACTCAGTCACTTTACTACCACTCTAGCATTGCTTGTAAAGTGCTTTGGGATACAATATGTATTAAAAGTGCAAAAGACTGTATTGAACATGTGCGCACTGTCATATAGCCGTACAAACTTCTGATTAACCTGTTGTACTTCAGTCACCACCAATAAAACTGAGTTTCAATAAACAGTTTTACATGCACACCAGATTACATAGACAGTATGTGTGCTTTTACAGTTTAGAAACTTTTTAATCACTAATTTGGAGCTGGACTGGTGCTGCATAAATGCTTTACTGCACATTGCATATTTACAAGCAGTGCACCCTCCACAGCTGTAAAATCCCTTTAAGTTGTCTTGCAGTTGTCGATTTTCTTTCAGTAAAGTGACTTGAAACTAAATAGTTGAGAGGCTGCATGCTTTGCTGTAGTCCATAAATGGACACTTTTCAATTTCTTCTTTCAGTATTGTATCTCTCTGTAAGATTGTTCAATTTGAGCTATTTTTCCTATCTTACTGGATATTCTGTTGTGTTCAGTGATGAAAACAATACATTTTTCCTTTTTATGTACTTTGAGTGATCGGAGTGTTTCTATTTGTTTTTCCTGAAATTTGAAATGCATTTAGAAAATGTTTTTATTTATAACCCCTTCCTTGAAATCTGCCTATTGGATCAACAGACTTTGCAAAACTTTTTGATGTCCAAACAGTTTCTCCGCAGCCTTAAAAATTGGCTATAGGTGGTATTGACCGTCATCTTTTAGGGGTGGGCACTACTGGCGTGCAAAACTGAATTCCCAGCAGTTGCTTTCATTTTCTTGTAGTTGATAATAAGACAGAGTTCAGAGAACCAGGTTTCTAGCTCCCTAAAGTAGGCTAGTTGAAGAGAATTAGGATGACGGTGTTTCCAAAAAAACTACTGCATCATCAGCATAAAGCAGTATGTGTCCGTCAAGTATTGACTCCTTCGGGACACCAGTGCGAACCGGCTTGCATGTGGAAATACTTGTGTTCAGTTTGGCTTGTTGTGACCGACCTGAGAGGTAATCTTTGAACCAGGCAGTGACCTCTGGTGCAAAGTTAAAGGATGGAAGGGTATGGAGTAATAGCTCGTGACTGACTGTATCAGATGTTTTGGTCAGATCAACGTAGACAGCCCCAGCCACAGATCCTTGTTCCAGGGCCTCATGAATAAAAGTAGTGAGTTCAGTGAGGGCGGTGGAGGTGCTGTGGCCCCTCCGGAAACCGTGCTGTTCGTGGCAGAGTAGGTCGTGTTTGGATAGGTAGTCAGTAAGCTGATGAGATGCTATTTTTTCAAGGGCCTTAGAGAGGGGTGGTAGGATTGAAATTGGTCTATAATTGCTTGCGGCGGTGGGGCCGCCACTCTTCAGTATAGGGGTTATTACTGCTCCCTTCCAAGCCGAAGGGGATTGGTTGAGGCATAAGGACAGGTTGAGGATTTTGGTGAGATGAGGTAGTGTCACATCCAGGGACAGCCGAATGAGTTTGAGGTCCAGTGAGTCACTGCTATAACGAGAGTTTGCCAGGGCTTTGGTGAGGTAGTGTTTTGCCTCATTACAAGGGATGACTCTTAGCCTAAAGGGTGTAGAGATGTTGATGGCCGAGGTGACGGGGGGTCAAAGAAGTTTAGTGGGAGAATATGAGAGAGGTCAGAGAAGGAGGTGTTTAGGACTTCAGAGATAGCAATAGAGTCCTGGGTAGTAATCCCATTTACTGTAATCTGAGCAGGGGTAGGGGAGACAGATTTCCCACAGAGCTCCTTGATATTGCTCCAGAATTTTTTCCCAGAGCCCTAGGTGGAGGTGACATTTGATGCCAAGTTCTTAGAAGATGTTCACATTCTCTGTAGTTCTTTCCAGTTTAGCCATTGTAGAACCATGTAATAAGTCTGTGAGCAGCTTCTACCCAGTTAGTGCTTTCTCAGTTAACAACCCTTTCTCGTTTTTTATTGGATCAAACCATCCTCGAATTTCAGAGAGTTGTGCTGCCCAGTAATATGTACCACCCCTCAGATAAGGACTTGTCAGTTTGCCCAATTTTACATGTGGTGTTTTTATTATGCCACACCCACTGTGAAAAGCATGCTCGTAGTGACAAATTTTCCTTCAGAATGACTACTAGTGGAACCTGAAACACATACAGAAAACAAGGTAACTTTAGCCACTTCGGCTCTGCCCGATAAAGAGAGCAACAGGCATTTCCTTTATTGCCGTTATTTGGTTGGCAGTGGGGGGCTAATTTGCCTTGGAGGCACCACATGCATAAATGCTTTAGTAGAAATGCATGTGTGGAAAGATGGAAACAGTCTATTAAGATCAGGTAATGCATTTATTTGAGATTTGCAAAGAAAAATGGAAAGTATCACACAATGGAGGATATAGGGACAGTCTGAAACAGTAGCCTCAGAATAGACTAGTATATAGCTCTTGTCCTGTCTGTCATGAAACAATACACTATACCATAGCAAAGGGTAATGCTGCCTGAGTGGGAGATGCACTGCATAGCTGAAATTTTATCTCACCCTGCCCATTTGCTTCTCTGCTGACTGCACAAAACTGCAATGCAAGGTCACATACCATGGCTGCTTGGGATAGTGCGCTGAATAATTTGATGGTTGGTGCATTGAACCATGGCTGTTGCCAAAAAAAACAAAAACAAAAAGCTCAGCACCATGTGCAAGGTCCTGTTATTTACTGGCTGCCTTTGATAACTAAGATTTGAATGATTAGGGAACCTGTAGCATTGGCAGGTTATGCCAGTCTTAGTAAAGTTTTTTTTTTTGTACTTTTTATTTATTGCATTTTATACAAAATACAATATCAAAGGTACAACCTTGTGTCAGACAGCCAGTTATACAGGAGCCATCCAATGGAACAGGAAAAGGTAATCTAAACAGTTATGGTCATGGATATGGGGATACCAAACAAATATATATATGTGTGTATATATATATATGTGTATATATATATATATAAACCATATACATTTTTGAATAGCTGCACCCCACAGGAATGTGGTGGTCAGTCCAGAAATATGAATACTCTAAACATGGAATTTCTTCAACCAAAGAAAGCTGATGTGCCCCCATCCCAAACATATATGTATCTAAACATACTTGGTGTTCTGTGTAGCTCTTTCATTAATAAGAGAACAACTCCATAACTCCCATCAACATTTTGACTGGAAAAAACAGCTATATGCAGTAAGATTAACTAACAGAACGATAACTAATTCAGACGAACCACGGCTATTGAACATTAAGCAGTTCACCAGCCAGTACTTTTAAAGAAAGAACCTTACAGTCCAGAGAAGAGGAAAACTGTTAGATCAAGATAAACTGTAGTGTGCTGTGCCACTTAGAAAGGGAGCTAAAGTCCTGAGCAAAATATTTAAGCAAGGTCCCAATACCTCTCAAGTGCCCGTGTCCGCTTCTTCAGAGCTCAGATTGTCCTGTACGGGCCCATGAGCAGCCTAAAACTCCCTTTGAATCATTTCCACTCTTTTCACTGCCTCTGACAGATCTGAGAACTGAAATGTATGGCCACCATAAAAAATACGCAGATGGACAGGCATTAACAACAAGTGCACCTCCCCGAGGCTTTGTAACTTGGCTCGAACTCCGTCAAACTTTTTCCTGTGGGCCTGGGTCACATAAGAGAGATTGGGGAACAAGTGCACAGTATGTCCACCACAATGGAGCTGTTCCACTGAGCGGAATGCTTGTAACATGCGATCCCTTGTGGCGACCCCATCGGTAACAACAACACAGTATGCGGTAGGTCCCGCTGAGCTTTAGCGGATCGGGGAGAGATACTGTAGGCTCGCACAAAGTGATTTGCCCAGTCCGACTCTAGTTGCAGGGCTTCTGGTAGCCAGTCTTTTAAAAAGGAGAGAAGATCGAACTCCTCCTGCCCCTCTGGTAGACCAACAGTTCTAACACTGGAGGCACGCTGAGCGTTTTCCAGTGCCTCCAGTTGATAGCGAAGCTGGGCATTTTCTTTTACAATTTTATCTGTGGCAGAAAGAGCATGTGTGGCTTGCGATTCTGCCATAGCAGCTGCCCTGGTAACCACCTCAATTTTAATATCCTGTTCACCGATCCTCAGGAGAATAGCTTCAACTTTAGTATTGATGGCCTGCATCAATACGTGTAGGGCCTTCCATGGGAGTTGTGCACCAGCATGTTCAGGCGTGGGTTCTGCGGCCTGTAGCTCCACCGGAGGCTGGGATTTAACATTAGTCAGACCACCTTTATTGGAACGCCCCATTCTTGAAATCTATACCGATCGACTCTGTAGGGGATAAACTTTTTTTTCTAACTCTTTTATCCCACCTAACTCTTGGCTCCCAGGGTCTCTGCCTCCACCAGCCGTCAGCTTCAGTCCCCTTGCCCAAGGGGAAATGCTGGGCCCTCTCCTCTCCCCGCCCCATGAGAGAGGCAGAGGACTACGGAGAGACGTATCAGGTTTGGGCCATCATTGGGTGTGTGGGCACGGCCACAGGGCTTCCACCTTTGCCTCCCCAGAGCCAGGGATTTCCGCTTTTTCTCCCCCCCCCCATGGAGCTCAGACGTGCAATGACGGCCAGCATCTGCTGAGCTCCTCCCCATTGCCATATGGCAGCAACACAGGTTCCAGGCTACCCCCGGCTGCCGCCAGAGGTCGCTCAGGAGTGATGCGAAGCCCTACACCCTCCCCAGGAAGGGAGAGTTGTCCATCGGATGCTCAATCCCTCCCCAACGGCCTGGGCTTGTTCCTGAACCCGGCTCGTCAGTGTGGCACAAGGTGAGGCATCTAGTGCCTTAATCCTCAGCGCCACTGGGCTGGTCAGGAGATGACCCATTGATTAGTGCTGATGACCGGTCAGTATGTAAAGATAAATTACTCTCTTTCAACTCGGAGCCGAAGAGAACATATCTGCTCCATAGGTATGCTCAACAGTGCTCCCCAGTAAAGCATTTTTGATATGTAGCTGCTGCCTGTTTTTAGAACAGTGAAATGCAGAATTAGTTGAAGGAATATTGGGCTGTCCTGTTGGCGCAGCAGCAGGGTTACCGCCCATGATGCCCATGACACAGGTTCTAGAATTGGCCTACTTCACTGGGGGCCAGGCAAGGGAGAGGGGGGGGGATAAAGCATCCCAGTGGACACTGTCTGTGGAGGGTGCATTGTGCCTCGTGCTGCAGTACTGCCACGTGGGTGACCACAGGAGGTGGTGCTGTCAGGAGACCTGGCAAACTCAGGTGGGGAGCACCAATTCCAGTGCATCATTGGACATTGCCCAGTGGCTTCGCGAGTGTGCAGGATTAGAGGAGGAACAGTAAAACTGGGGAAACTGTGTCACCGATGCAAGGATAAAGCTTCACCTGCCACCACTGCCAATACAGAAGTCCCACTCAACCACTTGCTAAAGACTGATCCAGGACTTCCAAATGGACAACAGTAGCTTGCCTGATATGAAGTGATAAATGCCTGCCAAAGAACGTGATACATTATGTGGTCCTACCAAAGGATGGCCTGGGAAGGTGACAGGGCCGCAGTGAGCAGGGAGCCAGAGGAATGTGGCTGGAGGATACTCTGTGGCTAGGCAGCAGCATCCTGGTGAAGGAGGAAGGAAGTCTGATCAGAGGGTCGAGTGAGGAGAAAAAAGTAAATAACCGGTAGAGGCACACTGAGTCATGGCTCATTTCCAAGGGTGGTGGTGGTGGTGGTGGTGGTTACAAAGTGGGAAAGAAAGTACAAAGACCACTCAGTGTTACACAACAGCAGCATTGCAGCAGTACAATTGAGAACTTTCAATAAAAGTTCAAAATAGAAAGTTGCATTATCATCAGAGAAGTAGCAGCTGTGAGGAACCAAGAATTGGAACCACTGAAGCGACAACAGACTGTAGTGAAGTTAACATCACAAGGGCTGCCATGCTCCAAACAAATCCCGGCCTGCTGCTAGCAGGCATCAACAGTTCAAATGCAGACAAAGATGCAGCGCACTTTAGACATACAGAGGCTTCAGCAAACAGTAGAATGCAACCTAAAAAACGTTATTAAAGCAGGGAGTAAAGCTATACCCCAGCGCTTCACCTCTTACTCATGAGGTTTTGTCAGGGGAGGGGACATTACAGCAAAAAAAAAATCCTATTTATACAAAGTGGTAGGTATAATCACAAATAATTCATTAATAACCATTTGAGGTGGTATTGCATCTAAACATTAACTAAAGGGAAATGCAGCAAAAACCCATATATTTTGCTGCAGTCAAAAACAAGCTTCAATGTCATAGCATCATAAATGTGAAACACTGAATAATTAAACATACAGTAAATAGTATGAAAAACATATGTAAACAAGCGTTAACGTGCTAAATAACAGGATATCATCAATACATAGCTTAAGTACTGTATAACAGAATATATTCGCGTTCCCTAATATTAGCGCTATGAGTCCCTTAAACTTATTCGCGCCCGCTAGTGTTCGCGGTGTTCACCATGCGCTAAAATTAAAAGCAGTCTTAAAATAAAAAACACAGATTTAAGTTGTACTTTCTGATAGCTCTTCGGAAGAACGCTGGCAATTACTTTTAGCAATCTGCTGTCATGACTACAGTGACCGGCTGAAACAGTAATCTGCTGGTGTCAGTGCTGTCAATTACAGCAATCAGTCGGCTGTCATGACTATATTAAAACCCTACCTTAATCAAGTGGCTTTTTGCATCTGTAGTTCTGCCCTAGCTGCTTTTGCATTAGAAGCTTTGCAATTCAGAAAACCTGACATCATATCAATTCTTCACTGGATTAATGCAAACAAAGCTGCAAAACGAGAATATCCTGTTGATGTAGGGGATGTCTCGAGCGAGCAGCTTACGCAGTCTGGAGTCGATACTGATACAGCAAACAGCATTGTTGCAGAACTCAAAGCATGTAATCCACCACCACAAAAAAAACGCCGTCCTTCTGCATACACTACTTATTCAGGTGAAGTCCGATTTGAAATTGGGAGATATGCAAGTGAGAATGGTGTAATGTCTGCTGTGCGTTACTATCAAGCAAAGTATCACAGCACCATAAATGAATCTACTGTGCGCAATTTTAAAACTGATTATAGGAAAAGATTAATGCAGACCCAAAATACAAGTACTCTCCCACCCTCACTGCCAACAAAACCTAGGGGCAGGCCAACTTTGTTAATAGAGGATGTGGAGGAGAAATTGAAAAATATTATTCGAAGCCTGAGGGTTGAGGGTGCAGTAATCAATGCACGGGTGGTGCATGCTTTAGTAGTTGGCATCGTAAAATCAAACTGCCCCCAGATATTGACAGAGAACGGTGGTAGTGTATGCATAACCACAAAATGGGCTTGGGGATTTCTTAACCGTATGGGGTTTAGCAAAAGGAAGGGCAACAAGGCTGCTTGTAAAACCCCATTAGACTTTGTAAGACTGAAAACAGATTTCCTTGCTAGAATTGCCAGAGCCGCAGCACAGGAACTGATACCTCCCGAGTTGATTGTAAATTTAGATGAGACTGGGGTAAATATTGTTCCAGTATCACAATGGACAGTGGCAGAGACTGGGTCACGACAAGTTGCTTTAACTGGTCTCGGTGAAAAAAGGCAAGTGTCTGTTGTCCTCGCATGCACCCTTTCAGGAGATCTGCTACCCCCTCAAGTCATTTACTGTGGCAAAACTCCTGTCTGCCACCCCGTTTATGAATTCCCTAAGGACTGGTCTATCACCCACTCACCAAACCACTGGGCAAATGAGATTACTACATTAGGGTACATAGAGTCTGTACTCGCCCTCCATCTGGAAAAAACTAAGCTGTCTCTTGGTCTGCCACGCGAGCAAAAGGGTCTTCTAATAATGGATTTATTTAGAGCGCACACTACAGGAGCAGTAATTAGACAGCTTGAAGAGGCAGGATACATCCCTGTTTTCATGCCTGCATCCTGTACAGACTTACTACAACCGCTGGCCATAACGCTAAATAAACTGTTTAAAGATACGTTAAAGCATTGCTTTACAGACTGGTATGCTGGCATAATCTCAACACAGATTTCTGAAGGAGCCGAAAATGTACGAGTAGATCTGAAGATGTCAGTCATAAAGGAGAAGCATGCATGCTGGCTGGAGTCGAGTTTTAACAAACTGAGAGAGAGAGAGAGAGAAGATGATTGTATCCGTGGATTTGTAGAAGCGGGTATTAAAGAAGCGCATGAAAGAAGCCTTGATGGACCAATAGGTGAGTGCAGTCATCCTTCCCATCCTAACCTATGCTGTTAGTTCATTTAAACATTCAGTGCATATTTTTTTTTGTTTTTTAAGCGTTTTTTTCCCTGCTTCTGTTTTTCAGATACTGGTCACTTGTCACGAGATGAACTGGAGAACTAAGTTCGCATGAGGTCTATAGTACAGCTTACTGTGGTGTCTCTGCACAAATGCAGAGTTATTTTATGAGTTTATTACAAATTGATTTAATAAAGGAGAATTTGAACAGCTTCCACCTCAATTCCTTGGCCCCTCTCCTTACTTTCTGGCATCCCCTCCTGACCATTCCCTAAGTCCCTTGCTGCTGGTATGGGGGCAAGCTCACTTGGCTTCCCTTCCTGTGGATCCTGCATGACTCCTGCTCACTTACCATCTCCCTCTTCTAGTTTAAATTCTCAGTGGTTGTTAGGTATTCTCCCAGTTTCTGTTTCAGTACCTTATTCCCCTCTCACTTAAGTGTAGCCTGTTCCTAGCGTAGAGATCACTGTCCTCCCAGGTCCTTCCCCACACCCTTTGGACTGACACCATTTTCTTAGCCATGTGTTAAATTCCTCTATCCTCAGCTTCCTTGCTGTGCTCTCCTTGGGTACTGGAAGCACCTCAAGAAAGCTACTTCCTGCCTTCCCACAAATGATCCCCAGCTCCTCAAACCTCCTCTAAACTACATCTACTATATTCCTCGCCAGGTCATTTGTTCCCAAATGCAGAACTATGTGAGGTTTCTTCCTACCCCTCCTAGCATACTTCAGAACAGATTGACCTACCCTTTCCTCTGTTTTACCTGGCATGGCCTCCACCCATATGCAGCTATGCCTCTCCCCCTTGCTTCCCCATCTGATCCTTTTCAGAATTGTCACCCAGCAGTAGGATCCCACCCTCCTCTTCATATACTGCTCACATTGGCCTTCCTTTACCCTGTCCCTTTCCTCTCCATTCCTCCCCCTCCACCAGTGTAGTTATTTCCCCTTCCACTCCTGTTATAATGCCCCCTGTCTCTGCTGTGCCCTCCCCCCCCTTTTCCTCTAATTGTACCTTCCCTCCCCACTGGCTCCACCTGTCTTCTCCCCTTGATGCATCTCTACCGTTTTCTTCTCATACCTCCTCCGTCCCCACAACCCACTTTACTCTACCATCCCCATTGCATATCCCAACACCTTGCCCCCCCCATTCCCTTCCCCTCTGGTCTGTCTTCAGCTCCTCTGCCCAGCACACCCCCATCACATCCCCCAAGCCTGCCAGTGCTGCAAACCGATTTTTTGATGTCCCTTCATTGCCACCTGTTCCCTTCTTCCTTCTGCTAGCCACCCTACTGCTGTTAACTCCGAGACTGTTAGATTCCTCCTTCTCGCCCATCTTCCATTCTTCCCCTTTCCCACCCTTGCTTGTTCTTTGTACTGGGACCCCCTGTCTCCTTACCCCGTCTGCCACCCTTTCCCCACTTCTCCCCCCACTGTAATTTGTCCTCCCCCCTCAGTTGCCCACCTTCCCACCTACACTGTTGAGTTCTCCTCCAATGCCGTCCTCAGTCCCCTCCTGAACTCTGTTTGCAAACAGCTGATCTCGTTCCTAAGCTGCCTAATTTGCTTGCACACTGTAACCTTCCCACTTTTCACGCAATTTTCAGAAAGGTCGCTGCTCTGCAGTTGTTGCAGCCTACCACCCTTCCCGTCTCACTATTCGCCCACCAGTGGTCCCCCCTCTTTTTCAGTTGAAGGATGCCCATACCACCTCCATGACCCCTCCCATCCTTCTTTACCAGTTCTGTCCATGATTCCCCCAGCTCTCCGATACCTTACCCTCATGTAAAAGTGTGCCAGCCAATAAAGTTTGCCCCCACCAATAAGAGCAGACTGTCCCCTAAGCACAACCAAAAGCCATCTGCCCTTTAAACCCTGATTATAATTCAGTAGTACAGTAAATTCTATCCTGTAATCTCTGTGCTAAACATATCAATACTGTGGTTCCCAGAAATGCCCTGCTAACACAGAACAGCATAGGAAGTATTGCTAAACAATAATTACTGTGCCAAACATTTCAGTATTGGGATTGCCAGATTTGCCCTGATAACAAAAGTATAGGAAGTACTGGGACAGTTTTTCTGCTAGTGGCCACTACCCTACCTCTGCAGACACTTTCCTCCTCCTCTCCTCCCCTATTGATAGTATCCTCCCCATGGCGTATCCCCAGGGACACTGTTTAATAATTGGCGGAGGTGGGGGTGGGAGAAATCAAATCCAGTCACAGACTTATCAGCAAAGTAAATCCCTTAGTGCTGCCCAGACAGATTGGGGAAGACCTCTGAATGGCAGTTAGTCAAAACCCTCAAATTCAAACCACACTAATCCCATCCTGCACTTAAGGTACAGAGTCCTACTGGTTTCTGCTTTTATAACAAACAAAGCCTCAAATCCTGGTCCCTGCTTTTATAACAAACAGTCACAGACTTACCAGCAAACTAAATCCCTCAGTGCTGCCCAGACAGAATCAAATCCTCAACAACAGTCACAGATTTACCAGAATTAGGCATTTTATACCAGATGTACATACAGTACCAGGAGTCAGGCTTAACTTTTTTTTTTTTTTGTGGTACCAATTTGTACTGCCCCTCCCCAACTGATTTACACTGGTCCCAAGCTATAGTGGAGGTTATTGGGGGTACGACTCTCTCTCTCTCTCTCTCTCTTGTCCTTTCCAATTGCTTGCTGGTTTCCAGTGGCACCCTGTCTCTCCTCGTCCTCTTAGTTTCTCCCTGGTGTCCAGTGGCACCCTGTCTCTCCCCATCCTTTAGTTTCTCTCTGGTGTCCAGTGGTACCCCTCCTCTTCCTTTACCCATAAGTTCTCCATGTTGTTCAGTGGCACCCCCTTCCTCTCCCCATCCCATTAAATTCCCCCTGGTATCCAGTGGAACCCACTCCCTTTTCCCATCCTCAGACTTCTTCTGTGGTGTCCATTGGCACCTTCCACCCACCAGATCACCCCAACCCCATGACCCTAGCCCCCGATGGCGACTGGCACAAAACCTCTGCTCACCTCCTTGGCGTATTGCCGTTTAACTTGTGGAGTTGCAGTAATGTACAAAAAATCTACATGGATTAATACTGCTTCCCCACCAATCTCAACCCCACCACCCTCCCCAGTCCCTACCTGTATCCGCTTAGTCAAAAACTCTCCCACAGCGTAACAAGTATTAGTATAAAAAGAGTCCTGAAGCGGCGCTTCAGTGATCCTATCTTAACAATCTCACCACCAGGCCTAAATGCCGGCAGTCCCTCTCAGTAGTGCTTTGTGATATAATGTGAGGGAGAGACTGCTGGCATTTGGGCCTGTTGTTGAGACTGTTAAACTGGGATTGGCAGTGTGCTGTTTTTTTCTAATATTTGTCAAGTTGTGGGTAATATTTCTTAGTAAGGGACATGAGTGGTGAGCCTGAGATATTTTTTTTTTTTAATTTTACACTACTCCAATCGGTAAAGTCAGGTGGGAGTCGCACTGGCTCCAGGCAGTTTGCACTATGCCCAGGGGCAGTAAATTAATGCTGAAATTGACCCCTGGGTATGCAGGGGAACATTTTACTTGGTATCGTGTGACAAAACAAAACTACACAATTTTCATGAACTACACCAAATCGTTTATGTATAACAGTCACTAGCTACATATCTGACATCGCCTAAAATTAGTTCTACGTCGTCTTTATTTTATTTATTTATTTATTGAATTTTGTTGACTGGGTAAGCCCACTGAGAAGAGAAGTCCCTTTTTCTTTTTCAGGGTACACAAGGTTACCTACAAAACGTTAAACATATTTTGCTCTCTGCAACTCAAATTACGTTTTGTACACTGCAGTTGGTACACAAATATGTTTCAATAAAATGTTCCTTGACAGTGTGTGCATTACATGTATTTTGCTATAAATTATTTCCTTTGCTATTTTATTGTGTTACTTAATGTATATGCCGTATTATAGTACAGAGCTAGTAGTGCTACGAAAAGCAGACCAAAATATTACAAATTACTAAAAGTAGCCATTTGTCACTTTTATTTCTGAAGTATTTTTCTTTTTCCATTTGCTTATTATAAGGTTTTTCTTCCTGATTGCATTAAGTGTGATGTGAAGAGCAGTCCTTTACCTACCTGGCAGCTGACATATCTGTTTATGTTCCTCTGCATACCTCATCAGCATTGTGATCTCACGCACCGTGACATCACAAGTGACTGATCTGGCAGAGGGGGACTGCCTTTTCTTCGTCAGTTGTGAGGTCACAGTCCATGAGGTCACATGTTGATGAGGTATGAAGGGGAATAGAGCAAGGTATGCCAGCCTCCAGGCAGAGTACTGTTGCACACATCACAGCTAGCACTGTTCAGTAAAACATTTAATACACTACAGAGAAAAAGAGAAAGGACTTTAGATGTGAAAAGTAACCTTTGACTGCATTTAAAAGTTAACATTAACTTCCGGCAGTGTCTAGCTCATTCACCTATAATTGTTTGGATTGTTAGTATTTTCAGTTTTATAAACTGGTACAGTTCTGGCTATTTTTCAGTCATTTATTTCATTTGTCTGTCATTTTCGAACAATCGAGCATGTTTTTGTCAAGGTAGATTACTATTAATACTTGTAAATAGAGTAGCACTATACTGAGCCCCAAGTTTTAAACGTTTTGCATCTTGTTGCTCGAGCTCATTGAATTTGATAGGCTTTCCTGCCAGAAGGTCTTCCAGGACAACTGACACGTGCGTGTTAGCTGCTAAATGATCTTAGGGTTGTTGATGATGGCCTTTAAAGGAGAACTGCGCTAAACCTAAAACTCCCATTTTTCCCAGTAGAAGCTGCTTTTTTAAATGCTGATTCTAATTATTTTGCTTCATCTGCACTGCTGTATTAGCAACGTCAGTGATTGTTTCTGATTCACATGTTGGTGTTAAGTGCCATTTTAGAACTGGGTCCCTCTCAGCAACAGAGTTAAATAGTGGAATGTAGATGCTTTGTACCAACAGTGGAAGAGATGAGCAAGGGACATAAACTACATCATACACTTCCAAATGGTACTTACTACCTGTTTGCAAATCAGAAACACCCACTAGGATAACAGAAACCTGTAGTGATAGAACAGTAATGGAGTTAGAGCAAGTATTTAAGAAGCGGCTTCTACTGATGGAATTGACTTGTAGGTTCAGTGCAGTTCTCTTTAATGTTCTATGACATCAGTAACACCATTCCAGGCCATTCAGATGAATAGCATGGAATGGGAGTTACTGATGTTATAGAATGTCTTAGAAATATGAAAGTCAAGAGCAGTAGCTAGTGAGGAGAGTGGAACTCTGTGTAGATCTGTGGGCTCCCCAAAGCTAGATCCTTAATCAAAAAATCATCCAAGCATATCAGAATACATAACTGGCATGGAAAGGAAGATAGAAGGGCAGTTAGCTATATAAAAATAATTTCCTGTTTCCTTTAAGGTATGTACATTGTCCAAAATGTTGCAAAGTTTTACTGCTAGTTTAGCTCTAACAGATACGAGGGAACTGTTAAAACATGGTGCAGTTTTTCTGCTTGCTGTGTGAATACTGTAGCATCAGATTCAGGCACATTCTGTTGGAGAGGTGAAGCAAATGAACCTTTGGCTAGCAGGGAGTGTATAGCAGACCAGTAGAGCTTTTAGGCAGTATGGATAACCGCTATAAATTGATTATGGAATGTCCTTGAAGTAAACCATTGCTTCTTATTCCTAGTTGGTCAAGCCTATGTTAACAGATGATCATTAGTGAGATCAGTTCTGATGCATCCAGGGACAGGGTCCACCTTTTAACTTGCCTTGTGTCCAGTGAAGACAGCAATTAAATTAATTCTGAGACTCCTAAACACACAAAGGGCCACTTCCAAGGTGTCATGGAAGGTGCATCTCACAATTCAAACCATCTAAAAACATTAGCTAGGGTACACCTACCACAGAGAAATGGAACAAATGCACCATTCTCCGAAAGAGCGCATAAAATGACATGTAGAAATGTTAGACTGTGAGAATGCCTCGACATTAGAGTGCTTGTTTTCCAGACATGTTTGCAATTTTGCACATAAAGCGTTTTTCATTAGCCGGCCTGGTGGCGCTGAGGGTTGAGGTGCTGGGCGCTACACCTCGTGCCACACGGCGACTCGGGTTTGGGAGTGAGCTCGAGTTGTCGGGGTTGGCCGTGGAAGAGAGGAGAGGAGAGGATTAAGCATCTGAAGGATGGCTCTCCTTTCCTGGGAGGGGTCTTGACCCATGGTGTTGGCGTATCCTAGCAGCGGCCAGGAGCCCAACAAACAGGGTCGTGTACAGTGTGGAAGCATTGGAAGACATCTTCCGGGCAGTAGCGGGAGCGCATTCGCAGTGGGCAGGATGTCATTGCATGTCCAAGCTTCAGGGTGGGGCAGGGACACAGGAAAAGGAAAACCCCCAGCTCACGAGAGGATGACGACGGACCTTGAGGGACCAGGCCTCTCGCACAACACCGGACTCTCCCTAATCAACTCTCCTGGACCCTCCCTCCTCTTCTGGGCCTCGGCAGTCTGGATTTTGAGGTAGGGCACCCAGGTAAGGAGTTGCAGGGTGTTCCCACCCTGGGGTGTGTGGAAGCGGGGGTTGGCTGGGAGCTCAGTGGGTTGGAGCGGAGGGAGTTTGAAGAAGGTTGTGCAATGGCTACTTAAAGTCTCTTTTTGAGCGTGGATAGGAAGGATAGGAATATAAAAAGCAGTTGTTCAATATATTTAAACGTGTGCAAAAAGGGAGGTAAGGGAAATAAAGAAAATGTTTTGCACTGATAGAGGAGGGAGAGGGGAGACTTGGGGGAGTGTTTGGTATCCTGCATCTGGAAGGGTGGGGGGTCGCTGGTGGGCAATGACAGCAATGGGTAGGGTGGTAGGCTGCAACAACTGCGGTGCACCAATCTTTCTAAACATTGCCTGGAGTGTGGGAGGATGTTCAGTGAGCAACCACATAGAAAAACTTAGAAAGGAGATTGAGGGTCTGCAGGAGGAACTAAGACGGGCAAGGCAGATTGGGGGTGGGTTTAGCCCAATACTGGAGGGAGGAAGAAGGGGAGACGAGGGAGGGCGATTTGAGCCAACAGTGGTGAGGAGAGGGTCAGAAGAAGGGAAGCAGAGACAAAGGGGCCCAGGCCAGGAAGAACGATTGCCGGGGAAACCAGGTCAGGAGACAAAAGACAAATGGAAGGAGGAGATAGGGACTTGTGAGGGGAGGTGAAGAAGTGACAAAAGTCATGGAGTGGAAAGGAGAGAACAGGTTACTATGCAGAGAGAGGGAGCGGGCATTTGTGAAGGGCCTTCAGAAAATAGTTGTGCACTGCTAGAGGGGAAGAAGGTGGAGGAGGGAAATGATGAAATTAGAGGAGTAATTGATAAATGCCTGGTCCAAACTAGAGCGGGGGAAGTTCTGCTGGGAGAATGCAACATAGATACATAGATACATATGACAGTGTCGGCAGATAAGACTATGGCCCACCCAGTCTGCCCATTTAAGTTTGTAAGTTCAGTTTATGTTTTCCAGGAAGTCTGTTGCCCTTACCCTGACCTCCAGAATTCCTTTATGTCTATCCCATGCATTCTTAAATCCGTGATTGTTTAGCCCCACCACTTCCTCTGGCAGGGTGTTCACTTGTCCACCACCTGCTCTGTGAAGAAATTCTTCCTCACGCTTCCTCTGAATCGCCCTCCCTCCAACTTCATCCCATGCCCTCTAGTCCTGGAACATCTTTTCGCTTAAAAATAGTGCATTCCTGCACCCTGTAAGATACTTGTATGTCTCTATCATATCCCCTCTCCCTCCTCCTCTCCAGGGAGTACATGTTCAGTGCCTTCAACCTGTCCTCATAGGACTTGTGATGCAATCCATGCACCATCTTTGTTGCCCTCCTCTGAACCTTCTCTACCCTGTCTATGTCCTTACGTGGTAAGGTCTCCAGAACTGCACAGTGTACTCCAGGTGCGGCCTCACTAGTGTCTTGTATAGTGGAATTATGACCTCCCTTTTCCTGCTGGTGATGCCCCTGCCTATGCATCCCAGCATCCTATTTGCTTTACCTGCTGCCTTGTCACACTGTTTCCCTACCTTGAGGTCATCAGAGATGATAACTCCAAGATCCCTTTCCTGCTAATGTGCAGGAGGAAGAAGAGGAGTTGGAAATGAGAGAGGGAGATGAATGGAAGCAAGCAGGGAGTAAGAGGGTTGGAATCTTAGTGCTGGGGGACTCAATACTAAGAGGAGTTAGGTGGGGTAGCAAGGGGGAGAGACATAGTCGCATTTGGGTGGAGACCATGCCAGGAATGACAGCGGAAAGGGTGGGACAGTCTGTTCTGAAATATGCTAGAAGGGGTAGGGACAAGCCTCATTTAATTATACATCTTGGGACAAACGACCTGGCTGACAAGACAGTAGATATAGTCCAGAAGAGGTTTGAGGAACTAGCACAATTATGTGAAGGGGCAGGAAGATCAGTAACTTTTTCCGAGATACTTCCGGTGCCAAAGGCAAGCACAACAAGAAAGCTGAGAATGGAGGAATTTAACGGATGGCTAAGAACCTGGAGTTGTGCTAAAGGGTATGGGCTGTTGGGGGGTGGGGAGGGACCTGGGAGGACAGTAGTCTCTATGCCAAGGACAGACTACACTAGAGTGAGGAGGAAAAGAAAGTGTTGAAACAGAGGATGGAAGAGTATATAGAGGAAGTTGGGAATTTAAACTAGGAGTGGGGGTGGCAGTTGGGGAAGAGATATGCAGAGACCACAGGTTGGGAAATCATGTGAGCTACCCCCATAACAGTGACAAAGGACAAATGGCAAGTACTATTGGTGATGCTAGGAAAGGAGGGCAGGATGGGAGGGGGGGAAAGGGTGGAAGGTGGTTACCCTTAATGCTAGGAGCCTTGGGAGGAAAACTGCGGAGTTACAGGTTCTCTTGGCAGAGGGAGAGGTGGACATTGCAGCCATCACGGAAACATGGGCCACCCAATATAATGACTGGGACCTGTCTGTACCAGGGTACAGGTTATTTCATAGGGACAGGGTGATTGGGAAAGGAGGGGGTGGCACTATATGTGAAGGAAGGACTGAAGTGTGTAAGGGAGGAAGGGGAGGAGGGTAGTACGGAGTCACTTTGGATGCAAATCCAGGATTCCAAGAATAGGATTCTTAGAATGGGAGTGGTGTACAGGCCACCATCTCAGATGGAGGAGTTAGACAGGGAACTAGCGGGACAGATCAGGAGGACCTGTGAGAAGGGTAGTGTGGTGATTGTGGGGGACTTCAACATGCCAGGAATGGACTGGAGCACCCCAACAACCAGGAACAGAAGGGAGCAGGTACTGCTGGATGCCTTTCAGGACAGCTTCCTGCTGCAAATGGTCAGTGAACCAACCAGGTTAGGGAATACCCTTGACCTTGTGCTGGCAAATGGGGACTTTGTGAGAGAACTTACAGTGGAGGAACCGCTGTCAGGAGTGACCACCACTCAGTATGGCTCATACTGGATATGGGCAAGGAAGGAGTGGAATCTGGCACAAGAGTGCTGGACTTCAGGAGGGCCGACTTTGGGAGGATGGGGAGGTGGTAAAGGTACCTGGCCAGAATTCAATCTAGTATGGATACTAACCAGAGGTGGGAGCTCATAAAGCTGGGGATAGTGGAGGCAACCAAAACCTGCTGCAAAGCCCAAAGCAAGAAGGCTAGGGCTAAGAAACCGAATTGGTTGAGCAAGGAGGTCATGGAAAAGGTAAGGAGGAAAAGAGCTGCCTTTAGGAAGTACAAGAAAACAGGAAGGGGGGGAGGACAGAGAGGAGTACTTGACAGAATGAAGGAGGTGACAAGGGCAGTAAGGGTGCCAAAGCATCTGGAACTCAGGCTGGCACAAGGCATTAAGAAGGGAGAGGACTTCTTTAAGTACATCAGGGAGAAAAGGAGCTATAAGGACCACATAGTAAGGATTAGGAAGGAGGGTTGGGTGGAAGCAGGGTACGATAAAGCAGGAAGCACTAAATGAGTACTTCTGCTCAGTATTTACTAAAGAGAAGAGGGGTGACACCCAAGGTGGGAGAAATGGCAGAAGCAGGGGGGGAAGTGGTGACAGATGGGGAAATCATGGAGGGCAGAGTTCGAGAGGTTTGAAGGCACTGAGGGTGGACAAGGCGCCAGGCCCAGATGGCATCCACCCCAGGGTACTGAAGGAGCTGGCAGAGGTCCTTGCAGGACCTTTGGCAGACCTGTTTAATGCCTCACTACATTCAGGGTGTGTACCTCAGGACTGCAGGATGACTCATGTGGTGCCCCTCCACAAGAGTGGCCCCAAGGATGAACCGGGAAACTACAGACCAGTGAGCCTCACATCCATCGTGGGTAAGCTAATGGAGACTATTCTGAAGGAGAGGCTGGTGGCCCTTCTAGAGGCCAAAGGACTACAGGACAGCAGACAGCATGGCTTCATACGTGGCAGATCCTGCCAAACCAACCTGGTCGAGTTCTATGACTGGGTAACTAGGCAACTGGACAGGGGCCATGCAGTGGATGTCCTGTATCTGGACTTCAGTAAGGCATTCGACTCGGTGCCCCATGGAAGGCTAGGAAGGAAGTTAGTAGGCACAGGGTCGGGTGCAATGCTGGTGAGATGGGTAGGAAACTGGCTGCAGGGAAGGCAACAGAGGGTGGTGGTGGGTGGGGAGCTGTCACACCCAAGGGCAGTGACGAGCGGTGTCCCACAGGGCTCGGTGTTGGGACCAGTGTTGTTTGGGATATTCATTGCAGACATATCATGGGACATCGAGAGCAAGATCAGTCTGTTTGCTGATGATACCAAGGTTGGCGCGGTGGTGGATGACCTAGGGGGGATGGCAGGGGTTGCAGGATGATCTGGCAAAGCTTGAAACCTGGTCAGACACCTGGCAACTGGGGTTTCATGCCAAAAAGTGCAAGGTGCTGCATTTTGGGATGAAGAACCCAAGGAGGAGTTACCAGCTAGGGGGAGTGCAGCTAGCCCAGACAGATGAGGAAAAGGATCTGGGTGTGCTCATTACAGGGTCAATGAACAACTCGGCACAATGTAGGAAGGCAGCTGCAAAGGCCAACAAAATGCTGGGTTTGCAAGGGGTATATCCTCGAGGAGGGAGGAGGTGATTCTGCCACTGTATAGGTCATTAGTTAGACCACACCTGGAGTACTGCGTGCAGTACTGGTGTCCGTATATGAAGAAGGACATTAAGTTACTGGAGGGGGTGCAGCGCAGGGCGACAAAGATGATCAAGGGGCTGGGGGACTTATCATATGAGAGGAGGTTGAAGGAGTTGAACATGTACTCACTGGAGGAGGGAGAGACAGGGGTGACATGATTGAAACCTTTAAATACATGAAAGGAATAAACAAGGCGGGTACAGAGGGCTGTTCAAAGTAAGGGAGGGAGGGCCACCAGGGCCATGATATGAGACTGGAGCGAGGGAAGGTTCAGGAGGAGATGAGGAGACACTTTTTTACAGAGAGGGTGGTGGCTGGGTGGAATGTGTTACCTGCAGAAGTGGTATCCAGTAGAACAGTGGACTGCTTCAAATGAGGATGGGACAGGACAAGGGGGGAGGGTTATTGAAGGGGAAGGGTGGAAGGGAGGGGCAGCTGCAGAATAAGGGGTGCTAGCTGCACATTCGAGCAGACTTGATAGACCTCTAGGCCTTAATCTGCTGGCAAATTTCGTATGTTCATATGATCCTGTCACCGATTCCCTGGTCGGGGGGTCTCAGGCCGTGCGGTAGGTCCTGGTCGAGTGGGGTCATGCCCGAGAGACATAGGGTGAACTGGCGACTGGAGGAGAAACAGAACTGGGGCGTTTTCATCAATACATCTGATGACTGGAGCTTTTCATCTGATTCTCTGAGGTAGTGTGCTTCCTCTGTTTTTTTTTTCTTTTTTAATTTTGAGACACACAGACATAGTTTGGATCTAGAGTACTCCATGCAGTTTTGGAACCCGTATCTGAAGAGCAGGGAAAGGTTATATATTTATATGTCCCCTGGAGCCACTTGTTGCAGGATAAGAGTGGTTTCACGTGCGTTTTGCTTGAGAGAACAGCGAAGCTGAGCTGTTCTGGCTCAAGCAGAGGGCAAGTGAAATCACTCTTATCCCGCAATGAATGGCGACGGGGGACACATATCATAGATCAAGGTTATTTAAAAAAAAAAAAATGTCCCAGAATGTGCCCATTTCTTGGGTATCTGTGTGTGAGATGTTCTTCACAGAATAAGAGTCTCACACGCAGGGGAAAGGAGTACTCTGATTGGTCAGGTGCACTCCCTCGATCTATGATAGAGCCTGCCCAGCAGAGGGCTACAAAAATGATCCTGGGGCAGCTGGGTAAGACCTGAAGACCTTTGCAGAAAGACTGGACAGTCAGAAGATGTAGTCTCTGGAGGACAGGAGGAAGGGGGGATATAATGGAAACCTACAGATACATAATAGGCAAAAACAAAAAGACCCTATTGTGTTTTTTTGTTTGTTTTGTTTTCTCATTATAAAAGATTCCAGGAGTCTTTCAGTTTTATTTGGTGGTACAATTTTCTAATGCCACCATAATTTGAGTATTTTATAAATGTTTTAATTGATTTTTCTCAAGAAAAAAAGATTGCCGCCACATTTTGCATAGGAGTAACATTTTAGGCCTGACAAGGGTTAGGATTAAAAAAAAGACTCGTGGTCCACAGCAAAGGCAGGACCTGGACAAGTACTGTACATTTGATAGGTATGCTAATATTTTTCTTATCTGTAGCTGAAATTAGTTTTTTGTGGAAAAAAAAATTTTTGTTGCACTTCTGGTTTAAGAAACAGCATAACCACCAGTTAGTCTATCCTAAACTGGAAGGGGGAAATTCAGGAAGGATGTGAGAAAGTGTTTCTTCATGGAGTGGGTGGTGAATTGGTGGAACAGTCTACCCAGTAGTGTAATCAGTGCTGGAGTATCTTAGGGTTCAAAACCCATGTGACATTTTCAGATGGGTAATCAGGGAAAAAAAAGCAGAGTAAACAAAATAGAAACATTGGGGCAAGCTCAGTGAGTCTTTTTCGCTCCGGAACCATATATGTACTATATCTATGAGCGTCTGTCTTAGTATGTTCTCTAGAGTAGACGTAGAGACCTCATTTAGGAATAAACTGGGGCAGAATTTGTGTATGACCTGAATGTTTTAGATTTTTCTTGAGGTCTGTTGACTTTGCAGTTGCGAATACTGTATATAGGAGTCAAATAATGCCTTCATGTGGCTATTGCGGGCTTTGTCCAACAGACTACCACCCTATCTATATCTGTGACCTGTTGAACCTTCAAAGGGTGCCTACAGACTAAGGAACTCCTCCTTTCAATCAATCAGTCAATCAAAATCTTTATTTATCCAGGTGGGCACTATTGAGCAAGGCTCATTTGCAAGGTGGACCTGGTCCTGAATACATCAAAGTACAGTACAGAAGCAGGTATACAAAAAACAATAATATACAAGGAAAAAAGTATATACAGTGTATACAGTACAGTATAAGGCTGAAAAAACAAAACAAAAAAACAGCATTATTTTACAATTGAAGACGTCAGCAGATGTACCATCAACTATAGGCTACAGGGGTTATAAGCAGAGATCTTTTGAGTGAGGCATCTGGCAACTACACATATAGGGGAAGAAGGCCGTGTATGGGGTGGCAGGTTAGAGAGGTAAAGAAGAGGAGGGATATATGACCAACGACTGTGGGAACAATTGGGCTAAAACCACAGAAAGTGACAATGGCTGTTATGTACTTGCTTATTATGATAATGACGGAGGAGGGGTAGATAATTGGGACACTACTATGGATGGGGTGGGACTTTAGCCAGTTTGGAGTGGACAGGGAAGGGTGGGTGCAGCAGGAAGAGTAAATGGGGAAAGAGTGAGAGCCAGGGGTGACTTCTCTAGATTCAGTTTCCCCTTGTACCTGTCCTACTCTTTCTTGAAGCTGTCCACTGTGCCCTCCTCAACCAGCCTCCCTGGAAGCGCATTCCATGGCTCTACCACCCTCTCAGTGAAAAAATGCTTCCTACATTCCCCCTTGTAATTTGCCCCTCCAACTTCCATTCATGTCTCCTGGTCACTCCCCCCTTCTTCAGCCTAAACAACTCCCAGGTTCCACTCCAAATTATTCCCTTTACATACTTGAAAACCTCTCTCATGTCTCCCCTATCCGTCCTCTCCTCCAGTGAGTAAAGCCCAAGCTCTTCCAGTCTCTCCTCATAAGGCCTTCCCTCCATACTCTGAATCATCCTGGTCACTCTCCTCTGGACCCTTTCCAGCAGCGCTATGTCCTCCTTCAGATGAGGTCTTCAGAACTGCACACAGTACTCCAGCTGTGGCCTGACCAAGGCAGTATATAGAGGGAGAATCACCTCTCTGCTTCTGGACGTAATTCCCCCTGGCTGTGCAACCCAATATCCTGTTTGCCTTAGCTGTAATTCTTCTACAATTTTCAGAGTTATTCATTTTAACATCTACCACCACCCCTAAATCCCTTTCTCCCAATGTGGCATGCAGTGCGACCCCTGCCAGGGTATATACATGGCCCGGGTTTTTGACCCTCAAATGAAGAACCTTACATTTCCCGGCATTAAATTTCAGTTCCCACTTCTTTGACCACCCCTCCAGGTTATCCAGATCTCTCTGGACTATCTCCCTCGCTTCCTCACTATCCACCAGTGCTCCCAATTTTGAATCATCTGCAAAAAGATTCAACCTGTTTGTAACCCCCATCCCTACATCCGAGACATAGGCATTGAACAAGAGTGGCCCCAATACTGAACCTTGAGGGACTCCACTGATTACCTTCCTAGGGGAGGATAATATCCCACCCACCATTACCCTCTGTAAACGCCCTGTAAGCCAATTTTCAACCCAATTTAGCTCCTGTCCTCCCACCCCCATCTCCCCCATTTTGCTGTCAGTCCACTATGAGGTACTGAATCAAATGCTTTGCTGAAATCTAGGTATAGGACATCCACCGGCCTATGTCTATCCAGGGCCTCTGTCACCCAATCATAAAACTCTACAAGGTTGGTCTGACACGATCACCCTGGGACAGAGCCATACTGTTTATTATCCTGGTGTTCTAACCTTTCCAACTGCCCCCCAAGCCTCTCCTTGATAAAAACCCTCCATTACTTTGCCCACTACGGATGTCAGATTGACCAGCCTTTTATTCCCCATCTCCTCCCTAGACCCCTCCTTTATGTATCGGTACCACATAAGCCACCCTCCAGTCCTGTGGCACCCATCCTGTCCGCAGAGAGATGTTAAAGAGTGCAGCCAATGGGGCTGCCAGCACATCCGCCAATTCTTTCATAACCCTCGGATGTTTCCATCCGGTTCCGGCGCCTTATCAGTTTTCAGATTTCGAAGTGCCTCTCTCACCCTATCCACTGTGATTTCTCCCCCCCAAACCACCCCCTCATGTGACCTTCCTACTCTTTCTTGGTCTGGTCTAGCCTGTGCCCCAATCTCATGCCATCCTATGAACTCAGACTGACCTCTCTCTTTTACTGACTCCTCATCTCTCCCATCAGGCTATAGGGATCTCTTATCTCCCTCTGCAAATACTGAGGCAGAGTACTCATTTAGCACCTCTGCCTGTTCCCCTGCTTCCTGAGCCCATCCTCCCACAAACTTAATTTTATTGATCTGTGTCCTGTTTTCTCTTCTTTCTTATGTATCTATAGAATCCCTCCCCCTGGATATCCCTAGCCAGGTTTTTCTCCATCCCTGCCTTAGCACCCATCACCACTCTGGTGACCCTCCTGGCCAATAGGACATACTTCCCTTGCTCCTTATCCCCCCAGAACGTTTGAAACGTACGTAGGCAGCCTTTTTATCCCTCACCGCCTCCTGCACCTCCCTGGTCCACCAACATGGTTTGTTGGTTCTACCATGCTTAGTCCTTATTTTAGTACAGGACCTAGTAGCCTCTTGTACCCCTTCCTTAATTATCTCCCACAATCTTTCAGCATCAATATCCGGTCTAACCATGTCCAACCTCTCCCTTAGAATCCTACCCATGCCCACGAAGTCTGCTCCCCTGAAATCAACCACTAATGTATGAGTGTGGTTTTCCTCCCCCCTACAGATACAGCAGGAACCAGACTGTGGCATGGTCTCCACCCACCAGTGGACTGCACACCTCCAGGCCCCTAATTTGTTCACTCTCTGCTAGGACAACATCCAATATCCGCCCTTCTCTAGTAGGTTCCCCCACCTGCTGAACCAAAAAGGCATCCTGAAAGACATCCATCAGTCTCTGTTCCCTGGTTACAGTCCCAGTCCACCCCTGGCATATTAAGATCACCCATGACAACCACCCTTCCCTTTGCAAGGTCACATTGAGCCTTGATCTCAACCAACTGATCCTCCATAACCTCCTCTATTACAAGGGGCCTATATACAACCCCTATCTTCAATTTCTTCCCTCCCCTCATTTGCAGTGTTACCCAAATCGCCTCCACGCCTCCTCCACTCCACTAACCATAATGTCATTTCTGACTATCAGCGCAATGCCCCCCCCTTCCCACTCCCCTATCTTTCCTGAATATCTTGTAGCCCTCTAACTTTAGGTCCCACTCATTTCTCTGATTGGCCCATGTCTCTAATTGCTGCCACATCCGCTGTTCCCTCAGCCAACATAGCTTGAAGTTCAGGCATTTTATTGCTCATACTCCTGGCATTGATCAAGACTGTCCTCCACCCCAACTTCTCCCCTCTCTCCAGTCCCCTCAGCCCTGCGCAATCCCTTTTCTGCCCAGTTTTCCTAGAATTCTTAACATAGTCTGCCCCACTCCTCCCATACCCCGGACCCTCAATCAGCCCCCCTGGGGTCCCTTTATTAATATTATTAGCTCCTCCCCTTTACAAGTTTAAACCCCACCTCTCAGCTATAAATCTAGCAAGTTTTAATTTCAAGATTTCCTTCCCTTCCCTTCCATATTAAGGTGTAACCTGTCCCTGGCATATAGCCCCTTATCCTCCCGTGTATCCCCCTAATCCCCTACCAGCCCATACCCCTCTGCCCTGCACCAGCCCCTAAGCCACTTATTCACCTCTCTTAAGTTTTAGTTTAGTCTCACTAGATGTCCTAGGCACCGGCAGAATCTCAGAGAAATAAATTTTACTTCCTATAGAGTGACAAACCCTTGCCAGCTCCTGGAATCTAGCCTGTATTTCTAGCTCACTATTCCCTTCTAAATTGTTTGTCCCCAAATGTTCTAGGAAGTCTGGGGAGCCCCCACAATCCAATGCCAACGAGTAAAGGTGGAATTAGGCCTTGTGTACGGATAAACCTGGCATACATTTAGACTTGACAGGACTGCCTTTATTCTCCCTCTCCCCCTCCCATTGAATACCCTTGATCATGGAATCCTCCAGCAATATCACCTTCACTTCACACCCTACTTTATTTGCCCTCTTTAGTCCTTCCATACTTCTCCTTCTATCATCATACCCTTGCTTACTCCTGTCTCTCTCATCAATCTGAGGGTCTTTATTCGCCCATTTAGTACCATCCAGGCTCCTCCTCCTCCTGTCAATAACCCCCTGCTTGTTCCTCCCCCCCCATCATCCGGGGGGCCACCCCCATTTGGAGTCCTACCATACTCCGTTTACCTGCAATTGCCAGTTTACTCCTCGCCCCCAATCTCCTGGGTATCCAGAGCTCATCCCCCACGATCCATCCCAGTCTCCTTTTTTGATCTGAAAAACTCCAATCCCCCACCCGAATAACCTCCCACTACTTCTCCCACCTCCTTGGACCTGCACCTCCCACCCCATCTGCTGTATTTCTCCCTTCCCTAATCTCCACCTCACCTTGTGATAAATTTCTGGGGTCTGACCTATCTAGGGAACTCCCTACCGGCCCCTCCTCAATGATTAAATTTCCCAGCCTTGTCACCGGTATATCCCCAGTCTTACCTCCTTCTACCCAATCCTCGCTCAGTGCCCCCCATCTATCACATTTCCCTCCAACACATGCTCATGTCCTTCCCTTATCCGTCCTTTCCTTTCTCTCAAGCTCCCTCCTCTGTCACCCTTCCCCTTCTGCCTACTGACCAAACCCTCTTTATCCACTTGCTCCCCATTCTCACCATCATCCTCCACTTCATCTCCCGGGTATATTATGGGGAAACGGTTTGTAAGCTTGATCCTGTCCCCCATTTTGCTTACTCCTAACTCACCCTTCCTCTTCCACTCCCTCTGAGCTGCCCCCTCCCTACAGCATGCTACCTGTATGATGCTTATACCGCCCCTACACCCCCAGTGTAACTATATGATCCACCCATCCTGTGAGATAAATCCTTTTTTCCATATCCAATAGTCACGTGAGGTATACCAAATTGACGTTGTCCCCGCACTCCTCCAGAGAAGCCATTTGATCCCACAACCTCTGAGAGAAATTATTTCTTTCAAACAACATGAAGTCTTGCTATATTATGACAAGTTGCAGTTTGTCCCACCACTAGAACTGCTCCGGAGGTGAAATAGTTAAATCCATTCCATGAATGGAACTTTGAGCACAAGCTCTAAGATAGAAGCTCTGTCTGTGTAGTTTCAAACCTGAACTGTCAGATTCTTTACTCCGCCTCACTGAACAGTCGCTCCGAGATTTCTCCTACTGCTTGGTTCATTTCTCGGTTTAAACAGTGTTTTCTCGGTTCGATTCAACGAGAATAGTTTTATTTGACCCATAAAACCGTTCGGTTCAAGCTCTGTCTGTGGTATCGTAAGTAATTTAAATTGTATTTCTGTGTGGAACTTGTAAGTTTATCGGTTCGGTTTTGAACCGATCAGCTGGGTTAAAAGCTTAAAATTTTTAAAGCTTGTCATTTTAGAGTGCGGTTCCCGGTTCTTATCGGTTCTAAAAAATACGGATTTATTGCGTTTTTTTCCAATACCCGTGACACGGTTAGGAACCGATAAGGGTGTCTTGCCTGGCACTGCCGTTCAAAGGGCAAGTTTTTCTGGTTAGGCTGGCATTATGTCTGAGAAACCCAAAAGAAAAACCGGGCCCACTGGGTTTCAACACTGTGATGTCTGTGGGGAAGTCTTTGCCAAGGCTGACCCACACACCACATGTGTTTATTGTCTGGGGTTTGACCACCTCCAGTCAGACTGCCAGATTTGTAGAATTCCTGCAGCCACCCTGGAAAGAGATTGGGCAGGCTCCAGGGGCGAGAGGCCAAAAGTCCGGCTGACCGGATGGCCAGCCAGGTTCGGTGCCAGCCCGAATCGGAGGGAGTGCCTATGACCAGGGCGGGACTTCCTCGGCAAAGAAAAGCTGGTTCGGGGGAACCAGTTCCAGTAAAGAGAACAAGGAAGTCAGCAGGTTTGGGTCAAAATCCCTTCTCCAACTGCTGCAGAGATAGAAGAGCTATTCAAATTGTCCAGTCACTGTCTCTGGTCCCGTCCGAACCGCCACTATCTGGTAAAAGGTCGGTTCGTCCGGTTCCATCGGTTCAAGAATATGATGTTGAGGAGTTTTATGAACCAGAGGAGGGGGAGGATGATTATGAACAGTATGAATGTGGCTGGGAGGGTCTGGGTGTGCCCATTGAACCGGACATTTCCCCAGCCAGACCTTTAGAATCTCCCCCCTATGCTTTCTGAGTCCCCCTCTCATTTTATGTTTTACAAAAAAGTTGCTGAAACCCTCCAGCTTCCTTTGGAAGAAGCTGTGGATGAGCAAGAGGAGCCTGATTTTGTAGAAATGATGGCTATTCCAGAGTCTAGGAGATTGTCTATTCCTTTGCATAAGTCTTTTAGGAAACAAACAATAAAAATCTTAAAAACTCTTAATTCTGTGCCTCCTGTAGATAAAAAGATGGACAGAAGGTACATATTGTCAGGTCCTGATACAGAATTCCTTTCTCAGCAATGCAGTCATGTTGGGGTAGTTCAGGCTGCAGCTTGTGATAAAGCTAATATTCCCCTGGCTTCACATCCTCCTGACAAGGATTCCAGGAAGATTGATGCCATGGCAAAAAAACAGTACATGGCAGCGTCCTTGGGACTCAGGCAAGCAAATTATATGGCTTATGTAGCAAGGTATCAGAAATCTAGATGGGATACTGTTATGGAATTAGCCAAACAAGCCCATGGCCAGCTTGCTAGCGAGCTGGAACAGGTGGCTGCCGATGGCATTGAGGCTTCTAAGGTGCAGTTTCATGCTGCTGTGGATGTTAATGATGTCTCCTCTAGAGTCATGGCCACATCTGTAGCTTTTCGTTGGTTGGCCTGGCTCAGGTGTACTAGCCTGTCACAGGATACCCAGACTAAGGCTATGGATTTTCCTGTGGTGGGAAATTCTCTGTTTGGGGAGCAGACAGAGAATTATATGAAAAAGATGGATGAATATAGGACTACTTACAAAAGTGCCCAAGCTAAGGAGCGGCAAGCCACTCCCCAGATGCACACCCCCAGGGGTAGGGGTAAGGCCTTTCCATAGGCCTTTCTACCAAACTCAGGCCTCCTCTGCTTATGCTCAGAGGGGGTTCTTCAGAGGCAGAGGCAGACGGGGTGTGGGCAGGCCTGCTCCCACCCCTCAGCCTAAAGCACCTGCCAAGCAGGCACCCTGATGGGGTGCCCAGGGCCGATTCTCCTTTACCAGTAGGGGGCAGGTTGGCTTACTTCAGTCAGAACTGGGTGTCTTTAACCTCAGACAAGTGGGTTCTGGAAGTAGTAAGCCAGGGTCTGGTTCTCAGCTTCAAAAAGTTCCCCAAGATGAGAGCCAGGCTTTTTCTACCTGCAAGTTCTTTAGAGACCCTTGCTGTAGAAGCAGAGGTCTCAACCCTGTTGGCTCTCAGAGCAGTAGAAAGGGTTCCTCCCCTACACCAGGGCAGGGGTCTGTATTCCAGATACTTCCTTACCCCAAAAAAAGACAGGAGAATGGCGGCCCATCTTAGACCTCAGATATCTGAACAAGCATCTTTTGAAACCAAAGTTCAGAATGGTAACTCTGGCAATGATTTTACCTTCTCTAAGGCCAGGGGACTGGCTTGCTTCCCTGGACCTCAATGATGCCTATTTTCACGTCCTAATCAGAAGCTCCCACTGAAAGTACCTCAGATTCGGAACTGCCCTCAGGTCATTACCAGTTCAGAGCAATGCCCTTCGGCTTGACCTCTGCCCCAAGGGTATTCACAAAATGTCTGGCAGTAGCAGTGGCTCACTTAAGGAGGTAAAGGATTGCTGTTTTTCCCTATCTAGACGACTGGCTCATTGTAGGCCAGTCCTCAGAACAGGTAAAATCTCACCTGCAAGTCACCCAGCAGCTTCTCACCTCCCTGGGCTTCCTGCTAAATCTACCAAAGTTGGTTCTGGAACCAGTCCAGGTACTCACCTTTATAGGTGTAGAATTGGACACAAACTGGGCCAGAGCTTTTCTTCCCTTAGAAAGGGTAAGGAACTTGGTGGCTCTGGCCTCCTCCTTCACTCTGCGGGTCTCTCGACCAGCAAGACACTTTTTGCAGCTCCTGGGGCACATGGCTGCATCCACAGCTGTAGTGCAGGGAGCAAGATTTCAGATGAGAGACATTCAGTTTCACTTGAGAACCTATTGGTCTCAGAGAAGAGACCCCCTTTCCAAGTTGGTCCCAGTGACTCGAACCTTGATCCAGGCCCTCCAGTGGTGGCAGGATCAGAGCAATTTAAGATTGGGGGTCCCCTTCATTCCCCCTGCTCACACGTTGACTCTCACTACAGATGCTTCCCTCCTGGGGTGGGGAGCCCACATGGGGCGACCTCTCCACTCAGGGAGTGTGGTCTCCCCAGGAATCTCTGTTCCACATCAATTTGCTGGAACTCAGAGCTGTCTTTTTAGCACTTCAAGTGTTTTCTGCATCTGTTCAGAACAAAGTGGTACAAGTCAAAACAGACAACACCACAACAATGTGGTACATCAACAAGCAGGGGGGCACTCGGTCTTCGGCCTTGTGCACCGAGGCAATGAAGTTGTGGTCTCTGGCCTGTTCCCTGAACACTTCCCTCATAGCAGTTCACCTTCCAGGAAAGGACAGTGTTCTAGCAGATGCTCTCAGCAGGATTTCTCAGGGCCATCACGAATGGTCCCTGGATCCTCAAGTACTTTGGGATAGTCTTTGCCAGATGGGGCACCCCTCAGATAGATCTTTTTGCAGCCCCAGACAATCACTAACTTCCACTGTTCTGCTGCAGGCCTCCAGTGTTGGGCTCAGTCCCCCTGGACGCCCTCCTTCTGGATTGGGAAGGGAAGTTTCTTTATGCTTTTCCCCCCTTCCCTCTCCTATTCAGAGTGTTAGTCAAAATCAGATCCCAGCCTTGCAGGGTGATTCTGATTGCCCCGGATTGGGCCAGGCAGCCCTGGTACCCACTCCTTCTGTCCCTGACAGTCAATCTTCCCGTGTCTCCCCAGGAATCACAACCTATTATCCTGTGCCCAGGGGAGAGTTTGGTATCCGAACCTCAAATCCCTCAACCTCAAGGCCTGGCTCTTGAGGAGTTAGAATTTGCTGACTTACATCTCTCTCAGGGTGTTCTTGAAATTCTAAAGGCTTCTAGGAAGCCTTCCACTAGGGCTACTTATAATTCTAAATGGAAAAGGTTTTCCATTTGGTGTTCTGGGAAGCATATTTCCCCAGAATCTGCTGATTTGCCCATTGTGTTAGATTACATGGTCCATCTTAATTCCTTGGGCCTCAGACCAGCTACCCTGAGAGTTCATTTGGCAGCTGTCTCTGCTTTTGTTTCAGCAGGAAAGTCATCTCTCTTCCGCTCACCCTGTGTTTTCCAAGTTTTTTAAGGATTACTCCATACTAATCCACCTTTTCGGGATCCAGCCCCTGCCTGGGACCTTAATGTTTGCATTGCCCAGTTAATGCAACCCCCTTTTGAACCTCTGTTTTCTGCAGAGCTGAAGTATCTAACTTGGAAAACTGTTTTCCTAATGGCTATCACTTCTGCTAGACGCATAAGTGAGTTGCAAGCCTTGTCAGTAGAAACTGACTTTATTTCTTTCCACAGGGATAAGGTAGTCCTCAGGACTAACAGGAAGTTTTTGCCTAAGGTGGTTTCAGATTTCCATCTTAACCAATCTATCTCCTTCCAGTATTCTTCACTGAACACTCCTCTTCTGGTGAGAGGAGATTGTACAGTTTGGATGTTAAGAGGGCCCTTAGTTACTATTTAGAACGTACCAAGGGTCACAGGTTCGAATCCCTCCAACTTTTCCTCACTTATGGTGAGGTTGGGAAAGGGAAACCTGCCACTAAGAGATCAGTTGCCAGGTGGATTGTCTCTTGTATCCAATTTTGTTATCAGAAACTGGGCAGAGATCCCCCCTCTGGCTTGAGGGCTCATTCTACCAGAGGTACAGCCCGCGTCTCTAGCTGCTGCCAGAGACATCCCTATATTGGAGATATGCCAGGCTGCTACTTGGAAAACGGTACACACTTTCACCAAGCATTACTCCCTGGATGTCCAGGCTAGGAGAGATGCTCGGTTTGGCACAGCTGTGCTTCAGAGCCTATTCCCTAAGTAGGTTCTGTCCCTCCTCCATGGAGGTACTGCTGTGTAGTCTGCAACTTGTCATAATATAGCAAGACTTCATGTTGTTTGAAGAAAAAATTACTCACCTTAGTAATGTTGTTTCTTCTAATGGAGTCTTGCTATATTATGACCTCCCCCCCGCCTGCCCCTCTCAGAACCTCTGTTTTTGGGATGTGGGTGGGCAGTGCAGTGTTGGCACTTAGTAGATGCCCACCTTGTTATTTTCACCCCTCCTTTTTTGGGGTCAGCTTCCACACAGGACCTCAGTGAGTTTAGCTCGTAAAGATCTGACGGTTTGAGTTTGAAGAACAACAGACAGAGTTTCAACCGAGCTCAAGCTCAGCGTTCCATGCCTGGCATGGAAAGTTAACTCTTTCACCTCCGGAGCAGTTCGAAGGTTGGGACTCACTGCATATGTCATAATATAGCAAGACTCCATTAGAAGAAACAACATTACTAAGGTGAGTAATTTTTTCTTAGAGGATGTGGGAAACAAGGGTCTCCACTCAGAATGAGGAACTGTGATGTCCTAATTTGCATAGTCAAGGAGATGGAACTGCCAAAAAAGCTTAATACTTGTGCTGGCCCAGTGGCATGGTGTGCAGTGTCACGCCAACCTCACTGGCAGCACTTGTTCAGAAATGGATCAGGGTTGCATGAGAGCTGGCTGGGGGAAGAAGGACTGAGCATCAATAGATGGCTCTTCTTCTTCTAGGTGGAGGGGACAGTGCATGCTGGAGCTTGGCTGCTACCTAGCAGAGGCTGGGTGGTGCACCAGTGATTGCCTTTAAGGGGGCTTGGAACTGAGTGTGTGCAGCGTCTTCATGCCATATGTCCACAAAATGGCACGCATGCCAACCTCTGGGAATGGGTGAAATAGGGAGGAAATGGACCTCGATTGGCAGGATGACAACGCTGACCCCACAGGCTCTGCACCACTGCTTATGACACCCTCTCACCCATGGTGGTCAGTAAGTAGATGGCGTATGTCCTAGGAAGATGGATGGTGGGGCTGGGAGGTCATCATCAGAAGGGAGCCAATTGAAAGGTGCAGGAGGAGAAACAAATAATGGGGGGGAGGAGATAATACTAAACTTAATACCCACCAACAGAAATGATAACATCTATTTCAGAGCCAGGTTTCTGGTATCAGTTTTGTGCTAAATGTCTAACTTAGCTGCTTGGGTCTGCTGCAAGCCAAAGTGTGTGTGTGTTTTTCTGAGTACTATCCAGTACGTATAATGGGGAAACTGTGTATATTACATAGAAACATAGACTTCGACGGCAGATTAGGACCGCTTGGCCCATCTAGTCTGCCCATTTCCCTAACTACAGGATAAGCTGCAGATCCTAGTTAACCAACAGCCTATTTCTTCCTACCCCCCACAAGAATTGCCTTATGTCTGTCCCATGCATTCTTGAATTCTCCCACAGTTTTAGACCCCACAACCTCCTCAGGAAGGCTGTTCCATGCGTCCACCACCCTCTCTGTGAAAAAGATCTTTCTCACATTGCCCCTGAGTTGTCCCCCCCCTCTATCTTCAAATTGTGTGCCCTTGTTCTTGCACCTCTCTTTTTCTGAAAGATGCTACCTTGTTGGACTTTGTTGATCCACTGAGGTACTTAAAAGTTTCTACCATGTCCCCCCCCCCTTCTTTCCTCAAGGGTATACATATTAAGCTCCTTTAGTCTCTCCTCGTATGGCTCCTCTTGCAGATCCTGCACCATTTTAGTTGCCCTCCTCTGGACTGCCTCCATCCTGTCTATGTCCTTGCGGAGATGGGGTCTCCAGAACTGGACACAGTACTCCATATGGGGTCTCACCAACAGTCTGTACAGAGGGATAACAGCTTCCTGTTTTCTGCTGGTGATGCCTCTCCCTGTACATCCCAGTATCCCCCCAGCCCTCTCACATTGCTTGCTAAACTTAAGGTCATCTGATATAGATTACCCCAGGTCCCTTTCCATTTTGCTGTTGTTACTACCCCCTCTGTAATCTTCCCTGGGTTTTGTTTCCCAGGGTGCATTATTTAGCGCTTCTTTGCATTGAATCCAAGCTGCCATACTTCTGAGCATTCCTCTAACCTTGCCAAGTCCCTTGTCATCCTTTCCATGCCTCCTTGTGTATCAACCCTGTTGCAGATCTTTGTGTCATCTGCAAAGACGCATACTTTTCCTTCCAGTCCCTCTGCAATGTCACTTATGAAGACATTAAAAAGGACTGGGCCCAGTACTGAACCCTGCGGTATCCCTCTAGTAACCCCTCTTTCTTCAGAGTGGACTCCATTTACAATTACCTTCTGTGTCCTGTTGCCCAGTCAGTATTTTACCCAGACTACCATACTGGGACCCACTCCCAGGCCGGTTAATTTGATTATTAATCTTTTATGTGGGACTGTGTCAAATGCCTTGCTAAAGTCTAGGTAGACCATGTCCACAGCCCCTCTTTGGTCACCCAGTCAAAGAAATCAATTAGATTCATCTGCCATGACCTTCCTGCTGTGAGCCCATGCTGCCTAGGGTCCTATGCCCCACTGGCCTCTAGGTACTCAGTAATTCTTTCCTTCAGAAGTGATTCCATCACTTTCCCTACCACAGAGGTCAAACTGACAGGTCTGTAGTTTCTTGCCTCTGTCTTGCTCCCACTTTTGTGAAGGGAAATCGCATCCGCCTTCCTCCAGTCCTCAGGAACCACACCATCCTCCCATGATTTGTTAAAAAGGGTAGTCCGTGATGTCACTAGTTCTCTCCTTAATTCTTTTAGAATTCTGGGGTGAATTCAGTCAGGCTCCATTGCTTTGTCCAAATTCAGTTTTAGGAGTTCTTTCAGAACCCTTTCTTCTGTGAAAGGACTGGAATCGACCCCCTTATCCAGAGTGCTTCTGTTAATTGGATTAGGCACCCCCCCTTTTGTGAATATTAAGCAGAACTATTCGTTCAGTATCCCTGCTTTTTCACTGTCCTTCTCTGCCCACCCACCGTCCATTCTGTTCAGCCTCTCTGTCTCTCCCTTTGTCTTTCTACACTCCCTGATGTACCTATAAAAGGTTTTATCCCCCTTCTTAACCAAGTTGGCTATCTTTTCCTCCATTTGGGCCTTTGCTGTTCTGACTTCCCTCTCGCTTTCACAGAGAAGCAAAACGTAACTCTGATAGTTATGTGAATGCTGTCTTGGCATGTTTGAATAATACATGCAGCAATCTAAAAATGGTTTCCTTGTCATGTTGCCAGGGTCTGATGTGTATTTTTACTTCATCACTCAACAGTCTGCATCTGCTACCATATCTTAACCATGATAACTAAGGTGGCTTTGATCCACCAAAAGCGAGATTTGTAACAGCAGCAGTGTCTGATATCTTCCCCAAGCCATGTTTTGTTTTCAGCAGCCACTTCTGTTTACAGTATGTGCATTATTAAAATCGGCACCCTGAGATTTTATTTTTGCAGTTAATCTTTTTATTGCCATATATGCGTTGTACAGGCTTATCATAAGTGAAGTGAATGAGCACCCTGGGATTTAAAGGTGGAACGTCTACGTTCAAAAAAATAGAAGTATAGTGGGATTGAGAGGTCCCAATTAGCAAAATTGCTTGTCAACTTTTTTTGATTAATTTCTTTATTTTTAGCCCTTTATCCGGTTGATTATAACGTTTCCCATGGAGTCCTGATGTAAATACTGTACTATCTCAGATGCCCCCATGGCTAACATCAGTGAGGGACTCTGTCATTTGGGACATCAGAGCCCAGCAGCATCTGAAATTGGTTGTGGCCTGCATTGGGGCATATTTTATCGGTTTACTTATTTAGTTAATCATCCCCCATTATTGGGAGCTTAACTTATTGGCCCGTTGATGCCTCTTCCCCCAGTTAGAGCTCTGCACCGCCTCACTCTCCGGTCCCCCAACAAACTAGACTGCTGCAATGGGGGACTGGCAAGAAAGCAACAAATCATCCAGGAGCCTGGGTGGGAGTTGAGCCTGGCCTCCTTCGTCTTTGCAGCTGGAGCTGCATGGGTGGTCCCATGATCCCGGCCCCAGGGCTGGTAGCAGAACTGGGACTGGGACAAATGATTAAGTGCCATCCGGCACAGAAAAGAAGTGTTTCCTTGGCTCCAGGAAGGTCAGCAGGGTTGGGAAATGAAACTGCCAACTGAGGGGCAAACTTAGCCACACATGAGTGGCATGCAAGTCAAAGAAGCCAGAGCTCCCATAAACAGGCTTCGGTCACAGTCTCACGACTAAAGGGTTCTGGACTCCAGGAGAGGCAGTGGATCCAGGACAAAAGAGGGAAAGTACCATCGGGCTGCAAGTTCAAGTGTTTCCCAGCCCCAGGACAGGCAACAGGGCTGGAAACTGGAGTAAACCTGGCGTGCATGTGCCCAACAGCAGAGTTTGACTTCAAGCTTGCCTCTCCTCCCTAGACCCCACAATTTCAAAACCGGTTAAAAGCCCACAGAAATGAGCACAGTTTTTACCCAGGGCTGATAGTGGGGCCAGCACGAGGACAAAGCAGCCCTCGGTGGGTAAAAATAATGTAGCAGAAACCTGCCATAGTACAGACACTTAAAGAGCAGCTAACACAAACAGTGTAACTCTGCATTGTCCAGTCAGTTGGAACATAATAAATATCATGAGGTTTTCTGTTGTGGGATGTCCCTGCAGGAGCGTGAAAATGGGCAGATAATAAAGACTGACCTATTGCAAATGGTGTGCTATACTGACGAAAGGAGAGATTTGTGAGTGGAGGATAGAGCTCTTAGGTCTGTTTGCCCACAGTAGTAACCCTCACCCCCAGTCAGAAACATGAGAGGACAATAACAGGTAACTGTTAGAAATAGTACTGTATCTCAAGGCATGATGAGGGAGCAGCAACTCGCACTGCAGACAGTACAAAGCAGCATTTTTTTTTTTTTTGCTGTCCTTTGGTTGGGGCAAACCAGGATATCACGGTGTGCTGATTTTTCGGGTACAAATGCTAACTTTACTTTATTCATCGTGGTGATGCTTTACGCTCCGCCCCATATGCTTACTTACTCCAACATATTTGAAATATTTTAAATATTCAACACCATCCTGCACAGGAGATTGCTGAATAAATTGGGGAGCCTGGGAGTGGGTCCTGCAGTGGAAAAGTGGGTTGGGAACTGGCTAAGTGACAGGACTCAGAGGGTGGTGGTAAATTACATGAAATCTGAGGAGAGGGAGGCGACCAGCGGGGTGCCACAGGAGTTGGTGCTGGGACCAGTCCTATTCAGTGCCTTCATTAATGACATTGCAGAGTGTCTGGAGGGAAAGTGCCTCTTTGCAGATGACACCAAGATCTGCAACAGAGTGGACACACCTGAGGGGGTGGAAAAAATGAGAAAAGACCTAAGCCTATTAGAGGAGTGGTGGGGTGTCTGGCAGTTGAGTTTCAATGCTAAAAAGTGCAAGATCATGCACCTGGGTCACAGGAATCCAAGGGAGGAGTACAGGATGGGTGGGGAAATTCTGGCCACCACAAGTCAGGAGAGAGACCTCGGGGTTATCATACCTGACGACCTAAAGGTGACCAAACAGTGTGAAAAAGCAGTGGGGAGGGCAAACAGAATGTTGGGGTGCATAGGGAGGGGCATTATGTTTCTGACACAAGGAAGGGTTTCAGGAGTGAAGTGAGTCTCTTTGCGGATGACTCGAAGCTGGGAGTGGTGGTGGATGGCGAGGAGGGGAGGACAGCCCTGCAGGAGGATCTGGAGGCTTTGGAGACATGGGCACGTACCTGGAAACTGAAATTCAATGCGGGGAAGTGCAGGGTTCTTCACCTGGGGGCTAGAATCCCAGGCCAGGTGTATACTCTGGGAGGAGACACACAAGTCTTGAAAGGGGAAAGGGACCTGGGGGTGGTGATGGTGGCCGTAAAAATGAACAACTCAGAGACCTGTAGCAGGGCTGCGGCCAAGGCCAGTAGGATGCTGGGATGCATCACTAAGGGGATAACCTCAAGAAGGAGGGAAGTGATTCTCCCTCTGTATAACTGCTTGGTTAGGCCGCATCTCGAGTACTGTGTGCAGTTCTGGTGGCTGCACTTAAAAAGGGATATTGCACTCCTGGAGAGGGTTCAGAGGAGGGCAACCAAGATGATTTGGGGTATGGGGAAGAGGACCTACAAGGAGAGGCTTGAAGAGCTCAACACGTTCTCGCTGGTGGAGAGGAGGGATGGGGGGACATCATAGAGGTCTTCAAGTACTTAAAGGGGATAAATAAGGTAGGCTCAGATAGGGTAACCCAAAAGAAAGAGGGGGGCAACCAGGGGACACGGGTGTAAGCTATAGGGAGGGAGACTCGGGAGAGCCGAGGAGGAGGTACTTCACTGAGAGGGTGGAGGAACCATGGAATGCACTGCCTAAGGGACTGGTGGAGGTGGACACTGTGGAGGGGTTCAAGAGGGGCTGGGACAGGTATAGGGGAGGGTGAAGCTGAGTGAGTTCAATGCAGGGAACATAACATGGGTGGGGGAACTGCGAGATTGGCGCCCGTTAAGAGCGCTGACTATCGCGCAGACATGAAAGACCATAAGGCCTACTTTGCTGGCATTTTAGTATGTTAGTATAGCAAGCAGGAGGAAAGCGGTGGTGATGCCACTGTACAGATCACTGGTGAGGCCTCAGTTGGAGTACTGTACCCAGTTCTGGAGACCACATTTCCAGAAGAACATTGACAAAATAGAGGTAGTCCAGAGAAGGGCAACAAAGATGGTACATGGACTGCACCAGAAGCCCTACGAGGAAATACTTGAGGAGGACCTTAATATCTATTCACTGGAGGAAAAAAGGGAGAGGGGAGATGTGATAGAGACTTTCAGGCACCTTTGGGGAGTAAACAGGGTACAGGTGGAAAGCATATTTCAGAGAAAACTCTGCACAAGAACAAGGGGGCATGGTATGAGGCTGAAGGGTGGAAGGCTCGGGGGTAATGTTAGGAAATACTTTTTCACTGAGAGGGTGGTGGAACCGTAGAATAGCCTTCCAGCAGAAGTAGTGGGCCCAAAAACAATACGGGGGTTCAAGAGTGCATGGGATATAGACATAAGGGTACCCGGGAGATGTGCAGAGCAGGAGAGCCAGAGATCCTGTAAGATCTGGGGCTGTAGCAGTGAGTAGGGAAATGGGCAGACTAGGTGGGCCATATGGTCCTTATCTGCTAACAGATTCTATGTTTCTATATTCTGCATTTGTCAGCAGTGAGCACATGTAAGACGTGCATGGTTTAGCTCACAGGATGGAGATTCTAGAGAAAGCCAGCTGTGTCTAGACAAGCATTATGCTATGGTCCTATTTAGAATTACAAGTGTCTTCTACATCCTGTGGTTGCCTTTCACAATTTACTTCTTGCTGGGAAGTTCTAAAGTTTACAATAATCCCAAAGCGTCGTTCCTAACAACCTGACTCACCATTAGCAACAGCTTCTGTAACTGTGTTATTTACAGCCTCTCCCAACAGCATCTTCCAGAAAGGGCTGAAACGCCTTTCAGAGGCAGTTTGCTCTTCTTGTGCCCGACATGTTCAGAGTAATAACCCTATAGCCCCTGGAAACAGAAGACCTTATTATGGCTTGAATGTGTGAGAAGCATGTAACTTATTGCTGTGAAGTCTAAGTTAACTGCAGTCACTGATTTAATAAAAAAAAAAAAAAAAAGAGGAAAAGACAAATGTGACTAACGTGCACTGAAAGAGCAACTGACACAAACAAAATAACTCTGCATAGTCCAATCAGTTGTCCGCTCATGTTTCTGACTGGGGGCGGGGCCAAGGGTAACTGCTGTGGGCAAATAGACCTAAGAGCCCTAGCCCTATCCTGCACCCACAAATCTCTCCATCTTCCCTTGTCAATCGTCACCATTCTTTACTGCTGGGTGTAAGCCGGAGGCACCATATAGGCCTGGGAGGGGACCCAGAGGAAGGTCCAAAAGTCCTGGCCTGGGAAGCCCGAGAATGACGACGCCTTCCAAAAGTCGGCGGGGCCTTGCCGATTTTGAACAAGTGGATTTCAATAACACGGTGGTCCATCAAGAAGCAGTTGTTGCATCTATTCATACCATGGTTAGGTAACAGGTACCGAAGGCAGACGTCATGCCGGTCTGTGATGGAGAAATGCCAGCCACAGGAGCACCGACGCATGGGGGTACAGCTCGCTTTCGACTTACGTTTAGCTCCCGCACCGGACATGATGCAAAAACAACTTAAAACACAGAAAAGCTCCTGGTGCTGTCGAAAAATAAAATGAAACGGTCTTACCGGTGTCAGCGTCATCGGGAGAATAGAACAGGGATGCAAGAGTCGACTGGAACAGCTTCTACACCGAACTAGGCCTAATGGCACAATCAAAGCACTTCTCACATGTGCAGCAGGTGCAGCCTTGATGGCGGGAGAAACAGAACTGGGATGCAGGAGGAGTCTGCGGCGCCCAATGGCCACCTCTCGCACACCACGTAGGTGTGTCGCCTCAGTGGCGCTCGGGCAACGACCTCCCTCCAGAAAGAAAAACCAGCTCCCGTAGCGGGTGCGCGCCTCCAGCTTACACCCAGCAGTAATAAATGGCGAAGATACAAGAGAAGATCAGGAATTATGGTAGGAATGTAATTTAAATTTTTCTAAGTATTGCACACCATTTGCGACAAGGCGCATCTTCATAATCTGCCCGTTGTCACGTTCTGCAGGGACGTCCCTTTCTTTTTGTGAAGCCGCTAGTGGTGCTGCTATGTTTATTACTAGCATTCATTTCTATTTTCTTACAGAATTAACATTTTAAAACTTCATGAGGGTGTGCTCTGTTTACTTCTGACACACAGAGTGGCACGCTGCTCCCACTTACCAAAGGCACTTTCCCAGCATGACATCAACACGTCTTTGCAGTGGCAGCGGCAATGCTAACTCAAAGCTGGAGAACGCTTGTCATTGGCGCTTGGAAAAACTGTTAGAAAATGGTACTTAAATGACCTTTTCTGATCACAACAAAAAACTTCATGATATTATGTCCCAACTGATTGGACTATGCAGAGTTCCACTGTTTGTGTCAGCTGCTCTGTAATGTAAACAAACATCAAGTTCAGGTTTGTTTTATTGGTATATTAGCTATTGAAATTAGGCTCATTTCCAATAGCATGCGAGACAACTTAAAACTGTGTATTTGAAAATAATAAGCAATAAAACACGACAGGGTGTGCATTAGACACTTCTAGGCCTCATGCCTTCCTACGCCCCTAGCCATGCGTTTGAAGTGTCTAATGCACATCCATGGGGTGTATTATTGCACTTATAAAATTGCCCTTTGTATATTACGTGCATGCTGAAATCAAGGTTTTTATCTTTAAACAGAAAAAAATTAAAATCTTAAAGAGACCTACCAGGCTGATGATATCTAGCACATATATAGATGCCTTACCCCTGCAAAAAATATTTGCTGCATATGTTCCCAAAAATATCACTGTAGTTTTCCTGTAATAATACTCGTAAAATTGTCCCCACTGGGTCTTGCTAACTTCCTGGTCTGTAGTGCCATTCACGCTCTGCCCCCATGCACAGCCACGTTATGATGTAAAGCCCCCCCTACAGGGGGCATGCCTTATACAACTAGTATTGGAGCCCACTCTAGAGGGAACAATCTTAGACCTGGTTCTCTCAAATGGAGATGAAGAGAGGATCACAGATGTAGAAGTGGGTAGCCATCTGGGAACTAGCGACCATCGAACAGTATGGTTCACAATAAACACAGCAATAGAGTCAAGCCATACAAAGACAAAGGTACTGGATTTTAGGAGGGCTGACTTTGTCAAAATGGGTGAGTGCCTAAGGAATGCACTAGCAAATGGGCAGGAAGGAGGGTGGAAGAACAATGGGGAATAATAAAACTGCCATCACAGAGGTAACAAGCCTTGTGTAAAGCAAATAAACAAAAGCGAACGAGGTAAGAAACCACTATGGTTTTCAAAGGAAGTGGCAATGAAGGTTCAAGAGAAAAAGAAAGCATTCAGGAAGTACAAGGAATCACAGAAGGAACAGGACAGAGAACTGTATCAGTTAAAGCAAAAGGAAGCTGGGAAGGCAGTCAGAACAGCAAAGGCCCAAACCGAGGAAAAGATAGCCAACTCAGTTAAGAAGGGGGATAAAACCTTTTATAGGTACATCAGGGAGCGAAGGAAGACCAAGGGAGGGATAGTGAGGCTTAATAAAGGGAGGGAGGGTGGGCAGAGGTGACTGTGAAAAGGCAGAGATACTAAACAAATATTTTTGCTCAGTATTTACAAAGAAGAGGGAGGTACCTAAAACAAACAGTAGAAACACTCTGGATACAGAAGTTGATACCAGCCCATTTACAGAAGAAAGGGTTCTGAAAGAACTCTTAAAACTGAAGGTGGACAAAGCAATGGGGCCTGATGGGATTCATCCCAGAATTCTAAAAGAACTAAGGGTAGAACTAGTGACACCAATGACTACCCTCTTTAACAAATCATGGGAGGATGGGGTGGTACCCGAGGACTGCAGGAGGGCAGATGTGATTCCCCTTCACAAAAGTGGGAGCAAGGCAGAAGCAGGAAACTACAGACCTGTTAGTTTAACCTCAGTGGTAGGAAAATGATGGAATCACTTCTGAAGGAAAGAACTGTCCAGTATCTAGAGGCCAGGGGCACAGGACCCAAGGCAGCATGGATTCTAGCAGGAAGGTCATGCCAGACAAATCTGATAGATTTCTTTGACTGGGTGACCAAAGTAGTTGATCAGGGAGGGGCTGTGGACATGGCCTACCTAGACTTTAGCAAGGCATTTGACACAGTCCCACACAAAAGATTAATATACAAGTTAGCCAGCCTGGGAGTGGGTCCCAAGATGACAGCCTGGGTAAAGAATTGGCTGGAGAATAGGTCACAGAGAGTAATAGTAAATGGAGTCCACTCTGAAAAAAGGGGGGTTAGTAGTGGGGTACCGCAGGGTTCAGTATTAGGACCGGTCCTCTTCAATGTCTTTATAAGCGACATTGCAGAGGGACTGGAAGGAAAAGTATGTCTCTTTGCAGATGACACAAAGATCTGCAACAGAGTTGATGCACAAGGTGGAGTGGAAAGGATGAGAAGGGACTTGGCAAGGTTAGAGGAATGGTCAAATGTATGGCAGCTTAGATTCAATGCTAAGAAGTGCAAGGTAATGCACCTGGGAAACAAAAACCCAGGGGAAGAGTACACAATGGGGGGTGAGCTACTAACAACAACGAAAATGGAAAGGGACCTGGGGGTAGTCATATCAGATGACCTAAAGGTGGGCAAGCAATGTGAGAGGGCAGCAAGGAGGGCTTGGGGGATACTGGGATGCATAGGAAGAGGCATCACCAGTAGAAAACAGGAAGTTATTATCCCTCTGTACAGACAGCTAATGAGACCCCATCTGGAGTACTCGTGCAGTTCTGGAGACCCAATCTCCGCAAAGACATAGACAGGATGGAAGCTGTCCAGAGGAGGGCAACTAAAATGGTGCAGGGTCTGCACTGGAAGACATATGAAGAGAGACTTGGGAGCTTAATATGTATAGCCTCGAGGAAAGGAGGAGAGGGAGACATGATAGAAACTTTCAAGTACCTCAAGGAATCAACAAAGTCCAAGAGGGTAGCATCTTTCAAAAAGAGATGTGCAAGAACAAGGGCCAAATTTGAAGATAGAAGGGGCGACTCAGAGGTAATTAAGAAGTATTTTTCACAGAGAGGTTGTGGATGTATGAGCAGCCTTCCAGAGGAGGTTGTGGAGTCAAAAACAGTGGTGGTATTCAAGCATGCATGGGACAGTCATAAGCAATTCTAGGGATGGGGTAGGAAGAAGTAGGCTGTTGGTTAACTAGGACCTGCAGCTTATCCATCAGGTAGGGAAATGGGCAGACTGGGTGGGCCAAGCGGTCCTTATCTGCCGTCAAATTCTATGTTTCTAAAGCCAGGGAGTGCACAGGGACACGCTCCATTATAGCCTATGAGGGCAACTTTCTGATCATTTTTATATGTTATAATGGTCAGCTGATTAATCAAGGGCACAGATTGACTAACAAAGCCCTTGTTAGTCTATTGGTGCCCTTGATTAATCACCATTTGACCATTATAATATATAAAAAAGATTGGAAAGTTGCCCCCATAGACTATAATGGAGCGTGTCCCTGTGCAGTCCCTGGCTTTACATCATAATGTGGCTGTGCATGGGGACAGAGCATGGCCGGCACTACAGATTGGGAAGTTGGCAAGACCCAGTGGGAACAATTTTACGAGTATTATTACAGGAAAACTACAGTGATATTTTTTGGGAACGTATGCAGCAAATGCTCTTCTCAGGGGTAAGTCATCTATATTTGTGCTGGATATCTGTGTTCAGTTAACTTGGTAGATATCTTTAAATGTCTTTTGATATAAAATAGTTCCTCCGCCTGTAATAGATCGTTGCATTTTTTTCCCCCCTTGGACTCTTGTCCCCCTCTGGCCACTGTAGATGAAGATGATTACTATGGCTATCAGATGCCTCCTCACACATTCTTGACCCCCTCCAACACACATACACACACAGACAGACACACACGTACATTGTCATCCCCAGATACACAGCAGCATGCCTGTGTATTGTTTTAATTTTTATTTACCTATTTTTTTTTAATATTTGTCAGAAGGTGGAACAGGTAAGGAGTGAGTGAGTGCACGTGCCTGTCTGTCTGGAGAAGCGGAAGACGTGAGCGATCACAGCATTTGGAGTGCTGGTAAGTAATTTTAAAAGAATAAAAAAAACTTAAACCAGCTGGCCTGGTGATGTGGAGGGCAGAGGCGCTGGACACTTTACCTCCTACCACACCTGCAACCCGTGTTCGGAAGCGGACTCGAGTCATCAAGGGGGTCAGCCGGGGAGGGAGAGGATCAAATGTCTGGAGTACTGCTCTCCTCTCCTGGGGTGGGTGACTTATCATTCCTACTGAATGACTGCCACCAGGTGGAATCCTAGCGGTAGTGCGGGTCTGGGATGGCAGTGACGGGAGGGTGTTGTGGGACTCGGCAACGTGTGTGCATCTCCATGTACGCATATAGATGTGCACACCCCAGCAGCGGGGAGTGGGGGCGGGAGAAAATGGAAGAGGGTGATTGCAGGCATCCTTGACTCCCAGCCGAGCTGAATCGAACTGTCTCAGCGTGGGAGAGCCAAAGCCATGCTTGCTAGCCCCCGCCAACAGGAAAAAGCAGTATGGAATGAAAAAAAAAAACCTTAGACCTGTTAATTCATAGAAGTGTGCCAGAGAGCAACCGAGGGGCAGTCTGTATTAGGACCACAAGTGAAGTGAAAGCAATTGAACGGGAGGCAACAGTGACCAAGTGTGAGAACGGGCGGCAGCAGTGAGCAATTGAGCAAGTGGCGGGGGGGGGGGTTGGTTGGGTGCTGAAAAACAAGCTGATGTCTAATGTGGGTTAAATAAATAAATAAACATTGACTTTTAACTGTTTTCTGCAGGGATACAAGGTACTGTAGAAGTATTTGTGATCTGTTTAGTGTTGAATGTGCTCAGTTAAAAAAAAACTAAATGGCAGTCCTTAACATTCTTATTATTTCTCAGCATTCTAAATGCGCATTTATATGTTTTTTTTTTTTTGAGTTGCATCCAGATTGTCTGCACTTGTTTTAGTTGTGCATTAGACGGATCTAATACACAGGTAGCAGTCAATCAAGACGCAAGATTTTCCCTTCCCATTTTATAAATATTAAACATGACACATCAGTTACAATGTTACACTCTCATACTGACAATGACAATTTCAACTGCATAGCAGTTGAAAAACATTTATATTTGCAGTGGCCATTTAGCTCCTAAACCCTCAGACTCTGTAAGGACTGTTGGAAAGGGGTCGGAGGTGTGCAGCAAATCTTTCTGTGAATTTGGGCCAGTCTGAAGCCTGCTTTGCTGTACTGGCCCTGTGGCACTGAGGCCTGAGGCACTAGACACCACACCTCACGCCATGCCGGCAACCCGGGTTCGGGAACGAGTCCGGGCCATCGGGGGTCGGCAGGGGAGCGAGAGAGAGAGAGGATTCAGCATCCGGAGGACTTCTCTCTTCTTTGGGGGGGAGGCAGGGAAAGCCCAGTGCTGCAGCTGCACCCATGGTGGAGACTGGAGGTACACGCGCACTGGGCTAGGTAGTGGAGTGCACGCCAGAGGCTGTGCGGGCGTCCTGGTGTCATTGCGCTTGGCTCTGCAGGGTAGAGGGGATAGAGGCGTAACTAAAAGAAACTCCCTTTTCCCGATAGGCGACAGCTCTTCGCAGTGCCGGCTGCCACACGCTCAACACCGGGTTCTCACTCCACCCTTCGGCTTCTCGGTGGCTCGAGCCAGGCAATCTAGATTGAAAGATAGAGCGCCGGAGTGGATGGCGGCCCTGCCCCAAGGGGCTCAGAGTTGGGGGGGGGTGGCCGGATGTAGGTTACGGAGGGGCAGTAGCCATATATATATAGGAAGAGAGGACCATGGTGGGGGGTCAGGATAGCCTGAGAGAGTTCGGGGGTAAGGTGCAAAAACAGAGTTAGAAAAAATATACTGTATATACAGTATATGAAGCCTGCTTTGCTTGGGAGAGTTAGTATGCAAGCATTGCTCAGCTGAGCTTATGAGAAGCCCTGTCAGTCCAGGAAAAGACCGACCAATGAGACATCAAGTTTCAGCCACCATAAAGGGGGCTGTAACCAAGGTTTTGGGCTCAGTTTGTGTGGTAGAAGAAGCTGTGAGCCGGAGAGCCACTGGCTGCCAGGAGCTACAGTCCTAGCAGACGGCTCAAGACTATGTACACATATGACTACAGGTGTAGAAACTGAGAAGAGAAAGGCAAGAAGTGGAGCTGGATTTTTTCCCCTGCCCCATCAGTAACTTTTCCCAACTGGTGATGAACTCCACAGAGAATTAACTGACTGTCTGATGCCACTGCCTACTGCAGGGTTCCCTACCTGGACCCTCTGCAACAGCAGCTGAACTACTGACCCAAGTGAAAACGGAGGAGACCGGTAAGGAAGTCAGATGACCCAGTGGAAGCTTGCACTTCTGCTAGGAGCCACGTGTAGCATCTCGTCTGACCAGCTATCAGAGTGTGCAGAACTGTGCAGAACCACAGGGGTGTTGACCCTGCATCTGGAATTATTGTAATTGTACCTAGGACAGAGGGAAAGTCCTGGGCAGGACTGCATGATATACAAAGGCCCTCTGAGCCAAGGCTCATTTCCAGGTGTGACCCGCAATAATGACCCACTCATCACTCAAATATATATTTTTTCTCAAATTTTATTCAATTTTTTCCACTGGCAGTGAACAACAGTATGCCAGCATTTTGTGAGTTATCTCACTTCTTCAGGGCTACGTTGCATACTTAGCATCTATGTCTTTTGTTCCTGTATTGTCCTGTTCTGCCATTATAATGGGAGGGAGAACATCCTGTGCATTGCTTCCGATTCCCTGTGTGCATAGGGCATTTCCACATGTTTTCGGTTCTCTAACTAGCTTGTATGAGACAGCACTGGCTCTGGCGCTGTTTAGTGTAGCATTTTGTATCCCAAATGGCTTTCCTGGCAGTAAAAAAAGTGAATAACATTTTAGAAAAAATATATATTTGAGTGGTGAATGGGCCATTATTCCAAACTATCTAGCTGTACCCCTTATTGCTATCCCAGGTGGAGGCACCACATCACTGTTAGACGAGTGTCCAGTGTAGCATATTTCAGTCACATAGGTCAGCACCCTCGAAGGGTTGGTAGAGATGGGCCCTGGGTAGTGGCTACATTTACTTTAGAATTTCTTTACCAAGAGCAGCACACTGAGCCAAAGCTCCTTTCTAGGTGAGACCTGTAAGCACATAGAGGTTCAGTGACTTGCTCAGGGTCACACAGTATGCATCTGGTGGGTGTGATTTTCAAATCGAGGTCTGCTGGAGATCCAGGTTCACAGCTTGGTTCTCTGACCTCTAGGCTACATGTCCTCCCCAGATGTACACTGCTGAGTTTGCTGTCCCTCTCTAATGTTCAAAACGATGTTGCAGTGTACCACCAGATTGTGTTTTGATGTATGATTAGTTTATGTTGTGAGTATTCAAAGAGTGATTTCTGATTCCGTTATTCATAGTTCTGATGCCACAGTTACTTACAGATGTGATGCCGGAACTGTAAATAATGGACAGTAGTTTGGTACACTTCTTCACAAAATATAGAAGGTTACAAATCAAAAGATAGGAATTGTCTGCTATGGAAAGGAGACTTCATGCTAAAAGGTAGCAATTCTCACATATCTACCCCTCCAGATTGGTGATTAGGAGGCAGAGTGGTCCTCAAACTTTCACTAAACCAGATCTGGCCGCAAAGTATATTGCTGCATATGAAACTGCCAAACAGGGCATGACAGGAGTGGAGAATGAAGTATGGTGACCTGAGAACTCTGCCACCGAGGTTGATCTGTTTAATGATCAATGTTTACCACCCACTGATAGCTGTCTGAACTATCGGGAAGTGGCATTAAGAGTGAAGAAAAGCCCATATTTTTGTTCGAAACGTATAAAATGTGTGCGGATTTGTGTTTGGGTGTTAGCATAACGGAGGTCAGGAGGAGGGAGGAATTGTGGCAGGAAGTGGGGAGGAAGAGTCAGCATTGGTAAGTGCAAGTGGTGCCATTTCTGTAGTGAGAGAGGGCCACGTGACTGCCTAGTGCCAATCAGGCACTAGCAGTCTTTTACTTTTAGTCAGCAGCAAGCACTCGGTTAAGCATAGATTCGGGCCCAGTATCTAGGAAGCAACGGTGAGAGGAAAGACATCCCACAGTGCATATTTTTTGTCTGAGTGTGTCGATCTATATTTCAGGGGCCTGGGTAAAAGAGGGAGGGAATTATGGAAGGAAGTGTGGAGGGAGAGTTGGCATCCACAAGGGGCGCTCTTTCTTGTTGGGGAGAGGGCCATGTGAATGTCTAATGCCAGTCAGGCACTAGCAGTCCAGTACTTATTTCCCACAGCTCCAAGAGACCTTGACGTATGAGGCCATGACATAGGAGGACTGCATCTGCAGGGTAGTCTGCAGGTCCATGAGGAATGCCACCCATTTGTCCTGGCCAGATTAAGCTCCCACCAGGGAGCCTTTCGATATTGTGCTATCTTTAGGTAGCACGGTAGGCCCACCTGATGGGCTATTGGAGACGCTTGTATTTGTGTGTGATAAGGGAAGGTGGGGGCAGACTGGAGCAATTCAGTAATGGGTATCCTGAAATTGTTAGGGCTCTTAGGTTAACCCTGTTTAGGGTCCCCTGAAATAGGAATATCAGGGAAGGGGGTAAGGGGAAGTTGATCTTAGTTGGAGACTAGTGGATTGTCTGCTTTTTACTAGGGTAGGGTACTCTACCTAAACCATACCTGCGGCACCCTGCTCTCAAGGAGTCTAAAGATGGAGGATGAGGAGACAAGGGCGGTTGCAGGATGGCTGGGGCAGAAACATAGAATTTGACGGCAGATAAGGACCGCTTGGCCCACCCAGTCTGCCCATTTCCCTACCTGATGGATAAGCTGCAGGTCCTGCTGCAGGCAGAGGGTGGATCTGTTGTGCTGCAGGTTATGAAAGTGTGCTGTTAAATCTCCAAATACCTGTCTAATTCTGTTTCACAAGTCTACTGCAGTAGCACTCTCTGAATATCTTTACTGTCCTTTCCTTTACTTTCCCCTTTTAATTCCTTTTTCCAGGCAGGCCACCTGGATAAGAGGCCCTTTCTATCACTTTCATTTCATTAAAAGACAGGTATGGAGCCTGTGTCCCCCCCCAATGATAGGCTACAGTGTATAGACCTGGGGTTTAGCATATTTGGGCTAGTAGTTCTTTCATGTTTAAGCAACGCCCAGGAAACAAATGAGAATGCCAAATATAGAATTCTCCTCACAGTACAAGCACTTAGTTTATTTAGGCAGAAAAATAAAGATAGTAAAAGGGTTCAGAGTCTGCCTGCTGGTCACCCAATCCCTTAGTGTGTTGTTGTAAGGTTCCCTAGATATGCCTTAGCAACACTATTTTGACCCAAAACTGTTAACTTTTCCTTACTGTTTAACTTTATTATTTTGGTAAGGTGACATGGAAAGGCAAAATGCCACAGCACAAATGGTTTTAAACATAAGCAGATTTGAAATTAAAGGGACTGCTTTTGTTTGCTTGTGCTGCAATGTGTTTAGCACTCCCAAAAGAAACTCTTAAACAAAAATATGCAGTATTTCAGATATTGTAAAATAAATGATGGTCTCTTTTCAGTTTTACTCCTTTTCATAGTAGTCTGCTCCTGTTAATATTAGAGAGTAAAACTTACCACATAATGGATATTCAGGCCTTTAGCCAGAGGTAATCCTTGCAGCCATTTGCACTTGTTGCTCTTGCTGTTTCCTAGGAGGCAGCCGCCCATTTCTCACTATAGTTATACTGTGGATAGGTTGAGGAGGGGCTAAACTTGGTAAGAGTACTGTTTTAGTTAAACCTGTATTATATTTCATTTCAGGGATGTCAATGTTTTGTAATAAAGATATATTGAATGTCCCTTGGCTTAGAATGAAATAAAAATGTTTTATAAATGAAAATTTGTATTGAAGAGTATAGGGGCGAGTCTGGGTGATCACCTGATGATTCCCTAGGATAAAGGAGACTCATTCTTGTGATACCTTCAGAGTCTGCTTTGGGATCAGCCAGTACTGATCCATTTGGGAGTCTGCACTTACAGACTAAGATAACTGAAATCCCAGGAGCCTTTTCGCTTGCTGATATTGCCTGTGGAAACATTCATTTATTTTTGTACCTTTTATGTTTCTTTCTGTATTCCTGCAAAGTTAAAGTTTTATATTTTCTTTTTTTTTTGCTGTTACTTTAATAAAGCTTTAGGCTTGGCACTTTTTTTTAGCCTTGCCACATTACCTTTTTGTGTCAGTGTCCATCATTACACCCACAGCCTATGACACTGGTGGCAGTGGTGGGATGTTTTGATGATACTGGTGCTTCCCAGTAACTGGACATTGAATGCAGGAGAAGAAAGAAGAGCAGGTCCTTGACAAGCCCAGCGTGTCCTCACACGAACCATGGCTGCAAGTATGAGAGACCCTTTGCCAGGGTTGGGGCCAGATGTCCGCGAAAAGCAGCCAAAGAGGAGAAAGAGGAGGTGCTGAGAGGAAGGTGAGGATGGGACCACTACAGAACAAATTGCTGATGAACCTCCAGAGGACATACACAGCCTGTTGCGCTGGTTGTGTGTTAAGCAACTTGCCATGGATAAACAAAGGGAAATGGATCTTCAGAGAGCTGAGTCCAGGTGGAATGATACATTAAGGGCCATCAGAGACCTTGGGACACGTAATCCTCCCCCTGTAGATGGACCTAAGGACATAAAACTGACCAAATTGGGTGCCACTGATGACATTGAAGCATACATAACTACATTTGAGCGAATAGCTCAGGCATGTGGGTGGTCTAGGACCCAATGGGTTATACGCTTAGTACCATACCTATCCGGAAAGGCACAGCTGGCCTACAGCCATATGGACAACACCCAGGCTGAGAACTATGATGCTGTTAAGCAGGCAATCCTGCAAAGGTATGATATCAGCCCTGAAACATACCGGCAACGTTTTTGGACATGCAGATTTCATAACACAGACACTCCCAGAAACATATACCAAATTGAAGGACTTATGCCAGAAGTGGTTGCAACCAGGGGTAAAAGCGATAGAACAAATTTTGGAGATGGTAATAATGGAACAGTTCATTCAGTATACTACCCTCAGATGTACAGGTGTGGGTGAGGAACACCGACCAGACACCTCGGAAAAAGCCATCACACTGGCCGAGGACTATCTAATGGCCCGTCCCAACCGACAACGAGGACAACCTGGTGCTGGTCTGACTCTGCCCATGGTAAGACCTACTACTTCTTCTTCCCCATCTGGTACTGGTAGTGGGGACTCCAAGACTGTTCCATTTAATAGACCATTTAACCCCAACATCATATGTAGGGAGTGCCAAGGAAAGGGGCATATAGCCCGATATTGCCCCCAGAGGAAATCCACAGTTACCCAGTTGGCCCTAGCAAATTGGGGACAGTATGTCACACCAGTGAAAATTGGCAACAGGGAGGTTACTGGGTTGATAGATTCTGGCAGCAAACAAACGTTAGTGAGAACTGATTTGGTTCAGCCACAGAACACAAAAAGGGGGACAAAAGCAACAGTGATCTGCATTCATGGGGACATCCATCAGTATCCTATGACTGATTTAACTTTACAGGTACAAGGGAAAGTGCATGATATGACTGTTGGTTTGGTTCCCCATCTGCCTGTTCCCATTATACTTGGACATGATTTTCCTGACTTTTCCAGCCTGATACAGGTGAATGACAGTGTTTTGCCTTGACAACCCGGGCCCAGACCAGACAAGAACAGCAGTGGGCTCAGTTGTTCCCATTTGATGATGAGATCTATGGGGAGCCGGGAAAAATCCCTAAATCTCGACAAGAAAGAAAAAGGGACAAACATCAATGGACACAAAAACATATGTTGAAAAAGGGTGATATTAAAAATGTAGATGTTACAACTGTTGATGTTGCTTCTGCTGGCAACAAGGGTATATCTATATCTAAGGAAGAAAGGTTTGAAATAGAACAACAAAAGGATGAAACCTTACAGCCATTTTTTCAGATGGTAGGGGTTATAGGAAGAGACCATGAGCCCTCATGTATTTTAACAGATGGTTTACTGTATAGGAGATGCATACACCCGTTACGGGTGAACAAATTGACCAGCTGTTAGTGCCCACTAGATACAGACAACAATTACTATCACTGGCTCATGAACTTCCCCTAGCAGGACACTTGGGTAGGGACCGTACTTTACAAAGGCTGTTATTAAGGTTCTACTGGGCAGGTATTCATGCTCAAGTAGCAGAATACTGCCGCAGTTGCCCGGAGTGTCAGAAAGTGGCCGATGTTACAAAAAAAGATAAGGTCCCTCTCCAACCACTGCCTTTAATTACTGTTCCATTCAGCCGTATAGCAATGGATGTAGTGGGACCTTTACCTAAGAGCTCAAAGGGAAACCGATTTATATTGGTAATCTGTGACTACTGCACCAAGTATCCTGAGGCTATCCCACTCCGCACTGTAACTGCAGAAAAAGTAGCAGATGAATTACTTAAAGTATTCAGTCGGGTGGGGATACCAAGGGAAATCCTAACAGATAGGGGGAGCAATTTTTGTTCACAGATGCTAGCACGACTGTACGCAACTTTAGGAGTGGAGGCTATCCACACCACCCCATACCATCCCCAAACAGACGGTCTGGTTGAGCGATTCAACCAGACCTTGAAAAAAAATGTTGAAGAAATATGTGGAAGATGAGGGAAAAAATGGGATATTTACCTTCCACTCCTATTGTTTGCATAAGGGAGGTCCACAGGCTTCTACAGGGTTTGCCCCTTGAGTTACTTTATGGGAGGAACCCCAGGGACCCTAGATGTTGTCAAGGAGGAATGGAAGACAAAAGGAACACACCAGTACCACCTCGAATATTTAACAAACTTGCGTTCCAAACTGGTCAGATACACACAGATGGCTCATCAGCACAGTCTATGCAAACAGGCAGTGCAGAAGGAGTATTATGACCAGGGTGTGGGAACTAAGTCATTCCAAGAAGGGATAAGGTACTGTTGTTGTTCCTCCTCCTCTGACAAGTTACTGATGAAATGGCAGGGCCCTATACTGTCTTAAGACAAACAGGCCCTGTTACATATGAACTTGAACTACCAGACAGGCGTCAGAAAGAGTTTACCATGTAAACTTGTTAAAAGAATGGGTTGAAAGACCAACCCAGGGTGTTTTATTTGCCCAGAGAGTGATACCAACGAAATGGAAGTAGCCTATGGCGGCTAGAGAATGATGGAGAAATGAGTGATCTTACAATTAATCCCATGCTGATGACAGAGCAGAGGAGAGAGTTAGATCACCTTCTTAGTAAGTATTTCCAGTCATTCACCTCTAAACCTGGGTTGGTACATGGTTTTGAACACGAATTGAAGTTAATTCCCCTAGCCCTATCCGACAAAAGCCATACCGGTTACCTGAGAGGACCAGGGACGAAGTAATAAAAGAAGTAAGGAAGATGCATGAGTTGGGGGTAATTGAACCATCAAATAGTGATTGGGCATTCCCATAGTTTTGTAAGTAAAAAGAAGGTGGTATCGCCTCTGTCTGGATTTCAGGCGTCTAAATGCTGTTTCCAAATTTGATCGTACCCTATGCCAAGGATTGATGACATCATGGATAGACTTGGCAATGCAAAATACATTACCACCTTTGACCTGACAAAGGGTTACTGGCAGATCCCTTTGGATCAGACTTCAAAAGAAAAACAGCATTTACCACGCCTATTGGGTTGTACCATTTTGTCACTATGCCCTTCGCTCACATGGTGCAACTTAAAATAATGCTCCACTTAATGGACCAAGCTTTACAGCGCCATGAGTCCTATTGCACTGCATATTTGGATGATGTGATAGTGTACAGCCCCACTTGGCAGCCATTTACAACATCTAGATGCTGTCCTCCGTTCTCTTACAACAGCAGGGTTAACTATAAATCCCACGAAATGTAGTATAGCTATGCAAGAGACTAGATATCTGGGGTTCCTAATAGGTAATGGGAAAGTTAAACCTGAAATAAGTAAAATTGGTGCTGTGGCCCAATGTCCCAGACCATTAAATAAAAACAAGTTCGATCTTTCTTGGGACTGGCAGGTTATTACAGGAGGTTTGTGCCTAATTTTGCCACCTTAGCTACACACACTTACTAACCTGACAAAGAACGACACCCCAATGCTGTTAAATGGACACCAGAGTGCGAAAAGCCTTTGCACCATTAAGGCACATCTTGTGCAGCACCAGTACTCAGAAGCCCGACTTCACCCTTCCTTTTTGTAACACGGATGCTTGGACTCCGCATAGGGGCTGTTCTGTCTCAAATAGTAAATGGAGAGAACATCCAGTGATATACCTGAGCCGTAAGCTGCAGAGAGAGAGACAAGATATTCAACCATAGAAAGAATGTCTGGCTATCAAGTGAACCATTGTTAAACCCTCAAGTTTACCTGTAGGGCTCAGAATTTGAGGTTTTAACTGACCACAACCCCTTTGTTGGCTTCTATAATATGAAGGATAAAACCTAAGAATAATGCGGTGGTACTTGGCCTTACAGCCTTATAGGTTCACAGCACACCACCGACCTGGGGCAGCAAATAAGAATGCTGATTTTATGTCCCGATATGGGCAGAACAAAATACACATGCAGACCTCGGGAATTTGAAAGCAGTAAGAAGAATTAGGAATAACCTTTCATGTATGTATTATTTAATAAGGGTCCCCGAGGTGGAGCTTTGGGAGTGGGTGGGCTAAAGCTCCATCTCTCCCTTTCTAAGAGCGAGAGATCTGTTAATTTTGCATAAGACTTAGTAGTTAGGAAACTAGGGGATAGAAGTAGGATAATGTACCCCCTATAGTTTCCTCTTAAGTGGGGAGGAAATGTGAAAGTGTGCTGTTAAATCTCCAAATACCTGTCTAATTCTGTTTCACAAGTCTACTGCAGTAGCACTCTCTGAATATCTTTACTGTCCTTTCCTTTACTTTCCCTTTAATTCCCTTTTTCCAGGCAGGCCACCTGGATAAGAGGCCCTTTCTATCACTTTCATTTCATTAAAAAGACAGGTATGGAGCTTCAGTCCCCCAATGATAGGCTACAGTGTATAGACCTGGGGTTTATATTTGGGCTAGTAGTTCCTCTTCATGTTTAAGCAACGCCAGGAAACAAATGAGAATGCCAAATATAGGGAATTCTCCTCACAGTACAAGCACTTAGTTTATTTAGGCAGAAAAAATAAAAGATAGTAAAAGGGTTCAGAGTCTGCCTGCTGGTCACCCAATCCCTTAGTGTGTTGTTGTAAGGTTCCTAGATATGCCTTAGCAACACTATTTTGACCCCAAAACAGTTAACTTTTCCTTACTGTTTAACTTTATTATTTTGGTAAGGTGACATGGAAAGGCAAAATGCCAGCAGCACAAATGGTTTTAAACATAAGCAGATTTGAAATTAAAGGGACTGCTTTTGTTTGCTTGTAGCTGCAATGTGTTTAGCTCCCAAAAGAAACTCTTAAACAAAAATATGCAGTATTTCAGATATTGTAAAATAAATGATGGTCTCTTTTCAGTTTTACTCCTTTTCATACAGTCTGGCTCCTGTTAATATTAGAGAGTAAAACTTACCACATAATGGATATTCAGGCCTTTAGCCAGAGGTAATCCTTGCAGCCATTTGCACTTGTTGCGCTTTGCTGTTTCCTAGGAGGCAGCCGCCCATTCTCACTATAGTTATACTGTGGATAGGTTGAGGAGGGCTAAACTTGGTAAGAGTACTGTTTTTAGTTAAACCTGTATTATATTTCATTTCAGGGATGTCAATGTTTTGTAATAAAGATATATTGAATGTCCCTTGGCTTAGAATGAAATAAAATGTTTTATAAATGAAAATTTGTATTGAAGAGTATAGAAGTGAGTCTGGAGTGATCACCTGATGATTCCCTAGGATAAAAGGAGACTCATTCTTGGATACCTTCAGATTCGTTTTAGGATCAGCCAGTACTGATCCATTTGGGAGTCTGCACTTACAGACTAAGATAACTGAAATCCCAGGCGGCCTTTCGCTTGCTGATATTGCCTGTGGAAACATTCATTTATTTTGTACCTTTTATGTTTCTTTCTGTATTCCTGCAAAGTTAAAGTTTTATATTTTCTTTTTTTTTGCTGTTACTTTAATAAAGCTTTAGGCTTGGCACTTTTTTTTAGCCTTGCCACATTACCTTTTTGTGTCAGTGTCCATCATTACACCCACAGCCTATGACACAGGTGCTGTAGCACACCCATCTTCTATGAGGTGCTCTGGTAGCATGGCTGCCGTCCTATGTGCAGTACATTTGCAGTGCTCACTGTGGAGCTGTCTGAGAAGAAGGCTGTTACAGGGCTAAAAGATGATGGGAGCAGATGGTTGCTGCTCTGCTACCTTAGAGGACACCAAGTGTCCATTGTGGGCAGTGATGGGTAATCATCAGGGGGAGGGAAGGAGAGGGGTTCCATCGCGGAACTGGGGATCCTGAGATTTTAAAAGTTACCCATTTTGCTCTCATAAGTGATTCAGTTCGCCCATATCTCCCACAGGGAATCTAAATCTGTAACATCTCAGGGGAATAGGGCTTGCACTGGAGGGAGGAATACACACAGAATAGAAAGGATTGTAAGGAGTGTGGGGGCTGGAAGGAACTCTGTTTAATTATCGTCCTTTGGACCAATCATCTGGCAGGCACTGTAAGTCACAGCAGAAGGTCAAGGATATCTTTAGGTAGTTAGGCAGGTGATGAAAATTGGAGGCGATTTCAGTACATTCTCTGAGATCCTGTGAGTGTGGTAGAAGGGTTGGGCTTCTCCTGATGATCACTCATTTTAACTCGTGGTTAAAGGAGTGGTGCAGGGAAGAAGGGGTTGTCTTTGTAGAGGATAGTTCTGGAGGGATAAGAGGCTGTTCAAGCAGGACAGCCTCCATTCCACCACAGGGAGAGCTAATGCATTAGCCCAGAGAGTTGATGCTTTTATTACTTTACATTTAAATTACTGGGGGTAGGGTTTAGCTAGGGATAATAAGGGTAAGCACCAGACACAGGAGACCTGACAGACAACTCCCCTGGCTAGTGAGAATATACAGTGACCTAGCATGGAAGATGGGAAAGCAAATAATTAGACAAAGGCAGGGAGGAAGGAGTTTTGTTGAGGAACAGAGTGACTAAGCAGGAAGGAGGGATTTATTGGAGAGTGCTAACTTAATGTTATGTACCTGGGAAATAAGATGGGAGTCATCCAGGCGATGGCTGAAGAGGGGCAGCTAGATATCAGAGTTGTTACTGAAATATGGGCAACATCCAGCCCTGATTGTGACCTTATAATCCCAGAGTATGTCATTTTCAGATAGGATAGATTGGTAGGGAGAGAGGGAGGGGTGTGTCTGTATGTTTGGCAGAGCGCCACAGTTATGGAGGAAAAAGCATTAGGAGAGGAAGTAGGGGAACAATCATTCTGGGTGCAGGTAGTAGTTGAAAGGATTAGGAATATCAGTATTTGAGTTGTCTGTGGGCCACCAAACAGAAGAAGGGAATAGGGCCCTAAGGAGAGAAATAAAAAAGACAGTTGTACTGGGGAACATAATCCTAACAATGTGATCTTTATATGCTGGATTTTAACTGGAATTAACTGTGGGTGATCAGTGCTAGAAGACAGACCTTGGTAAACACCTTCCAGAACGGTTTGCTTTCCCAGTATGTGAGGGACCTGGTGCTCTCGAACCAGGAACTCCTAGAAGATGCTACTGTTTTTGGTTTTTTTCAACTCTTTTTCCCTCTGGTCACAGCTCGTGGAACCTCCCTCAGGCATCCTGTCCAGTTCCTGTCCGCCAGAGGCCCCTCCGTACTGTGCCTTCTCCCCCCCCTTCCTGCAGCCAGCACCCCCAGTTTGACCCATCCGGGGTGGGTCGCCCCTCCTCTTGGGTGCTCTTGCACATCAGACTTTCCAGCTTGCAGGTAAGGGCCCAGGTAGAGGACCTGGAAGACCAGTCAGAGAGAGCCCGGCGGTGGGCATGGGGGACAGGTGCCGTTGCCTGTCCCACGAGCCGGTGGTTTCCCTGTTCTACGCTCTCCGTCCCGATCGTGGTGCACCCCTGACTCTCGGCGCATGGAAACCCTGCCTGCGTTGGCCACGCTGGTTACATGCTGCCCGGCTAGCTGCAACGCCCCCGGTCTCCACTGGGGGTCGCTGGCATGCTGGGTTGTCTCCCCCCCCCCTTTGCATCCCAGGGAGAAGAGCACCACAAGGGCACTCATCCTAAACCCTCCCCCTGCCAACCCCCGGCGTCCCGAGTTCGCTTCTGAATCTGGGTCGCCGGTGTAGCGTGAGGTGTGGCATCCAGTGCCTCAGCGCCACCGGTCCGGCGAAGATGCTACTGTCGAAGCTCCCCAGCTCTGTGTGGTTCAAAATCCTCCTTACGATCAGGCAGTAGAAATTCAAGACGATGGTTCTGGGCTTCAGAAGAACTGATTTTGGAAAGATGGATGAGATGCTTGAGGCCAGACTCAAAGGAGTAAGTCAGATTGAGGGGCTAGAGGAGAACTGTCAAACAGGAGGTTCTGGTGCTCACTAGGTGCGCTCTGGGGTAGGTAGAGAAGAGCAAGGATGTAAAAGGCAATTAGAGTTGTCTTGAGATGTGAGGAAGGCAGTAAGGAAAAAAGACTGCCTTTAGGAGGTACAAGGAGGACCAGTTGGACAGCACTAGGGTGAATTACCAGGAAAACATTAAAGCCAGTCAGTGCAACTTTGAGGAAGGCTTAAGCGGAGACCAGATTTAGGATAACAGAGGGAGTATGAGGCCTACTTCAGGTATGTGAGAAAAGGTTAAAAAAGGAGGGCACAGAAAGGATAGCAATAGAGTCTGAATTGGTGTTAGATAAACCGGGTAATGCAAATGTACTGTACAAGATCTTTATTTCAGTTTTTACTAAGGAAAAGGATGGACTGCTGCCAGATTGTAGAGTGATCAAGACTCAGGGTTGAGGGCACAAACTAGACATGAGGTATATTTTGGTAGACACATTACTGAAATGTCTTGGGGTATTGAAAGTCAGCAAATCCCCAGGCCCAGAATGATTGCAACACAGGGTGTTGAAAAAAGTGGGCCGGGTATGAGCTGCTTCTCTGTCAGATGTTTCGAAGTGTTCATTAGAGACAGGAATAATCCTGGTAGACTGAAGGAGGGCAGATACAATACAGCTCCACAAGAGGGGAACATGGGCAACCTCATGAATTATGGAATGATGAGCCTCCATTGTGGGCAAGATGCTTGAGACCATTTAAAAGGAGCAGATAGTGGAGTTCCTGGAGGTAAACAACCTACAAGACGCATGGCAGCATAGTTTTGAAAAAGGGAGGTCATGCCAGAAGAAGCACGTTGATTTCTTCAGTTTAGCAATGCAGGCAGCAGACAAGGATCAGGCAGCTGACACCCTGTAAATGGATTTTAGCAAGGCCTTCTATTCAGTGCCACATAGCAGTTTGATAAAGAAGTTAGGGGACCTAGGACTTACTGTATCACAGCTTTGACAAGGTGGATTGGGGAACTGGTTGAGGTGTGGGGGGAACCCCAGTGGTAGTGATAAATGGCCAGCTATCGGGGGAGATGGAAGTCACTAGTGGAGAACACCACAGGGATCAGTCCTTGGTCCAGTTTTAGTTAATTTTTTCATCTGTAACATAGTTGAAGGAATACATGGCAAGATGAGCCTGTTTGCAGATGATGCTACATTGTGTGGGAGACTTGTAAACATAGAAGTGTAGACATTGATGGCAGAAAAAGACCATTAGTCCATCCAGTCTGCACAAAAAAACATAAACCCGGGACCTGTTGTCCTTACAGGGTTCTAGCACACACTGTCCTCCCCCAAGCTGTCTGCTCTACTGCAGCCACTAAGCCCTTCACTCTGTCCCTGCTGTGTTTGAAACCACTGATGGTTTTGATACCCACCACATCAGCTGGCAGGTTGTTCCTTTCTGTAAAATAAAACTTCTAGGATTGTGGAGTTGTTGTTCATCCACACTTATTGGCATGTCCCCTTCTGCTTTTAAATCTTGCCAGAAGTCTTCAGGCTGGCTCCTCCCACCCACCCAGGTGGTATATACCTCAGCTCCACCCCATGACACCAGATCTTCCTTTCCGCTGGAAGATTCAGGTTGCCTCCCTTGTGCTCACACATTTCATAGGCCCTGGCATTCAAAATTTCGGATTTACCGAAATTAAAACTCATTCGAGTTAGCGATCGCGCTTGTGCATCTTCGATCATGGAAGAAAAATCTTCCCTCAGATTTAGCCAGTGTCCTTGCAGCCAAAAAATGTTGTGCACCGATCCCCCACCTCACGTGCGTCTACTGCTTCGGTGTCAGCCATGACACCTTGTCCTACAGCTTCTGCTTGCCTTCCATCCCAATGTCCTGGACGACCGTCTCGCGCATATGAAACTGGGGAGACCGGAGAAGAGGAATCCTCTGGTGAAGTACAAGGAGGCTAGTTGGGCGGTTTCTGTGGCTGCAGGATCCACTGAACAACTAAAATGTATGCAGGCATTCGAGGAAGAAGCCGATCGTGCTGTGGACCCTTGATCCTTCTGCGTTCTGCTCAACCTGGGCTCCACTTTTTCAGGGTCCTTCAAGGAGTTGTGCCAGTCTCTTCCCACCTGGGGAGAGGTGCCTGTGGGCTCGCACTCCTCCTGATCCCGTGAGCGGGAGAAGGAACCCATCAGAATCTTAGGTCGGGAAGAGCTCTTGGGACGAGAGGGTCCCAGTCTCAAGAGCATGCGTCTCGACCTTTGGTCGAGATCGCTTTGGCCACTGGCTTCACGGAACTTCCGTCGGGCTAGCCAACCAAGGATGCAGCCGATGAGGTCAAGATTATTCTCAATGCAATCAACCCACTGTCACAGACTCCTTAGAGAGGTCTGTGGTCCTTATCTTCCCCAATGAGGAGACCCAGCCCGCTGGTGTCCCCATTGAGTACCCGGTTCCGGACCCCTGGAAGTCACTGGTCCCGCTAGTGTCTCCTGAGTGACTGAGTCAGCCTGCCCCATCTCGGCTGAGGAGGAGCCATAAGTGCTTCAGAAAGAGGCAGTGTCACCGGTCGTTGTCATCCTCCTCGGATGAGGAGAGGCTTCAGCAGAAACTCCGTTGGCGCTACGAGGACCTAATGTAGCAACAGCTGTTCAAACAACATGAAGTCTTGCTGTATTCTGACTATTGCAGTAAGCCCCAGCCTTTAAACTGCCCCGGAGAACAAAGGGTTAACTTTCTATGCAGAGCATAGAATGCATAGCTCGAGCTTGGTTGAGGTCTCTGTCTAGAGCCCTTTGAAATCCAACCGTCAGATTCTTTACTCCACCTCACTGAACAGTCGCTCCGGAGATTTCTCCTTCAGCTCGATTCAAAAGTCAGTTAAAGTCTCAGTTAAGTTGTCGTTTTTTACCGAATTTATTTCCACATAGTCTGTTCAGTCTCTGTCTGTGGTACCATGAGTACTAGATAGGCTTTGTTCTGATTTTCTGTGTGGAAATTGTAAAGTGTTATTTCGGTTCGGCTGAACCAATCATTTGTATTGAATCCTTGTGTTTTACTTTAGAGTGTGGTTACCAGTCTTTATCGATTCTAAAAAAAATGTGTTTTGAATGTTTTTTTCAACACCCATGACACGGTTAGGAACCGATAAGGGAGTCTTGCCTGGTGGTTGCTATAAAAAGGCTAAGTTTGGTTAGGTTTGCCATGTCTGAAAAACCCAAGAAAAAAAACGGGTCCACTGGGTTTCAACACTGCAGTGAGTGTGGGGAGGTCTTTGCTAAGGCCGACGCCCACACCACCTGTGTTTATTGTCTGGGGTTTGAACACCTTGATACAGACTGCCAAATTTGTAAACATTTTCCTAAATCTGACCTTGAAAAGAGATTAGGTAGACTGAGAGAAAAGGAGGCCGAGAAGTCCGCTGACCTGGATGGCCAGCCCGTTTCGGTTCCGACCGAACCAGAAGGAGTGCCCTCTGAACAGGGCAATACTTCTTCGGGAAAGAGGAGAGACGATCCTGAAGGGTCGGTTCCTAAGAAAAGGAAGCGCAAAGAAAAATCAACTGGTAGGGATCCAGAGATTCGTGTTCCGACCACCAAGGAAATAGCCAGAGCTGTTTAAATTGTGGAATCTCTTCGCCTGGTTCTGACCGGTCCGGCACCTTTTCACAGGGGTTCGGTTCGGTCGGTTCCCCCAGTTCAAGATTATACCCCTGAAGATTTTTATGAACCGGAGTTTGAAGATGATGGTGATGATGGTGAAAGTCTGGATGTGCCTGTGGAACCGTACATCTCCCCAGACAGACCTTCTGGTGTTTCCCCTCCTAGACTCTGAGTCCCCTTCCCATTTTCTGTTTTACAGAAAAGTGGCTGAAACCCTCCAGCTTCCTATGGAGGAGGCAGTGGAGGATCAGGAGGAGCCTGATTATGTGGAAATGATGGACATCGCAGAGTCCAGGAGACTGTCTGTTCCCCTTCACAAATCCTTTGGGAAACGGACACAAAAAATCCTGAAGTCTCCCAATTCTCTACCCCCTGTTGACAGAAGGATGGACAAGAGGTACACACTGTCAGGCTCAGATATGGAGTTTTTATACCAGCAGTGCAGCCATGTTGGGGTAGTGCAGGCTGCAGCCTGTGACAAGGCAAACATTCCCTTGGCTTCACACCCCCCAGACAAAGACTCCAGGAAGATTGATGCCATGGCAAAAAAAAAGTACATGGCATCTTCCTTGAGACTCAGGCAGGCTAATGATATGGCATATACAACCAGGTACCAGAAGTCCAGGTGGGACACTGTACTGGCACTGGCTAAATAGGCCTCCCCCAAGGTAGACAAGGAGCTGGAGGAGGTGGCTGCAAATGGGATTGAGGCATCAAAAGTACAGTTTCATGCTGCTGTGGACTCCAATTATGTGTCATCAAGAGTCATGGCTACATCTGTGGCTCTTCGGAGAATGGCTTGGCTCAGATGTACTAGCCTCTCACAGGACACCCAGGCTAAGGCCATGGATTTTCCTGTAGTGGGTAATTCTCTGTTTGGGGAGCAGACAGAGAATTACATAAAAAAAAGGGCGAGTACAGGACCACTTACAGGAGTGCTTAGGCCAAGGAGAGGCAGGCAATCCTCAAAGGCAGCAGTCTAGGGGCAGCGGCATGCCTTTTCATAGGCCTTTTTACCAAGCACAGGCCTCTTCTCCCTTTTCACAGAGGGGGTTCTTTAGAGGGAGAGGCAGAAGGGGGATGAGCAGGGCTGCATCCACTCCTCAGCCTAAGGCCCCTGCCAAGCAGACACCCTGATAGGTCTGCCCGGGTCGACTCTTCTATTCCAGTAGGGGGCAGGCTGGCTTACTTTGTCCAGGACTGGATATCTATTACCTCAGACAAGTGGGTTCTGGAAGTAGTAAGCCTGGAACTGGTTCTCTACTTCAAAAAATTTCCGAAGATGAGAGCCAGATCTTTTCCACCTGCAGGTCTCTCAGAAACCCTTGCCCTAGAGGCAGAGGTTTCATCTCTTCTGGCCTTAGGAGCCAGAGAGAGTTCCTGCCCTACACAGGGTCAAAGGTCTGTACTCCAGGTACTTCCTTACCCCAAAAAAGACAGGGGAGTGGCGACCCATCCTAGACCTAAGATACCTAAACAAACATCTTTTAAAACCAAAGTTCAAGATGGTAACTCTGGGAATAATTCTTCCCTCTCTAAGGCCAGGGGACTGGCTAGCCTTCCTGGACCTAATGGATGCCATTTTTCACATTCCCATCAGGTGCTCCCACAGAAAGTACCTCAGGTTTCAGTTGCCCTCAGGCCACTGTCGGTTCAAAGCAATTCCCTTTGGTCTAACATCAGCCCCAAGGGTTTCACAAAGTGCCTGGCAGTAGTCGTTGCCTTTTTAAGAAGGCAAAAGATTTCCATTTTTCCATGTCTGGACGACTGGCTCATAGTGGGCCAGTCTCCAGACCAAGTCAAGTCAGACCTGCAAGTGCTCACTTCTCTAGGATTTCTTCTCAACTTTCCCAAGTCAGTTCTCGAGCCAGTGCAGCTCCTTACCTTTATGGGGGCAGAGCTGGATACTGTCAAAGCAAGAGCCTTTCTTTCCCTGGAAAGGGCAAGAGTTCTTATAGAATTGGCTTCTTCCTTCAGCCTTCAGGTGTCTCGACCAGCAAGGCATTTCCTCCAGCTCTTGGGCATCATGGCAGCTTGTACAGCAGTGGTCCAAGGGGCAGGATTCCAGGTGAGGGACATTCAGTTCCATCTGAGGGCCTTTTGGTCCCAAAGGAAGGATTCCCTTACCAAACTGATCCCAGTGACTTGGACCCTGATCCAAGCCCTTCAATGGTGGCAGGATCAGGACAATTTAAGGCAAGGGGTCCCATTTGCCACTCAGTCTCATTCAGTGGTCCTTACCACGGATGCTTCCCTCCTGGGCTGGGGAGTCCATCTGGGGGCCCTCACTGCCCAGGGACTGTGGTGCCCTCAGGAATCCCGTCTCCATATCAGTCTCCTAGAACTCAGGGCAGTTTTTCTGGCCCTGCAAGCTTTCTCTCAGTCAGTGCAGAACAAGGTGGTTCAAGTCAGAACAGACACCACCACCACCATGTGGTACATCAACAAGCAAGGAGACACACGGTCTACATCCTTGTGCACAGAAGCCATGAAGTTGTGGTCCCTGGCTTATTCCCCTGCAAACCTCTCTGATAGCAGTCCACCTTCCAGACAAGGACAATGTGCTAGCAGATGCACTGAGCAAGATCTCACAGGGCCATCACGAATGGTCCCTGGACCCTCTGGTCTTGAAGGTGATTTTTTTCAAGGTGGGGCACTCCAGAGATAGATCTCTTTGCAGCCCTACACAATCACCAACTTCCTCTCTTTTGTTGCAGACCCCCAGTCTTGGGCTCAGTCCCTCTGGATGCTCTGATTCTGAACTGGGAAGGGAAATTTCTGTATGCTTTCCCTCCCTTTCCTCTTCTGTTCAGAGTTTTAGTCAACATAAGGTAACAACCTTGCAAAGTGATTCTGATTGCTCCGGATTGGGCCAGACAGCCTTGGTACCCCCTGTTGCTGTCCCTAGCAGTCCATCTTCCCCTGTCTCTTCCCAGGAATTACAACCGGTTAACCTCCTCTCAGGGGAGGATTTGGTACCCCAATCTTCAGTCTCTCAATCTCAAGGCACGGCTCTTGAAGAGTTAGAGTATTCAGATTTGCATCTGTCTCAGGGGGTTCTGGATATCCTCAAAGCCTCTTGAAAGCCCCGCCACTAGAAAGACCTATAACTCCAAATGGAAGAGATTCAGCATTCGGTGTTCCAAGCAGCATATTTCCCCAGACACTGCTGAATTGCCTACAGTTCTGGATTATATGGTCCATCTTAATGGCCTATGCCTCAGACCAGCTACTGTCAAGGTACACTTGTCAGCTGTCTCTGCTTTTCTGTCAGAGGGGAAGTCTTCCTCACTATCATCTCATCCTGTGTTCTGTAAATTTTTCAAAGGGATTGCCTCATACCAACCCTGCATTAAGAGACCCTGCCCCTGCCTGGGACTTAAATGTTTGCATTGCTCAATTGATGCAACCTCCCTTTGAGCCTATGTTCTCAGTAGAGCTTAAGTACTTGACTTGGAAAACGGTGTTTTTAGTAGCCATTACCTCTGCCAGGTGTATCAGTGAACTGCAAGTCCTGTCATTGGAACCTGATTTTATCTCCTTTCATAGGGATAAAGTGGTCTTTAGAACCAATAGAAGGTTCTTGCCCAAAGTGGTTTCAGATTTCCACCTGAATCAGCCTGTGTCTCTTCCTGTTTTCTTCACTGCTCATTCCTCTTCAGGAGAGAAGAGGCTACACAGTTTAGATGTTAAAATGGCTCTTACTTAGCTACTATATAGAGCGTACCAAGGGTCGCAGGTTTGATTCCCTCCAGTTGTTCCTCACTTATGGAGAAGTGGGAAAGGGCAAACCTGCCACCAAGAGAACTACTGCCAGGTGGATTGTGTCTTGTATACAATTCTGCTATGAGAAACAAGGAAAAATTCCACCCTCAGGCCTGAGGGCTCACTCCACCAGAGGTACAGCTGCTTCCCTGGCTGCTGCCAGGGATATTCCTCTCTTAGAAATTTGTCAAGCAGCCACCTGGAAAACAGTCCATACCTTTACCAAGCATTACTCTCTGGATATCCAGGCTAGGAGTGATGCTCGGTTTAGCACAGCAGTACTTCAGAGCCTATTCCCAAAGTAGGTTCTGTCCCTCCTCCATGGAGGTTCTGCTTGGTAGTCTGCAATAGTCAGAATACAGCAAGACTTCATGTTGTTTGAAGAAAAAATTACTCATCTTAGTAATGATGTTTCTTCTAATGGAGTCTTGCTGTATTCTGACCTCCTTTCCTGCCTCTGCTCTCAGAACCTGTTTTTGGGAAGTGGGCAGGCAGGTGTGGTGTTGCATCTCAGGGGTGCTCCTTTTACACACTCTTCTTTTTGTTTGGATGTATGTTTTATTATTATTCTTAATTGGATTGGTTTTTGGTTTTGGGTTTCCTGACTTGAGTCTTCCTTTGGGAATCCAAAACATTTTGTTGCCATTTGGCTAGTAAAAATGTTACAGTTTCCACATAGGATAGTTAGTGAGTTTTTGCTCGTAAGAATCAGACGGTTGGATTTCAAAGGGCTCCAGACAGGGACCTCAATGGAGCTCGAGCTCAGCATTCTATGCTCTGCATAGAAAGTTAACCCTTTGTTCTCCGGGTAGTTTAAAGGCTGGGGCTAACTGCAATAGTCAGAATACAGCAAGACTCCATTAGAAGAAACATAATTACTAAGGTGGGTAATTTTTTCATCTTGTCCAGGCACAAGTCGTCTTCAACTCCTACCCTAACCATTAGGTGGCTTTTGCCTCCTAGGCCGAAGCCGACCCCCTCCAGAGCCGAAACCTTTAGTTCCTCCACCCGCGGGGCCAGCGCCTCTACCTGTTCGGCCTAAACTGGTCTCTCCACCCATCAAGGTGGAACCACCACGTAAACAGCCTATGGGAGGGGCTCCTTCCAAAGAAGACCGACCACACACCGGGTTTCCCCGATGTTTGTCGGTGATGGTCACCATGGACCGTCCTCGGTGTGCCAAGGGTGATTTGGGCGGCAGGCCGCTGTACCCCGACTCTTTGGATTCGGACATCATCAGGTTCCACTCTTATCCTGGGGATGATAAGTCATCCATTGGCCTGGGCATGGAGGAAGGTCCTTCCTCCTTCCAAGGGATCCTTTGCCTCATCTCTGACTCCACAGGGATGCCCCTGGAACCCATCCAGAAAAAGGCAGAGTACCCTCTTACAGACATCCTTAAAAGAGGGGATGCCCCAACGAAGGCCTTTCCTGTGGCTGAGGCCATTGTTGGTCCGGCACTTGAACTCTGGTAGCGTCCTGCCTGTTGTCCAGCACCATCTGCCCACATGGCCTACAAGTACATGGTTCCCATGGGGTCCGTTGCGGGGTTCACAGAGCACTCTTCGGCCGAGAGCCTGGTGACTGCCTCTGTGTTCAGGTGTACTGGCAGTTCTGCCGACTCTGGCCGACCTCCCGACAAAGAGTCCAAGCTCTTTGATCACTTGGCAAGGAAGGTCTATGCGGCTTTCTCCTTGGGCCATCTTCAGGCAAGTTTGGCTGTCATCATGGCACACTTCTCTCATGCCCTTCCTGGGTCATTGGATGAAGTCCTCCCACACCTCCCTGTAGACATGCAGACCACGGTCAAGCAGGTCCGAGTCCTGGGCCAAGCTGTGGCTAAGCAACAGCTACAGACAGCCCTGGACATTGGGGACTCTTGTGCTCGTTCGATGGCTGCTGTGGGTGCCTCTCACTGCTGGGCTTGGCTGAGGCTGTCCTCCTTCCCGGCGAATACCCAGCACAAGTTAGCTGATGTGCTCTTCCTTGGGACTGACTTCTTAGGCCCGGGAGTAGCTGGTCACCTCCAGCGCATAGAGCAATCCAACGCCACCTTGGATGCTACTTCTGCTAAGAGTTCTTCAGGCAAGAACCAGCAGAAGAAGAAGAAGCCCTTTCAGCACTCTTCCCCTGCGGTTCAGCAGTCCTCCTTCCAAGGGGGACAGCAGCATCAGCAGCAGGCTCAAGCTTGGTGCCCTTGGCCCAAGCCTAGACCCCAGCAGGCCTGTAAAGGAGGCCAAAGCTCAGGTTCTGGAGCCTCCTCCTCCTTCTTCTCCTCCTCCAAGCCTGCTCAGTGACAGGGTGGGGGCTGCCATCCCTTCTCCCATCACGACAGCTCGGGGTCCTCCCGTGGGAGGCTGGCTCTGCCACCTACTTTCCACCTGGTCTGCTATTATTTCAGACAGGTGGATCCTAGAAGTGGTCAATCAGGGACTGCCTCTAGAATTCGAGCAGTACCCTTCCAGCTGAGCTCGCGCCCCTCAGGAGGAACGGATCTCCGCTCACACCCAGTTGGCTCTTTGAGACAACGTTGCTCAGCTCCTCCTCAAGGAGGCAATAGCTCCCATGGCGGATCCTCCAGCAGACCCAGGCTTTGTCTCCAGGTACTTCCTGGTGCCCAACCCCATTCTAGATCTCTGATACCTGAATCAATATCTCAGGTCTTGCACCTTTCAGATGGTCCCTCTGTCCCACATCATGCCATCCTTGGAGCAAAACATGTGGTTTTGTTCACTGGATCTGCAGGACGTGTTCTTTCATGTCCCAATCCATCCGTCCCATCAGTGGTTCCTCCGCTTCAGGGTCGAGGGGACCCTGTACGACTTCCGAGCCATGCCGTTCGGCCTGTCATTGGCCCCATGAGTCTTCACCAAATGCATTGCAGTGGTGGCGGCCCATCTACAGCATTGGGGGATCAGAATGTACCCCTACCTGGACGACTGACTTCTAGCAGGTCACGCCCTACAGGAGGTGGGGAGATCCAGGGATCTGGCCCTCCAGACCTGCTCCCAACTCAGTCTCCTAATCAGTGAGGCCAAGTCAGAACTCGTGCCTTCTCAGATGATGGGCTTTATCAGGGCAGAGCTAGACTCTTGTCTAGCCAGAGCTCAGCTCCTGGTGGACAGGGTGGAGGTTCTTTCTTCCTTTGCCCAGTCATTTCTGGTTGAGTAGTTGCGCCCTGCCCAGGACTTTCTGCGCCTTCTGGGTTACATGGCTGTGTGCACCTTGGTGGTCCATTGGGCCCGGTGGCACATGCGCCCCCTTCAGTGGGAGCTGGCCGCCCAGTGGTCTCGGCGCCACGGTCATTTCAGCCAGCTGGTCACTGTAACCCAGAAGATGTGGGAGGCTCTCCAGTTGTGGACCACCCCAGGCTGGTTGCAGGAAGGGATCCCATTTGTTCACCTCGAGCCGACGGTCGTCCTCACGACCGATGCCTCTCTCTTGGGCTGGGGAGCCCACATAGGTGACAAAAGGGCCCATGGGCTCTGGACCCCTGAGGAGTCCCGATGCCATATCAACCTGTTGGAGCTCAGAACAGTCAGATTGGCACTGTCAGCTTTCGCTCCTCCGCTCCGGGGTCAAGTGGTTCAAGCCCAGACAGACAGTGCTACGACCATGTACTACTTCAACAAACAGGGCAGCACGCACTCCCATCTGCTGTGTAAGGAGGTGCTCCGTATCTGGTCCCTCATGAGCTGGTTGGAGGCGGATCTCCTAGCCATCCACGTGGCAGGAGCCTCGAACCGTCTGGCGGATGCTCTCAGCCGCTTAGGCCAGACATCCCACGAGTGGTCTCTCCATCCAGAGGTAGCTTACAGCCTGTTCTCCCACTGGGGCAAATCGATGAAGGACCTGTTTGCCTCCAGGGAAAACAACAAGCTGCGGCTGTTTCATGCCCGCCCCTTCAGCAGGGTTCGCTGCCGGGGGATGCTTTCTCAAGGCCGTGGACCCCAGGCCTCCTCTACACCTTCCCTCCATTTCCCTTGATCCACATGGTGCTCCTCGAGGTGAGGAGGAAGAAGGCGCAGGTGATCCTAGTAGCCCCAGACAGGCCGTGCCAGTTCTGGTATCCAGATCTTCTCAGTCTTAACTGCAGACCCCTGGAGCAGCTTTGTACACTCCCGGACCTGCTATCACTCAGTCAGGGGAAGGTGTTCCATCCGGATCTTCAATCCCTGCACCTCACAGCCTGGTACCTGAGCGGCTAGAGTTCCAGGCTTTGGGTCTTTCTGACAGTGTCTACACTGTGGTGGAAGCATCTAGAAAGGAATCAACTAGGAAATGTTATGCCTTCAGATGGAAAAGGTTTTCCATTTGGTGTCAGGGCATGAGCCTGGATCCTCTCTCTTGTCTACTGGCTAACATTCTCTACTATCTTTGGTCTCTGTCCAGAGGGGGGTCTTCGGTCATCGACCCTTAGGGTGCACCTGGCAGCCATCTCTGCTTACTGGGCGCAGGCTGGTTAGCTGACGTTGGTGCCGGAGACAGTGGTCGGGCGCTTTTCCAAAGGTCTGGATCACATATCCCCTCTGGTGCGTCAACCTCCACATTCGTTGGATCTACTGCTGGTACTGGCAAAGCTCATGGACAAGCCATTCGAACCCATGCACAGGTGTGAGTTGTCATACTTGTCATGGAGGAAGGCCTTCCTGGCAGCTATCATGTCAGCCAGAAGGACAGGGGAGCCCCAGGCGCTTTCGGTGGACTCCCCTTTTCTGGTCTTCCACAGGGGCAAAGTTGTCCTGCTCCTCCACCCGAAATTCCTTCCGAAGGTGGTGTCAGAGTTTCACCCTAACCTGGTGTTGACTCTGCCAGTGTACTACCCTAATTACACCTTGGAGGCGGAATACAGGCTCCATACATTGGAGCTGAGATGTGCTCTCTCTATTATAAGGAGAGGACAGCAGAAATTCGGGGAGAGGTTCGCCAGCTGTTTGTCACCTACCCTGAAGCCTCTTCTGGCAGACCTGCAGTGAAGTGGACTATTGCAAGATGGATTACATCATGCATTCGTCTATGCTATGAGTTGGCGGGCAAGGAGTCTCCCAGAGGGATAAGAGCTCATTCTACTCGCCATACTGCTGCATCCAGGTACATCTCTAACCAGGAAATCTGTCGGGCTGCTACCTGGAAGTCAGCAAACACCTTCATTACCTACTACCACATCGACCTTGAGTCACACCGGGATACTGGTTTTGGGGCCTCAGTTCTCCAACCTCCATTTCCCAAGTAAGTATTGAGGGGATGTGCACCTTGCCTCTCTCCTCCTGGAGAACTGCTAGGAGTCTGCCAATAAATGTGGATGAACAGGATATCCACGATCCTAGAAGAACAGGTTGCTCACCTGTAACAGTAGTCTAGGAGTGGTATATGTTGTTCATCCCCACAGATCCACCCGACCTCCTCGGCTGCGGACGCACAATAAGATCTAACGTCATGGGGTGGAGCCGAGGTATATACCACCCTGGTGGGTGGGAGGAGCCAGCTTGATGAGTTCTAGCAAGATTTAAAGCGGAAGGGGATATGCCAAGAAGTGTGGATGAACAACGTATACCACTCCTAGAACTACTGTTACAAGTGAGTAACCTGTTCTTTTTGCCTTTTGGCAAAATATTTGAGAAAAACAATTTCTATTTATAGTTGGTTAGCATAGTGCTCGTAAGAATCTGATGGTTACACTGGAGAGTACCTGGGACAGAGGTTTGAAAACCGAGCTCGAGCTCAACATTCTGTGCCTTGGCATGGAGTTAACCCTTTCCTCTCTGGAGCAGTTCCAAGTGATGGGGCTAACTGCATATAGTCAGAATACAGCAAGACTCCATTAGAAGAAAGAACATTACTATGGTGAGTAATTTTTTCTTGTCTGCCAGCAGCTCTTCAGGCATTGCAGGGGTCTACCACATGGGTACAAGTTGATTGGGGTGGGGGTCAGAAGGAGTGTAAGGAGACATATATTTAGGGAAAGAGTGTTGGACAGGTGGAACACTTCAACAGTGAGGAGGTTGAAATGGAAACCATGGTGGGCTTCAAGAGAAGGTGGGACAGACATGAGAGGGCTGATAAGAAACTGGGGGTGGGCAGAGGAGATGAAGGAGGGCTCTTTTACTACTACTAGGTGGCCCAGCTGTACACCCACAATATTAGGCTAATGGTGACAAGTTAGGTAGGAACAAAGTAGACTAGATGAACTTTGGTCTTTTTCTGCCTGTATAAACAGAAATGAAACAAAAAAATCAGTTTCTCTGCTAATCTGTCGATGGATAGATTTGTGAATAATGGAAAATTTGGCCAGGACACTGAAGAAAATCCCTAACTTTTTTCAAGGAATGTTATGGGATCATTAATGTCCACCTGAACAACCAGTAGAACAGGCAGACAGGATCTTGGTTTAGCGTCGTATCCAGAATTCAGCACCTCACAATAGTGCAGTACCCCATATCTAAGGTGGTCAGAACCAATTGAGGTTCTGGTTCTAGTCTAGAACTTTTCAAATTGTGTTAGGGTTCTAATCTTCTTTAGAACTTACAGAGCTAATGTACTGCCTAAAACTAATATTAGATTTTAAAAGCAACGAACCATTGCCTTTTGTATCTGAGGTAGTTTTTCCTTTCCCTTTGTTTAATTAGAAGATTGTTTACATGTTGTGTGATGTGTGGAACAGCACTCTGCTTGGCAGCTGACATATCTAGCTGTACTGACCCCCACTACACCATCAGCTTTGTGAACTCAGTGACTGTAACATCAGTGCTGCTTTAGAACAGCCATTCAGTGACTGCCAGGTCATTCACCTGTGATGTCACTGTCAGTGCGATCACAATGCTGTTGATGTTGTGTGGGGCGATAGCGATAGATGTGTCAGTTGCCAGGCTAAGAGCTGTTCCACACATCCAGCACAGTATTATCATACAGAAATCTGTCTAATGAGCCAACGGAAAAGTAAAAATACTTAAGAAATCAAAAGTTGCAACTGACTACTTAAAATTTTGTATCATTTTCCTGTCTGTCTGTTTTGTCTCCACTAGCCCTTGAGCACAAAATTAGAGAGAAAGAACCAAGAGAAATACTGAGTAGGGGAAACAAATAAAAAAGACCAGCCCTCTTTGCACAGTAATATTATTGTTTCCCTGCACGTGCAAAACAGAAACACATGTTCCATTCAGTGCAAATGCCAAGAGTCACAATTCCATATATTGTAGTTCGGCACATCTACATATGAGCAACACGTTGTATGTCTGCCTAAAACATTTTAGAATGTAATTCCCAAAAGTCAGTTTTTGGTCCAGACTGGTATGTCCTGTTGTTGAAATCTGTAAACAAAAAAAAAAGCATTTTCTTTAGTATTTAGATTCTTTTATACTTAGACCCCATGGGTGTTCTAGTTCTAAATTAGAACTGAAAACCTTGGATTCTAACCTTTTAAAACTAGTTCTGACAACCCTACCCCTAACACTATGCTAGGGCATTGAAATGGTTACTTGTTGTAATCAAGGGAAGAGTTCCCCCTGCAGAGCTACCAGTACTACTTCCTGGCAGGGCTGCGCCAAAAACTGTAAAGGCACCATGCAAAATATTTTGTGGGGCCTACCTCCCCATCAGCAAATTTAAAATAACCATTAGTGCATATGACATTTTTTTAATAAACTTTAGATTTTTTTGGTATCAGTCCTACCGAGCATCCATGGTTTGCCCATGCTGCCCCCTGTCCCCCTTACTGGCACCATGATCAAGGAATTGAACAATGTAATTTGTCCCTGATCCTCCTGGAGACACTGGCACCAAGATTAGATGTTTTGAGTAATGAGCCTTATTGCTTCTTTGTTCTGTGCACCCCCCCAACCACATGAAACTGGAGTTGGAATCTTCTGACACCACTGCTGATTGACTAAATTTCAAATGGATAAGCAATTTCCAAAGACAACATTGCAAGTTTGTCTGTGATTAAAAGTTTTCTTAATGCCGACCTCTTAGGCAGTGGGCCCACCTACCACAGCCGTAGCTCTTGTTCCCCCCTGGTCATGGCCCTGCTTCTTGGAGCACCTGGTGTTCATTGAAGGTCTCTCATCTGACGAGAGCAGGCCCAACCATGCTTAGCTTCTGAGATTTGAGTGGTTCAGGCTCTGAGGTACTAACATTGTAGTGAATGTCAGTATAGCATGCTGAATGCACGGGGTGGGGGGGGGGATTGAGTTGTCTAGGCAGACAGTCTGTCTATGATTGTTGTGATACAGACTATTCTGTAACCACGCTCCCTTCTGGGTATGTACCAGGCTGCCAACTCGTGTTATGCAGTTGATCATTGACTATGAATGGGAGTAGCTAGAGTTGTGCAGAATATAAAATTCTGCCTGCAGAATGACCTTTCCGATTCTGTAGAATTTGCGTGAAATTTCAGTGGAATTTTGCCAAATTTTCAATTTCAGTTATTTTGCTCTAATTTTAAAAATATGCATCCAACTGATATCAGATTTGGTATGTAGACAGTAACGGCTTACAGGAGGATACCAAATTCGGTCATAGATTGTCTGAGGGCAGAGTTATGGGTGGCCAAAACTTTAATCAAAACTTAATTTTCAGTTATTTCAGTCTAATTTAAAATGTCTTATCCAGATTTCTCCACAGTTTCAGTATTTAGAGAAACATACAACATGGGTATGTGTACCACGTTTTAAGTCTCAATCTTCAAAGGGGGCTGAGTTATAGGTAGCCAAACATTTTGCCAAAATTTAGATTTCTGTTATTTTAGTATAATTTTGATAGTATTCATTGAAATTTTATATAAATGTAGTGATAACCTGTATACCTGTAACATTTTATATGTACTGTACATAGTTTCAGATTTCTAGCTTCAGATGGGATTGAGTTATATATATATACGTGCAAGTCTGTGACTTGGAGGTACTCAAAATGATGTAGTGGGGGAAGACAATGTCTGGGGTATCAGGAAGGAAGAAGTCTGACTATTCCAACAGGATAGGTCGATAGGAAAAGGGGTAGGTGACTCACGTTTTAAGGGATTTTGTCACTAAAGAACAGAGAGGATATCAGTGTGGTCAGTAGTTCTACTGAGTCAATCTGGCTACACTAAGAGAGAAGGGGGAGGGGGTAAAATAGTCACCCAGAGAGAGACAGCAGGACTGCAGAAAGCTCGTCCCAGCATATCAAATGAAGAGGTGATTGTTAAATTCCACAGAAAGAATTTTGGATGCTTCATCTATATGCTGCCATAAATATTTGCGAAAATGTTACCAATATTTTTTTTGTTTGTTTCTTTTCCACTGTAACTTTAAAACTGCTAAACCAGTTTATCCAGTTGTTTTAGACACCAGGATACACACTGACATCGGATACGCATGTCAAATATTAAGTCTACTGTATGCCTGCAAGAGCAGATAAGTTACAAACATCTACATTTTTTTAACGTTTCACAAAATTTTGCAAATATTTACATAGTAACATTTTGAACCCCTGTAACTTAAAAATCTCTAATCGTTCTCTCCGTATTTAGACTATTCTGTAACCATTACAGAAAGGTTATGCATACTAATTTACACATGTCTAGCTCCAAAGGTGCCTGAGTTGTATGTTTTCATATCTCTTCTCTACCCTGCCCTCCAGGACACATCTGGAAACGAGTTGTTACCAGCTCAGTATGTCTTGCCTGGTGTAACCTTTGAAATAAATAAATATGTAGATAAAATGTTTCATGAAATTTCCCACAAAAAAAATAAAATGACAGATTTTGAGAACCTGTAATTTTGAGACAATCCATCCTAATGTAATGAAATGTGGTACATTGTCAGCTGTGCCATTGCCCGTCTCAGTGGTGACCCACAGTTCCTCCACCCCCCCATTCCCTGTATCTCAGTCACTCTAATACCCCCCTGACATAACGAGCCGAACACCCTCCCTTTTTACCTTTCCTGTTTCTCCTAAACAGACGTTAAAGAGGAGTACCATCCAGATCTTATCCTGCCTGAGGAAGAGGAGGAGGAAGGGGTCTTTTCGTCAGACAGGTCTACGGCTTCTTCAGTGAGCGAGGAGTTTGTGAAGCACACTCCCAGGTCCCTTCTTGAGGACACCAGCTTCTTCAGTGTTATGAAGCAGTTCATAGTTTCATAGTCAGATACAAGTTCTGTGAACAATTTGTCCTTTATGAACTCGCCACCTGTTACTCCTGTAGGTGGTACATATATTTTTTTCCTCCATATATTGATCTAATCTGTTTTTAAATTCCTTGATATTACTACTTTCAACTACGTATGGTGGTAGTATGTTCCAGTTTTGAATAATCCTTTGTGTAAAAAAATCACATCTTTTCTTCGTTCTGCTAATTTCACCATCTAGTCTGAATCCATGAGATCTTTTTCTTTTATTTATTTCTTGTCTTCTTTTGATACCAATGCTTTCCATCAAGCACTCATCATATATAGCTCTAAATATGACACAAGTCACCTCTAAGTTGTCTATATTCTGCGGAGTATAGGCCTAGAAATTTTAATCTGTTATTATGTGACAATTCTCGTAGCCCTCTTATTTTTTTAGTTAGTTTTCTTTGAACTCCGTCTTTTAGCTTCTTAAACCTTTAGCTGTACTTGCCACTGTAAACTGGGAGCAGTATTCAATATGTGGTCTTACCAAAGTTGTGTATAGGGGTATCATAAGTTTAGATTCAAACAACATGAAGTCTTGCTATATTATGACAATTGCAGTATGACCGCAGGTTAGAACTGCTCCGGAGGTGAAATAGTTAACTTTCCATGCAGGCATGGAACTTAGAGCTCGAGCTTGGTTGAAAACTCTGTCTGTTGTGCTTCAAAGGTAAACTGTCAGATTCTTTACTCCGCCTCACTGAACAGTCGCTCCGGAGATTTCTCCTTCTGCTCGGTTCATTTTGTCGGTTTAAAAGTATTATTTTTCGGTTTTTAGACTAAATTAAACCGCAGCCGGTCGGTTCAAGCTCTGTCTGTGGTAATGTAAGTAATAGATAGGTTTTACATTATTTTTTCTGTGTGGAACTTGTAATTTGTTATCGGTTCGGTTTGAACCGATCAGGTTGTATTTAAATCTACTAGCCCTTTTTTAGAGTGTGGTTCCCGGTTCTTATCGGTTCTAAAAAAAGCAGTTTCATTCGGTTTTTCCATGACCCGTGTGGTTGGGAACCGATAGAATGTCTTCTTGGTGGATTGCCATAAATGGGCAAGTTGGTTAGGCTGGCATTATGTCTGAGAAACCCAAAAAAAACCGGACCCACTGGGTTTCAGCACTGTAGTGTTTGTGGGAAGCTTTAGCTAAGGCTGACCCACACACCACATGTCTATTGTCTGGGGTTTGACCACCTCAATTCAGACTGCCAGATTTGTCACAATTTCCCTGCTGCCACCATAGATAAGAGAGTTGGTAGGCTCAGGAAGGGAGACCAAAAGTCCGCTGACCGGATGGCCAGCCGGTTTGGTACCAACGAACTGGAGGGAGTGCCCTCTGACCAGGGCGATACTTCCTCGGGCAAACGAAGAGCCAGTTCTGAGGGGCCGGTTCCATCAAAAAGGGCTAGAAAGTCAGCTAGTTTAGAGCCAAAAGTTCTCTCCCCAACTGCTGAGGTAATAGCTAAAGCAATTAAAATTGTCCAGTCTCTCTCTCCGGTTCCGACCGAACCGACACCTTCTGGTAAGCGTTCGGTTCAGCCGGTTCCACTGGTTCAAGATTATGATTTTGAGGATTTTTATGAACCAGGGAAGGGGGAAGAGGAATATGAGGAGAGTGAATATGGTTTTGAAGATCAGGATGTGCCCATTGATCCGGACATCTCTCCAGATAGACCCCTAGGGGTTTCTCCTCCAAGACTTTCTGAGTCCCCTTCTCATTTCATGTTTTATAAAAAAGTTGCTGAAACTCTCCAGCTCCCTGTTGAGGAAGCTGTAGATGACCAGGAGGAGCCAGACTATGTAGAAATGATGGATATTCCAGAGTCTAGGAGACTGTCTATTCCTTTGCATACATCTTTTCGGAAACAAATAGTAAAAGTTTTAAAAACTCCTCACACTATACCTCCTGTGGATAAAAGGATGGACAAGAGGTATACCTTATCAGGCTCTGACACTGATTTCCTCATTCAGCAATGCAGCCATGTGGGGGTAGTGCAGGCTGCAGCCTGTGACAAGGCTAATATTCCCCTAGCTTCACACCCCCCTGAGAAGGACTCCAGGAAGATTGATGCTATGGCAAAGAAACAGTACATGGCAGCATCTTTGGGGCTCAGACAAGCAAATTATATGGCTTATGCTGCTAGGTACCAGAAATCCAGATGGGATACTGTGCTGGCCCTAGCAAAACAAGTCCCTGACCAGCTTGCCAGGGAGCTGGAACAGGTGGCTATGGACGGTATTGAGGCATCCAAGGTGCAATTTCATGCTGCAGTGGACTCTAATGATGTTTCATCAAGAGTCATGGCTACATCTGTGGCACTTCGCAGGATGGCTTGGCTCAGATGTACTACCCTGTCTCAGGACACCCAGTCCAAGGCCATGGATTTTCCTGTGGTGGGAAATTCTCTGTTTGGGGAGCAAACAGAAATTACATGAAGAAAATGGATGAATATAGGACCACCTATAGGAGTGCACAGGCCAAGGGAAAGGCAGGCCACTCCTCAAAAAGCAGCTTCCTAGGGGCAGGGGCAGGCCTTTCACAGGCCTTTACCAAGCCCAAGCTTCCTCCTCCTCCGCCTATGCTCAGAGGGGTTTCTTTAGAGGGAGAGGCAGACGGGGTACAAGCAGGTCTGCTTCCACCCCTCAGCTCAAAGCCCCTGCCAAACAGGCACCCTGATGGGATTGCCAGGGCCGATTCTCCTCTACCTGTAGGAGGCAGGCTGGCGTACTTTGTCCAGGACTGGAAGTCTTTAACATCAGACAAGTCAATCAATCAATATCTTTATTTATTCAGGCGAGCATCATTGAGCATAGCTCATTTACAAGATGGACCTGATTGGTCATAACAATATAAAGGTACAAATTTTTACACAAATACAAGATACAGATTGAATACAAAAAACAAAGACATTGTAAATGAACAGATACAAGAATATTCACATATATACAAAGCAATGAGCCAAAGAAACTGGGTTATAATAAAAAAAGGAACAAAATGAGACAGTAATGAAAGATTAAAGCGAGGGTGATGGGATTTTGGGAATAAGGTCAGGTATGAGTTAAGTGGGTGAAAGCTGCAAAACAAATTAGGGGTGGAAGTGCAAAAAAAGGGGTGTGGGAGAAAGGGGGTTGTGATAGGACTAGGCCTTGTGGAAACAGTTGCATGGCTCTGGAAAGAGACTAGTGTATAGCTTTTTGAAAGATGCTATTGGAATGAGGGTATTCAACTTCAGGATCTTTTGAAGAGCGTTCCAAATAAGTGCTAGAGAGTAGCTGATTGCAGCCTCCCATGCCGGGTACAGGTAATGGGTATCTTCAGCATGATGAGTTTATTATTCCTTAGGGCATATGGTCTGGATATGACCTGGGTAAAACAATCTGAAATGTAGGATGGTAATTTGTTTGTTAGAGCTTTGTAGATCCATAGAGCAGCATTTTGTTTCTTCTATGATGTAGGGATGTCCAGCCGACTGCAGTATAGAGAGCAGTGGTGGGTGCTGAAAGGAAGGTCTGTAATGAATCTAAGAGCTCTATGGTACAAGGTATCCAGTTTGTTTAAGTGGGAAAGAGCAGTGACTATATAGGAAATCAGCATAATCAATGAGGGATAGGAATGATGCCAGGATTAATCTTTGTTTAGAATCTCTGGTTAGGTAATGTTTTATTCTGTAAAATAGGCCAAGTCTCTGTCTGAGCTTCTTCAGGAGTTCTTCAATGTGGCTAGTGTAGTCAGGTCTATTGTCAATCCAAACCCCAAGATATTAAATTTATCCACATAGTCCAGACTTTCACCAAGGATGGTAGATAATTGGGGAAGGGTGATTGGTGAGAGAGTGGAAGAGAAGCTCTTGGAGGAGAAGAACATGGCTTTTGTTTTCTTGGCATTCAGTAGGAGTTTCTTTTCTAGTAATTTGTGCTGCAGCAGAGAACTCAGATTGTAAAAGTTCACAGGCTTTTGATGGTGTAGGATTACTGACATATAGGACAGTATCATCTGCAAAAAGGTGAATATTAGATTTGGTGAGATTGAGTCAATATTATTGATATAAATGGCAAGAGGATAGGGCCCAAGATGGAACCTTGGTACACCTCTTAGGAGTGGTTTGAGGTAGATAGGTCACCTTCATTTTTACATGCTGTAGTCTACCGGAGAGGTAGCATCTGAACCATTGAAGAGAGACTGAGTCGAGGCCTGTGGAATGTAGAGAGGAGATTAGTAGATCATGGTCCACAGTATCAAAGGCTTTGCTTAAATCCAGAAATACAGCACAGATATTATTCTTTTTGTCTAATTCAGTCTGCCAATCATTAGAAACTTTTGCTAAGGCAGAGATGGTGCTGTGCATGGATCTAAACCCAGATTGAGCTGGGTTAAGGAGATTATTGGTGTCAAGGTAGGCACTTAATTGGCTATTCACTAATTTTTCAAGCATTTTGGACAATACTGGTAAGATGGATATGGGCCTATAGTTATTGAGGTCCATGGGATCACCTACCTTGAGCAGGAAACATGAGCTGTTTTCCATATTGTAGGAATAGATCCAGTGGCTAGGGACAAATTGAAAAGGTGAGTTAGGGGGGCTGCTAAGGCGTGCAGTGCAACTTTTAGAAAGTAGGGGTCCAGAGAGTCTGCACCTGCGCTTTTAGTTGTGTCCAAATGGAGTAGTAGGTCTTCTACTTGTTTTAATAGTATTGGCTTGAAGGAAAATGTGGAAGCAGCCTTTTGTCCCTCAGTAGACTGGAAGTTTAATTGTGACCGCATTAGATTTGCTGGAGAGGAGTCGAATGCTAGGCCGGCTGTAGTGAAATGATTGTTGAAGGCATTCAAGATTTCTTGCTTGTCAGTGATATCCACATTGTTTAGGTGCACTTTGGGTGGTAAGACAGGGGTAGAATCTTGTCCTAAGATCCCCTTTATGGTCCCCCAGAATCTGGCAGGGTTATGGTAGGAGGCATCCAGTTCAGCTGTATAGAAGGCAGCCTTGGCAGTTCTCACTTTTTTTGTGCAGGAGTTTCTGGCTTTTCTGAATTGAAGCCAATCATTTGGGTCCTTGGTCTTTCTTGCCCTTTTCCAGAGCTTATCTCTAGCAAGCAATGCGGATTTAAGGTCAGCAGAGAACCAGCGACAAGATTTGAGCTTGGTTCTGACACTGGAGAGGGGTGCATGTATGTTGAGGGCACTTGTGATAATGTCATTTAAGACCTGTAGAGCTATCTGTACTGAAGTTGTGAGATAGAAATCTTGCCAGCGTGTGGTGTGACACAGATCGTGGAGGTATCCTGTGATATTAAGGTTCTTTTTAGACCTTCTTGGGAGAAATTTTGCTGGGTTGGATGGCTTGAATGATGATCTTATGCCAGCTATGGGACAATGATAGCTTATATCACTAAATAGCACTCCAGCGTGAGAATACAGATGAGGCTTATTAACCAACATAATGTCCAGAAGTGTGCTGTTACTTTTGTTTTTTGGGTTAATCCTTGTTGGTTCTTTAATTAATTGAGTGAAACCATGAGTGTTGCAAAAGGATACTAGGGGTGTGGATGTATTGGCTAGCCAATTTAGATTTAGGTCGCCTAAAATAATGGTGTCTTCTGGGCCTAATTTAATTATAGTGTCCAGGTGGGATAGGAGTTTTAGGCCTGCTGAGGGGGGCCTATAGCAACCAATCGATTGAAAAGCTGACATATTGGGAAGAGATATCTTGAGGGATAAACATTCAAATTCCTTTGGCTGTGATGTAATATTGAGGCTGGATGCAGAGATATTTGCTTTAACATAAATGGCCACTCCACCGCCCCTGGATGGACGATCAGATCTGAAGAGCTGATAGTTGGGAAGATTTATTTCTCTGTCATTTGTTGCAGATTTGAGCCATGTTTTGGAGATTACCAGAAAGTCAGGTAAGGTATGTGCAACCCAGGCCTGTATTAATGAGAACTTTTTGAGGAGGCTGCAGACGTTGATATGAAGAAAACTTAGGCCTTATCTTCCTGGACATAAGTCTCCACCACTCATTCACACTAGTGGGATTAGCGCCGGAGGCACTAGGACCCATCGGGAGCAAACTTTTTGCTGGTGGGTCGGTGCGAGAGATGGCGCCGCGAGGCATGGTGCCGCGAGCAGCGGCTCGAGCGGCAATGACCATCTCGGCGACGACCCTCCAACTGCCTCAGTTCCTTTTTTCCCGCCGTCGAGTGCGCTTCAGTGACGACGTCGCTCGCCTGTCGGGAGTCAAACTTCAAACTAGCGCATAGTTTTCAGTTTATTTTTTTGTAACATTATCTCGATAGTAGTATCGCTTAATTTTATTCTATTTTCGTAAAATTTTTCTAATATTTTAAATTTAACTTACTTGAAGAAGTCTCGGCCTACTGGACGGAGTCGACCATGAGCAGGTCAGGTGACGGTAGGGAGACTTCGTATGAAAGCTGTTCAATCAGCCGGGCTGGGTCCGGTCAGCCTTCTTCTCCTCAGCGGGGTTCCGACAACGGTCAGTCCGATGCCCAGGGGGATGGGCGGTCCCTCGTCGGCATAAAAATAAACGGTCGCATTCTCGGCACCGTTCAGCCTCGAGCTCTTCTTCGGCCCACAGGTCAAAAAAGAGAAGGCATCACTCGAGGTCGCCCTCTGGTATGTCTGCGCGTCGACGGTCGGTTATCGTAGCTAGTTGCCGTTCTCCTTCTTCGGAGTCGCCAACTGCTGGTGACCATCATCCTCGACATCGGAGCCCCTCCCGCCTGTAGGTAGGGCTCCAGATGAGCAGTTTCATCAGTGGGCGCTCTTATGGAAGCGATGAGGCTCGGAGGTTGGTTCTCCTGCCTGGCTCGGTTGCCACGGAGCCCCGGGCTCCTCCAGCGATCGGGTAGAGGCGGTTGGACCTTCCTAGTCGCTGGCGCCTTCTTGGTGCCGGTGACTCCAGCCAGTGTTCCCCCTCCACATGGCTGCGGGCGCGGGGGCCACACCGATGCCCTTATCTCCTGTTTTTCCTTCTCTAGCTTTCCAGGTTCCTGGGGCGTTTCCGGCGCCTTCCAGAGGTCTGTTGGCTTGGTGCCGTTTTGGTGCAGCAGCCTGCGGCGCCGTGTGGTCTCAGGGCGCCGCCTGCGGCCGTCAGAATATATCTAGCGCGCATCGTCAGCGCCCGCTTGGTTGTGGCGCCCGTTGCTAGCGCCGCTTGGTCCAACAGCGCCGCTTGCGGTGCTGCGTGCCTCTTCGGCCGTGCCCTCTGCGGTGCCGTTTTCAACCCGTTTTGCCTTTTTCGGCGGGGGCCTCGGGGACTCTCCTTGTTTCTCTGCTATTTCCTCCTCTCTAATTTTCCTCCTTTCCTGCCCAATCAGTCCTTTCTGGACCATCAGGAGATGATGTTGAGCCTGACCCAGACCTCGGTTGGGTGATGAAGTGGAGAAACAGGATCTTTCTTTGCTACAGAGCCTGTGGTCGAGACCTGTCCTTTAAGTCTCTGTTGAAGAACCTGAGATCCCTCTTTCTCTCAGACTACAGACATCGATCCTGGGAAGATATTAAGACTCCAGTACCTTCATGCTTGCCGGAGATCCCCACGTTTTGACTCCTCCGATCCAGCCTTCCTTCGAGGCAGCTGTCTCAAATGGTATGGAATAATCCTGCTCTTATTCCCTCAGTGGCTAAATCCATTGATAAGAAGTATTCAGCTCCCAAGGATCATCCCATTTTGGCATCCCAAGCTGCGGATCTATTGTAGTCCTGGCAGAGAATGATAAAGTCGTTCTTCCTCAAACTACTACAGCTCAACCTAATAACAAAGAGTCTCGTAAGATTGATACATTAGGTAGAGAGTCTTTGCTGCCTCCACTCTAAGTATACGTGTGCCAGTTATCAAGGCTATTTTTCTCAGTATGAGTATATCCTGTGGCACTCTTTGAAAAGAATGGTTGAAGCTCTTCCGGTTAGGACTCCAAGTCAGAGCTTCTTCTGACCGTTACTAGGGTATTGGAATCCAATAACCAACAGGTCAAAGCCGCTATGGGCCTTCGACACTGCTTCTCGCTCAGCAGCCGCGGAGGTATTTGTACTCGGCGCCATTCCTGGAGTTTCTGGCTTCACGAATGATGCTCAGCAGCAGTATGCGGCTGCCCTTTGATGGCTCCTTTCTTTTCGGCCCTCAGGTGGAACAAGCCTTAGAGGCCACTCAGAAGACTAGGTAGGCCATTAAGTTGGCCAGACCTCCGCCTGCTCCCTCTCGGGGGCATGTGAACAGACGTCAGTTTCATAGTCGTCAGTCCTTTCGGGGCAGAGGCAGGGGAAGCTTCCATAAAAGCCAACCTGCCCAACCTCAAAAGAAAGCGCAGTGGCCTAAAGCCCCCAGCGCCACCTTATGAATTGCTGGCCCAAGTTCCATCCACATTGCCCGAGGTGGAACTTTCTCCTCCGGTGGGAGGTCGTTTGATGTACTTCTACAACCAGTGGAAGTCCATAACTTCGGACAAATGGGTCCTCGGCTAATCGCGAGGTTATTCTCTCAATTTTTGGAAACCCCGAATTGTCCTCCCAGGCGACAACCCAGGTTGTCGGCCTCCAGTCAGACCTCCTCACCGCCGAGATCCGGGGCCTTCTAAGCAACAGGGCAATAGAACTGGTGCCCCGCATCTCACGAGCACAGGGTTCTACTCCATTACTTCCTGGTTCCAAAGAAGTCTGGGGAATCGCTCCCATTCTAGACCTCAGAAAGTTAAACAAATTTCTCCCCAGGGAGAAATTCAAAATAATTCCCTAGGTACCCTGTTACCCTTGCTGCATCAACACGACTGGCTGGCCTCCCTGGATATGCAGGACGTTTACCAGCATATCCTCATCCACCGACCACATAAGTTCCTCAGGTTTGTAGCTCTGGGTCAGCATTATCAGTTCAGAGTCCTGCCTTTTGGGCTATCCTCGGCGCTGCGAGTCTTTACAAAGTGTTGTGCAGTTCTCGCAGCACATCTCAGGAAGATCGGACTCCGAGGTTTTCCCTACCTGGACGATTGGCTTCTAGCAAGCCCTTCTAGCCAAGGGACTTTGGAAGCCGTGCAAACGACTTCTCGTCTTCTTACGTCCATGGGAATTCTGCTGAATTTGAAAAAATCACAACTGCAGCCCTCCCAGAGGCTCCTTTTCATAGGGACGCTTCTAGACACCTCTTCATGAGGCTTTCCTTCCAGAGGACAGAAGACTCGACATCCTTGGATGGCCCGTTACATCGGGAGAACCAATCGGTTACAGCTCTCTCGATGCAGCGATGTTGGGTCTCATAGGCGTCCTCGGTGTTCACTGTACCCTGGCCGGTTGCACATGAGAACCACCCAATGGATGCTCTCCACTCAGTGGTCTCCGACCTCTCACCCCAGTCTTATCCCATCAAGGTGGCCGGGCCTTGAAGGTCTCTCACCTGGTGGACTCAAGAAGAGCAATCTCCTGGAAGGGTTCCCTTTGCTCCCCGGATCATCAGATCTCCATCACCACAGATGCATCGCTAATGGGATGGGGAGCTCACTGGCTCCCCTCCACACTCAAGGTGTATGGACTCAGTTGAAACTCTTCTCCACATAAATGTCCTGAGATGAGAGCGGTCCTCTAGCGATCCGAGCTCTGAAGGATATCCTTTGTCACAAGAACATTCTCCTTCAAGCGGACAACAAAGCTGTGATGTATTACATCAACAAGCAAGGCGGTGCTCATTCTTACCCCTTTGCAGGAAGCAATGAGGGTGTGGAGTGGTGCTTGGAGCACAAGTCTCTGATTCAGGCGGTTTATCTGCCAGGTATACAAAACGATCTAGCAGATCACCTCAGCAGAACGGAGGCAGACCCTCACAGTGGTCTCGATCCAGCCGTAGCTCGGTCACTATTCGAAGAGTGGGGACTCCAGACCTGGACCTTTTGCATCCCCACCAACGCAAAACTGCTCTCTTCTGCTCCAGAAATCCAGGGCCTGGCATTTTCTGTCAGGATGCGTTCAGGCTGCGTGGACAAAACGTTTCTTTACGCCTTTCACGGTCCTCTAATCCAGAGAGTTCTCCTCAAGTTCGAGTCTCAGGGGACCAAAATGATTCTCATTGCTCCCTCCTGGCCTCGGCAACTATGTTTCCTCTGCTCAACAGTATGTTGGCAGCCTCTCGAGACCACTTCCTTGCAAATCAACCTTTTGACTCAGGGTTCGTTGGTCCATCCCAACCTGAAATCACTTCACCTTCATGCTTGGCTCCTGAAGAGGTAGAAGTGAATCGATTCAACGTCTCTCGTAGAGTCTCGGACATCCTTCTGGCTGCTGGGAAGCCAGCCACCCAAACGTATCGCCTTCCAAATGGAAACGCTTTTCTCTCTGGTGTGCAAAGTCCTCTTGGAATCCCTTTTCCTGTCCTCCTGACAAGGTTCTGGAGTATCTTTTGGACCTATCAAACTCAGGTCTCCAGTACTCCACAGTTAAAGTTCACCTTAGTGCCATCTCAGCGTTCCATGAGCCGGTTTCTTCCTTGACTCTGGCTCAGCTTCCTATGGTGAAGAGATTTCTTAAGGGGATTCTTCATACCAGACCCCCTGTTAGGCGTCCAGTTGCAACCTGGGACATTAACCTGGTGCTGGACATGCTCACTCGGAAGCCTTTCGAGCCCTTAGCTACCTGTGAGCTAAAATTTCTTACCTGGAAGACTGCCTTCCTGGTGGCCATTACCTCAGCCCGCAGGGTCTCGGAGATTCATGCCTTGGTGTCGGACCCTCCGTATACTGTATTCCATAAAGACAAGGTAGTTCTCCGTACTCATCCTAAATTTCTTCCCAAGGTTGTGTCAGAATTCCATCTAAACCAACCTCTGGTACTTCCCTCTTACTTCGCTAATTTCCAAAATGAAGAGGCGATCTCTTCATTCCTTGGAAGTTAGAGAGCCTTCATGGTTCTATTTAGATAGAACCAAAAATTTTCGTAAGACTCAGCAACTGTTTGTTTCTTTCAGCGACACCGGCTGGGTCAACCCGTCGCTATTAGATGCATCTCATCATGGTTAGTGGCGTGCCTTCGACATTGCTACTCCATGGCTCAAGTTAAATTGGAGGGTAGAGTGTACGCTCACTCTACTAGGGCGGTCGCGGCATCTTTAGCGGAGATTCGCAATGTTCCAATTGCGGATATCTGCAACGCCGCCACCTGGAGCTCAGTGCATACCTTCATTAAGCATTATGCACTGGATGTTCATGCCAGACGACATTCCGCATTCGGCAGAACTATCCTTAATGGTCTTCTATCTTAGACGCGTGAGCTCTGGCTCTCCTGCCGCCCTTTTGGGGGATTATCAGCTTGGTACTCTCCCACTAGTGTGAATGAGTGGTGGAGACTTATGTCCAGGAAGATATGAAAATGACGTACCTACCGTAATTCTTGATCTTCTTGGACAAGTCTCCACCACTCATTCACACGCCCACCCTCCATCCCCCGAGCTCACCGCTGTGTTGGTCTTCACTCCCTCAAATCTTTAGGCCATGAGGACTTCTTTGCTGACCCTTCTTACACGGGTCGTATGGACTATCTTATGTCCGTGTTTTAAGTTAGGTTTACTCTTTACGTTAGTTGCGCTGCACCTCCTTGGTAAAAAGGTACTGAGGCGGTTGGAGGGTCAGCCGCCAGATGAGTCATTAGCTCGAAGCCGCTGCTTCAAGGGGCGCCATGCCTCGCGGCGCCATCTCTCGCACCGACCCTCCAGTAAAAAGTTTGCTCCCGATGGGTCCTAGTGCCTCTGGCGCTAATCCCACTAGTGTGAATGAGTGGTGGAGACTCGTCCAAGAAGATCAAGAATTACAGTAGGTACGTAATTTTCATTTATGGTGGCTAAATCAGCTGGGGAGATGGAGCTTTCTGTGGGTTCAGGATTGATTTCAACAGTGCCAGCACAGATCAGCAGAAAGAACATTAATTTAATGAGGGCTTCAAGTGATAGAAGGAAGGAATAGCCAGAGGATTTTCTCTTCTTGCTTGGGGTCCAGTATTTAGAGGGTCTTGAGCCTGCTGTGTGGTTAGGTAAATTGTCAAATAATACCAGCTTGATGGACAGGTATAGGGGGGCTCTGTACTGCCAAGAATGGAGTTGGGGGCTTATGAAGTACAGAACTGGATGTGAGCCTTTTTGTGGGATAACCCAAGGATTATAGTGTAGAAGCGGTAGTGTATACTTGAGGAATTGGAAGGCGTCCACTATGGATAAAAGGGGCCAGCTTGAATAGCCGCCTTGAACACCAGGGCATGGGCTGTATCGGTCTCCTTCAGGATAATGAGGAAGGTGAGGGCAGAGCAGCATTAAGAGTAACAGCAGCATGGTGGAAGGTAGCTAGGGTTAAAATACCAATGGTGGTGTGAGAAGTGGAGCTCGGTATTGGCTAGGAATTAGCTATGGGCGGAGATCGGAGATTAGGCGGAAAGTGTGTATAAAAGAAACACCCAGGAGGGAGGCAAAATTTTGCGGCTTTCCCGTACCTTTCTGGCTGTCTCTCCGGCCTCCTGGTTCCCTTTTCGGCTTAGCGGTTGCCGCCCGCCCACTGGCGGCTCGGAGCCCCTACGGTCACTGGGTGCTCGAGGGCAGGGCCGGCTGGAAAGGAGGAGACAGAGGAGAGGGCAGTCAGAAAAAGCACTTAGATTGCAGCAATCAAAAGATTCTGCAACTGGTGCTAAAAAGATTTGCACAACAAAGACTTGGGGGGTCGGCGCCTAAGCGTCTAACCCAGCACAAGTCCCACCAAAGGACTGTAGTCACAAAAAACAGTAATCAGTAAAACATTTTTACAATTCACACAAAATAAAAAAACAGCTCTTTTTGGAGAATTTTGCTATAAAAGAGCAGAAATCCCGGCCAGTTTTGGAGGAGCAAGCAAAGCAAAAGTCAATGGGGAAGGCGCACCAATCAGAGGCAAGGCTCAGCTGGCGGTCGCCTTCCGATTGGATGTGGCTCTCCCGTACCTTTCTGGCTGTCTCTCCCGGCCTCCTGGTTCCTTACCGGCTTAATGATCGCCTTGCATCGCTGGCGCTCAAACCCTACAGTCACTGGGTGCTTTCGAAGGCAGGGCCGGCTTTCTGGCTGTCTCTCCCGGCCTCCTGGTTCCCTTTTTGGCTTAGCGGTCGCCGCCCGCCCGCTGTTGACCTCAAACCCCTATGGTCACTAGGTCGGCAGGGCAGGCCGGCTCTTGGCTGTCTCTCCGGCCTCCTGGTTCCTTTTTCGCTTTGGGGCGGTCGCCGCTGCCCGCTGGCGGCTCGGAGCCCCTACGGTCACTGGGTGCTCGAGTGGGTCCTGGAAGTAGTAAGCCAGGGACTGGTTCTCAGTTTCAAAAAATTTCCAAAGCTGAGAACCAGATCTTTTCCACCTGCAACTCCTTCAGAGGCTCTTGCCTTAGAGGCAGAAGTCTCTACCCTCCTGGCTCTCAGAGCTGTGGAAAGGGTTCCTCCCTTACACCAGGGCAAAGGTTTGTACTCCAGGTACTTCCTTACCCCAAAAAAGACAGGAGAATGGCGGCCCATCCTGGATCTCAGATATTTAAACAAGCACCTTTTAAAGCCAAAGTTCAAAATGGTGACTCTGGGAATTATCCTACCCTCTCTAAGGCCAGGGGACTGGCTAGCTTCCCTGGACCTCAAGGATGCCTACTTCCATATTCCCTTCAGAAGCTCCCATCGAAAGTACCTCAGGTTCGAGCTGCCCTCAGGCCACTTCCAGTTCAGAGCAATGCCCTTCGGCCTCACTTCTGCCCCAAGGGTATTTACCAAATGTCTGGCAGTAGCAGTTGCCTACCTAAGAAGGCAAAAGATTGCCATCTTTCCTTACCTGGACGATTGGCTCATAGTAGGCCAGTCCCCAGACCAGGTCAAATTACATCGCCAGATAACGCAGCAACTGCTTACCTCTCTAGGTTTCCTTCTGAATCTCTCAAAGTCAGTTCTGGAGCCTGTCCAGCTTCTTACCTTCATAGGCGCAAAGCTGAACACACAGGAAGCCAGGGCTTTCCTTCCCCTAGACAGGGCAAAGACCCTGGTCTCCCTGGCCTCCTCATTTACCCTGCAGGTCTCCCGGCCAGCAAGGCATTTTCTGCAGCTCCTAGGGCACATGGCTGCTTCCACAGCAGTTGTGCAGGGAGCAAGATTTCAGATGAGGGACATCCAGTTCCATTTGAGAGCTTTTTGGTCTCAAAGAAAGGATCCTCTTACCAAGTTGATCCCAGTAACTCGAACCCTGATCCAAGCCCTACAGTGGTGGCAGGATCAGACCAACCTGAGACAAGGGGTTCCTTTTGTCACTCAGTCTCATTCTCTAATCCTTACTACAGATCGTCCCTCTTGGGCTGGGAGCTCACATGGGCGACCTCACCACCCAGGGTCTGTGGTCCCCAGGAATCCCTGCTCCACATCAACCTGTTGGAGCTCAGAGCAGTTTTCTAGCACTTCAAGTTTTCCAAATCTGTTCAGAACAAGAGTATTCAGGTCAGAACAGACAACACCACTACAATCTGGTACATCAACAAGCAGAGGGCACTCGGTCTACGGCCTTGTGCCGCAGTGATGAGATTGTGGTCTCTGGCTTACTCCCTTAACACCTCTCTACGCGCAGTTCACCTCCCAGGCAAGGACAACGTCTGGCAGATGCTCTCAGCAGGATTTCCCAGGGCCACCACGAATGGTCACTGGATCCCTGGTCTTGGGAGTAGTATTTGCCAGATGGGGCACCCATGAGATAGATCTTTTGCAGCCCCAGACAATCACCAACTTCCTCTTTTTGCTGCAGGCCCCAGTGTTGGGCTCTCTCCCGCTGGATGCCTTAGCCCTCAGTTGGGAGGGGAAGTTTCCCTATGCCTTCCCTCCCTTTCCTCTCCTGTTCAAAGTGCTAGTCAAAATCAGATCCCAATCCTGAAAAGTCATTCTGATAGCTCCGGATTGGGCCAGACAGCCCTGGTATCCACTCCTGCTGTCCTTAGCAGTCCATCCTCCCCTGTGCCTTCCCAAGAATCACAATCTGTTAACCTGTGCCCAGGGAAGGGTCTGGTACCCGAATCTCAAATCTCTCAATCTCAAGGCTTGGTTCTTGAAGAGTTAGAGTTTGCTGATTTACACCTTTCCCAAGCTGTAATGGATATATTGAAGGCCTCAAGAAGCCTTCCACAGGGCTACTAATTCCAAATGGAAAGGTTTTCCATATGGTGCTCGGAAAAGCATATTTCCCCAGTCTCTGCTGATCTACCCACAGTCCTGGATTATATGGTCCACCTGAATTCTTTGGGGCTGAGACCAGCTACCCTCAAGGTGCACTTGGCTGCTGTGTCTGCTTTTATTTCAGCAGGTAAATCCTCTTCTCTTTCAGCTCATCCCGTATTTTCCAAGTTTTTTAAGGGGTTGTTGCACACCAGCCCCCCATTTAGAGATCCTGCCCTGCCTGGGATCTTAATGTTTGCATTGCTCAGCTTATGCAGCCTTTTGAGCCCTTGTCTTCAGCTGAGCTCAAGTACTTGACTTGGAAAACTGTGTTTCTGGTAGCCATCGCCTCTGCCAGACACATAGAAGTGAATTACAAGCGTTGTCAGTGGAGCAGGAGTTTATCTCTTTTCACAGAGATAAGGTGGTCCTTCGGACTAGCAGAAGTTCCTGCCTAAGGTGGTTTCAGATTTCCACCTTAATCAATCTATTTCTCTCCCAGTGTACTTCACTGACCACTCCTCCTCTGGGGAGGAGGCTGCACAACCTAGATGTGAAGAGGCCCTTAGTTACTACATAGGCGCACCAGGGTCATAGGTTTGACTCCACCAACTGTTCCTTACCTATGGCGAGTTGGGAAAGGAAACCAGCCACTAAAGATCCATTGCCAGGTGGATTGTCTCTTGTATCAGTTCTGCTACAAGAAGTTGGGTAAGTTCCTCCCTCAGGCCTGAGGGCTCACTCTACCAGAGGTACAGCTGCTTCTCTGGCTGCTGCCAGAGACATTCTATTCTAGAAATATGTCAAGCAGCTACCTGGAAAACAGTTCACATTTGACCAAGCATTACTCCTTGGACATCCAGGCTAGGAGTGATGCTCGGTTCTTTACAACCAGTGCTTCAAGAGCCTATTTCCTAAGTAGGTCCTGTACCTCCTCCATGGGGGTACTGCTGTGTAGTCTGCAATTGTCATAATATAGCAAGACTTCATGTTGTTTGAAGAAAAATTACTCACCTTAGTAATGTTGTTTCTTCTAATGGAGTCTTGCTATATTGCAACCCTCCTGCCTGTCCCTCTCAGAACCTCTGTTTTGGGATGTGGGTGGGCAGTATGGGGTTGGCACTTTTTTAATGCCCACCTTGTCGTTTTCACCTACCTTTTTGGGTGAATTGGTGTTGTGTTTTTGCATTTTTGGGCCTCCTGACTTGAGTCTTTGTTTTAGGCCAAAAATGAGTGTTTATGTTAGTAGCCAGTTGGCTAGTGTAGGTTTACAGCTTCCACACAGAACCTTAGTGAGTTTTAGCTCGTAAAGATCTGACAGTTTGCCTTTGAAGCACAACAGACAGAGTTTTCAACCGAGCTCGCGCTCTAAGTTCCATGCCTGCATGGAAAGTTAACTATTTCACCTCCGGAGCAGTTCTAACCTGCGGTCATACTGCAATTGTCATAATATAGCAAGACTCCATTAGAAGAAACAACATTACTAAGGTGAGTAATTTTTTCTTCCCTACTCTTTATATTAGATAAAATACATCCCAATAGTTCATGACATATTTTAGCAGTTATACTGATATGAACATCTGTTGTTAATTTATTTGTCATTACTGTTCCTAAGTGTCTTTCTTCAGTAGTGACTTCTGTTTCCTGATTATCTATGTAATATCTATGAGTAAGAGTTGTCTGCTGCCATGGGGTTCCACACTGAGGAAGAGGATGCCACCAGAAGGGACCTGGTGGACTTTTTGGAGATCCCCGAATCTCCACCAAAAGCCATTCCTCCCATTTTGCTAGCGCTTAGGAATGCCACCACTGCTGCCTGGCACTGTCTAGACATGGTCCTTGCCATGCCCAAGAGGGCAAATAAGTTCTATCAGTCCCCCCTAGGGCCTCCCCTATTATGCTTCCCAGCCTGAGACTGATTCTCTGGTCATCAAAGCGGCTCATGACAAGTTCAAGTTTATTTAATACAAAAGATGTGTAAAATCCATTTTATCACATCAGTTCACAAAAATGCACACAATAAATAGCGATCATACAGTTAAAACAAGACATCATATGGCATAAATAGCAGAAGAGAAAAATATATCCAACTTCACTTTTTCATCTTATTAACAAAATTTGCCACACCATACATTATCTTAATATTTTCCATACCAAGCAGGCACTTCACGCAGTTATCCCTTCATTTTAAAATATCTGCCATGGTCAATGGTGTAAGTCCAAGGTGCCAAAACACCTTAGCTCCCTCCCCATTGACAGTGAATCCAAGAGGATCGACCTCTGGGGTAAGAGGGTTTATACCTCCTCTACTCTGGGATTCCAGATTGCAAATTATCTCTCCCATATTGTCAAGTTATTCCCTGCACCCCTGTATGCGCGCCTCCCTTCCTCCTTTCTCCCCTCTTCCCCCTCCCCACCTTTTTCTCTCTAACCCCTATCACCCTCATAGTATTATTCCTGTCCCTCCCTCGTTTCTCTCTGTACCACCACCTTTCACCCCCCATTACTTACCATCCTGGACTTTCGACAAGATCTACTAGGGCCTACTCCTCTGGTCTTTTCTAGTTCCCCTTCCACTGTTCTTTAGACTAACATACAGTTCTCTGATTGTTTACTTACGTCATATTTGTCTCAAAGTGTTTTCATGGTAATAACATAACATAACAGTGACAAAGGACAAATGGCAAGTACTGTTGGTGATGCTAGGAAAGGAGGGCAGGATGGGGGGAGGGTGGAAGGTGGTTACCCTTAATGCTAGGAGCCTTGGGAGGAAAACTGCAGAGTTACAGGTTCTCATGGCAGAGGGAGAGGTGGACATTGCAGCCATCACGGAAACATCGGCCACCCAATACAATGACTGGGACCTGTCTGTACCAGGTACAGGTTATTTCATAGGGACAGGGTGATTGGGAAAGGGGTGGCACTATATGTGAAGGAATGACTGAAGTGTGTAAGGGGAGGAAGGGGAGGAGGTGTAATCGAGTCACTTTGGATGCAAATCCAGGATTTCAAGAATAGGATTCTTAGAATGGGAGTGGTGTACAGGCCACCATCTCAGACGGAGGGAGTTAGACAGGGAACCAAGCGGGACAGATCAGGAGGACCTGCGAGAAGGTAGTGTGGTGATTGTGGGGACTTCAACATGCCAGGAGTGGACTGGAGCACCCCAACAACCAGGAACAGAAGGGAGCAGGTACTGCTGGATACCTTCAGGACAGCTTCCTGCTGCAAATGGTCAGTGAACCAACCAGGTTAGGGAATACCCTTGACCTTGTGCTGGCAAATGGGGACTTTGTGAGAGAACACAGTGGAGGAACCGCTGTCAGGGAGTGACCACCACTCAGTATGGCTCACATTGGATATGGGCAAGGAAGGAGTGGAATCTGGCACAGTAGTGCTGGACTTCAGGAGGGCTGACTTTGGGAGGATGGGGGAAGTGGTAAAAGGGTATCTGGCCAGAATTCAATCTAGTATGGACACTAACCAGAGGTGGGAGCTCATAAAGCTGGAGATAGTGGAGGCAACCAAAACCTGCTGCAAAGCCCAGAGCAAGAAGGCTAGCACTAAGAAACCGATCTGGTTGAGCAAGGAGGTCATGGAAAAGGTAAGGAGGAAAAGAGCTGCCTTTAGGAAGTACAAGAAAACAGGGAGGGGGGAGGACAGGGAGGAGTACTTGACAGAATCGAAGGAGGTGACAAGGGCAGTAAGGGGAGCCAAAGCATCTACAGAAACTCAGGCTGGCACAAGGCATTAAGAAGGGGGAGAAGGACTTCTTTAAGTACATCAAGGAGAAAAGGAGCTGTAGGACACATAGTAAGGATTAGGAAGGAGGGGGATTGGGTGGAAGCAGGGTGCGATAAGGGAAGCACTAAATGAGTACTTCTGCTCAGTATTTACTAAAGTGAAGAGGGGTGACACTCAAGGTGGGAGAAATGGCAGAAGCGGGGGAAGTGGTGACAGGCGGAAATCATGGAGAGCAGAGTTCGAGAGGGTTTGAAGGCACTGGGGTGGACAAGGCGCCAGGCCAGATGGCATTCCCCAGGGTACTGAAGGAGCTGGCAGAGGTCTTGCAGGACCTTTGGCAGAACCTGTTTAATGCCTCACTACATTCAGGGTGTGTACCTCAGGACTGGAGGATGGCTCATGTGGTGCCCCTCCACAAGAGTAGCCCCAAGGATGAACCGGAAACTACAGACCAATGAGCTTCACATCCATCGTGGGTAAGCTAATGGAGACTATCCTGAAGGAGAGGCTGGTGACCCTCCTAGAGGCCAAAGGACTACAGGACAGCAGACAGCATGGCTTACACGTGGCAGATCCTGCCAAACCAACCTGGTCAAGTTCTATGACTGGGTAACTAGGCAACTGGACAGGGGCCATGCAGTGGATGTCCTGTATCTGGACTTCAATGTAGGCATCCGACTCATTGCCACATGGAAGGCTGGGAGGAAGTTAGTAGGCACAGGGGCGGATGCAAAGCTGGTGAGATGGGTAGGAAACTGGCTTCAGGGAAGGCAACAGAGGGTGGTGGTGGGTGGGGAGCTCTCACACCCAAGGGCAGTGATGAGCGGTGTTCCACAGGGCTTGGTGTTGGGACTAGTGTTGTTTGGGAGATTCATTGCAGACATATCATGGGACATCAAGAGGAAGATCAGTCTGTTTGCTGATGATACCAAGGTAGGCGCGGTGGTGGATGACCTAGGGGGATGGCAGGGGTTGCAGGATGATCTGGCAAAGCTTGAAACCTGGTCAGACACCTGGCAACTGGGCTTTAATGCCAAAAAGTGCAAGGTGCTGCATTTTGGGATGAAGAACCCAAGGAGGAGTTACCAGCTAGGGGGAGTACAGCTAGCCCAGACAGAGGAGGAGAAGGGTGGTGGCTGGGTGGAATGCGTTACCTGCTGAAGTGATATGCAGTAGAACAGTGGACTGCTTCAAACGAGGATGGGACAGGACAAGGGGGAGGGTTAATGAAGGGGAAGGGTGGAAGGGAGGGGCAGCTGCAGAATAAGGGGTTCTAGCTGCACATTCGAGCAGACTTGTTAGACCTCTAGGCCTTTATTTGCTGGCAAATTTCGTATGTTCGTATGATGTTCATTATTTTCTTTCCCTGTTGATTACCATTGTTTTTTTTTTTTATGTCTTGCTCTTACTGACGTGGAACTTTTGTAAATGAATTGTATTGCTCAAAGGTATTGTAATCCTGGCCTTGTATCAGGCAGTTTTTACTGCACCTTAATCTGTATCATATCTACTATGCTAGCCTTGTAATTTTGTATGTCATTGTCACGGTATGTAGTGTTTGAACTATTCTGCATTATTGTAAATGTAATGTTTATCCAGTTTGTATTTTGACTGTCTTTCTCATAAATGAATGAATGATTTGCAGGCCTTCGGCAGGACCATCAAATCTGTTCACTCATTTTACCATACCCAGCCCAAGAGCAGGTAGAGGCTGCCCTTTTGAAAGGTGTCTCACAAATCCTGTACAGGCTCCAGACTACAGGGTAAAAGGAAAGCCAGTTCTGCCTTGCCTACCCCCCTCCTCTTCCTCAGATCCTGCCACGAAACAGCCCAGAGGCAATTGGTCAGCCCCAGTGTCTGGATCCGCCTCTGCATGACTCCTTGCCAGAACCTCTCTTCCAGTCCCCGACCAAGAGGTGGTGGCCGGAGGTCAGTTCTCCCTCCATCTCAATCAGTGGAGAACCATAACCTCAGATGTTTGGATTCTTCAGATAATAGAGAGGGGTCACACTCTGGAGCTTCCAGAAAAGCCCCCAGAGACTCCTCCGTTGCCCTCCACCTACCCTTCAGACCAGACTGCGGTTCTTCGGGAAGAGATATACTGCCTTCTGCAAAAAACAGCAATAGAACCAGTGCCCAGATGACAGGGAAACCAGGGGTTTTATTCCTGGTTCTTCCTAGTCGTGCCTGAAAATAGGCAGGATTTGTCTAGTGCACTTACCCGGTCAACAAAAACTAAATAAAAAAAATAATAGTCCGCAAAAGAACTGGGGATCTGAGGCCTATTCTAGATCTCAAGGACCTATGCCTCTACATCCAGTACAAGACGTCCTGCATGCTCACTGTGCCAGGTCTGTTACCCCTGCTCAAACAGGGCAACTGGCTGTGCTCTCGATATGTGGGATGCTTACCCGCATATTTCAGTGTGTCCACCGCACAGGAGGTTCCTCCAGTTTCTTTTTCAAGGAGCGCACTACCAGTTTAGTGTCTTGCCATTTGGCTTGTCCTGTGTGCCTGCGGGCTTTTACAAAATGCTTAGCAGCAGTGCCTGCTGCCCTTAAGAGGGAAGGCCTGTACATCTTCCCCTACCTGGATGACTGGCTACTCAAGGCCTTGTCCAGAGATCAACTTCTAAGGACTCTAGAGAGGACCCTCCAGTTGTTCCACTCCCTGGGCATTACGGTCAATCTGGCCAAGTTCATTCTGATTCCCACAAAGACTGCAGTACATAGGAGTGGTCCTGGACTCAGCGCAGGGCAAGGCCTTCCTCCTGCCAGACAGAGTGGGATGCCTCATATCTCAAGCGCAGGTGGTGACTCAGAGCCGCTGTGTCTCTGTGAGAATTTAGCTGCGGCTCTTGGACCTCATGGCAGCGTCCATTGCTACTGTTCATCTGGCCTACCTGCGGGTACCATGGGACCAACGCACTGATGACCTGGAACAGCTGGTGCTATTCTCCTCTCCAGTCTGCAAAGTCTGTCAGTGGTGTATGGAACACGGAAACCTGTTAAGAGGGGTCCCCTTCCTGATCTCGTCGCTTCAGCAGATTCTCATTATGGATGCATCCAGATTGGGCTGGGGGATGCACCTGGGTCCCATCCAGACTCGGGGTACCTGGTCCCAGGTCGAAATATCCCTCTATATAAACTTCCTCAAGATGTGGGCAGTTCTGTATGCCATGCAGGCCTTACAGAACCACCTCTCTCTGAGCCAGTTGTTGATTCGGTCAGACAATCTCAGTGTGGTCTGTTATATCAGCAAACAAGGGGGGGACACATTCATACCTTCTTTGCAGGGACGTCATGAGGGTATGGTACTGGGCACTGAAGCATGGCTTGGAACTGTTTGCAGTCCATGTCTGAGGCATGCTGAACATCCTGGCAGACAGCCTCAGCTAGACTCAGTCCAAGTCGCATGAATGGGAGCTTCTGTCGTCCACTGCGGAAGACCTGTTTGACAGATGGAATTATCTGGAGTTGGACCTTTTTGCATCCCCACTCAATGCAGCACTGCCCAATTTTTGCTTGCTAGATCAAGGGCCTGGAGTTTTCTGGCGTGTTGTCTGTCTCTTGGAGTGGGCAGTTCCCGTATGCCTTTCCTCCATTTCCTTTGATTCAGAGGGTATTAATCAAGCTGCAGATGTTGGGGGCCAGCCAGCATGATCCTTGTAGCACCCTACTAGCCAACGTAGATGTAGTTTCCATTATTGTAACAGTTGGCAGTGGAACCTCCAATCCCCCTGCCTCTCTGCAGGGATCTGTTGACACAGCCTCAGTGGACCCTGGTCCATTCACACTTCAAGTTCCTTCGTCTGCGTGTCTGGCTCCTGAGAACATAGCCATTACCCAGTTTGGGGTTTCCTAAAATGTGGCTGATGTCCTGGTGGTGGCTAGGGCCATCTACATCATGAAATAGAAACGGTTCACCTTTTGGGCTGCCAAGCACCATATGGAACCTTTCTCCTGTCCTGTGTGTCAAATCCTGGACTACCTTATCTCATTGTCAGACTTAGGCCTCCAGTATTCATCCCTCAGGGTACACCTTTTGGCTGTATCTGCCTTACACGAGCTGGTGGAGGGCCAGACTGTTGTTCAGATGTGACCCATACTTTTCTCAGAGGCATCTTGCATCTAAAGTCTCCAATCTTCAGTCCTGTCCTGGCTTAGAATTTGAATTTTGTTTTGGAAAAATTGACCCTGTCTCCATTTGAGCCAGCCGCAACTTGCGAGCTACGCTTCCTTTCATGGAAAACATTATTTCTAGTTGCTGTTACTTCTGCTTGAAGGATTTTGGTGTGAAGAGTTTTTCACAAAGACAGGGTGTTTGTGCCCAAATCCTGTGTTCCTTCCTAAGGTGGTGTCTGAGTTTACCCTGTACCAATTTAAGCACCTACCTGTGTATTTTCCAAAGCGTGCCAATCCAGGGGAAGCACTGCTCCATACTTAGATGTGTGCGGGATTTTGAAGCATTACCTGCTGCAGACTAAGAGCTGCAGAAAGTCAGAGCAGCTGTTTGTTTCTTTCACCCAAGGAAGTGAGGGCTTTCAGGTTTCCAAACAATGTTTGTCCAAATGGTTGGCCAATTGTATTGTGTTCTGTTACAGTAAGCATGGCAGAGAGTTGCTAGTGATGGTGAGAGCCCATTCCATGAGGGGCATGGCTGCCTCTGTGGCTTGTTTCAAGGGGGTCTCCACAGCTGATATCTGCGCTGCTGCTACCTGGAGTACCGTCCATACTTTCACCAGACACTACAGTCTGGACATTGTCTCTAGAGCCTATCCGGGGTTTGGCTGTGCTGTACTTTGTGGCCTCCTTTCTCAGGCCTCGGTCTGCCTGCCTCCCAAACAGTCCTCATCTGCTTGTAACTGCTTGGGACGCATTCCTACAGCATGACCTGATGGCTGAGATACTCCCAAAGAAGACAGAACAGTTACGTAAGAATTTACCATAACAGTAGATCTTCGAGGGGATCTAGGTCATCAAGTTTGCCTTCCCTCCCACCGTCTCCCTTCTTAGGGTCCTCTTTTTGGACTGGCTGTCTGCTGTCTCCAGCCTTTTATTTTGGCCTGGGCAACTCACTCTCTCTCTCTCTTTCTTCCCCTCCCCTCTCTCCGTTTGTCTCTATGGGAAAGAACTGATTGGGGAGCGGGGACACTCACTACTTTATAGGGTTGATGATGTCGGCAGCCCCAGTTGTACTGCTGGAAAAGTCTTCCATGTGGATCCTGCTTCACCAACAGTATGACCTGATGACTGAGAGCCCCTCAAAGATCTGCTGTTACTGTAAGTTCTAATTTATTTATTTATTTAGCTTTTGTTGACCGGGTAAGAGCACTAGACAAATCCTGCCTATTTTCAGGCACGACCCGGGGGAGGGGGATACAGATGAATGCCAACTGACCTTGAACCAGATTAAGCTGTTGGTGATATTTTCAGTGAATGAGGGAAATTTGGCCAGGACGCTGGGGAAATTCCCCTACTCTTTTCGATAAGTGCCATGGGATCTTTAACATCCACCTGAACTACCACCAATCCAGGCAGATGGGACCTCGGTTTAACGTTTCATCCGAAAGACGGCACCTCAGAAGTGCAGCACCCCTCTCATGCTGCACTACAGTGTCAGTACTGGGATATTAACGTAACTGTTCTTCGTTGTGGCTTCCAAGGTAGTTACGCAGAGATGGTTACAGCCAGCGCCATCTGCATTGCACCAGTGGTTGACTAACTGTAAAATGTTGCTACAGCTTGAAGAGGTGATGGCAAGACTTTGCCATGCGGTAGATAGGGAGAGAGCTCACTGGCTCCCTTTCTTTACGTATACACAGGTCACGGAGGTGGTGGGGATCCTGGAGCAAATGGCAGACTTAGAGAGACTCCCGGCTGGGGGGAGTTCGAAGATTCAGGATTGATTTGCTGGCCTAGAGACCTGGAGAGGAGTATGGGGTTAGTTACAGTTGGTAATGGATTGCTTTATGTGATAAGGTGCCTGCTAGAACATGTTATGGTTAAGTACTGTGGTGTATTCAGTGAACTGTGCTAGTGTCTGTTTATTAATCTCTGAAATTTTTTTTTTGTAATGTTTCTGTTTTATTATTGTACTGTTTGTTGGTACAGCTGACGGCTGTATTGTATCATTGCAAATATTAATAAACTTTAATTGAAAAAAAAAAAAGAAATATCCGTGTATATTCCACCCTGTCCATACCTTATAGTATTCAGAAAATTGTGATCGTTTCCCCTCTCAACCTTCTTTTTTCTAGCCAAGTAATTTTAGTATGTCCAGTCTGTCCTTACAGCTGTTGTGTCCGAAGCCACTAATCAGCTTTGTAGCCCTGTGCTGAACCCTCTTAGTATTTTCAGTGTCTCTTTCTGTACTGTGTTGTCCAAAATTGTACACAGTACTCCAGGTGTGGTCGAAACAATGCCTTGCACAGAGGGGGGGATCACCTTTTGTGACCTGCCCTCCCCCCCCCATACATCCCAGAATTGCATTTGGGTCCTTGACTGAAACAGCATATACCTGATCAGCTTCAGTTTATGGGTCACAGTTCTCCCTAGATCCCTCTGGCATTGGGCTGTGGAATGCAGTAGGTTTCTCATGGCTGTATTTCTACCCGGCACCCTCAACATGTTGGACCGTCTTGGTCATTCCCGGGCTCTGTCCCATGAGTGGAAACCTCTGGACCTTGTCATCGACCTCTTCAACAGATGGGGTGATCCAGGGCTGGACGTCTTTTGAATCCCCCAGACAAAGCTGAACTTCAATGTTTTGTTCATCACTCCAGGGCCTGGAGTTTTTGGTCGAGGTACGTTGTCCCTCTCCTGGAAAGGATTGAGTATGTCCAGTCTGTCCTCATAGCTCTTGTGTCCAAAGCCACTAATCAGCTTTGTGGCCTTGTGCTAACATAGCAGAGGAGGAGGAGGAGTACAGAGCAGTCCCTGGTGTCAGCGTGGCTCAGTTGGTAGCACATCCGCCTCTGGACCAGAAGGTCGTGGGTTCTCATCCCACACCAGGATTGGACTTGCACCTAAAAATCGCTGGTATCCGAGTGCAGTATTAAGGTGTGCTGTACTGCTGGGGTGTGCCTTCCTTTGGATGAGACATTAAACCAAGGTCCCTCCTGCCCATCCTGGTGTTGTCTTGGTGGGTGTCCAGGTGGAAGTAAAAGAACCCAGGGCACTCTTTGCAAAAGAGCAGGGAACATTCCCGGTGTCCTGGCCAACATTCCCCTTCCCAAACCGGTTCATGCAATTATCCAGGCTGTGTGTGGGTGATGATGTGCGATATAGCCGCCACCACACATTCAGTCACTTCACTACCAGTCTAGCATTGCTGGTTTGATGCATCACCAGAGCTTGTCTCTGGCAGAGAACCAAGGAATGATGAGGCTGCCCTCATTATATAGGTGGCATAGACATATGACAACGTGGGCATCCAGATGGCAAAAGTTTTGGAGTGGTCATGATGCTGATGGCTTACAGTTCCTTTAGTGTGGCTCAATGGAGGAGATTTTTTTTTTACACTCTTTTTTTTCTGGCTCCGCTTGACCCCAGAGAACTCTCTCGGGCATCTGCGCACTCTCGGCTCTACCTCCGAGCCTGAAACCCCCTCCAGCTCCTGGCATCAGCCCGGCTATCCCCTCGGCTCTGAGCCCTCCCGAGGTGGGTCCGCCCTGTCCACCCAGGACACTCTATCTTGCAATTCAGGCTGGGCTGTGCTCGGCCCAGGAGCTGGGTGAGTCCAGCTAGTGGAGTGTGGTCGAGCGGGCAGTGCCGTCGCCTATCTCTGGGTGCGGGGATTTTTCATGGTTACGTTGCTCCCTCTCCTCCATCCCCCCCGATGGAGCTCGGTCGTGCAACAGCACCAGGCACGCCCGCTGCAGCTCCGCCTCCCCTCTAGCAAGCCTTGCGCATTGCGGTGCCTCTGGTTGCCACCAGGGGCCGCTGTGGAGCCGGGCATGAGCCTGGATGCCCCCCGAGAAAGGAGTGCAATCCTCCAGGTGCTCGATTCTCTCTCTCCTGTGCCGACCCCTGGCTGCCCGGGCTCATTCCCGAACCTGGGTCACCAGCGTGGCGCAAGGTGTGGCGTCCAGCGCCTCAACCCTCAGCGCCACCAGGCCTGAAGATCTATTGTTACAATAAGTAACTGCACTTTCTTCTTTCTCAATGATCAGCAGCCCCACATTATCCCTGACTCTCCTTTTATTCACTGTGTATTGAAAAATGGCAACAGCTCAGCTATCAGCATTGAAGAGTTGTCTCCAGGCCATGTATTCTCTTCAGCGGAGAATAACATCTGGCGTTGGAAGGATAGGGCGTACGTGATCACCAGTAGCAGAGTGTTTGGTTTGAGTATGAAGGATTTCAAATTCTGTCTCCGGGGTAATATTCACTATGGAGATGCTGCAGTTTGTGTGGCATCCCCTAAGACAACAGTATGTTGATCTGTGACCACTCTAGCATACAGAGACTGGAGGACAGCCAATATAGTACCCTCACACTTAAGTGGCAGTAGAGATGATACAGGAGACCATAGACCAGTCAGCCTGAGGTCTGTAGTGGGAAAATTGCTAGAAACTGTCCTAAAGCAAGGGTGGTAGATTCTCTTGAGGCAAACAATCTTCAGGATGACAGGCAATATGGGTTCATGATTTGGTGGTCATGCCAGACTAACCTAATTTAGATTTTCGATTGGGTAACGAGGACATCTAGATCAGGTGGTTGACATACTGTCATGCCTGGACTTTAGTAGAGCCTTAGGCTTCGTCCACTCCGAGAAGGCTAGTCAAGAAACTAAGAAATCTTGGGGTGGATGAAATGATAACCGTATGGGGAGATTGCAGTGGATGGAACAGCTGGGGAAAGAGACCTGGGGATGATAATATTGGAAAGCCTCAAAGTGTCTGCCCAGTACAAGAGTAGTGGGGAGGGGTAACAGGATGCTGGGGTGTATGGGAGGAGGGATCGGCAGTAGAGGTAGGGAGGTGATCCTTCACCTATGTAGATCCCTGGTTTGACTCCCACTTGGAGTACTATGAAAGATTCTGGAGCTCACAGCTTTGGATGGAGTGTGACAGGGTGGGAGCAGTGCAGAGAACAACCAAATGATCCAGGTGCTATGGGAGAAACAATATGAGGAAAGGTTAAAGAGCTCAGTATGTATACCCTGAAAACAAGGAGGGAGAGGAAGAGTACATGATAGAAATGTATAACTTTTTCTGTTGGAGTAACAGGGCAAACCGAAATGAATTGTTCACCCTAAGTGCAAACACATACACAAGAGGAAAACCACTGAAGTTAGTTGGAGGGAAATTCAGGAGGGACATCCAAAAGTATTTCCTCATAGAGAGTGTGGTGGAGAGATGATATGTGCTAAAACAGTGGGAGAATTCAAACTAGGGTGGAGCAAGCTCATGGGTCTGATGAGAATTAAGCAACAAGGCATGACCAGGGGTTAGATTAACAGTCTGTTAATTACCCCCTAGAGGTGTCATATTGCCTCTAGGGGGTGATTAACTGACTATTATAAAACAGGTAAAAGAAATCCTTCACCCTGATTGGTCAAAAGGCGTGTCCTTACCTGTCAACAAACGGAAAGGTGGCACTACTTTCCTAATACCTTAACCTCCATAGGTGAAAGGGCAGCAATAACATTGAGCAACTGATACCTTCCATCAGTCCCTCTGCAACCAGAACTGATCTTCCATCACAAACATGGCTGCTACCTTTACACTGTAAAACCTTCAACTGGGCCCTAAAAATAAAACTATCTTAAATAAAAAATTAAACAAATTAAGTAAACATTGTTTCCCTAATCATCACACTCTCCTTACACACACATAAACAAATTAGAAACATTGAGTATTGTTTATAGTTTTCATTACAACTGTTTCTTTACTAACAGTGAAAAATCCCCCTTCTGTCTTTACCTGCTCATCAGGGAAATCTCTTCTGCTTGCCTTGACAGTGAGATAATTGAGTCACTGGCTCTAAAACAGACCTCTGTTGTCTGTGTGTACAGTATGTTGGGAGAGTAACATTTTACCAGCGGAACTGAGCAGAATTTTGAATCCCTGTATTCCATGGTAAACATTCCATGATAAACATTCTGTGTCTTGAATGAGGGAAAAAATAGAAAAAAAAAAAACAGGATGAAGAAAGTAGGCAATACAGTAATACTTTATAAACAAAAAGAAAAGGTGGGAAAACATAGTTACAGAGGCAGACCCAAACTGCTCAAATAATACATTGCTGTCCCTCCAATTCACTGGTTTAGTATTTTTCAGTGAGCTGCTGTTCAATCAATTTTACCACTCCTCTGCCCAAGTCTGGGGACTATTTTTCACCATATTTAATTAAAATAACATACTATTATTAAATCTTTAATAATGCATCCAGAGTTTTGTTTGATTGTTATAGAAATAGATGTTACCCCTGTTATAAGAGCAATAAGATACTTCAGGGTGTAGGTTGTTGATTGATAAGAACACTACCCAGCTGCTGTAGTCACTCGGCGCAAGCGCCTCTTGCCTAACAATGCACCTTGGGGGCGTGCTTTTATCAATCAACAACCCACACTCTGTCGTGTCTTATTGCTTTCTTATACAATGGCAAGGAAAATTCCTCTATTCTGATTGGTCAGTGTGTGCCTGGCACAGTGATGATATTACACAATAACATCACTGTATGAAGTTCAGGCACACACGACCGCATGACACACCATTAAACCATGCCTCTCCTGCAGAATTTACTGCCGCTCTAAAAAAACTGCAGCCCCCCACACCCAGGATCAGGGTTCGACCTTAACATACATTTACTAGCCCGGGGCATAGTGCAGAGTGCCTCGGGCTAGTGCAGATGCCTCTTACCTGTCCGTGTGGGCTAGTGCGATTGGTAGAGTCAGCAGTACTTCCGTTGGTCATAGCAGTCTTTTGAGCAAAATTGTACTGAGCCCATGGAATTCTGGAGTGGCTGCAAATAGGAGACATAGCCGGTGGGTACTCTCAGAGACCGAACAAGTACTCCGGCTTCCTCATTATTTGCTCAGTCAAGGAGTTCCTCCTGGAGGGCAGGCATGCTGGCTATCACTCACTGCTTTCCTTTGCATCTATAGGCCAGTCTAGTTTGTAAGTCACAGGAAGGGGGGAGCAACAGGAGGTGGGAACAGCGCCAATGTCATCATGGAGCACTGATTAGCTAAAGTGCATAGCCTGGGCTTGTAAGGTGGCAGACTGGCAGCAGCCAATGGAAGAAAGCGCTTCGAGGTGCATTTTGTATCCCAAAAGTTCGGATGATTCAAACTTTGGAAGAGATTGTGTTGCTGCTAGGTTTAAGGAACGGCTGTTTGGCAAGTGAGGACCGGGTGTTCGAAGGATTCGGCAGTCCCAAAGGTTCAGCGGCGTCATGGTCTTGGATTCCAGAACTGGACATCTTCTGAAGTTCTGACTGTGTATATGCTGCAGGCTGTAACATGGCAATTGTACTGAAGAAAACACCAGGTCAGGTAAGGCAGTGCCACGTGGCATTAAAACGCAGTATGGTGTGTGGGTTCTTCTGAGTCAGTGAGTGACTTCAATTTTACCTGAGGTTGTGTGGGGGGGGGGGAACTAAGCCAGTGGGCTGGCACTGAAAAATGCAAAGACAATATTGTTCTGACTGTGAGGGTGTGGGGGGTAACAGAAACTGTTTTCATTGAAATTGAAAAGAAAATGTGTCTGCATACTCCCTTGCATTGGCCGCGATTGGCGCCTTAGCTCATCCATGGAGGTTTGTGTGTAATGTTTGTTTGCTAACTGATTTACAGAGACAGCCTGTGATTAATTTGATTTTGAAAGCAAATTTTTGGGCTTCTTGTTATGTGTGTGTGCTTTACTATTCAAACAACATGAAGTCTTGCTATATTATGACATATGCAGTGAGTCCCACCTTCCAACTGCTCTGGAGGTGAAAGAGTTAACTTTCCATGCCAGGCATGGAACTTTGAGCACGAGCTCGGTTGAAAACTCTGTCTGTTCTTCAAACTCAAACTGTCAGATTCTTTACTCCGCCTCACTGAACAGTCGCTTCGGAGATTTCTCCTTCTGCTCGGTTCATTTTGTCGATTAAAGTATTAATTTCTTGGTTTTTTAACCGAATTTAAACCGCAACCGGTCGGTTCAAGCTCTGTCTGTGGTATCGTAAGTACTAGATAGGTTTTACATTTCTTTCTGTGTGGAACTTGTAAACGGTATTATCGGTTCGGTTTGAACCGATCAGGTTGTTTTAAATACATTAAATCTGTCTTTTAGAGTGCGGTTCTCGGTTCTTATCAGTTCTAAAAAAAACGGATTTCATTACGGTTTTTTCCATGACCCGTGACACGGTTGGGAACCGATAAGAGAGTCTTGCTTGGCGGATTGCCATAAACGGGCAAGTTTTGGTTAGGCTGGCACTATGTCTGAGAAACCCAAAAGAAAAACCAGGCCCACTGGGTTTCAACACTGCAGTGTTTGTGGGGAAGCCTTTGCCAAGGCTGACCCCCACACCACCTGTGTTTATTGTCTGGGGTTTGACCACCTCAGTGCAGACTGCCAGATTTGCAAAAATTTTCCTGCAGCTACCATGGATAAGAGAGTTGGTAGGCTCAGGGAAAGAGAGGCCAAGAAGTCCGCTGACCCGGATGGCCAGCCCGGTTCGGTTGTAACCGAACCGGAGGGAGTGCCCTCTGACCAGGGCGAGACTTCCTCGGCAAAGGAGAGCCGACTCGGAGGAGTCGGTTCCAGCAAAAAGGACTAGAAAATCAGCAGGTGTGGAGCCAAAATTTCCATCTCCAACCGCTGAAGAAATAGCCAAAGTGATTAAAATTGTCCAGTCGCTTTCCCCGGTTCCGACCGAACCCGGCACCATCAGGTAAGCATACGGTTCGGTCAGTTCCACCGGTTCAAGAATATGATTTAGAGGAATTTTATGAACCGGAGGAGGGGAAGAGGAGTGCGAGAAGAGTGAATGTGTTTGAAAGTCTGGATGTCCCATTGAACCGGACATCTCCCCAGACAGACCTCAGGAGCGCCTCCCAGGCTTTCTGAGTCCCCTTCTCATTTTATGTTTTATAAAAAAGTGGCTGAAACCTTCCAGCTCCCTATGGAGGAAGCTGTGGATGATCAAGAAGAGCCTGACTATGTAGAAATCATGGATATCCCAGAGTCTAGGAGACTGTCTATTCCTTTGCATAAATCTTTGGGAAACAGACAATAAAATTTTAAAACTCCTCGCACTGTACCTCCTGTGGATAAAAGAATGGACAAGAGGTACACATTGTCAGGCTCTGATATGGAGTTCCTTACACAACAATGCAGCCATGTTGGGGTAGTGCAGGCTGCAGCCTGTGACAAGGCAAATATTCCCTTGGCTTCACACCCCCCCCCTGACAAGGACTCCAGGAGGATTGATGCCATGGCAAAGAAACAGTACATGGCAGCATCTTTGGGACTCAGACAGGCAAATTATATGGCTTATGTTGCTAGATATCAGAAATCCAGATGGGATTCTGTTATGGCTCTAGCAAAACAGGTCCCTGGCCAGCTTGCCAAGGAGCTGGAGCAGGTGGCCACTGATGTTGTTGCGGCATCCAAAGTGCAATTCCATGCTGCAGTGGACTCTAATGATGTGTCATCAAGAGTCATGGCTACATCTGTGGCACTTCACAGAATGGCTTGGCTCAGATGTACTAGCCTGTCACAGGATACCCAGACTAAGGCCATGGATTTTCCTGTTGTGGGTAATTCTCTGTTTGGGGAGCAGACAGAGAATTACATGAAGAAAATGGATGAGTATAGAACCACCTATAGGAGTGCACAGACCTTTTCATAGGCCTTTTTACCAAGCCCAGGCCTCCTCTTCAACTTATGCCCAGAGGGGGTTCTTTAGAGGGAGAGGCAGACGGGCTACAAGCAGACCTGCTTCCACCCCTCAGCCTAAAGCCCCTGCCAAGCAGGCACCCTGGTGGGGTGGCCAGGGCCGATTCTCCACTACCTGTAGGGGGCAGGCTTGCTTACTTTGTCCAGGACTGGAAGTCTTTAACATCAGACAAGTGGGTCCTGGGAGTAGTAAGCCAGGGACTGGTTCTCAGCTTCAAAAAATTTCCAAAGATGAGAACCAGGTCCTTTCCACCTGCAAATCCATCAGAGGCACTTGCCCTAGAAAGAGAAGTTTCTACCCTCCTGGTTCTCAGAGCTCTGGAAAGGGTTCCACCCCTACACCAGGGCAAAGGGTTGTATTCCAGGTACTTCCTTACCCCAAAAAAGACAGGAGAATGGCGGCCCATCCTGGATCTCAGATACCTAAACAAGCACCTTTTAAAACCAAAATTCAAAATGGTGACTCGGAATTATTTTACCCTCTCTAAGGCCAGGGGACTGGCTAGCGTCCCTGGACCTCAAGGATGCCTACTTCCATGTTCTTATCAAGAGCTCCCATCAAAAGTACCTCAGATTGAACTGCCCTCAGGCCATTTACCAGTCAGAGCAATGCCCTTCGCCTCACCTCTGCCCCGAGGGTATTCACAAAATGCCTGGCAGTAGCAGTTGCCCACTTAAGAAGGCAAAAGATTGCCATTTTTCCTTACCTGGACGACTGGCTCATAGTAGGCCAGTCTCCAGAACAAGTCACACTACACCTTTAGGTAACTCAGCAACTGCTCACATCTCTAGGTTTCCTTCTCAATCTTCCAAAGTCAGTTCTAAAGCCTGTCCAGCTTCTCACCTTCATAGGTGCAGAACTGAACACAAAAGAGGCCAGAGCCTTCCTTCCTCTGGAAAGAGCAAGGACCCTGGTCTCTCTGGCCTCCTCTTTCACCCTGCAGGTCTCTCGACCAGCAAGGCATTTTCTGCAGCTCCTGGGGCATGGCTGCTTCTACAGCAGTAGTGCAGGGACAAGATTTCAGATGAGGGACATCCAGTTCCATTTGAGAGCCTTTTGGTCTCAAAGGAGAGACCCTCTGACCAAATTGATCCCAGTGACTTGAACCCTGATTCAAGCCCTTCAGTGGTGGCAGGACCAGAGCAATCTGAGACAGGGGTTCCCCTTCACCCCTCAGTCTCACTCCTTAATCCTTACTACAGATGCATCCCTCTTGGGGTGGGGAGCTCACATGGGCGAACTCACTACCCAGGGATTGTGGTCCCCTCAGGAATCTCTGCTCCACATCAATCTGTTGGAACTCAGAGCAGTTTTCTAGCACTTCAAGTTTTTCCACCTCTGTTCAGAACAAAGTTGTACAAGTCAGAACAGACAACACCACTACAATGTGGTACATCAAGCAAGGAGGTGCTCGGCTCACGTGCCTGTGCACCCAAGCAATGAAGTTGTGGTCTCTTGGCTATTCCCCTGAACACCTCCTTCCGGCAGTTCACCTCCCAGGCAAGGACAATGTCCTGGCAGATGCTCTCAGCAGGATTTCCCAGGGCCATCACGAATGGTCACTGGATCCCCTAGTATTGGAGGTAGTATTTGCCAGATGGGGCACCCCGCAGATAGATCTTTTTCCAGCCCCAGACAATCACCAACTTCCCCTTTTTTGCTGCAGGCCCCCAGTGTTGGGCTCAGTCCCTCTAGATGCCTTTCTTCTCAGTTGGGAAGGGAAGTTTCTCTATGCTTTTCCCCCCTTCCCTCTTCTGTTCAAGGTGCTAGTCAAAATCAGATTTCAACCCTGCAAGATGATACTGATTGCTCCAGATTGGGCCAGACAGCCCTGGGACCCACTCCTTATGTCCTTAGCAGTCCACCTTCCCCTGTGTCTTCCCAGGAATCACAACCTGTTAACCTGTGCTCAGGGGAGGGTTTGGTACCCGAATCTCAAATCTCTCAATCTCAAGGCCTGGCTCTTGAAGAGTTAGAGTTTGCTGACCTACACCTCTCCCAAGGTGTATTTGATATATTGAAGGCTTCCAGGAAGCCTTCCACCAGGGCTACTTATAATTCCAAATGGAAGAGATTTTCCGTATGGTGCTCTGGCAACCATATTTCCCAGAATCTGCTGACTTACCACAGTCCTGGATTATATGGCATTTGAATACTTTGGGGCTGAGACCAGCTACCCTAAAGTGCACCTGGCAGCCGTGTCTGCTTTCTTATCAGCAGGTAAACCCTCTTCTCTTTCAGCTCATCCTGTATTCTCCAAGTTTTTCAAGGGGTTGCTTCACACCAACCCTCCATTCAGGGACCCTGCCCCTGCCTGGGATCTTAATATTTGCATTGCTCAGCTTATGCAACCCCCTTTTGAGCCCTTGTCCTCAGCAGAGCTTAAGTACTTGACTTGGAAAACTGTGTTTTTGGTAGCCATCACTTCTGCCAGGCGCATAAGTGAATTACAAGCATTGTCAGTGGAGCCTGATTTTATCTCCTTTCATAGAGATAAGGTGGTCCTCAGGACTAACAGAAAGTTCTTGCCTAAGGTGGTTTCAGACTTCCACCTTAATCAATCTATGTCTCTCCCTGTGTACTTCACTGACCATTCCTCCTCTGGCGAGAGGAGACTGCACTGCACAGTTTAGATGTCAAAAGAGCCCTTAGTTACTACATAGAATGTACCAAGGGTCACAGGTTTGACTCCTTCCAACTGTTCCTCACTTATGGTGAGGTTGGTAAAGGGATACCTGCCAGTAAAAGATCCATTGTCAGGTGGATTGTCTCTTGTATCCAATTTTGCTATGAAAAACTGGGTAAGGTTCCTCCTTCAGGCCTGAGGGCTCACTCTACCAGAGGTACAGCTGCGCCTCTGGCTGCTGCCAGGGACATCCCTATCCTAGAGATATGTCAAAGCAGCTACCTGAAAATGTTCACACTTTACCAAGCATTACCCCTGGACATCCAGGCTAGGAGTGATGCTCGGTTTGGCACAGCTGTGCTTCAGAGCCTATTTCCTAAGTAGGTTCTGTCCTCCTCCATGGAGGTACTGCTGTGTAGTCTGCATATGTCATAATATAGCAAGACTTCATGTTGTTTGAAGAAAAATTACTCACCTTAGTAATGTTGTTTCTTCTAATGGAGTCTTGCTATATTCTGACCTCCCTGCCTGCCCCTCTCAGAACCTCTGCTTTTGGGATGTGGGTGGGCAGGGCAGGCAGTGTTGGCACTTAGTAGATGCCTAACTTTATTTTTCACCCTCCTTTTTGGGTGTTGTTTGTTATTCATTTTCATTTTGATCCCCTGACTTGAGTCTTTGTTTTGGGACCAAAAATGTGTTCTTATATTTAATAGCCAGTTGGCTTAGTGTAGGTTCTGGCTTCACACAGAACCTTAGTGAGTTTTGCTCGTAAAGATCTGACAGTTTGAGTTTGAAGAACAACAAACAGGGTTTTCAACTGAGTTCGCTCAAAGTTCCATGCCTGGCATGGAAAGTTAACTCTTTCACCTCCGAGCAGTTCAAGATTGGGACTCACTGTATATGTCATAATATAGCAAGACTCCATTAGAAGAAACAACATTACTAAGGTGAGTAATTTTTTCTTCCTGCTCAGCTCGGGGGGGGGGGGTCTGTTGCCTGTTGCTTGTTGTGGGGCTGGGCTGATTGGCTGGGAGGGTCTTTTTCTTTATTGCCTAAAAAGTAAAATGCTAAGCTCAGGTAAGGCAGTGTCCGACGATCCCCGAGTCATGCTCAGTGGTAGCAGTGGCTAACATCAGTCCCAGTGGTGGTGGTCCAGGGGTCAGACAGACTCATGCTCAGTGGTGGCAGTGGCTAACATCATTCCGGGGGGCGCGGAGAGACTTATGCTCAGTGGTGGCAGTGGCTAACATCGGGGGGTCAGAAGACTCATGCTCCGTGGTGGCAATGGCTAATATCAGTCCCGGTGGTGGTGGTATTGAAACAATAGTGCCTTTGTGTCCCTTTTCATTATAGAAATGTGAATAAATGCTTAAACTGCACTGATTTTGTCATTATTCATTGTCTGTCAAAAGCACATGGTAACATGAGTGCGGGCTAGTGCAATTTTAGACTGACTTGTCCTGCTGGCTAGTGCAAAAAAAAGTTATGGTCAACCCCTGCCCAGGATGTAGGCTTACAACATAAAACCTCCCACCCATATCATACCTACATTTTTTTCTTGTGTTCTGCCCTTCTTGCAATAATAACGAAGCCTGCAACTGTATAAATAAAGTTCTACCTCACTGCTGTCTGCGGCTCCGTCATTACTGGGTATACCACGCTTCACAGACTGTTGCGGTCGGCCGCTCATTGGCCGACTATCATTTTAAACTATAAAAAAATATAATAAAGTTAAATAATGGCAATTTTAAAAGAAATGTCTCTTCCTTCTCCCGGTTGCCGCCAACGTCGTGTGAGCGTGTGGCCAGTGTGAACTCGTAAGTTGCACAGTTCCAGAACAGCTTCACAGCCACAAACATAAAGACACTCTGCTTAAAACGCGGATATAAAACACGTCAGAAAGCCTCCCCTTCAAGCACCATCCTTTATAATGTGGAGCCAACAACAGAGAAGGTCAGAGGGGAGACTGATAACACCCAACAGCACAAGAAAAAAGCTTCAGGATTCAGCAGGCAACATTACTCCGGCAACAGCTGCACCCCGTGGTGGAAGAAATATTGGACTTTTCTTTTCAAAATATACACCTACACTCACTAAACTTAAAGACAAAATGGACAAAAATAGTATTTTCTTTCTTTCTTTTATTTTTTTAATTATCAAATGAGCCATTGTATAATAGCAGTTATACAATGGGGTATGAAAATCCTGTAACCTTATTGGTCAAAACAGATTACATGACTGTGGTAAATCCTCCAGTATACCCACTGTGAAACTTTTCTGTCACTGTAAAAGCAAAAAAAAAGTTGTACATTGTATATTAGCAATATACCATGACAGGGAGTGGGTATATGGGTGGATTTACCACTTCTGGTGTGGTTAAGTCACTCGGCTGCGCCTCATGACCGAACCACACCAGGCGTAGTAAATCCACCAATATAACCACTCCCTGTCATGGTACAGTGGCGTGAAAAAGTATTTGCCCCCTTCCTGATTTTCTCTATTATTGCATATTTGTCACACTGGATGTTTTCAGGTCTTTAGACAAAATGTAATATTAGGTAAAGGGAACCTGAGTGAACAAATAACACTTGTTTTTTTTTTTTTTTTTACTTATTTCATTTATTTAATGAAAAAAGTTAACCAACACCAACTGGCACTGTGTGATAAAGTAATTGCCCCCTAGTTAAATCAACCCAATTAAAGGGATAATTAGAGTCAGCTGATTGAATACAGCCAGGCTTGATTACAGCCAGCCCTGCTCAATATAAACCTCACTTATTTTGACCCTTACCATCAGAGTCATGTTGCCAGCACAAAGATTCAACAAGCACATTATGCCACGATCAAAGGAAGTTCCTGAAAAGATCAGAAAAAAGGTTGTTGCTATCAGTCTGGAAAGGGTTACAAAGCTATTTCTAAGGCTCTGGGACTCCATCGAACCACAGTGAGAGCCATAATCTCCAAATGGAGAACACTTGGAACAGTAGTGAATCTTCCCAGGAGTGGCGGCCTGCCAAAATTACCAAGGCAAGTAGCGTAAAATCATCCAGGATGTCTCAAAGGATCCTAAAACAGCATCCAAAGAACTGCAGGCTTCTCTTGCCTCAGCTAAGGTCAGTGTTCATGACTCCACAATCAGAAAGAGACTGGGCAAAATGGGCTTCATGGGAGAGTAGCAAAGTGGAAACCACTGCTAATGAAGAAGAACATAAATGCTCATCTCTCATTTTGCCAAGAAGCACCTGGATGATCCACAAGCCTTTTGGGAAAATGTTCTATGGACAGATGAGTCCAAAGTGGAACTTTTTGGACGACATGGATCCCATTATGTCTGGCGTAAAGCAAACACAGCATTCCACAGTAAGAACATCATACCAACAGTCAAACATGGTGGTGGTAGTGTGATGGTGTTGGGATGCTTTGCTGCCTCAGGACCTGGACGACTTGCCATAATTGAAGGAACCATGAATTCTGCTCTTTACCAGAAAATTCTTAAGGAGAATGTCCGGTCATCCGTCCGTCAGCTGAAGCGTAGTTGGGTCATGCAGCAAGACAATGATCCAAAACACAAAAGCAAGTCCACATCAGAATGGCTGAAAAGAAGTAAAATTAAAGCTTTGGAGTGGCCTAGTCAAAGTCCAGCCCTAAACCCAATAGAGATGCTGTGGCAGGACCTGAAATGAGCAGTTCATGCACGAAAACCTACCAGTGTTACTGAATTAAAGCAGTTCTGCAAGGAAGAGTGGGCTAAAATTCCTCCACAGCGATGTGAAAGACTGATATTGAATTATAGGAAGCGTTTGGTTGCAGTCATTGCAGCTAAAGGTGGCGTAACCAGTTATTTTTTGGTTTTTGTTTTTATTTTTATCTCCCTGGGCCACTGGTCTGCTTACCTGCACGTCCTGGCATCACCTGCAGGTCTGTCCGGCCGCTGACCCCCCTGGAACATCCCCCGGCCACCTAATTAGGCCCCGCGACTACCCCCGCGGCGGGGGGGGGTGGGAAGCACTCCCTCTGGAGCTCAAACCACCCAGTCCGGATCCAGCATTGTCGCGCGCCCAGGTACCGGGAGAGTCCAGCGCGGGGACGGCCGTCATGCCGCCGCAACCAGTGCCCTACTTTTTCCACCTTTTTCGCCCCCCCATGTCGGCAGGCATGCACTGATGCCCATGGCCCCGAGCATGCACGCTTCCGCCCGCGCTCTTGGCCCGGCAATTGCCTCCGGCTACGTTTGTGATCCCAGCAGTTGAGGTATCTCCGGTCTCCACCGGGGTCCCTCCTGCGCCGGGATGCCACTGGATCCCCAGAGGAGAGGAGGGCTGTCCTACGGACGCTCGATCCTACTCCCTCCCCACGGCCCCCCAGCTCCTCGGGCTCGTTCCCAAACCCGGGTCGCTGGTGTGACGCGAGGTGTGGCGTCCAGCGCCTCAACCCTCAGCGCCACCAGGCTGGCCTTGTAACCAGTTATTAAGTGTAAGGGGGCAATTACTTTTTCACACAGTGCCAGTTAGTGTTGGTTAACTGTTTTCATTAAATAAATGAAATAAGTAAAATAAAAGTGTTATTTGTTCACTCGGGTTCCCTTTATCTAATATTATATTTTGTCTAAAGACCTGAAAACATCCAGTGTGACAAATATGCAGTAATAGAGAAAATCAGGAAGGGGCAAATAATTTTCCACGCCACTGTATATTGCTTAATAAGACACTCCAGGGATGTGTGTTACTGTGTAATAACATCACTCCTCGGGTGGTGGAAGCACTCGGCTTTGCCTCGTGCTTCAGCCCACCTGAGGAGTGACGTTATCACACAGTAACACACACTCTGTCGTGCCTTATTGCTTAATTAATCTAACTCCTGGGAGTGCGTTATTGCTATTACAAAAATTATTCTAAAAGAAAAGTGTTAAAAGTATACTTTTTGAATGTTTTATTCATTTAGAGGGAGGTTTTTAATAACATAGTTCTTCTATCAGCAGTTTAAAAATGCTAGTTCAAAATCAGAATGCATCATTCTAGTCATTCAGCAGTGCCAGAGGATGGAATACTAACAGGAAGAATACATGTGCCATGGTGATCAGGCTGTACATGGTGGTGTAACCGGGATAAATGTACAGTAAGTCTTTTGAAATCCTAACAGCCAATCAGATTGCAGCATTTCTGAGACCTGTTTTTATAATAGGGAATGATAGGGCAGGGAATGGAAACAAGGGGGGAGGGGGTGTCAGTAGGCCCATTACTCTTGTAGAGGCATGGTTGGGTAATCTGGATGGTTTAATGCACATTTTTCTGCCATCACATTCTATGTTTCTGTACTTTTCATACATTAAAAAAAGGTACAGTAGTGAATAACCCTTTCTTATTTCCAGTGATGCTCTGTGCAATTCTGTTTTACAGACCTTGGCCTAGGCATTCTTTTTAATTTTTTGTAGACTCTATTTTTGCTCCACCTCTGCCCAGGCATCCTTCTGGGGTGCTCTCTCGACTGGAGCCTCTACTCCCTGTCTGAACCGCACGATCCTCGGCCAGACTCCCCCAGTCACCCAGGCAGGCCTAGCCCCCCAGGGCAGGTTTGTCCTCTCCCGATGGCCTGTCTGAGATTAGAGAGGCCTTACCTGGGTGCAGGGTCAGGCGTGGAGTCCACCAAGGCATCAGGCTGATGCTGGGATGTGGACTGCGTCAATGGAGCCCCCTTCATCTCCATGAGCTGAGGCGGGGATTTTTCTTGTTTCGTCCCTCGTCCCACCCCACGGAGCTCGATTGTGCAGTGGCATCTCAAGACGTCTGCCGCAGCTTCATCTCTCTACTTTGTGTCCCAGACATGCACACGTCCCTCTGGCTTCCAACGGGGGGCCGCTGTTGCGCCGGGCAGTCCCCGGATCTCCTCCCCGCCCCCGAGAGAGGAGAGCAGTCTAGGGACGCTCAATCCTCTCTCTCCCTTGCCGACCACTGACGACCGGGGCTTGTTCCTGAACCCAGGCCGCCGGGGTAGCGCGAGGTGTGGGCCTAGGCATCCTTGGCTTTATACGACTTCTGTAGTCCCTTGTACTCTACTTCCATTGGCCTGTCACCAGGATCCTTTCACTAATTGTAAATCCTTGTTCTATCCACTTACATACTTTGAACAGCCGTCAAGGCTTCAGCCTAGCCCTTTTGCCTTTATAACATAGGGGGACACATTTAATCACTGCCGCCATAAAAATCTGCTTTAGATCCACTGACTTGGCATTGGCAATTTCACTCAGTGGCGTGTTCCTCAAATTAGTCACAACTACCTCTTTTAGCTTAGTAAAATCAGCTTTCCTGAAGTTTCATAGAATCATAGAAATCAGGTGGCAGAAAAAAAAAGTTTAGTGTACTGGTTTTATTTTTGGTTAAGTAGCTTCTCCCATCACCTCAGATTCAGTCCTGTTATAGTCACTGATACCCAGGGTCTCCCCAGCCTTTACTGCTCTGACCTTGTCATCCCCACTTCCCAGTAGCAGATCAAGAACCACATCCACTTTTGTTCCATGCCTCCATGCCTGACGTGCTGAATAAGGAAACAGCCCTTCACGACTGACAAAAAATTCTTCCCTTCTTTCCCTTGGGTACTTTCCAGTTCCAAGTCAGTGACTGGTAGGTTGAAATCCAACATAACAGCCATGGGCCCCTTAGTTTAGAGGCAAACAGTGTTTGATTTTCTCCATTTAAATGACTGAGGCTGGGCTGCAGAACAAATACTATACAGAGAGCATTCTACATGAAAGATTATATTGGGCTTACTATGGACAAAACTGTTTAGACAGCAGAAGCATGTCTAAATTGGCATGACTGTGTGAATTAGCTCTCTAAAAATAGGACAGTGCTTCTAGCCTCACCCCCTATAAACTATTTCTCACTGTTCTTGACTTTCATACGCCCTCTTTCGCGTGAAAGAAGAAAATTAAAGGAGGATTGTTACCTATTGGAATAGTTTGCTGTCCTATTATCCTTGTATTCTATATGCTTTACAAGAAAAAGGTCCGGGCGGCTAGCTGCGTGTAATGTTAAAATGTAAGACAAGCAGACTTAACCACATTGCTTTCAAGCAACCTCATCAAAAGTGCACCTTTGATTCATGGCAGTCCTACTGTCCTGAGACAACATAAATGCTGTTCCTGTTGCAGAAGTATCCAGCAGGCTCTTGTAGCGGTCAGTAGGCTAAAGTTATAATGAAGTAATGCTTTTTTTTCAGTTCCACTCTGGTGACCCAAAGCAGTCTGCAAAAAAAGAAAAAAGGCGTGTTATTAAATATTTATGCAATTTAAATTTCACTGCTGGATCTCAAAATAGCACTATAATAATAGAGGAAAACACATTATTCACTGGAAATTTCTACTTTGAGGATATCAGAGTTGTTTATTGGGTAAAGCAGCATCCCACAGTATTCCAGTCTGTGAATATGCTGAACCTAATACAGCAGGACCCTGGTAAGATCATGTAAGGATCAGACAAAAGAAACTGACCTACGTGAGGTCACACCTGGAGTATGGGGTTCAGTTCTGGAGGCCTCATCTCTGCAAGGATATAGATGCGTTGGAGAGGGTTCAGAGAAGGGCAACCAAGATGGTGCATGATATGCAGGGAAAGTCATACGAGCAGAGGTGTAAGGAGCTGGATCTGTACACGATGGAGACAAGGAGAGAAAGGGGAGACATGATTGAAACTTTTAGATATGTAAAGGGGCTTAATAAAGTGGGAGAAGAGGGTTTACTTAAGAGGAAGGAGGGGGTCAAAACTAGAGGGCACAGCCTCAGACTGCAAGGAAAAAGATACAGGGGCAATGTGAGAGGGTGTTTCTTCACAGAGAGGATGGTGGAGCCCTGGAACAGACTACCAGACGGAGTGGTGGAGGCTAAATTGGTGGAAGAATTCAAGAGGGCATGGGACAAGCATAGAGGGCTGAGTATCGGTGGGGGGAGGCGGGCTGGCAGGGAGGGGAGGTGCAGGGGGAAAAAAAGGGGCAGACTAGATGGGCCGATATAGTCCTTCTCTACCGTCAAGCTTCTATGATTCTATGACCTTACTCTGTGTGCATGGTTGCACCATTAAAATAATTCAGCCCTGCTGTAAGGAGATTACATTGCTCATATAAAACAGAATCTAATCTTTTTTCTCTTTTTTTAAATCCTGCTTTTCTCCCAACACTGGCTGCTGTCCTTCAAGCCCCACTAGGCAAACTTCCCGTCCTGACACTGGCTTCATCTAGTATAGCAAGGTTGGGACCGGATCAGAGAGTACTAAGGGCCCTCCATCTGTGCAGTCACAGGGTTTTAACCTCATTTTTGCCCTCCTGTCCTGCTCCCACTGGCACTGTAGCATTCCCATGTGACTGCAGTCCGTGTTGGTCCTTTACCATGGGCACACCCTCCCCTGACCAGTAGGAGCTGCCTCTGATAGCACCCCTGGCCATAGACTGCCTGATGGTGGAGGAGTCCAATCTTTTTCCATAAAGCTTTTTCTCCCCCATATTCTTACTGGCCCTTTCAAGCTTCAGTCCACCCAGCCCTGTCACCCTACCATCTCTGGGTTTAACCCTCCTCTGGACATTTCACATGAATTGCCTCTCATGTCATAGCTGACCAGTCACCTCTGGAGCATAATCCAAACATGCTTCAGAAGAGGTTCCAATTCTGTGTGTGGTGGGCATGCGTGAAAGGAGCTGTCATCTCACATCCATCTGTGGTTTTCCACCTGATTTTATCCCTTCACGCCATCGATGAGTGATAATATCACACGTGTGTGTGTGTGTAGGCACGCATGCACTGCATGTTGGTCAGCGGCCTTCCCCAGTAGCTCACAGATGCTGCACTGCCGCAGTCTTGGAGTTGGTCTACCAGCTAGGAGAGGAGTTCATGGGACACTTGATCTCCTGTTCCTCGGTCGGACCCTGTGTGACCCAAGTCTGCTCCTGAACCCGGGTTGGCAGGGTGGTGGAAGCCCAATCTTGCTGTCAAATCCAGGGCATCTGCTTGGGAGTGCAACACACTATTGCTGGACCATCTGACAGTGTATCTGTATGTTTTATTTTTTTGGCAAACAGGAAGAGTAAATTATTTTAAATTGTTTTTTAGGTAATCTTACAAGAGGTGTATTTTGCCAGCTTTCAGAATGAGGGGGAAAACACTCTCTACTCACTGGATATTAAGAGGGTCCTTAGGTTTTACCTGGACAGGATTAAGGACTTCAGACAATCAAAACAGCTCTTTCTGTCTTACAGGCCTATTTGAAAGGGACAGCCTGTCACAATCAAGTGCATTTCAGCCTGGATTGTAAACTGCCTTCACCACTGTTATGCTATGATTCAGATTAAACTGGAGGGCAAGATACATACCCACTCCAACAAAATTGGTTGCCATTTCCCTGGCAAAAATACATTCTGTGCCTATTGGAGAAATTTGCAGGGCTGCATCTTGGAGCACAGTGCATACTTTTATGAAGTATAAGTTCACAAACTGCCCGCCAAAGGTCTCTACCAATCGTGTGCTGAGACCGGGACTACTGAATGACTTCAAACTCAATTCATCACTGATTGACTGGTCGCCACTAGACCTAGCAACTGATGGTAACATCGCTTTTGAGTTCTTCCAGAATTCATTTATTCGAGCGTGCAACATCTTTGCCCCCCCCAAAAAAAACAAAAAAGTCAAAGGAATCCACACCCCCTGGCTAAATACCACACTCCTTGATCACATGCGTAATAGAGACAACCTGTGGCACAAAGCTAAGGACTCCGGAAAGCCTCAAGATATATCAGCTTACAAAGCTGCAAGGAACTCCTGCACCAGACTCATTCGCTTGGCTAAAGCTAGCTATTTCAAGGACCTCCTCAACAGAAACTGGGGTTCCCCCAAAGGGTTCTGGAACACACTAAAATCCCTTACTGGTAGGACCACTAGGGCTCCACCTGACCTAATAACCATGAGCAAAGGGTCTCTCCAAGAACCCTGACTGATTGCCAGCGAGTTTAATACATCTTTCACTGATCTGTCAAGGGTGCTTCCAAGTGCGTTCCTAAACCCTGTAAATAATCAATCTCATGGAAACACAATACCCACTTCGGAGAGGGAAGGGCTGCCACTATTCTACTTTAGGCAAATCACTATCTCTGAAACCATCAAACAAGTAAAGAGGGTTCTTAGAAAGACTAGAATGGGGAGTGATCTGATAGATATGAAGTTAGTTGCCATTACGCTTGTTGTTATAGCAGACCCAATCGGCAAGGTTTTCAATGCCTCACTCAGATCAGGTGTATTCCCTGACACCTGGAAATCCACCCTGGTTACTCCAGTCTTCAAATCCGGGGGTAAAACACTCACTGCTAATTATAGGCCAATATCCGTCCTTTCTCCCCTCTCCAAAGCTCTTGAGAGAATAGTCTCTGAACAACTTACTGACTTCCTTGACAGTCACCATCTACTCTGCAGCAATCAGCATGGTTTCCTCAAAAAGCACTCGACCATAACCGCACTGGAGAATTACACCACCCAGCTCTACAATGCCTTTGACCAAGGGATGGCGGTGCGGTCAGTCTTCATTGACCTTACTAAAGCATTTGACTCAGTTAATCACCAGCTATTACTAAACACACTGCTCTCCATGGGACTGGTCCCTGATACAGTCTCCTGGTTTTGTAGCTACCTGATGCAAAGAATTCAACGCGTCAGAATAGACGACTCACTCTCTGACCCTAAGGTAGTGGCCCTTGGAGTACCACAAGGGTCCATACTCGGACCGCTCCTTTTCAGCCTGTTCATCAACCGCCTCCCCGATGCCTGCCCTGCTAGCATAGTTTTATATGCAGATGATGCTGTTATATCAGTCCCAGGAAGGGACCACTTGACCGTTTGAAGAAGGCCTACTTGAGAGTTTCCTCAAACTTGAAACCTGGTTCTGTCAACACAAATTGCTACTAAACCATAAAAAAAACAAAAGCATGCTTTTCTCAGTCCCACAGAATAAAAGGAATTTCGACCCCCTTCGGATTCTGAACCATAAGGGCGATACACTTGAACAAGTCTCCTCTTTTAAATATCTGGGTGTCTTCCTTGATGACACTCTCAATTTCTCCTACCACGTTGATCAAGTAGTCAAAACCATCAATATGAAACTGGGCATCCTCCACAGAAACAAGTATGCTGTGACACCTGTGGCCCTCAAATTGACCATAGGCAGCACAGTATTATCATCTGTTGATTATGGCTTACTAATATACATTGCAGGATCAGACACCGCCCTAAACAGGGTACATAAACTCGTGAATAGGGCCTGTTGCCTGGCACTTGGGGCAGATTGCTGGACCCACACCTGTGCACTCTGCTGTGAGACGGGCTGGCTGCCACTGTACCAAAGAACCCAAAACCAAACATGCCTGATTGTAAAAAAACACAGCTAGGCCTCATGCCAGAATCCATAAGCAGTTTGTTCGAGAAGGCTGTGCACAATAAACCAACAAGAAATGCTACAAAAGGAGGTCTACAAGTCCCTTTCAAGCGCACATCACTGGCACAAAAATTCATTACTTTTAAGGGTCCAAAATGGCTTAATGAGCTACCCGACACTCTGATAGTAAATACTAAGACGAGTCTGTTCAAAAGGGGGCTACGGTCCCACCTCGAGGGTGCAATCACCTGTAACTGTGCGAGAAATTAATTTGACAAAATCCTCCTGCCTTATCCCCCACCCTGTCACCCCCCCCTCTCCCAACTCCCCCTCACTTTCTCCACCTACAACCTGCCTCCACTACCTTCCCTTCTACTCCTGCCCCTCAGCATCTCTATCCACTTTTGACAATGCCTTTCTGGCTATTTACCTTTTGCCCTTCAATCCCAGTAGCTTAACACGGACCTATTTCTTGACATGTTTCCCACTGTCCCTAATGTTTTATCCCTACCCTGCAACAACATGATGCAGTGTAATATACTCCTTCTGTGAAGATGTACTTGAAACTAGTAAGACCTGTACCTCATGCACCATTTTTAATGCTTTCCATGATGCATACCATGCTTTCTTTGCCACTGTGTATTCTTAACTGTGTACTTATCGTATTTGTGCTGTACTTGTCTTTGCTCTGTTTGTCCCTGACTTGGAACCTTTGAAAATGAGTCTTTGACTCAAAGGTATTAATCTTAATCTAAATAAATAAATAAAAATAAATAAAAAAAATAAAGTACTGTGGCCTGGATGCCCATGCCAGGCAGCATGCCACCTTTGACAGGACTATTCTGAATAAGTTTCTGTCCTGAGTGAGCCCTGAGCTCCAGCCTCTCTGGTCCAGGGGACTTCTCTGAGCTTGGTACGCTGACCCATTAGTGGGAATGTATGGAGAAGATGGATTCTTGGAAAATTTGAAAGTTACGTACTTATCCTAACTGTTGATCTTCCTGAATATCTTCTACATAGATTACCATGCCTGCCCACCATCCTCCAGAGTCACTCCAGTATTGTTGTGTTATAGTTTTCACCCGTTTGTACTTGGTTTGGGCTGTTTGCTGGTCTTTCTTACATGGGCCACTAAGTCTGTCTTATGCCTTTAGGTTAAGTGCATGGGTTACTTGTTGGGTTACTGCTGCTTACCTCTTCAGTAAAAAAAAATGTACTGAGGCGGTTGGGGGCTGACACCATTGTATACCATCCGACACATTTGCCTACTTATGCCACCAGCCCTCCAGAAAGGTTCTGGCTCTTGCAGTGTTCTAGCACAGACCCATTAGTGGTAACCCATGGAGAAGATATTCAGGAAGATCAATAGTTACTAAAAGTACATAAGAAAAAAATACTTACCATAGTAATGTTGTTTCTTCTAATGGAGTCTTGCTGTATTCAGACATAATGCAGTTAGCCCCAGCACTTGAACTGCCCCTGAGAGGAAAGAGTTAACTCCATGCAGAAGCATGGAACGTTGAGCTCGATTTTCAAACCTCTGTCTGTGGTACTTACCAGTGCAACCATCGGATTCTTACGAGCAACTAACTGACTTAACGCTAAAATGTGGAAATTATTTGAACACATAGCCAAAAGGCAAAATACTTTCTGGGGTCCAAAAAGACTCCAGTCGAGAACCCAAGAAGAAATAAGGTAGTGACAATTCAAACTATGCAACACAAGAAGGAAAAACATAACAGTAAGCCCCCCAAGAGGGAGGGTGCCTGCCAACCCATTTCCCAAAAACAGGTTCTGAGAGGGGAGGCGGGGGGAGGTCTGAATACAGCAAGACTCCATTAGAAGAAACAACATTACTATGGTGAGTAATTTTTTTCTTCAAACAACATGAAGTCCTGCTGTATTTAGACATAATGCAGACTACCAAGCAGTTCCCTATGGAGGAGGGAATGCAGAACCTACTTTGGGAACAGGCTCTGCAGTACTGCTGTGCCAGACCTAGCATCACTCCTAGACTGGATGTCCAGAGAGTAATGCTTGGTGAATGTATATACTGTTTTCAAGGTGGCTGCTTTACAGATCTCTAACAAGGGTATATCTCTGGTCGCAGCTAGAGTAGCAGCTGTACCCCTAGTCAAGTGAGCCCTCAGTCCTGAAGGGTGTGTTCTACCCAATTTGTCACAGCAAAATTGTATACAGGAAACAATCCACCTGGCAGTGGTTCTCTTAGTGGCAGGCTTACCTTTCCCCACTTCACCATAAGTGAGGAACAATTGAAGACAGTCATTTTTGTGTCCCTTAGTATGCTCTATGTAGTAGCTAAGTACCCTTTTAACATCCAAACTGTGTAATATTCTTTCCCTTGGGGAAAAATGATCAGTGAAAAATACAGGAAGAGACATAGACTGGTTTAGGTGAAAATTCGATACCACTTTAGGCAAGAACCTCCTATTAGTTCTTAGGACCACTTTATCCGTATGGAAGGATATGAAGTCGGGTTCAACTGACAGGGCCTGTAATTCGCTAATCCGCCTGGCAGAAGTAATAGCTACCAGGAACACAGTTTTCCAGGTCAAGTACTTCAATTCAGCCGAAGCCATAGGCTCAGAGGTTGGCTGCATAAGCTGAGCAATGCAGACATTAAGATCCCAAGGCGGAGTAGGCTTCCTAAAGGGAGGGTTAATGTGAAACAGGTCTTTGAAAAACTTCCTGAAAACAGGATGAGATACCAGGGAAGAGCCCTTCCCTGCTGAAAGGATTGCAGAAACAGTTGCTAGATGAACCTTCAGAGTGGTAGGCCTAAGGCCTAGACTATTCAGATGAGCTAGATAATCTAAGGTTGTGGAAATACCTGCAGAATCAGGCACAATACTTTTCTGAGAGCACCAAATACTGAACCTCTTCCATTTGGAATTGTAAGTTTTTCTAGTGGAAGGTTTCCTGGAGACCTTCAGAATATCTAGAACTCCCTAAGAGAGATGTAGGGCTGCATATTCTAACTCTTCAAGAGGCAGGCCTTGAGGTTGAGACACTGGAGATTGGGGTACCAGATCCGCCCCTGGGAGGAGGAAAGAAGATTGTATCTTCTGGGAAGAGACAGGGGACGTGAGACAGCCAAGAACAGCAGTAGAGGATACCAGGGTTGTCTGGCCCAATCTGGAGCCACCAATATCACTGTGCAGGGTTGAGTTCTTATCTTGATCAGAACTCTGAACAGGAGAGGGAAAGGAGGGAAGGCATAGAGAAACCTGCCCTTCCAGTTCAGAATGTGGGCATCTTGGGGAACTGTCCCCAGGACTGGAGGTCTGCAGCAAAACAGAGGAAGTTGATGATTGTCTGGTGCTGCAAATAGATCTATTTCTGGAATGCCCCACTTGGAGAAAATGATCCTCAGAATGTGAGGAATCAAGGACCGTTCGTAATGCCCTGTGAAATCCTGCTCAGGACATCTGCCAGCACATTGTCCTTCCCTGGAAGATGAACTGCTACCAGGGAAGTCTGAAGGGAATAGGCCGTGGACCGAGTGCCTCCCTGCTTGTTGATATACCACATTGTGGTAGTGTTGTCCGTCCTGACTTGGACCACCTTGCCTTTGACTGAATCCGAAAAGGTCTGAAGGGCTAGAAAAACTGCCCTGAGTTCCAGGAGGTTGATATGATGAAGAGACTCCTGTGGGGACCAGATCCCCTGAGCTGTTAGGGCTCCCAGGTGGGCTCCCCAGCCTAGGAGAGAAGCATCCATAGTCAGTACTACTGATGGAAGTTGAGGGAGAAATGGAACCCCTTGTCTGAGGTTGTCCTGGTCCAGCCACCACTGGAGAGCCTGGACCAGAGTTTGGGTCACTGGAATCAGTTTGGTGAGATAATCTGTTCTCTGTGATCAAAAGGACCTTAGATGGATCTGAATGTCCCACATCTGAAATCTGGATTCCTGAACCACTGCAGTGGAGGCTGCCATGTGGCCCAGGAGTTGGAGGAACTGTCTCGCTGGAAGAGAAACCTGAGGCCGAAAGGAGGAAGCGAGGTCTACTAAGGCCTTCACCCTTGCCAGAGGAAGGAAAGCTTTTGCTTGGATAGTATCCAGTTCCACCCCTATGAAGGTGAGTAGTGGTACTGGTTCGAGGACAGATTTTGGCATAGTGAGAAGAAACCCTAGGGAACTGAGCAAGATCTGAGTGGTTTGCAGAGCTGACCTGACCTGGTCTGAAGACTGCCCTACTAGGAGCCAGTCATCCAGATATGGAAAAATTGTGATACCCTGTCTTCTGAGGTAAGCCACCACTACTGCAAGGCACTTTGTGAACACCCTTGGAGCTGATGTTAGGCCAAAAGGCATGGTCTTGAACTGATAATGGCCTGAAGACAACTCGAACCTGAGGTATTTTCTGTGGGAGCACCTTATAGGGATATGGAAGAAGGCATCCTTCAGGTCCAGCCATGCTAGCCAATCTCCTGGCTTTAAACAGGAAAGGATTATTCCCAGAGTTACCATTTTGAATTTGGGTTTTGAAATGTGTTTGTTCAGATACCTTAGATCCAGGATTGATCACCACTCCCCTGTTTTCTTTAGGGTGAGGAAGTACCTGGAGTACTGGCCTTTTCCCCTGTGTTGAATAGGAACCTTCTCTATGGCTCTGAGAGCCAGGAGAGAGGAAACCTCTGACTGTAGGGCAAGGGTTTCTGAAACTGATGCAGGTGGAAAAGTCTTGGCCCTCCTTTTTGGGTACCTTTTGAAGCTTAGGGCTAGTTCCTGGCTTACTACTTCCAGGACCCACTTGTCTGAGGTAACAGACTTCCAGGCCTGAAAGTAGTAAGCCAGCCTGCCTCCTACTGGGATTGGAGAGTCGACCCGGCTGACACCTCAGGGTGTCTGCTTGGCAGGAGCCTTAGATTGGGAGGAAGAAGCAGCCCTGCTCATCCCCTTCTACCCCTCCCTCGGAAAACCTTTGTGGGTAAGGCAGGAGACCTGGGCTTGGTAAAAAGGCCTGTGAAAAGGCCTGCCCCTGGACTGCTACTTCTGAGGAGTGCCTTGCCTTGGCCTGTGCACTCCTGTAAGTGGTTGTATATTCGTCCCATTTTCTTCATGTAAGCCTCTGTCTGCTCCCCGAACAGAGTTACCAACTACAGGAAAGTCCATAGCCTTAGGCTGGGTGTCCTGTGATAGGCTAGTACATCTGAGCCAAGCATGCCTTCTGAGGGACACAGATGTAGCCATGACTCTGGATGCCACATCGTTGGAGTTGACAGCAGCGTGAAGTTGTACTTTGGATGCCTCAATTCCATCTGCAGCCACCTCCTCCAGTTCTTTGGCTAGCTGGGGGGAGGCCTTTTAAGCCAGTTCCAGAACCATATCCCACCTGGACTTCTGGTACCTGGCTGTGTAGGCCATATGATTTGCCTGCCTTAGTCCTACAGAAGATGCCAAGTATAGTTTCTTGGCCATGGCATCAACTTTCCTGGAGTCCTTGTCTTTGGGGTGAAGCCAAAGGAATGTTTGCCCTGTCACAGGCTGCAGCCTGCACTACCCCAACATGGCTGCTATGTGAATAAAGGAACTCTGCAGCTGAACATGATAACATGCATCTCCTGTCCATTCTTTTATCTACAGGAGGTAAAGAGTTAGGAGTCTATAGAATATTTTGTGTGTGTTTCCCCAAGGACTTGTGAAGGGGAATAGACCCCTTTTGGACTCTGGGATCAATCAATCAATCAATCAATCAATCAAATCTTTATTTATTCAGGCGATCATCATTGAGCAAGGCTCATTTACAAGATGGACCTGATAAGGTCAATGTTCGAGTTGGTGCACAGCAATTACATCACATACTTATGAGATAGTTATACATACAGAAACAAGAAAATGTTATTTATAACACAATAATATACAGAGAATTCACATGTTAAAGCTTGGCAAGAGAAAGTTAAACTAACATCTACAATATGTACAATACATATGTATCACAATGAGGGCCATGACAGTCACTCACATAATGAGTACAAGGATGGTGAAGGGAATATTAGGTGCCATATATCAAGCGTGTCTGGCTGGAAGGAATATGCCATATGTGATTGGAATAAGGTTTTGTGGGATGACTATTCTATCTCTAGCGGTAGCAACTGCACTTCTCTGTGAAGAAGGCTGTACAGTGCTGCTTGAAGGATGTAAATGGAATGATAATGGACAGTTTTAGGGATTTTTGTAGGGTGTTCCATGCTATGGCTAGAGAGTAGATGATTGCTGCCCTCCCTATTTTGGTGTTGACTTTGGGCAATTTGAGCAGGATGATATTGTTGCTTCGTAGGGCATAGGAGCTGGGAGTGGTCAGGTTGAAGCAGTCCAGGATATAGCTTGGGAGTTTTTTGATAAAGCTCTGTAGATCCATAGAGCTGCATTTCCTCCTCCTGACATGAAGGGAAACCCATCCAACTGAATCATAGAGAGAACAATGGTGAGTATATATGGCAGGTCTGTAATGAACCTTATTGCTCTATGGTATAGGTATCCAACTTTTGAAGGTAGGAGTGGAGCAGTGACTATAGGGAAGTCTCGTGAGTCAATGACTGATAGCAAGATGGCCTGAACTAATCTCATCTTTGGATCTCTATTAAGGAAGGTTTTAATCTATAGAGGAGGCCAAGCCTTAGAAGCTTTTCAGCAGTTCTAGATGCTGAGTAAAGTCAAGTCTGTTGTCAATCCACACACCTAGGTATTTGAAATTTTCAGCATACTCAGATTTTCTCCAAGTATAGTGCATATCTGGGGAGACTGATTGAAGAGGATGTGTTGGTGGAGTTTTGGGTTGTGAACATCATTGCTTTGGTTTTCTTTGCATTTAGAAGTCTTTCTAGAAGCTGATGTTGTAACAAGGAGAATTCTGCTTGTAGGATTTCATGGCGACTTTAGGTGAAGGGTTGCTGACACACAGTACAGTGTCATCAGCAAAGAGATGTACTGAGGACTTGGTAAGGGTTGAATCAATTTTATTTATATAAATGGCAAAAGGATAGGACCCAGAATAGAGCCTTGGGGACTCCTCTTGACAGTGGTCTTAATGGGAGAGGTCACCTTCAGCTTTTACCTGCTGTGATCTACGGAGAGGTAGCATCTGAACCACTTAAGGAGGATGGATCTAGGCCAATGGAGTGTAGGGATGAGAGTAGCAGTTCATGGTCCACAGTGTCGAATGCTTTGCTCAGGTCCAGGAATACTGCACAGACATTGTTCTTTTTATCCAGTTCGGTTTGCCAATCATTGGTGACCTTGGCTAATGCAGTGATAGTGCTATGTTTGGCCCTGAATCCAGATTGAGCTGGATTTAATAGATTAGCATTGTCCAGGTATTCCCTTAACTGAATACTCACTAATTTCTCCAGCATCTTGGATAACACAGGTAGGATGGAAATGGGCTTGTAGTTATTAAGATCCATAGGGTCCCCTGATTTTAGAAGGGGGGACCACTTGGGCTGTCTTCCACAGCGTGGGAATAGAGCCAGAGTTTAGGGAAAGGTTAAAGAGGTGAGTAGGGGGACTGCAAGCACATGACACGCAATCTTTGGAAAGAATGGGTCCAGAAGATCTGCTCCTGCACTTTTTTTTTGGTATCTAGATGCCATAATAGATCCTCAACTTGTTTCAACAGTATAGGTTTGAAGCTAAAGGAGGAGTCAACTCTTTGTTCACCAGTATAGTGGGAGCTTAAATGATCCCTTAATAGGTTAGCTGGGGAGGAGTCAAAGGCAAGGCCAGCTGTTGTGAAGTGGTTGTTGAATGCATCCAGGATTTCCAATGTGCCAGTAATGGGGCCATAGTTACTGTGTAAATGGGTTGGAAGGGGGTTGTTAACATCCTGGCCCATCATACCCTTGATGGTGCCCCAAAATCTAGCAGTATTATGGTAGGAGGAGTCGAGCTGGGCCAGGTAGTATCAGGTAGGATGTCCATCATCTCCACAAAATCAGGCTCTTCTTCATCCTCAGCAGCTTCAACCAAAGGGAGCTGGAGGGTTTCAGCCACCTTCTTGTAAAACAAGAAGTGAGAAGGGGACTCAGAAAGCCTGGGAGGGGAGACATCAGAGGGTCTGTCTGGGGAGATGTCCGGTTCATTGGGCACATCTAGACCCCACCGTCATCGGCATCGTGGGGATAGTCTTCGTCTCCCTCCCACTCCTCATAGAAAGCATCTGGATCGTGATCCGAAGTAGCCGGTTCCGACTGAAACGACCGCCTAACCGGCGGCACCGGTTCGGACGGAACCGGACGAAGCCATTGGACAATACTAATCACTTTGGCCATCTCGTCTGCGGTTGGAGTAAGCGGTACTGGATCTGAACCGGCGGACTTTCGTTCCTTTTTTGACGGAACCGACCCCTCAGAGTGAGCTCTCCTTTTGCCCGAGGAGATATCGCCTAGGTCAGTAGGCACCTCCTCAGGTTCGGCTGCAACCGAACCAGGCTGGCCATCTGGGTCTACTGACTTCTCAGCCTCCCTTTCCTTCAACGTACTCAGTCTTTTTTCTAGAGTGGTTTTAGGAAAGTTTTTGCAAATTTGGCAGTCTGACTGGAGGTGGTCAAAACCCAGACGATAAACACAGATGAGGTGGGGGTTAGCCTTGACAAAGGCCTCCCCCCACCACACTCAGTACAGTGTTGAAACCCAATGGGACTGGTTTTCTTTTTGGGTTTCTCAGATATGGCCAACCTATCAAAATTACCCTATAGAAGCGTTCAAGCCAGGTAATACCAACCGATCGGTAACAACCGTGTCATGGGTTTGGAAAAGAACTAAGAAAAAGCCCGGTTCTTTTGAAACCAATCGGTACCGGAACAGCACTCTAAAATAATACATTTAAAATTAGAAGGAAACACAAGGCGGTTCCTAACCGGACCGACTGGGAAGAAACTAAAGAAACCAACAATTTCCAGAAGTTATTTAAAATAAAATACAGTCACTACCTATCTACCACACTACCTGTACTGTAGACAGAGGCTGGAAATCTGAAAAAACAATAAAGAACAAGTTTTAAACTGAACGCTTTACTTTTACCGAACTGACCAGAGGAATCTCCGGAGCGACTTCACTTTGGAGTAAAGACTCTGACAGTTGCACTGGTAAGTACCACAGACAGAGGTTTGAAAGCAGAGCTTGAGCTCAACGTTCCATGCTTCTGCATGGAGTTAACTCTTTCCTCTCCGGGGCAGTTCAAGTGCTGGGGCCAACTGCATTATGTCTGAATACAGCAAGACTTCATGTTGTTTGAACTTTAATTTTTGGCTAGTAGGTGGTACTATTATAAAGAATATGCTGAAGTTGTGGTGTAGAGGGATTCAAAGTAGGTAGAAAGAAACCGTTGGCTGGGACGTTTTCTTGCCTGCATGTTTGTGCTGGTATTTAATCACGGGTAAGAATATGTATCAGCCAGTCAAGTTTCTATCCATTGCATAATATTCAGTTACGAATTCCAGAAATGTAAAAGCTTTACAGAAAAAGATGGGATGGGGAAATTGAAAGAAAATAGACAATAGCACTCTAAGAACTTAAAGAAACAAAAGGACTGCTGTGAGTTGAGCCCTCCCCAGATACCCTATTGTGCTTCTACAAAAGACAACAGCAATACAATAGGTTCCATATTTCACTACCCTAGTTGGATAAATTATTTATAAGCTTTAATCTGTCTTGTCCAGAATTTCTTCCTCTAAAGGCTCCTTTCATGAGAGAGGAAACAATGACTGTCAACAGGCATTTGATCCGAGACAAAACCAGTTCCTTCCCCCTGCTACTGAAGAGATGGAACTGGTACTGAATGGCACTTATTAGCAAGATGACAATGATAGCTTATTTCTTTGCTAAACAGGATAGAAATTCTGAGAAATCCCTGCATTTGTAACTTGCTGAAGCATGAGTCATTTAACCTCATATGCTTGCACACGGCTCTAATGAAAACTTGGGTCAGCTAGTTTTACAGAAGCGACCGCTATTCCTATGAAACTGAATATAGCACTATAAGAACTGAAAGACAGGCAGGTTTAGGAGCAAGGTTTCTAAGGTGACAGACTCCTCTGGGACACAGAACTATGCATGTCAACAGTTCACCTTTTTGCTAATACAGCCTTGAGATTTCAGGTGCTGTGGTTCATAACTGGGGTGGTAGAAAGGATATGTGAACCGTCAAGATCCTAAGAACATACATAGGAAATGCTGATGCATGAATGACCAACCAGTCATCAAGTTCAACTCCTGTCATCCATGCAGCCGCTGTATTCAGTCATATGAAAATTTGTCGATGGCATTGTTTAACTGGAAGTATACAAACTGGACCTTGGTACTGAGGGAGGAGGAAAAACACAAGTGTCAGAAACCTCTAGGAACCCAAGGCTAAGTATCCCACCTGCTCCTGTTAGGCGTGCCAGTTCTTCTAATGGAGCTGGTCCCTCACCCCTTGACTCTCTTTCCAACACTTAAAGCAGCAGTATTTGTTAGTCACCATGTTGTTTTTTTAAGCAATAATGTTTTTTCTGACAAAAACATTAATATACCCATTTTCTTTTTGTTCTCTTTCATTCCTGGATTATGATACAGGATTTTTACATTTTTTAAGTTACCACTTCTATGCCATGCCCACCAGGAGAAAATTAAATATCTGGTTACGATGCAGTGCTGATTACGGTCAGAGACATGGGGTAACACCATCCTGATACAGCCACAGTATAGATCTAGTATGTGTATTCATTACGTAACCTCAGTGAAAGAGACTTTTTAAAATTGCGAGCAGTGCCCATCTTTAACAACTTGAGGTATTATTTATAAAATGAGCTATAAAAGCAAGCTTAAAAATATCTGATAAAAATACAAATACACCGAGGATGAATCTAAGGATGTCAGAAATATATTTTTGGAAAATAAAATGCTACATGATGAAATTGTTGGTCAATTTAACACACATACTGCTGCCTTAATTAGATCTAGTACTCAGTAATATTATTTTCCATAAAAAGCTGATCCCACATTAAATTAAAAGATTCAGCACACTCTACTTCCTCACCCCTTACCTTTGTAGCTTGTACCCCACTTTGAGTGATGCATGTTTGCTTACATTAACCCCTCACATGTTGGTTACATCCCTGGTTTTTATTATCTTGAACAGGCTGAAAATATTTACCCATGTCCTCTGTTCAAGTCAATTAAAAAATTAAAGACATACATAGTTGCATACAAAGTAATTAAAAGAAAGAACAAAGGGAAGATGAATATACAAAATATGTGAAGTATAAGTGGAATTGCGTCAAAAAATTGTTCTTGTTTAATTATTTTTACTTGTCCCCGGGTGACCCGACTTAGGGTTCCCCGCTTCCTGGGGAGAAGTGCCCGGAGGCACATCCAATTAGTCTGGGGGCTGGTAGGGGGTCAGCACAAGGCTGTCCTGTGCTGCCTTGGCCCCGGGGACCGGTGGCCATAATCCGGTCAGTCAGGGGCCTTTTTCCTGTTTTCTGGCCCCGCCCACTCACCATAGATGTGCCGCAGCATGCGTCCTGAGTGGCGATGTCTGGTGGTGTGTGGTCATCCACACTGTCTGTGACATCCCCACGGAGCCACTAGGAGCCACTAGAAAGGTGGCAAAGTACCTTTGCTCCCCCAGGAGGGAAGCTTCCCAAGGACCCCCTGAATTCCCTCCCTGCTGGCACCCGCTCCTGATGTCCCGGGCTTGGGTCATGAACCTGGATTGCCAGCATGCCGAGCGAACACCAATCAATCGCTCAGCACCACGGGGCCAGCATTATTTTTACATCTAATTACCTATGGAAGAAGCATAGGCAGACTCTAAATGGGTTTAAAAAACGTTGGAGCAGGTTTAGAGGGCTGCTAATTCCAGGAGGAGGGGCTAGGGAATTGGGGGGGGGGGGGATAAATGGGGAAAGAAAGGGTTGGGGGTATGCATTAAATGTATCAATCCTTAGACATCCCTAAGATGAGGTATCATGGGTTTAAGTAGAAAACCCTCTGTGCACAGAGTAGATAGACCCTTGTCATTTATCTGCAGACAATACCTATGATTCTTTGATTTTGTTTATGCCCCTTTCAATGCTGACACGGCCCTATCCTACCTGGCTACTCCCCTGGGATGTCTTTGTTTCTTACCTTAGTTACTTCCCAGCTCCCCCCCCACCCCACCTGAGACGTGGCTCAATGGGTAAGACTTCACTGACACGATGTGGCTCTCATGTACTTGAGAACTTACCAGGCTGAATGTCCGGTAGTTCTGGCTGAGGTCTGTGGGTGTCATCCTACATGCATTTGTGTTCTTTCCATTTTCTGGTCCTTATCCCCCATGGATCTTGGCATGCTTGGAAGTCCAAGCACATGCAAACGTAACAGCATAGTGCCACAGAGCTTCACTGGCAGGCAGTATCCCTCCCACCAGTGTACTGCTGCACTGCCACTTGGGGTCACTCAGGTGGCAGTGTTGCAGCAAACCTCTTTCCCCTGCTGGCCCTGTGACTATCCAGTTTTTGTTTTCCCAAACCTGAGTTACGTGTGCCAATGAACTGACAATATTATGTTTGTAGACTTTTGCCAGAGGTGCAACAGGTTCCTTAATAAAATGCTGTACAAGAATATACTTATTTAGGTGTCTCGTGAAAATGGCGAATGAATAATAGCACATGAAAAACAGCGAATGCACTGTTAGCTACGTGGTCTTAATAGCGTGCGCTTATTTCAGCAATGGGATCTGTGCTGGCTGCGTAGTGTAGTGGTGTGCTCCCTAGCTGTGTCCAGCAGTCCTAGGTTTGATGCTTGTGTTCCTTCTTTAGTGTTTTTAATTTTCCGCCCTCCTTCTCACCCCCCACTTCTTCCCCCGACTGTGTCCCTCCCCCCCAGAGTGAGCGTAATTAGTCTGCTCCCCTCCCACTTTATCCCCTTCCCGAGTTGCATCCTCCCTAGAGTGATAATATTTAATCTGCCCCGACTTTGTCCCTTTCCCAATTCGTCCCCTCTGGAGTCATTTACTACATCTTTCTCCCCTCTCAACCCCGCCCCCAATGCCCGCCTCCTTGCAGCAGTTGGATTTTGGGACAGGAGGTTTTATTCCCCCGAGATTAGCAGTTTTCACTTGTCGCTTTGTTACTCCTCACTATTTTTGTTGGCATGTTCATGTGCCGTAATTGTCATCACAATTTTTTTCTTACTTTTTTGACATACTGTAGTACCCCTAATTTATTTGGATGTCCTGCCCACTCTTATTACTTAGCATATCCTGTAATTCCCTTGTCATCCAGAAATTGGTCCAGGTTTACTTTGTACTTTCTTGTTATCCTTTGTCTCCCATGGTAGGCTCTTCCATAAGTTAATTACCCTCTGGGAAAAGTAGTGTCTCCTAATGTTTCCCCTGTGTCTACCAGCCACCTCTAAAGCCTTAGGGCATGTGCCCCTAGTCCTGCTGGAGCACATCAGATCAAGCAGCTCAGTCTGGTCCATCTTGCCAGTATCCTTTAGAATGCAGAAGACTGAGATCATTTCCTCTCAGCCTTATTTTCTCCTTAGTGAACATGTTAAGGGCTTCCAATCTTCCTTCGTAGCTTTTACCCTCCATATCCCTGATAATTTTGGTGGCCTTGTGTTACACCCTGTTGACTGCTTCAATGTCCTTTTTTATATTGAGCTGAGAACTGCACACAGTACTGCAGGTGGGGCATGGCCATGGCTTATATAAAGTGGCAGGGTTTCCTGCTCTGAGGTCACCCCCTTTTTATTTATTTATTTTTATTTAGTTATTTAACCAGGTGAGACACACTAAGCTGAAAGCCTTTTTACAGGTGTAACCTGGGAGCACAGGGAAGTTAAGTGACTTGCTCAGGGTCACACAATATGCAAGTGGAAGCTGTGGGATTCAAACCCACATCCGATCTTCTGGATGTCACCAGATTTGCTGCTCAGAGCCTTAAACCACTGCGCTATACTGCCTCCTTTTTGATGCATAACAACATTTTCCATCTCTTTTTATAGTGGCTGCACACTGCTTGTCATGCTTCTGCCTAGAGTTGTTAAAACAGTATCCTAAAAAATCAGATACACCAGATTTTAGTAATTTTTTTTCTGATGAGTTTGATTTTTAGGTGCCAACAGCATAGCTGTTAATGTCTGTTGTGGTCATGCATACTCTTTTGCACAGTTAGTCAAGTTTAAGGTTACATTCAGTGTGAGTGATTTGGCTTCATGATGTCAGTGATAGGGTTTTAGGTCTAGGTGTAGGTTTTCAGACCTACACAAGAGTCGGCCAGGTGGCACAGAAGGCTGAGGCACTATGCCTCACCTCATATCACACAAGCGACCTGGGTTTGCAAGGGATCAGTGGTTCAAATCCTGGCAGGAACTTAACTTTTTTTTCGTAGGATGTAAACTCATTTGAGTGACAATTCTTGGTGGTGTGGAATTGGAATAGTAAATTATATGAGAAGTAAATTTAGCTGAGAACAACAGTTTCTGAAAGTAAATTGCCTGCTGGGATTAGATCCCTAATCCCTTGTTTCAGAGGATGTGACATAACCTCTACATCAGAGGAACTGCAACTCACTTACCTGTAGCTCAGTGACACACTGAATGTGTGTGTTTGCTTAGCAGTTAAAGAATCAGGGGTTCAAATACAGGTAGACCACAGTTCAAATCAGGGCAGTGACTTAAACATTTTTTCAAATTTATTTTTGTAAGGTGGAAAGTCACTTGAGTGGTGATTAATGATGGTGTGGAGTTGGAACAGAAAATGATATGAGACGTAAATTTAGGGAAGAACAACAATTTGTGAAGGTAAATGGCATGCTGGGATTAGATCACCAGTTGCCTGTTTTGCAGGTTGTGACACAACTTCTACACCTTAGGAACTTCAAGTCGCTTACCTGCAGATAACTTTCACACCGAATGTTTGCTTAGCAGGTAAAGGATAAGTGTGACAGGGTTGAATAAGGCCCTACCCCATTTGTTATGCAGAAAGAGTTTAAACACAAGTGTCTGTTCTGTTCTATTTTCTCCTTTTTTTGTCTGTCTGGTTGCGCAACTAATTTTCTTGTGAGACCTAGGAACTGATCACTCCAACGGTTTCGCGATTCTCTGCCTCTCAATATCTCTCTGATTTCACTTGCCATTTCTGTCTTTTCTTCTCACTTGCATATCCTGTAGGTATAAAACTATATGAGAATCTTTATGGGTCACTGATGTTGAGATCCCTTTGTTTAAAACTGCATATAGTTATACTGTTGAAATGATTGCAAAGCTATTTGGAACTCAAGTGGTTAACCTGAGATGCAGTTTTTAAGCCTTTTGCAGAGCTGTAAACAAGAGGTCAGTTCTGGGTCACTATGTTCTTTTTGCTGTACCTGCATTAAAACTGACAGGAACATTCTGTGAGAAGCAGACTCTCTTAACGAGTTCCCAGACAAAGACTTCTAAAAAGAGCAACAGTGTTTTTGGTAGAGAGAGAGAAGGAGACTGAGAGACTGAAATTTGGAATTAAGAGATACTCTCAGAAGAAGGACTTTGTTTTTTCTTTGTTTTTACTGCCTTTGGAAATAGTTATACTGAATAATTTTTATTTTTTATTTTGTGGTTATTGAGAAAAATAAAATGCTATTTGCCAGTTTTGAAATTGCTCCTGGTTTTCCTATGGTTCCTGACCTGTGCCTTAGTGACAGTGAGCAGTTCAAATGCTGGCAGGGAATGAAACATTGGTTTCATTTTTTTTTTTTTTTTTGTAAAATGGAAACTCGAGTTGCGATTCATGGTGGTGTGGAGTTGGAATGCTGAATTATATGAAAAGAACATCTAGTTAAGAATAACTATTTGTGAAGGTTTATCACCTGCTAGGATTAGATCCCCAGTCACCTGTTTTGCAGGTTGGGACACACCTCTACACCATAGGAACTGCACCTCACTTACCTGCAGCTCAGAGGCACACTGAATGCATACAAGGTATGGAAGCATTAGGCTCGTCGCAGATAATCACCTCAGCGGCCCACTCGCATGGGCACACATTGGACATGGTGTTCTCACTGGAGTTTGAAATCGCAGATCTCAGGATTGATCCAGTGGTATGATCGGATCATAACACCGTAAGGTTCGTGTTTGGGCCCTGCCCGAGAGTTCCCCCTCTGTGGAGATGGTCCGGTGCCGCTCTTTACGGGGATTGACCCCAATGGGACTACAAGCGGTGCTGGACCTATTGAGTGTGGCAGCTGCGTGTGTGATGGGTGTGGAGGGGGCAGTGGCAGCCTATAATAAGGCTATCACTGCCACCTTTGATTCTGTCATGCCAGTCTGTGTACGGCCCTTATCTACTCTCCGAAGACTCCCCTGGTTTGATGGGGAGCTCAGGGAGTTAAAGATTAGGGTCCGGAGATTAGAGCGTCTGTGGAGGAGGTTTGGGTTGATAGAGGACAGACTGGCCTTCAGGTCACGTTATAGTTACTATCAAGGGGCAATCTCCCAAAAGAAGGCAGATTTTTTTTGTCTGGGGAGATTGCTGCAGCAAGGAACAGACGGGCTCAACTCTTCCATATGGTGGACAGGTAATTACACCCGGCCTGTCTCTGTTCTGGAGGAGCTATTTCAAATACTTGATGTGGTGAGTTTACTCTGTTCTTTGTTGACAAAGTGTCCTCTATCAAATCCGATATATCTCCTCCAGGGTCACTCAGTTAGCTTGCAGGGTTGGGCTGACAGCATGGGGGGTACTCCTCTTGTATGGACTGAGTTTGATCCAGTTGAAGTGGAGGAGGTGAACAAAATAGTCTCAGAGCTGTGACCCACCTATTGTAATCTCTAAACCTGGGCCCAACCCGACTTTTGGTCAGATGTATGGACCTGATTGGTCCTGTGGTTGCTGAGATCATTCGGTGTTCAATGAGGAGTGGGGGCTTCCCAGTATCCTTGAAAGAGGCCCTGGTGAGGCCCCTTTTGAAGAAGCCCTTTGACCCAGACTGTCTCACCAACTACAGACCAGTCTCAAACCTCCCATTCTTAGGGAAGGTTTTAGAAAAAGTGGTGACTGTTCAGCTTGAGACCCGTCTCGCTTCCTCTGCCATTTTCGAGTCATTCCAGTACAGGTTTAGACCTGGGCATAGCATGGAGACTGCCCTGGTAATGGTGTCTAACGATCTCCTGAGAGCGAGGGATAGAGGAGCACAATCTTTTTTTGTTCTCAATCTCTCTGCAGTGTTTGACACCATGGATCATGAGGTGTTGTAGGACTGCCTGCGGAACTGGTGTGGATTATCCGGCAGTGTAATCAGCTGGTTTAAGTCCTACCTTACAGACAGAGTACAGAGGGTCGTGACAGGGTTATCCTCATCCAACCCAATGCCCCAGTGCTGTGGAGTTCCGCAGGGTTCAGTCCTCTTGTCTCTTCTGTTCATGGGGTATATGCTGCCCTTGGGAGACATCATCAGGCAGTATGGCTTGGGTTTTCATTGCTGTACTGATGACACCCAGCTATCAGGGGTCATGCTTAACTTTTTTTTGCACTGGTCCACCCGGGAAAGTGATGGCCCCCCGGAGGTTGCACTAGCCACATTAACATTTAAATTTTATGAAAAGAAGCACTTCTGCATGTGTCACTGTGACTGGGCATGTCAGGTAAGGTGGCGTGATGCAGACATTTTGGCAGCTCTGCAGCTTCTACAAGAACATTCAGTCAGTAATTCCAGTTCCTAGCCCCACACTGTACCTTCTCTTCACAGCAGCCTGCCCTGGCCTAAGGCAACAGGCCACACTCCAGTCAGACACTCAGTAACTTTCATTTTCCGTTCAGTTTGTTTACCTTTTTCCCCTGGCCGTGACCCATCTAGAATGCTTTTTACCTCACTGACAACAGACTTCAGCATCCGGTCTGTTATAACTGAAACCCCATGGCCACTATGGAAATTCAAGATCAGGCCTCTGAGTAACACCCAGGCCAAAAGAAGCATTGGTGCACAGGAGGATCGGAACCCGACTTTTATTATAATAAAACACTGGAACGAGTACAAATCTCGAGTAGCTGGTGACTTTGCTTTTTTGGATTATGATTTTTGCCCACCAGCCCCCACCGTCTTAATTTAAAAAGAACTTAGAAGGAAACCCACTCAGACTCTGGACATGATTTTAAACACCCACTCCAGCCACAGACTGATCCAGTCCTCCAGTGTCCTGCACAGTGCCACGGGTTACTTTTTTTACAGTTCCATCCATATTTACCTTGCAAGCAAGAAGTCTGACCCTCTCCTCCAACTTTATTTTAGCCCAGACAACAGCCGACCCCAACAGCCACTCAGATCCAATCACTCAATCACTGTCATGCTGCAAATTACGATTGGCTGCCGAATAACACCAGTGCTACACTCATGCATGCTTTTGAATCGGGCTTCCAGACTGCACAACACCTGGGTGGACCACGCTCCAGTTGTAAATCTCTTCTCAGCAAAAACTACTGTATTTGTAGCCCAACCTGCTGGCTAACAAGCTGGCTTCAGAAGAAAGTGGGACATTTTAAAAACAATATTGTTATACCTTTTATTTTTCCTGAAGTCTGACCCAGTTTTCCTCCACTGTTCAGCTAGTGGCATCAGTTCATTCAGCACATGAGACTTGTGAGTGGCTGGACTCAGAGGCGCGAAAACTGGACTTCTGCCAATCGGTGGGTGATATGATGATGGCGAGGGGTTTCTGTGCTGCAAAACAATTTTGGAGGGCTCAGGATGAACTGGGAGGAGTTTCTGCTTTGGGAAAAATGGGAACCACGTTGCTCTTTGAAGTCCCTTAAAGGGCCATTTACCAGATATGGCTAGACTGCACTAGCCAAGCCAGGAAAGTCAGGAAATGATTGCACTGGCCCGAGGTAGTTTGCACTATGTCCTGGATCAGTAAAATAATGTTAAGATCGACCCCTGAGCTATACCTGCCTGTGCGCCCGAAAACCAGATGGCAGTTTCTGTGTTTAACACCTGCCTGGCCAAGATTCAGGACTGGATGACGTGAAACTGGTTGCAACTCAGTCCAGACAAGACAGAGGTATTGGTGGTGGAGCCGGGTCATCGGCAAGGTGGAGGGGTACAGGGTAGTGACCTGGGTTTAAAACTGGGTGGCTTATCTTTGATCCCCTCCGCTCGGGTCAGGGATCTGTGTGTTGTTCTCAACAGCTTGACACTTGATGCTTCAGTAGTTGCATTTTAACAAAATTTGTTCTTATTTTTATATTTTCAACCTCGTGCTTTAACTGAATTTTTTTCAGCAAAGTCCAGTTTTTGCATAACTTGAGAGTTTATATCCAAATTCTCAAGAACCAAAAACAGGTTTCTGAAGAGTAATTTAACATCCTAAAGATTTTAATGTCAGGTGTTTCAGACAGTGAGGAAATCTCATTTGAAATGGCAATGCTTGGGACTTCCTGTTCTGGCACGGCTCTGATAAGCAGCTAAGACAGCCGCTCTGCCCTGATCTGCGGATTAATCCTCTAAAAAACCCTTAAAAGTTATTCAAAGTGCTTGAAATGGTGCCCGAAGGATTGCAGAGGGGTAGAGGGTACAGAAATCGTGCATCGCAGCTGAGGGGAGAAAAAGAATCTCACGGTTCAAGGCAGAACTCACCTACACAAGGCCTTGCTACTGCCTCACGCCACAACAACTCAGCCCCGACTTATGACATCGATGAGGAGACAGAACAACAATCTAGATCCAGATTTGAGTTGTTGATGTGGGAGCTAAAAGACATGTGGGCAGAAAATAAATCAGAATTTAAACAATTGAACTAGAAACTTTCCTTGGTGGAGAATCATCTACTGGAGGCTGAGGACCAAATCGCCACTACGGAGGATGGTCTGCAACACATCAGTCGAACGGTTTCTGCATTGTGCTTACATGCAATTAACACTGATCAGAAATACCTAGATCTAGAGAACAGGTCAAGGAGGGACAGTCTGCGTTTGTCTGGCTTGAAAGAGGGTGCAGAGGAGGGCGATATGTCTGAATTCCTCACAGACATGCTTCGTGATGTGCTAAATCTCCCACAAGGTTACAAATTAAAAATTGAGAGAGCACACCATGCCCTTATACCGAAACCTAAGGATCAATCAGCCAGACCATGCTCAGTGATCGTTAAATTTCACAGCTTTAAGACAAAGAGGATATCTTAAAGAGAGCCTAGCAACAGTGAGAAGTCAAATACCTGGATTCTTGCCTCTTCTTAGACTGTGACTATCCCCCTGACATCCAGAAACATTGACAGGAGTATGCCCCTCTTATTAAAGCTCTTCATGCTCAAAACCTGCGTATACAAACACTGTATCCCTCTAGACTTCAAGTCTTTTGGAAGGAAGGCACAGAGATCTGCAGTACTTTTCAAGAGGTGCGACAGGCCATACTTAAAAAAGGCATCAAGGTTCCAGATTGGACGACTGCAGTGGGCCAGAAGCAAAGGGACCAAGAGAGTACATGGCAGACAGTCCCTGCAAAAAGAAACAAATTCCCAACCATGTCCACAAGCTCAGAGACTATCATATTCTTCCGGGACTTACTTAAGAAGCTCCCTGGAGTCTCCGATCAAGATCTTCTCCAAATGGAAGGCTGACTGGTGTATAATTTCCAGGAGTTTTACCCACTCAATGGTGTGCAGTGAGTAGCTGAGAACACGATCTGAGGGAACTTACCCTCCTTACCCAGACTCACTACGCAGGGCCGTGCTGAAGCGATGTCTAGGCCCAGGTAGAATAAGCCCAAAGTATTGAGATGAATCAGGTACCAATGTTTTGCTCCCTGCTTACTGGACAATATTGAAAGGACTTGTCTTTTCTTTATTTCATGGGCTTTGTTTTAAAAGAGCAGTTTGGCTGTTCCATAAAGCTAAATGTTAGAACAGATTGGAGGGAAGGCTGGGGGTCGATGAACAGAAAAATCATGGGATTTTTCAGAACGCTAGAGTTAAGTTAAATTAAATTTTCCCACTCCCCTTCTCCCCCCCCTCCGATAACATCAGGGGTAAAAAAATAATAAATAAACCCTCTAGTTTTCAACTTGAGATAGTTCTGTTTAGCGGATTGGGCTTGATGTTACATTAAGCCACAAATCACTATGTTTGTTGGGTCCAGTAATATTCTGACCCAGAAAGAGGTCCTCCCAACCAGGAGGAGTCCTACCCTCTTTTGCCCGCCAAAGTTAACACCAGGGTGGGTACAGAGGTCACTCATTATAGTAGACCTCCTACCTTGGAAGCCACTACAAGGTTTAAAGTTTGGTGCCTGGTTGGCGCCACCTAGTTTCTTATTGTTACTGTCAGTATGTCTATATAATCTACATTTATATGGGGTATGGAAGTCTTGTTTATGCAGGTGTGAAGCTGAAATAATGCAACATCAATTGAGATATGGGGCATTAGTTCCTAGGAGACAAAGGGGCTTAACAGCTGTATTTCTTAAACATTGTTAAAATGAGTTACACATTTTGTACCTACAATGTACATGGACTGACTAGTCCTATTAAATGCTCGAAAGTTCTATCTTCACTAAAACGAGCTGGAGCTGACATTTTATTGCTCCAAGAAACTCATCTTTCTAGCCTAGAACAATGAAAATTTGAGCATTTGGGATTTAACCAGGTCTACGCCTCCTCTTACAAAGGAAGCTGGAGAAGGAGCACTGCTATTTTAATAACACCGAGGATTCCTTTTCAGGCCACAGGCCAAATAATTGATAAAGAGGGACGATATGTCCTAATAAAGGGAAAATTGAATGGGAAACCTATCACCATGGCATCAATGTACTTCCCTCCTAATTCTGATTTTTTCACCTACAGGTCCCTTCTCTTATTACTAATGCCGTGGTCGGATTTTAATTTTAATTTGAGTCAAATGTATGAACATATATCCCAGCAACATAAGGTAACTAAGAAGACCAGGGAACTAGTTAAATTACTCAAGGACTTGGGTCTTGTCAATGCATGGGGGTATCTCAGTGGCCCGGGTACTCATCACACCTTCTTCTCACAAGCTCACCAGAGTTATTCCACGATTGACTACCTCCTTGCATCACAGGAGTACACACATATGTCCTAAAGGGCCTGGCAGGGTGATTATGTCCTCTCGGATCACACCCCTCAATATCTTCGTTTTATAAATTACCACTTTCGGAAGACCACAGTGTGGAGACTGAATATATCCCTTCTTAGGGATAAAGAAATAATTCAAGAAATTAAAGATATTGTTAAACAAGCTGTAATAGACAATGACACACAGGATATATATCCACTGTGTGGGACACAATCAAGGCCATTTGCAGAGGTAAATTTATTGCTATTGCAGCACAGAAAAAGAAACTAAGGGAACAGAAAATAAATTCTTTACATTCTCAAATAAAAGCCCTAGAAGAGCAACAAAATATAAAAGTTACAGCTGCGGCCACCAAACAGTTAAAGACCCTGAAGCAGGACCTTAACTCCTTGCTAGACTACTACGTCGAGCAGAAGTTGCTATTTCTTAGACAAAAATATTACGAAGGAGGCCCCCGCTCCTTGAAATTGCTGGCTGGGCGACTGAGAATACAACAGGCCACAGCCATGATTTACACTCTGAGACCCTACCCAAGGACCCCCCCCCAACATACTGTAGCTGCAATATCGGGCATATTTGTCAAATATTATTCTGGTCTGTATACTGCACCTCAACAACAACCCCTCCTAGAACACACCCTTACCTTTCTTAAAGCCCTAAACCTTCCCACCCTCTCCAGAACCCTTGCAGAAATGCTACTTGCCCCAATCACGGTTAGGGAGATAGAATCAGAAATAGGTGATCTTAAAAACAATAAATGTCCTGGAACTAATGGATTACCAGGGGAATTCTATAAAAAATGTTTAACAGGATACCTCCCCCCTTTTACGTCGATTGTTCACAAATATAGTCCTTCCCAAAACCCTTATCCCCCATCCTGGCAGTATGCAATAATATCAGTAATCCCAAAACCTGGTAAAGACCCCTCTCTGCCTGGTTCCAATCGTCCCATATCTATCCTAAACATGGACTATAACATCTTGGCATCTGTATTTGCCCATAGACTAGCAACTTTAGCTCCCTCCCTAATACATCAAGACCAATCTGGTTTCATCCGAGGATGTCAAGCCCAAGACAACATTAGAAGAACTATATACCTAATTGAACATATTCAAAAATAGAAAATTCCCACCCTTCTCCTTAGTTTAGACACTGAAAAAGCGTTTTATATGGTTTCTTGGCCCTTTTTAAAGGAAGTCCTGACAGCTTTTCAAATTCCAAACCAATTTATAAATCTTCTATTTAAATTTTACCATAGCCCCCAAGCATATATTAGATCTAATGGCCACTTGTTCCAAATATTTGCCCTACATAGAGGAACCAGCCAGGGATGTCCTATCTCTCCTTTACTTTTTGCCCTTTATATTGAACCCCTTGCATATCTGATCAGACAGGACCCCAACCTCCCTGGAATTCAACTGACTGGTGCAGAGCATAAAATATCGTTATTTGCAGACGATGTACTAATATACCTCACTAACCCAGATGTCTCCATCCCCCATTTGTTCCCAAAACTTTATTTTCCTTCCTAACAGGATACTCACTAAACACCAACAAAACTGAGCTTTTAGCTTTTAATTATTCCCCCACAGAACAGATCAGAAAGACATTCCAATTTAAATGGGACTCCCAAGCAGTTAAGTACCCAGGGGTCCACATCCTCTGTGACCTCAATTCTCTCTTCAGTTTGAATTATGACCCTCTCATAAAGACCCTTAAAATAGATACCAAGCGATGGACTGTCTTACCTTTATATTTTTATGCTAGAAATCAAGCCCTTAAAATGAATGGCCTACCCAGTTATTATATCTTTTTCAATCAGTACCCTGTGTGGTACCAGCACAGTCTCTTAATAACTGGCAACATACCTTTCTGGACTTCCTGTGGCAGGGTAAAAGGCCTAGGCTTAAATCCCAATTATTAATACTCCCCAAAAATCTAGGCAGAATTGCATTCCCTAATTTACACTATTACTGGAATGCCTCACAAATGCGACTGGCTCTCCTTTGGGGAAATAACCAATATATAGCACATTGGAAACAAATAGATGTTAACAGACCCCTGTCACTCTGGCCAGCAGCAACCCTCTTTGTCCCGTCTCAAATGAGACAGCTCCAAGATGCACTTACAGATTGCACAGGTTCGATCCTCAAGGGCTGGAGAAGAGGCTACTCCCAAAAAAGATTCACTCACCATGCTTGGAAATATGTTTGGTTTATTACAAACCCTGCATTCCTTCCAGCACAGGAATATAAATGGTACTCCTCCCAGGCCTCTCAAGGTTTTGTGGCACCATGGCAAATACTCCGCCATACAACAGTGCTTTCATTTCCAGAAGCACAGACAAAATTTAGCTGGGCTCCAAAGGACTACATTTGCTACTTGCAGATCAGGGACTTTATAAATGCACAGCTAAAATTTCAAACTTCAAGATCGCTAGAGGAAGAGGACACTAGTCCCTTTGCCAAAATATGGACAACAACTGAAAAGTGACCATGCAATATCATTGTTATATAAATTCCTGATTACCCATCAGTACCATTTCACTGACCTAATAAAACATAGATGGGAGCGAGACTTAGGCTGTCCAGTCCTACAACTGGTGTGGCCTAGGGTTTGACAATCTATTTGGTCTACAACTTTGTCTCCCAGCTGGAAAGAGCATGTCTGGAAGGTACGCACAAGATACTTTCTTGTTCCCCAATTTTTAGCCAGGTGTAACCCGGCTGCTTCCTCAAGATGTTGGAGACAATGTGGAGCGGTTGAGGCCTCCCATGCCCATGTGTTCCTCCTTTGCCCTAAAATTATTCTGTTCTGGCAGTCATTTACCCACCATATGGACAATATGTTTACTGTCCAGGACCCCTTAACTCCTCAGAACCTTCTGTTGGGTATACCCCCTCCAAAACTCTTAGAGATAAAGATGCCACCTATCTATGGTTTATATGTTTGGCTGCGGCTTATAAATCAAGTCACCAAGAAGTGGCTGCTCCCAGACCCTCCTACACTGTTGGAGTGGCAGGCCATCATAACTTATATACAAAAATTTGAGCAGTTAACACATAATTTGCAAAACAAATCTGCAGCATACCGAAACCGGTGGACTAGGTGGAAATTGAACAGATAACCTAGGTTGGTGCCTGTGGAAAAGTAATAATAGTTGACCTGGGCTTTCTTGGTTAATAGGGATGGGGTGAAGGTCAGATTGTTGCCTCTCTAACAGATATCTGCTAGTAAAGCCTGCACTTTAATGAGTCTCACCTTATCTTAGTACCTTTGTTTAAACCCTAACATTAAATCTATATTTTTATAGCAAACATAAAATTTAGAGACTGCATGTAACCTTTTTGAGAGCATTGTATTAACTTGAACAAAAAACAATAGCAGACAGTGTTGTTTCTGGTTTTGTATGTCTGTTGTTTGTCCTTATTACCTTAAATAATCATTTTATTTGTACCACAGTTGTATAAAATTAACAGGAGTCCAGGTTCCAGATGTAATGGGACTCTGGCTCATTGTGGAAACCTTACAATGTATCAGTGTTGAGATACTAGTAATCAACTGTGTATTGCCTATGTATTGTATAAACTGTACAATAAAAGAAGTATAAAAAAAATAAAAAAAATGAAATGGCAATGCTTAACGACTGGTCAACCGATGATACAGCTGACACAGGTATTTTTAGGTAAAGGTTCTTTTAGCATCTTGGATCTCGCTCCCCAGTTCATAGTTTGTATTGGTGTTGGTGTCGCAGGATTTGTTTAGAGACCTTCGGGACTGCACTCTCTGATAGTGCCAGTGCTCCAGCCAGTACACATGTGCAAGTGGATGCTTCGGCCTTGAAACGTGGCACAACCCCATCTGGGTCTAAGACATGAGGGCAAACAAACTGTTCTATCAGACCCCTTTTAGCTTTTTTATCTTCAGTAGAGAATGTCTGTCTTTCATTCCTCTTCTTGGTTTTCTTTGAAGATTTCAAAGCTTAGGGGCTTTACTTTTCATTATCCCTGAGTGCACAGCACAGCTTCCACACAAATGCCATTTTGGATCTTCTGTTTGAAGTTTGTCAAGTAATATTCATTTATCTGAAATTTGCATCAAACAGTTCAAAATGTTGCTGTTCTCCAAACCTCTAAATGCAAATGTGGAATGCGGAATTACCCTACCTTCAGCATCTCCACTGGTTACCAGTCCAGTAGTGCATTGTGTTTTTAACCAAGCTTTTTGGGCCTTTAAGCTGTCACCCACTCCTTACTTCAGGCTGCTACCAGCCCCAGCCCTGTCACCTGCTCTCTCTACCTTTGGCTTGTTGGGGGGGGTCCACATGGAGTGGAGCCTGGGGAGCTGACGACTGTTATTTAGATGGCTTCAGTCACATATCTTTTTCTGTGATTTCGTCCCTTCCCAGTCTCTCCCACTTCCTCTGACATCGAGCAGTGCCTTGACTGCCGTGGGCGCAGCAGTGCATTCTGGACAGATGCCACCCCTCATGAGGGAGTAGGCTTCCGAGTTCAACACTAGGAGCCGCTGGAGCCTGGACCTCTCCCACCCTAGGCCAGCTTGTGCTGCATTTGGCAGCACTCCCCAACCCTGGCCGGTCTGGTGCTGGCTCTCTGGGCTTGCTTCTGATTTCTAGTCTTTAGCATGGAAGCACAACATGCTTCCCTGGAACTATCGGCCCCCAGCAGTGCATTTAAGGTTGCTGTTCTCTTCTACAGATTCCTATGTGGCCTTGTCCCTCCCTACTTCTCTGACTTGCTTTGACCCCCCCCCATTTACTCTGCTTTAGCACCCTGTTGCCCATCTTGTCCACTGGTGTGACATGTGCTAGTAATGGAGCTTTCTCGTTCCTCTCCAGTTACTGTGCACTTCTGTATTCATATTTAGTTTGTAGTTTGACTGAGAGAACTCAATATGTATGCTCTGGAGGAAAGGAGGGAGAGGGGATATGATAGAACATTCACATACACCAAAGGGGCTTGCCATGCACATGATGGAGAGCTACTTGCGATGCAGCAACCCGGGTTCCAGGAACGGACTCGTGCTGCTGGAGGGTCGGCCAAGGGGAGGAGGACTGAGCGCCCATCAGGCTGCTCTCCTCCTCCGAGGTGGGTGGGTTGCCTATCCCGCCACTCCACTGCCACCTGGGTGACCATGGGTGGAGGTGCAGTGGGATGGCACGAAGCAGGTGGAGGACACTGGCCAGGAGCTGAAGTGGCAGTGTGTTGCAATGTGCTCCACCCCTTGGCTCCCCCAGCATGCTGGCATCCAATGGGGTGGCACCAGAAAAAACGGGAAAAAAAACACACCGGATGCCTGAAGATGGGACCCGGCTGTCCCGAGAAACTCCATAACCATGCTGCCCAGGGGCACACTCATGGACAGGGGGACTTGGGGGAGGGTGTCCGCTTCCTCCCCACCCGGGGAGTAAAACCGCAGCAGGATGGGAGCAGGTCCACAGTGCCCTGACAGAGTTACCTGGGTAGGAACTACGGGAGCGCGCACAGCCTAGGGCTCCCCGATGAAAGGGGTCTAGTATGGTGAATAAGTGGGCAAAAAGAGCAAAATATTTATATAAAAAAAATACCTCAAGGGGATCAACAGAGTTCAAGAGGGCAGTATCTTTCAGAAAAGGAGATGTGTCAGCACAAGGGATCACAATGTGAGGTTGGGGGGAGACTTAGGGGCAACGTGAGGAAGTATTTTTTCACAGAAAGGGTGGTGGATGCATGGAACTGCCTCCCAGAGGAGGTTGGTGGAACAAAGACGGTTGGAGAATTCAGGAATGCATGGGACAGGCAGAAGGCAAAATGGATAGTAGGGAGGAGGTAGGCTGAAGATCAAATAGGATCTGGAGTTTATACAATAGGTAGGGAAATGGACAGACTACGTGGGCCAGGTGGTCCTTATCTGCTGTCAAATTCTGTTTCTGTGTAATATATGGATAAGCTAAATAATACCATCATAAAGCATACAAAAAAAAAAATCATGATAATACACCGCAGCCTAAGTGATAATACTATCGCTGCATCTCTGTAATACTGTTGTTCAGACCCCATAATAGTATCGTTCCGAGGTCTGAACAATAGTATCATCAAAGAAACTCAACAACTCAAGCGCTGCACTATCCCTGGTTGCCAAGCTCACAACTTTGATTCCTAGATGCGTGACGTGACGTTTTTCAAAGCGTGCCTCGTGATTGGCTGCTTCCTATCTATGGGCAGGCAGAAAAATTAAAAAAACATTACGTCAGTCTCTTGCTCACCAACAGCAATTTGTCTCTGAAACTCCAAAGCTCAAATAATTGTCTGTTTGATCCTGCCTTCACTTACCCTGGAAACGTCTAAAAGGTAGGATTGCTACCAAAAATAATTACCAGCGCCAAACTAATTTCGCCAAAAGTCTCTGGGGTAGGGGTGGAGACAGAGTGACGCTCTGCTCACTGTAGCTGCACCCGGCATCGCAGCATGCCTGGAAAAAAAAGCAATTCACAGCCACAGAATTTTTAAATTTACTTGGATCCATATAGTACAAAAAATAATGAAAAAGTGAGGGTGGTGTCAGTCTGAAGTAATACACCCTCACCTGTTTATTATTCTATTTATAAAGTGTGTTTTTATGAATTGTGCTGTATGACAGGCGCTATATTCTGTAAAATCGCATTTTGTTTTTTTTCACTGCTGCTTCCAGTGATTTATTTCCTACGTCGTAGACAAGACTAATGGTGATTGTAGCTGGAGATGTGTGTGCATGTGTGTAGCTTTGTTTATTTACATAATAGCACTTGGTTTAGGTGTCTGTTTAGTGGGCTTCTTTTGAGGTAATTGTGGACTATCTCTCTTTGGTTTGCTTTTCCAGTTTTTTGCTGCCTATTCTGGAATTGATTTAGTGTTGACAAAGTGTTTGTGTTCCTCTTCCTTTATGCAGTGCTGCCCCCTCCGCTCCACACACATACACACATTGTGCATGATGAACTGCTGTTCTGTTTTGGTTCTGTTTGTTTTTCTCCCCATACATCTGTTGAAATAGTATTTCAGAGATAAGCTATTGGTGTACTTTGGCTCTGGTTCAATCTTGATATCAAGATCATTGTACAGACTGTGACCAAAAAAATTGACCTAGTAAGGAACTGAAATTCACTGCACTGTGCTGCACTTGCTGTCACTGTAAGGAAGCCCACTGTAAATCGTTACTGAGGTGTGCTTGCAGTCGTTAATTTGGTCTGGCCCTGAATTTGTTGTAGTCTTTGTGATGCTGAAATTCTAATGGCATTCCAAGCAGGCAAAGAAGACTGTCACTTGATAAACAAGTGGAGCAAGGTGTCTGCGACATTCGTTTATTTGTAATTTTTGACCAGGAAAGGCACATTGATCTGTGACAGCTCATTTCTAGGTGCATCCTGAAGGTGGGTTTTGTGGACCTGTTTTATTGACAGAGGGAATGATAACTTTACATTAAGGGCCATTTTTTTAAAATTCCACCTGGATAGCCAACTGCTAGAGATAGGAAGAAAGGACCTCTGTTTAACATCTCTTACGAAGGACAGCATCTCATCAGTGCAACACGCCCTTTGTGCTGCACTGCAAGGTCTGTATTTGGTACAAGTCTAAGTTCCTGTTGTGTGGCTAGAACCCATGACCATATAACCTTCCAGCCCTAGAAACGAGTGCAACCTACTGAGCCACTGACAATGCTGCCAGGTATAAGGAAAAAGAAGTCAGACCCTCTTACAGAAGTTAACTGTAAAATCCATGTCTTCATAGTACCCTTAGGTGTCCAAGAAGTAGCTGAGCAATCAGAATGACAACCACTCAGCAAAAAAAATAGCTTTTTTTTGTCTGCATCAAAGCATAGACCTTTGACATCGCACTGATACATTCTAACTCGAAGCCTGAGTATAAACATTAAATTATTCAGACACTGAGCGTGTACTGGGGCACCACATTTTGGCCATTCCTATGGTATGCACTAAGGTTTTTTTTCCTTCTTCGGGATAGAGAGAATCAGGAGGGCCGGTGGGTACTGATCAGAGGAACATCAAGAGAAACCACAAATATTAAATGATTACTTCTGCTCAGTCTTCACAGTAGAAGGCAGGGAAGACAGACCAGTATTCTGCAGGAAGCGCTAGGGAGAGGGGGGAGCGGACACAAGTCCATTCTCAATGGAGAGGGTCCAGAAGGGACTGGAAGGAGAATAAGGCGATGGGGTCGGGTGAGATTCATCCAAGAATCCTAAAGGAATTGAGCACGGTGCTGGCCGCCCCTCTGGCAGTGCTTTTTAGCACCTCACTGGAGATGATAGGCGATCCAGAGGACTGGAGAAGGGCTGATGTGGTCCCTCTGCACAAAAGCGGTAGTAGGGAGGATGCTAGCAACTACAGGCCAGTCAATCTCGGATCAGATGTGGGGACGTTAATGAAGACGCTACTAAGGGAGAGACTCGTGGGGCACCTGGAGGCAAAAGGGCTGCAGGATTACCGGCAGCATAGTTTCGGGGGGAAGGGGAGTCATGTCAGACTAGTCGTGTAAATTTATTTCATTAGGTTATCAGGGAGGTGGATTGCGGGAGAGCAGTGTACGAGGCCTGTCTGGACTTCAGTAAGGCTTTTGACACTGTCGTACAGGAGAATAGTTAAGAAACTAAGTAGCCTGGCAGTGGGGGAGAAAGTGACAGGCTAGGCATCAAACTGGTTAAGGGATAGAAGACAAAGGGGTGGTGGTAAACGGTAGCCACTCGGGTGATAGGAGAGGGACTAGTGGGGTTATACAGGGTGCAGTGCTGGGACCAGTCCTCTTCAATGTCTTCATTAGTGACATTGTGGAGGAGCTCAAGGGGAAGGTGTGTGCCTTTCCGATGATACAAAAATCTGCACTAGGGTTGAGACTCAGGAAGGGGTGGAGAGAATGCAAAAGGATCTGAGGAAATTAGAGGAATGTTTCTGGGGGGTGGCAGATGGATTTCAGTGCCAAAAAGTGCAAGGTTATGCACTTGGGGCTGTGTATCTGGGGGAGTAGAGCTTACAGTCATACTAACATACTACTAACATACTAAAATGCCAGCAGAATAGGCCTAACGGTCTTTCGTGTCTGCTCGTTTGGTCAGCCCCCACCCTGGGTGCTGACCTTGCTGCCCCCCTCGCCTTCTCTGGCTTTTCCCTTCCCAGTTCCGGATATTCTTGCTGCATTGGATTTTGCTTCCAGAACCCTTCCCCTGTACCTGTCCTACCCCCTCTTGAACCCCTCCACTGTTTCTGCCTCCACCAGCCCCCTAGGCAGCGCATTCCATGGCTCCACCACCCTCTCAGTGAAGTAGCACCTCCTCCTTTATCCCCTGAATCTTCCCTCCTCCAGCTTCCACCCATGCCCTCTAGTGGCCCCCTCCTCCTTCCTTCGAAGCACCCTGACTGTTCCTCCCCTATTTACCCTCTTCATGTACCTGAAGACCTCTATCATGTCCCCCCGGTCCCTTCTCTCTTCCAATGTGTACATATTTAGCTCGAGCCTCTCCTCATAGGTCCTGTCCCCAAGCCCCAAATCATTTGGTTGCCTCTCTGACCCTCTCCAGGAGGTTAATGTCCTCTTAAGTGTGGCCTCAAAACTTCACGCAGTACTCAAGGTGCGCCTCACTAAGTTATACAGAGGAGTATCACTTCCCTTCTGGAGGTGATCCCCAGCGATGCATCCCAGCATCCTGTTGGCCTTGGCTGCTGCCCTCCTACAAGTCTCAGAGTTGTTCATCTTGACATCCACCACCACCCCCAGGTCCCTCTCAGCCATCGAGACTTGTAGCATTCCCCACCCCCCCCAGGGTGTACACTTGGCCCGGGTTTCTGGCCCCCAGGTAGAGTACCTTGCAGTTCCCATCAAGCAAGAAAGAGACTTGGGTCATCATATCTGATGTCCTCAAGGTGGCTGGGCAGTGGGACACAGCAGTGGGAAAGACTAGCAGGATTCTGGGGTGCACTGGGAGAAGGATTTCTAGCAGGAGGAAAGAGGTGGTGCTGCCCTTGTGTTACTCACTGGTTTAGCCCCACCTGGAGTACTGTGTCCAGTTCTGGAGGCTGCACCTTCACGAGGACAACAAAATCTGTATTTCTGTGTTTCTTTGTTTCTGTAACAGGGAACACACTGTTATTAGAAACCAAAACTCCACAGTGGGAGTCCAAAGTGACACTCTGAGATGCAAAGAAACAACCAGTCACTTAACTTTGTTTCACTTTCGTTATCAAACCAATCCCAGACAGCATTACAGGCAGCAAGTACAGATGCAGGGTAAAAGTTACATGATTAGGCAGACTGTGGCTCAGAGTGGTGGGGGAATATTCTGTCATGTTAGCGACTGTAGCACACACTCTGAGCCTGGGATGTCAGAAGCGGAGATTGGCAGTGAGGGCTTCATAGTATCCTTTGGACACTCTCCTCCCAAAAGGGTGGGTTGTGCTATGCCACTCTAACTGCTGCTTCTGGTGGTGGATCTGAAGCATCTCTGACAGCTTGTGTGACCAAGGACTGTCAGGTTCCCCCAACCCCTGAATGCTGTGTACGCATATCCTTGCAGGAAATGGAAGGGAACAAATGTACAGAGGAATAAAGGGCTCTTGTTGAGTCACATAACAACCTCTAGACCCCCCCCCCCCCAGCTACCCAGCCCTGCAGCATGCTTACTCCACACCCTCTTGGCCTCCACTCTTGCACTTTTCTTCTCCTTGATGGCTGCATAGAGCCTGCCAGTAAGGTTAAGCTAGACTTGTGGGCAGTGTTTATTTATTTATTAACATCTTGGATTAATGCCTTTGAGCTAAAAGCTCATTTACAGAGCTTCCACGTCATAAGAGACAATATACATACTATAAAGAGTAAAAGAGACATTACAATGCTTCATGAAAGGAGAGAAATTAGTAAGCATTAATCACCGACAGAGGAGGGCTCTACTGGTGGATTAATGCCCGCTGGGGGGATTGGTGCACGAGGTTCCAACCCCAGCGAGCATTAATCACCGGTAGAGCCCGACTCTGGAGGTGATTAATGCGCTTGTAACACGGGCAGGCACGACGGAGTAGTCCTCGAATACTGGGGCGATGGTGCTGAGGAGCGTGGTTCGACACCCTGACAATGTGCGTGGGGTGACTGTGGTGTCTGTGGCTGTTCTCACCTGGCTTTGCTACTGTGAGGATGTGAGATGAGAAGAAGCTTCGTGGGAGTCGCATACAGCAGCTATAATCATTGTGTCACGCGAACAGTGCTGATACACCTGCCTGCTGCTGTACTGCCGAAGTTATCCCCCGTTCTCAAGGGGCAGCGCAGCTACTCTCTCCGGTACGAGACTGAGTCGGCTCAGATCCAGCCGGGCTGTGACGCCACCAGCGGGGTGCCTCGGAGGCGGCCGGCGGGCTGCACCTGAGCACCGCTGGTGGACTGAGGGGTGGTGACCAAGTGGGCAGTCCTCTGTTGCCAACCTGGCGACAGCTGGTACTGCACCGAGCGGACGTTACCTGTGGGTTAATACCCGCTCGGTTTCAGTCAGCTGTGCCAGTTCCGCCAGTCCCACTGGTGTAGTCCCCTGCTGTGGGGAGAGCCGTGTTACAGCAATTCTTAATGTATTCAGATAAGGTATACTTGGTAAACTGCTATCATTACCTGGATAACAGGAAAGGAGAAAAGAGGAGTGGGGTATGAAAAGGGAAGAAAAAGGGGTATGATAGACAGGAATGGGATAGTATGATCATTGCAGGTAGGTAAACTTCAGACTTGTAAGTAGTGGTAAAGGAAGAATGTAGCAGAGCAGCCCACGAGGGCCTTGTCAGCACAATGGAGAATTGAGGAGTGGACCCAGGGAGTAGGCAAGGAAAGGGTAGCTTGTGGTAAGTGTTAGAGTTAACCTCTGTAGAGGGTAGATTGGCAAAAATCAAACGGAAGGAGGGACAAGGAGTGTGGGGGGAGGGTGAGAGGCAGCAGGTAAAATTAGAGAGGTGGTAGTAACCAAGTGCTGCTGTTGAAAGTACTCCCAAAAGAAAAGAAGTGTAAGCGTTAGGTGTTAACAGTCGCACGTACTGGTACTGGCAAGATGAGCACGAAGTTTTGATTTGTGTTGGTGACAAGGGGTAACTGACGTTTGGAGTCACCAAATGGGCAGCGAGCTTGCTGGGCAACAGAGACTCCTTGGGTAGGCGTAAAGAAGTAGGGCGACAGGTGACCAGAATCGGAGGATACAGAAAAGAGTTTAAAAAAACAGAATAGCAACATCACTTGTTCTGTGTAAGAGCTGTTCTCTTTTTGCAGCTGTGCATTCACATTAACCAGGATTTACTCTGGCCTGCCTGATGGGGGGAGGCGTGCCCAGCATGCACATCACTATGGAGGCACACTAGGCACACTCCTCAGAGTACAGAGTGTTGAAGAAGAGCACTTACATTGAACCAGTGATGTCACTTTTACCCTGAATTTGTACTCACTTTTTGTAATGCTGTTTGAGATGTCTAAGTGAAAAAGGCTACAGCGCAATAAAGTAACCATTTCTTTGCCTTTCAGAGTGTCACACTGACTCCTGCCATGGAGTTCTTGTTTCTGATGCGCAGTCCCATGAATTTGTGTTCCTGCTAGTCTCTTAGTGCTGGACAAAGGTGATAGTCTTAACAGCTGTTGTCATTTTTGCATTCGCATGCGCACATGCACAAGGAACATCTTGTCACAGTAAGACTCTTTGGAGATGTGTGACCCTCCTATCGAATGCACTGCTCAGTGCAGCAGGCACAACCCTACCGCACCCATAGATGCCGAGCTGTCTATGACAGCAGTGGTCTTCACTTGAATGAAAACCACTGTTGCAATCGGCGGTGGTAACGTGTGTAATTAGCATAGTGACGTTACCCTTTCCCCTCAGCTGCTTGAAATCCCTCCTGCTTCCTCCCTCTGCTAAAGTCCTCCCTGCTCCCTCATAACTGCCCTCCCCCCATGTTGTGTGCCGAGGGGGGTGCACAGTCCCCCTCAGCTCATGCCCCCCCCCCTACAAGCACACTGTATGACAGACAGGGGTGCCCAATCCCTGTTGGCTGCAGCCCCTTCCACAACAAACACCCAGGTGGCATGCTGGGAGCCCACCCCAGCATGCTCATGTGCTCCCCCAAGCACCCAGGTGGCACGCTAGGAGCCCACCCCAGCGTGCCAGAAGCCTCCCGCGTTGTCGTTTTTTTTGTTTGTTTGTTTACCTGTAAAACCAGAAACTGGTCCTTCGCTGTCTCTGGTGGCCCTTCCCTCAACCTGCAGTCACCATCTGCGCACCCACCTCCCCGCACCCCCCCTCACCCCATACTTACCTCCGGAGCCCGGCATGATGATCTTCGGTGGACCGGGAACATGTCTGTACTCTTCAAAGCTGACCACGAACCGAAGAAATGCCGGTAAGCTGTATAATGACATAAGTGGTCTTATGTGGCTATCTTGGCCATTTTTGCCAATTTTGACACCAAATTTTCAACATGGGGTTCTTGGGATCCCACCTCATGAATTCAGTCACTGTCATGTCGTTATTTGGTCCCGAAAGGTGATTTTGTGGTCACTGCGTGGAATGACCTTTTGGGATCGATTAACGAGATGACAGTGTCACTGTGTTCATGAGGTGGGCTCCCAAAAAGGCTATGTTGCAAATTTGGTGAAAAAATTCCCAAAAATGACTGTGTTACAAACGTGCGTTGCACGGTTTCCACGCACACTCGAAACTTTGCGAATTTGGGGACTTCCGGTGACGTCGTAGAGAGAATGGCAGCCTAGAACTTGTGGCTCCCCGAACTATCCCAAATTAACCCTCCTAAAGAAGCATATCCATTGCCATCCGTTTACCACTGAGCTTGGAGGGCAAGCATAAAATGCCAAAGAAGAAGGGGGAAAACAAATTCTCGATCCTGGCCCACCATAATGAGGAGAAGTCACAGGATGAGGGGGTCAGAGAGCGAGGACTCGCGGGCCTCGACCTCCTCGCACCGAAGCAACGTAGTGTCTGAGCAGGCATCCCATATAATTTTACAAAAACAAATGGCCCAGATGCTGGCAGAAATAAGGGATTTCCGCAGAGAAATGAAATCAACGGCAACCGCCCTGCGAACAGACTTGGGGAAGCTGGAGCAGCGCCAGGAGAACAGCAAGGCCCGTATTACAGGGACGGAGGGCAGGCTGTTAGATGCGGAGCGCGACATAGTACAGCTCCACGGCGAAGTCAAGGCGCTGAGGGCTCGGGCCGAAGACGCAGAAAGTCACAGCTAGAGAAACAATATAAGGCTGTCCGGGATCCCGGAGGGGTCCGAGGGGGCAGACATGATCATCTTTTTGCAAAAGATTCTGAAGGAGCTGCTTCCCTTACCAGAAGATATTACGTTAGAGCTGGAGCGGGCGCACCATACCTTAGGGCCTAGACCGCCGCTGGGCTCTCGTCCACGCACCATCTTGGTGAAATTTCTGAGGTTCCAGGAAAAAGAGACTGTCCTGCAAGTGGCCTGGAGGAAGGGGAGAGTCCTCTGTGAATCCCAGCGGCTTTTTTTCGATAACGACTATGCCCCCGAGATAATGGCGTGATGAAGACACTGAAGGCAGCAGGTATCAGGTTCCTCAGTCCCTACCCCTCCAAGATGATGGTTCTGTTCCCAGATGGAGCGCGTACTTTTGAATCTGCGGAGGAGGTGATCACCGAGCTCAAAAGGAGAAACATGGATGCACCACAGGCCGCGGTGCGCCGAGAGCCTTCTGTAGCCTCCAAAATTGCCCAGAAGATGTGGAACAGTGGGCAGAAAGATGCAAGGCGCAGGCAGGGTGCGGAGGCCCTTCAGAGGATTGTCGGGGCGTTGAAGGCATCTCAGGCAAACTCGGAGGAGCAACAGATGTCGGAGACCAGTGCGGAGACATGAGGGGACAGCAAGTATCCGTAAATGCTTTGCCATGAAGACTGAGAAGGGAAGGCCTACTGGAGGCAATGTAGAAGCAATGTAGAATCTTACCCTAGTCTTGGGGGGGTTCAGAGGGAGGGGAAGCTCTGTTTGACGCTGGCTGCTTGAGGGGAAGAAAGGGGGAATGGTTGGTGTTAGAAGCGACTGGGTGGGAGTTTGTATGGAGGGGGATTGGGGGTGAGGAAGGGGGAGGCGGGGGGCAGAGGGAGGGTGATGTCTTCCGAGAGGGGTAAGGGTCTCCTGCCATGGGGGGGAGATCAGGGGGTCGGAGGGTGGTGAGAGGTGCAGAAGATAGTTTGGAGGGTTATGGCGTCTTGAGCTTAGTACGCTAAACTACACTGAATGCGAGGCATGGAGGAAGGTACACTTCGAACCCTGGTTCCGGGGAGTAGACGAGATGGGGAGGTTGAAGTTGCGGGGGAAGAGGGGGAAGCAAGGGAAGGGGTGGGGAGGCTTGTTGGGGCGGAGGTGGTTGGTTGTGGCGTGCAGACTGCCCTGGCTGGAGCGGGGAGAGCAGGGGTCCTGCTTGGGTTGAATGGTAAGAGGCTGCGGCCAGCTAACCCCGATCCCAGCAGCTACCGAGGGGAGGAGGTGCAGAGAGTGGATGGGGGTGGAATGATAAGTGATAAGATGGGGGATGTAAGAGAGATGAGAATGGGGCGAAACATAATAACCAACCACATGACTGTGATCTTAGGGCCTATATGAGCGTACGCCACTAAAGACTGATAGATAAATAACTGGTGTAAGAACTGGCTGGATGACACTATGGATGGGGGGGCGGAGGGAGGGTGGGGTTGGAGGTGGGGGTGAGGCAGAGGGACTGGGGAAAGATAGAATATGCTTGATGCTGCCAGGAGAAACAGGGGCTGCCCTCCTCTCACCTCGCCCCCACCTTCTTACCTCAATAGCTTCCGCTAAGAGCGGAGAGCAGGAGAGTCCCCGCTCAGGCACCCTATGGGGTCCCTTGCACCAGCCTGGGGGGTGTGAGCTGTGTCCTAATAAAGCAAGCGTATGGAAATGCCTAAAAGGCAAGAGCAATGAAGAGACTGACCGAGCCCAGGTGACTGGGCCGTTGGGGGCCCACAGCTAATGTCTGTGGGTGAAGTATGGGACGGGACACCCCCTTCCCCCCAAGGAATTGGACAGACAGGTGGTGGCCTGGTCTGCTGAGGCTGGGCGTTGGAGAGAGGTCCCGCCAGCCTGGGTTGGGGGGGGGGGAATATGAAGCTGGCCCTGAGGATTATCACTCCCTGTGCTGCGGAGGGGTTCCCCCGCTGCCATGCCCGGCTCCTCTCACAGAGGGGGCCCGGGGGGGGACTCTCCTGGGAGTGCATAGGAGACATCAGCGCCAACTGATCCCACCAGGCCAGCGGCTTCTTAATAAACCAGGAACATAAGGCCGACCACCTGAATGGGGATGTGGGGTCAGAATTTTCACCGGACCCCGGAGCATAACTGTACGCAGTTGGATACAGACGAGTAGTGTGTGAGCTCGTTTGTCTCCTTCAGCTGAATATGATGGGCTGAGCGGATGGATGATTCACCATGCTTGACTTGGGCCTACGCGCATTGGGGTGGATGCTTAGCCCCTTGCCCATCCCTTTCTCCCCACTGGGCCCTGGCCATGCCCTGTTACGGGACCAGAGGTGGGAAAATGTCTACTCAGAATAATATCTCTCCCCATAAGTTGCAGCTGGGATCTCAGGGGACCACAGGTGCGGCCTATTTTCGTCACCTATCCTCTTCACCCTTTCCTGCATAGCACATAGTGCTAAAGCCCAGGGACTCTGGGCAGTCGGTAAGGTTTTCCTTACAACAGGGTCAGGATTTCCTGATTCGTGGAAGTACCAGTTAGTAAGTTATGAATATTGTAATGTTTAAGTGTGATGTTATGTTTTTTATTGTGTTCTATGATAGTTATGCACTGTTGTGTACTGAATGTTGTGATGTTATAGTCACCAGACTCGAGCAAATGTGGTCGGTGAGGGCATGCTCAAGGGGAGGTAGACCAGGGGCCCCATTGGGGGAAGGGAGGGTTGACCAAGAGAGGGAGTCGCGAATAACGACATGGGTACTCCGAAGGTGAAATTACTCTCCCTAAACATTAATGGCCTGGCGTCACCTATTAAGCGGTCTAGAACCCTAGCTTTTATCAGGCGATCCAAAGTGGACCTGACATACTTGCAGGAAACGCATATGAATGTGGTCGAACCTGCAAAACTGGCCAAATTAAGCAGAGGACAGGTCTTTTACTCCTCCGCCAAGGTGGGAAGGCGTAGAGGAGTGGCCATAATAATCTCCCCAAGTACCCCGTTCAAAGCCGAGTTTACCTGGACTGACCAGGAGGGTCGCATGGTACTGGTACAAGGCACATTAAATGACAAACCTGTAACTTTGGTCAATGTATATTTCCCCCCGGGAACCCTAGTGGCCCACCTTAAACCGTTATTGGATAAAATTGTACAAAAAACAAAGGGGGTACTCATGATGGCGGGCGATCTTAACCTTATCATGGACCCTAACCTGGACTCCACTAACACCAGGCCCCCTAGACAGTCAGCAACCCAAAGATTCTTCAAGAGATTTGTAAATGAAGCGGGATGGTGTGATGCCTGGAGGAAGCTCCATCCCCATTCGAGGAATTACACTTATTACTCCCTGGTTCACCAGACCTACTCCCGCATTGATCAGGTATACACACAGGTGGAGAACTTAGGTTTGCTACATGACATTCAAATTGGGGACATCTCGGTATCGGACCATGCCCCCCAGACGTCCAGGTGGAACTTTGAGCTGCAGCCCAAGTGGACACTGTGGAGGCTTAATCCATATTACCTGCGCTGTAAGAAGTTCTGCGAGTTTCTTGCAGAGAAAGTTCAGGAGATAAAAGCTGATAACCCGGTTAAGGATTCTACCCCTGCTATGTATTGGGATACGATTAAGGCCATGCTCAGGGGGCATATAATAAAATATACTGCCGAACGGGGAAAGACAGCGTAAAGTGCAAAAACTTAGGTTGGAGGATACCCTCCACTTTTTACAAATGACACACAAACAGGGGGATACAACTGTACTCCCCCAGTTGGAACAAACCAGGTTTGAGCTGGACTGGTTAATTCAACAGCAAATGGAGATAGCCCTAACCTTTCTACGCCAGAAATTCTACGAGGTGGGTCCCAGAGCTAGCCAGTTGCTGGCATACCAAATTCAGAAACAAAAAAAAGCGGCCACAATTCTATCGGTATGCCACCCCACGGGAGGTCGATGTCTCACTAAGATGCATGAAATTGCGGAAGCCTTCACCAGGTACTACAAGACCCTATACACCCCAGAAAGCACTGAGTCCCCACAACAAATAGCAGAATTCTTGCAGTCAATCACCCTACTGCGACTGACAGAAGATCAAAACCAAGCCCTAACCTCCCCGATAACAGAGATGGAACTGTTATCTGCCATCGCGAATGCCAAGTCACAGAAGTCAACTGGGCCAGACGGCTACGGAGCGGAGTTCTACAAGGCGGTAAGGGACCAGATTCTTCCTAACCTTCTTAATGTATTTAATACAGTAATGGAGGGAGGTCCCCCCCGGTCTTGGTCCTACGCCATGATATCTGTAATCCCCAAGCCAGACAAGAACCCACAATTATGTACCTCTTATAGGCTCATATCGGTACTTAATCAAGACTATAAGCTATTTATGGCAATCTTAACCCATCGGGTGGATCAGGTGCCCCCCTGCTAATTCACAAAGACCAAACCGGATTTGTCCGGTCCCGCACCACCACCACCAACAGTATCAGTCGGACCCTTCATGTTGTGCATCGGATGCATACTGGAGGGGCCCCATCCGTGCTAGTCAGCCTAGATGCTGAAAAAGCATTTGACAGGGTGGCATGGCCATTCCTCTATGCCGCCTTAATAACTGTCCTTCAAAATATTGATGTCTCCCCACAGGCGTGTGTTAAGGTGAATGGACACCACTCAGCCTACTTCCCCCTATACAGAGGGACAAGGCAAGGATGCCCCTTCTCTCCTCTTTTGTTCGCGGCCTTTATTGAACCATTGGCCCAGATGATTAGGGAGGCACGGGAAATAGAAGGGGTGGAACTGGGAGGTAGTGAGCACCGGATAGCCGTCTTCGCGGATGATGTTCTGCTGTACCTGCGAAAATCCCGAACAATCTCTCCCTGTAGTTAAGCGAATATTAGATTCCTTTGGTTTAGTGTCAGGGTACAAGTTGAACCTTACCAAAACAGAGATGCTCGCCTTTCACTACTCCCTTACACAAGAAGTCCGGACAGACATCCCGGGAAGATGGGACCTGGGGAAAATAAGATATTTGGGAGTACATATTCCTAAATCTCCCCTGGAATTTTACAAACATAATTATGCCCCCTTTATAGTACAACTTAAAGCGGATCTATCCTCATGGGCAACTCTTCCTCTGGGGTTGGCACGGAGGATTGACCTAATTAGAATGGTTTCCCTCCTGAGAGCGTTATATTTGTTCCAAAATATTCCCATTCACCTTCCCCTAATAACTTTTAGAGAAATAAACCGCTACATTACTAACTTTATTTGGGTCAACAAGAAGCCCCGGGTACGCCTAAAAATTCTCACTCTACCCCGGGATGGGGGAGGTATGGGTCTCCCGGACCTGAGACTCTACCAGCAAGCGGTAACTATGATGTATTTGATGTCTAGACAAACCAAAACAAATAGCCCACACTGGTTGGACATTAAGCGAACGCTGATGGATGATTATACTTTCCATAAAACCCTGTACCAACACAAGGAAGATGGGACCCTATATAAGCTTTAAAATCCGTGGCTTACGGCCTCTATGAAAGGCTGGCAGAGCATAAAACGGAACCATCAATTGACTCCTTTTCTACCGCTTATATGCCTAATTTCTAGCTTGAGTAATTTCCCCCCAAACAACCTAGATGGCAGTTTCCGACAATGGAAGAGGAAAGGATTGAGATATTTGGGACAAATAGTGACCTAGGGCACAATGTGGGCTTATGCGGAAATTCCAAAGGAAGTATAATCTACCAAACGGGGACTTCTATAGGTACTTGCAACTCAGACACTATGTGAACCACCTACCCCATATGATCTGGGAACAGGAACGGCTCCCACCATTAATACAGAGCCAGATTGTCCTTAATAAAACCTTAAAACAAAATCATGTGATCTCGTTGTACTATCAGGCCCTGAGAGAACAGAACTTTATGTGCACAGATAGCATTCGTATGCAGTGGAGCCAGGAATCTGGCTATCCAATAACACCCGAGGATTGGCAACGAGCTTGGAGATACTCAGCCAGAGTGACCAGCTCCCACGTGTGGAGAGAATTCACGTGGAAATGCCTAATTCGATACTTTAGAACCCCGATCATCACGAGTCATTTCAAGCCAGAGCTTCAAGCCACTTGTTGGCGCCTTTGTGGCAACATGAGGGCAAATCACACCCACATAATGTGGGAATGTCCACTTCTGAGGCCTTACCTTATGCTCCTGCAAGCCCACTTTCAGGAGATATTTGACTCTCACTTCCAGCTGACAGTGGAGGTGTTTCTGTTCTCCGTGTTACCCCAAAACCTACGCGGTCCAGTTACTAGCTATTTACTTCTTATTCTACTTGCGGAGGCAAAGAAATCCATCACGAAACAGTGGCTGACACCTAAGATACCCACGATACAAGACTGGTGGAATATTACTAGACAAATCTACACTATGGAGAAAATAACACACAGCTTAAATAACCAAGAAGGAAAGTTCACCACCAGGATGGCTAGGTGGCAGATATACTACATGTTAAAGGATCCTACCTTTGTGCCGTGAGTGGAGATGTTGTGACGGGTGGGGAACCTCGTCCCTCTCACCCCCCCCACGCATGACCTGGGGGCCTCCTGGAAGGAGAGGATGGTTGTTTTGTTGACTTGGGGGGCCTTGGTCTGCTGCTGGGGAGGGTGTCCCCGGGGTGCCTCTGATGCACAAGTAAGAGGTGACAGTGCCCCGGGTATATACCTGAGTCATGTAGAATGGGGCGCCTAGGATCTTATCTAAGAGGAGTTGTGGTTTCCTTGTTTCAAGAGGAACCTAAAGCTATCAAGGATTTGGGAGACCTCAAACCCATCATTTTACCAGAAGGCCAGGATGAACTGCCTACGAACTACCACCCCCTGGGATTTATGCTTAACCTGGACTTGAGACCCTGTTCTTATCCTGAGGTGTTATGCCCGCACTGAAATTGCTAATGTATGTCTACATGAAGTTATACACGCTGGTCTGGTTGACATGTATGTAAATATGTTATAAAATTTAAATAAAGACGATATTTAAAAAAAAAAAAAGAAACTTTACGAATTTGTAATATTTTCACTCCAGCTTTTCAACATTGCCATTTTTCACACCTCCTTATGAACAGTACAGCTGTCATTTTTCACATCCTGGTTAAAATGCGTTTTTGCACATCCGGTGCACAATGGCGCGGTCGCTGTGGGAAATCAATGTTTGGGACAGATTATGAAAATCACAGTGACACTTCATGAGTGGAGGTCACAAAATGCCTATGTTGAAATTCTGATGAAAGAAATCCATGAAACGACTGTGCTACAAACGTGCATTGCGTAGTTTCCACATACGCTCGAAAGTTTGAGAATTTTTACTATTTTCACTCCAGATTTTCAGCATTGCCAACTTTTCACACATCCCTATGAATGGTACAGCTGTCATTTTTCACATTCTGCCTGAACTGTGTTTTCGCACATGTGGCGCAGAATGGCATGGTCACTATGGGAAATCAACGTTCAGGACAGATTAACAAAATCACAGCACCACTGTTCATGAGCAGAGGTCCAAAATGCTTTTATGAGTTGGGGGGGGGGGGTCACAAAAAGGCCATGTTGAAAATTTGTAGTGCAAATACCAGCAAACGCCCAGGGCATTAGGGTTTCTTTTTTTTTTTTTTTTTCATCTTTATCCTCCTCCTTCCTACCTCCGGTGCCCCCTCCTTCCGTCTGCTCATGTCCCCCGGTACCTACCTTAGGGATCTGCCCCTAGAGTACCCATCCTCCTCTCCTCGCACAGTGGGGTCTGTCCTGTAGGTGGTTCAGGTGGACTTAGGGTGGCCTTCATCTAGGGCTGCCGGAGGGGATTTTCTGGTTTTCTCCCCTTACCTCCCCACTCCCCTAGGGCGCCTTGGCATGGGACGTCGTCCCGAGTGGTAGCGTGCTACGCACCCAGACCCTCATGCGCCCGCGACGTTCCCCCTCCCTGGCTCCGACAAGCAAAGCTGCCTCCATCCCTTCCCACTGCCGGTGCTTCCACCGCCACGGAAGGAATGCAGAGCGCAATGCGCTCTGGTAACCCACCCTGAGGAGGAGAGCATCTGTTGGGACGCCGATCCTCCCTCTCCCTGCCGACCCGCCACCCGGAGTCCGCCCCGAACCCGGGTTTCGCGAGCAGCGCGAGATGTGGGCATTAGGGTTTCTAACCATAACGTCCCACCCTCTACCGACTGACAGGCATCAGGGGTGTACCTTTGGATTGCTGGCTGTAATGCTCACGCCATTCCACCACCACCCTGCAGCCACTGACAGGCACAGAGGTGTGCCTTGGACTCTTCACCCCCAGAGTTCACCCCATTCTCCTATACTGCACCCATTTCAGCTTATCTCCTTATGGAATGGGGTGACTGTAAAGCCGAACACCCCAGTGCACACCTCAACACACTTGTTGGTGTCTGCAGGATAGGGTGAGGTTAAATGGCGTGAGCATTATGGTCGACAATCCAAAGGCACACCCCAGTGGCCTGTCCATCTCTTCCGGTTGGGGGTGGGGTTGCCGTTACTTCAGTAATTTACTGCCATTCCTATTCTGCATCTGTCTAACTCATGCACTTCCAATAGTAATACAGTACCAGCAAGCAAACATTCGGCATTGACAAATGCTTGTTAGAAGTGCCACTGTTACAGCAATTGATGAGTACAGTTGAAGTGGATGCTGCAAGTAACTGACTGCTGTATCGGGAGCCTGTGACGTGGGCATTTCAAAACTTGCCACGCTCTAACTCCCGATAAAAAAAACAAAAAAAAAAAAAAAAACACACAGGGGCAAGCCGATGGTGCTTAACATAATGAGCATAAAAATAAATGTGAACTCTAAAGATTGAAACATACAAAAAACACACACAAATGCCACCGTTTCTTATTTATAACTTATTTAACGGTTAATTTCAGCAGGCAATTGTTTCCTATCAATGAAATTTAAACGTTGCACTAATAAAGGCATGTGCTTCCCCCAGTGTTCTCAGGTTCTACCTCACTCTTTCATGATGTGTCTCATATTGTCTCCCATTCTGACCGTTGGTATCCCATATTTCGAATCAGACAGTTAAGAAGTATGAGGATGAAATGTAAATGAGATGCAAGAGGAGTTGCAGAGAGGTACTGTGTTGGGACATGGGTGCTAAAGAGACATGGGTACAACTAAGGGAGGGGCCTGCATTTTTTTATTTTTATTTTTTTTTTTTATTTTATTGAAATCTAGGATTACAAATACCTTTGAGCAGGAACTGCTTTTTTACAAAGGTTCCACGTCGAAGGAATGGGGGTATACATACATACAAAGGTCAACATAATAATACATAGTTACACAATAACAAGAAGTAAGAGACTGAGGCTTAGGAAATTCCAGTAATTCAAAATGTGCCAAATGTTAGGTAGCATGACATACCAGCCAAGGGCAATCTTGGAAATAAGCACTGCAGGTGAGAGGGAAGGGGGTATGCAGGCAAGAAGGCCATTGTCAGAGGGTAGAGGGTGAGGGTAAGAGCTCTAAAGGGGAGGGAGAGGAGGGATAAAAGTCAGGAAGTGCCCCGGGGGAGGAAAGGGAGAGGGGGCAAGGGGGTAGGCAGGTAGAAGGGGGCAAGGCGGGGAGAGATAGCTGTCAAGACTGAAGTGGAGGTCAGTGAACGGTGGGCCCCTGATTAGGCATAAATGCCAAACACCACTGCAGATACCTGCAAGCAAATGCCCGGCATTGACTAATGCTTGTTTTCAAAGCTGCAAGGTGAAAATGTTGCTGAACTGGGTTGTGCAGTACTTTAATACTGTGTTCAGTTTTTTTTTAACCTTCCCCTATGGCTAACATCACAACTCCTACACAAAGAACTGTAAATCATTCTAGTCTTGGAAGCAATAAAGACATTTTAAAGAAACTGCTAGACAGGCCAAAGCACAGTCTTTTATCTCAAGAGAGTAATCTTCATCATAGTCTGGCCCAGAATAACCTCTCTAAATTAGGTGTTTCACCTCCAAAAGCTTTCTGTGGTGAAAGTAAATGTCTTGTTGATGCAGGTAGGAGTTGCATCTAGTGGCTGTTCTCACAGGCTGTGAAGGAAAATTCTGTACATGTTCTAAATCCATATTAAAACTAACATAGAAATGTACATGATGACAGCAGAAAAAGCCCGATGGTCCATCTAGTCTGTCCATATTACCCTTTCACACCCTGGGACCTATGGTCTCTGTGGGGTCTTCATTTACATTATTGCCCTTTTTGTTCTCCCTCTTCCCGCTGAGTAACTACTGTACTCTTGACTCCATTCAGTTTATAGCCGTTTGTGGTTTTGGCAGCTACCACCTCTGCTGGCAGACCATTCCATGGCTGTGCCACTCTTTCTGTAAAATACTTCCTCAGATAAATAGCTCCTTACAGTTCACCTTTCAGAAACTTAAAAGGTTTCTGTCATATCCCCCCCCACCTTGTCTGGTTTTGAGTGAATACATGTTCAGCCCCCTTAGATGATTCTCATAGGACCTACCCTCCTGGTCCTGAATCATCTTGGCCATCCTGGATTGTACCTTCTCTAGCCTGTCCCTGTCCTTGTTTAGGTGGGGACTCCAGATGTGGCCTCACCAGTGACCTGTGCAGTGGTATCAGTACCTGCAGTGTCACTAGCCATTCACCCTTCCAAGCAAGAATATTTTTCTTTTGCAGTCCAATAAAAAACATAAGTGCATAATCAGACGTGGTGTAAATCTTTTTTGCGGGGAAGGGGAAGCCCTTGCTAGTTGTGTAGCCCCAGTATGCAGTGTCACTAGCTATTTCCCATGCCGTTACTCAAGAAAGAATATTAGGTTTTTTTTGAAATTACTATTTATTCCTCCTCCCCAGCCTGCCACCTCTGACCCTTCAGGGGGGACAACTGGACATCCCACTGCCCGGAACCCTACCCAAGCAGACCCCTAGGCCCCATGGAGCCGCGGATTACCCACGGGGCGGGGACGAGGCGGGGGGCTCAGACCCCGTAACTTACATTTCGTCGGTCTGAGGTCTGCTGGGCGGGCACAGGCAAATCGTGGGCACGGCCATGGTCCTCCATCTTCTCGGCTGAGGCAGGCTTGTTTCGCTTCTCCTCCCGAGCAGCAAGTAACCTCCCTGACGTCATGGCGTGCGCCCCGGCGTCCATGCTGCTCAATGGCCGCCATCTCAAATGGAGCTAGAGTCTCGAGCTTCCGCCGGGGTCATGCAAGTGTCAGGCATCGGCTGAATCCTCCTCGGAGAAGGCGTATTGTCGCTGGATGCTCCAGCCTATCTCCCCCGCCGACCCACTGACGACCCGAGTCCGCTCCCGAACCCGGGTCGCCGGCGTGGTGCAAGGTGTGGCGTCCAACACCTCAACCCTCAGCGCCACTGGGCCGGCTGAATATTTAGCTTTTGTGTAATCCAATAAACAAATGAAGTGCACAACCAGAGCCAGTACAGGCTTGTGTCACATATGAAGCCTTTTTGGAGGAAGGGGTATCCTTTTGGCAGTTGCGTAGTAGTCCCTGTCTGCATCATCACTCCACCAGCCATATCCCACGCAAGCACAGGAGCATTTTTCTTTTGTGCACTCCAATAGAAACGTAAATTGCGAAAGCACAGATGGTTAAGGCTTGCATCATGTGAAAACCTTTTTTTGGGGGGAGGGGGAGGGATAGCCCTTTGGCAGTTACGTAGCATCCCCAACTTGTGGACTTGCTAATTTTAGCCAATTGTGACCTTGTCATGAAATGTACACTCATTATTGCTGCTTATTTCCCCAAGTTGACTGAGGAAGGAACTGGGCTTTTCTTGGAAGGGAGTTGGCTTAGTTTGTGATCAACAGTTGTTATTTGGTGGGGGGTGCCAGCAGCCAGCTAGAGAAGACACGTCTGAGGGGAGCTTCAGCTATAAGACTTCCCAAACTTCTTTAAAATGTATTTCTACTTGGTTCTACAAGATTTATTTTTCACCGTCAGATTGGGAGTGTTCTTTATATATTTCAAGCTTTCGGTGCAGGTTGAATTATGAGAAAAACTAAACAAACTGCATCATCGGAGTCGGGGAAAGGCAAGGCTCAGTGGCCTGGAGAACCTGCACATGGCGTAGATACAGGCCTCGTGGCAGGGGGGACCTCTGAGCTAACGAATAGTGCCCTGCTACAGGCAATCAGGGATCTTGACAAGATGATTGAGTCCCTGGGTATGAGATTCACCTCTGTGGAAGCTGGAATGGATTAGCTTACCACTGACACCAAATTAGCAGCCGACTCGGCAAATAAGTCAGCAGCAGCAGTAGCTGGTGTTGTCACCGAAAATAAATTGCTTTGCCTTCATCTGGAAAATTTGGAGAATGGAGCGAGAGCTGCTAACCTCCTCCTGCTTGCTGTACTGGAGGAGATTGAAGGGGCTGACCTGATGGGGTATGTCATAACTTTGCTCAAAAAGTGTCTTGTTTAGACACCCAGTCTTTTCTTGTAATATCATACTGAATTACCCCTCAGAGAGCTCAGCCGGAGAATTTGCCAAGAACCATCACGTTACTAACCAGTGGCCTGCACATTCTTGACCAAATTCTGGGAGTTGCTAAAGCTAAGGCACCCTTGAAATTTGACGGCACCCAGATTTATATTTCTCCTGATCTGAGTTTTGCAACCCAACTGCGGAGGAAAGCCTTTGACTCTGCCCATGCAAGCTTGAGGGCTTTGGGAGTCACACATGCACCGCAACTACCAGCTTGTCTATGGATCTACTACGTGAGTAAAACTTTCCTTTATCTGACCTATCTGAAGCTGTCAAGTGCTTGGAACTTGTAAAAAAACAATTTCCAACATTCACCCCAAACACAGCTTTCTGATGGTGAAGACTAACAGACTTTTGCTGTCTCTAAATACTTGCCATCTACTGTTTTAGAGATGTACTCATATGCATTAGAGATAACTCTTATTAATGCTGCATAACTATATTAGAGATAGAGCAGTAACAGTTTATTTCAGCTGAACGAAAGGCTGCGGCTGGTATTACACATTAAAACAAAAGTCAGTATTTCTTATTCTCGCCAGGGAAGGCATTTGGCTCCCATTACCAGTATTAGATATAGTTTCTGGCTAGACTTCACAGTGGTGCAAAATGGCCATCCCTCGTGGCATTTGAGAGGCTTAAGACATAATAGGCCATCTTTTCATCCATCCCCAGCATGAGGTAGTTCCTGTGTTAACCCTTACTCAGCTCCCAGTTTAACAATTTTAATTTTCCTTTCTGGTTTACAGTAGATGCAGTACTTATTTATTCATGTTCTGCCTGTTACAGTTCCTGCTCGATTTGAACTGTTAAAGTCCTAAGGATTTTGTTAATGTAAAGCAGCAGGACTGAATATTGTTATATACTATAATTCTGCAGTGTGGAAGTTTGTTTCATCAGGGGTGTAGCAATTTGTTTTAAAACAGAGTAGGGCCTTGTTGAGGTGCCAGTTGAGGACACCAGATCCTTCAAGTGTACCGTAGCCACAGGTGCGGGGTGCAAAATCGTTCTCATCTTATCGTCCGCCAGGTGACGAGAATCGGTTTTTGCAGGAAGACACGGACCTCATCGTCGACATGATGTTGGACTACCCCAGGGTGATGGTACTGGGGGATTTCAATGCCTGGATCGACGATGAACTCTCGCAGTTTGGACAAGACTTCCTCTGACTTATGAGTTCATTGGGCTTCACACAGGAAGTTTCTCTGTGACTCATAATCACGGTCACTCCTTGGACCTGGTCTTCCTCCCGGGGTTGGAAGCCCAGGTCCGATTTGGTGGTAGAACCTGTCGGATGGTTCAACGATCACATCATCAGGTTCAATCTCTTGGCTCCCCCTTGTAGGCCTGCCCCTGTGGAGATGGTCCGATACTGTCCTTTACAGGGTTTGAACCCTGATGGTCTTTTGGCGGTGTTGGACCTGTCGGGAATTCCGGGAGCAAGCGAGGGTCCGGAGAAGCTACTCCAGGCTTTTAATCAAGCGGTGGAGGGAGCTCTGGATACCCTCGCTCCTTTCCGTGTTCGCCCGCTTACTCTCTGCCCTCGGTCCCCATGGTTCGATGGGACCTTGAGGGGGATGAAACAGGCGGGGCGAAGGCTAGAGAGTGTTTGGCGTAGATCCGGCCTAGATGCCGACAAGCTTAGACTGAGGGAACATTATAGATTCTATCAGTCATCAATCTCCTGTAAGAAGGTAAAATTCCTGTCCAGGAAGATTGCTTCTGCACAGAACTGACCAACTCAGTTGTTTCGAACTGTGGACAGACTGTGCAATCCAGCCTGTCTACGAGTTCAAAAAGCCTTGTTACAAGTAGAGTGCAACGAGTTTGCTTGCTACTTTGCTGATAAGGTTGCCGACATCAGGTCAGAGATTCGCTTATCGCACCCTATGGGGGTTACTGGTGGTCGGTGCATGGTCGCGGTGACTCCGTTTTGCTGGGCCAATTTTGACCAACTGGCGATCGAGGATATCATGCGGCTTCTCCGGAGTATGCGTCCAACTTGCTGTAGCTTAGATCCAGGCCCTACTTGCCTTTTAATGGGGTGCGTAGATGTGATCGGCCCGGTTCTAGAGGAATCAATCTGGTGTTCATTGGAGTCGGGGGGAGTTTCCCAGCTCTCAGAAGGAGGCTGTGGTCACCCCCCTTCTCAAGAAATCTTCTCTTGACCCAGATTCTCCTGCAAACTACAGACCAATCTCTAACCTTCTCTTTATAGAGAAGGTTATTGAGAAAGTTATCGCACAACAGTTGGAGAACCGTCTTACCATCCATGCTATCTACGATCCTCTCCAGTCTGGTTTCCATATCAGAGACAGTACTGAGACTATTCTGGTTCAGGTACTCAGTGATCTTCTGATGGCTAGAGATCAGAAGTGCCATTTCATCTTGGTTCTTCTTGATCTCTCTCGCTTCAGTTTTTGACACTGTGGACCATGGGGTACTTCTTGACCACCTGCGGTTCATTTGTGGCCTGTTGGGGTACAGTCCTCAGATGGTTCCATTCTATGTGGGGTCCCACAGGGTTCAATGTTGTCCCCTATGTTGTTCATGGTGTACATGCTTCCATTAGGAGACATTGTAAGTCAGTACGGGCTGAGTTTTCACTGTTATGCAGATGATACTCAGCTGTACTTGTCTTTTGTGCCCAATCAGGATAGTGTGCTCTCAGTTTTTCTAATTGTCTCGCCGAAATCCAAGACTGGATGAATTCCAGTTGGTTGAGATTGAATCCTGGCAAGACGGAGGTGTTAGTCGTGGATCCTGGTCGCCGGATAGAGGGGTCGGTTACTAGACGGCCATCTGGGCTTTGGCTCGGGGGGCTCACAGTTTCTGACCTCTGAACAGGTGCTGAATCTGGGGGTGATATTTGATGATGGGCTGACACTTCGTTCTCAGGTGTCAGCTGTCGTCAAGTCCTCTTTTTACCATCTGAGGAACATCACCTGGATTAAGCACCTTATTCCATCCAGTGACCTTCCAACTTTGGTTCACGCACTCGTAACCTCGCGCCTTGACTGTTTTAACTCCCTGTACCTAGGGCTTCTGGGGGTTGATATCTGCTGCTTGCAGCTAGTGCAGAGTTCTGCAGCCAGGTTATTGTCTGGGTCAGCTCGATCCAGTCATATTTCACCTGTGCTGCGCGCTGTGCACTGGCTGCCCGTTAAGTGGCGGATCACCTTTAAAGTTGGCTTGCTGACTTTCAGAGCCCTACATGGTCTGAGTCCGAGCTACCTTCAAGCACTTCTGAGCCCCTACTGCCCCCTTAGATTACTTCGCTTAACCGACGAGGGACTGCTAGAGTTTCCCAGGGTGCGTTTGAAGAGCTCAGGCATTTGTCTTCGCCGCTCCCTTCCTGTGGAATTCCCTATCTCGTCGGGTACGAGAGTGCCAGATAGTGGAGAGCTTCAAAATTGCTTTAATTTAAAAACATACTTATTTGCACAAGCTTTGCCTGACTTTTAGCATGTATATTTTAAATGTTTTTTTTATTTTATTCGTGAATTGTTTTTAGTAATGCAACGACTGTACAACGCTTTGATAGTTTTTTTTTATATCGCGCTTAATAAATGAAATGTATTATTATTATTGGCATGTCCAAATACAGACGTGCTATGATTGCTTTGTTGAATTTCATGGGCTATAAAACGCCTGTTTTGGTTTTATATGGCGAGTTCTTCACCTGGCAGAATTTTTTTATAATGACTATTATCGATTCAGTCCATGAGCGTGCTGCAAATACCAAATTGCAGAACCATTGTTCCTTCTCATTTATGTGTGCTTAACTGCTCCCCCATGGGGTAACATAGGATGCCAAATATTGTCTCCTATTATTACATTACTATAAATGTCACATCCTATATTTGTAACTAAGGATGTTCTTTACAGTGCACCATGCGTTGTAAATCAATAAAAATAAGGGTAAAAGGAACAGCCGTTATTTGAATTTTAAGACTTATTTAATGATATTAAGATAAGAATAAAGATGGAAGGGAGTGGGCCTGTGAAACAAGCTTCCAGCATCAGTAAGAAAAAGGCAAAGACAGCAATTCAGAAGAAGGAAAAAAAAAGTCACAAAAAGGGCGTCTCCCACTGCATCTTCATTTCTTACTAAAGCTTCCTCATCCTCTGAGTCTTTATTGTTTTCTGAGCTCCCATCATGTGTGCCTGCAGCTGCAGGTGATACGCACATGGTCGTCAAAGTACAGGCCAATCAAAAGGCAGCAAGCAAAACTTGGGGTGAACCAGCAGTTAAAGAGCAACTGTCATGGTACAAGGTAAGAGGCAGGCAATCCATATTGTGAAGTTGCATGCCCCAGGAGTTATTTTATCAATATTTCACCTTTTGTTTCCATTTTAAATAAAAGTTACTGTCTCTGTAAACTCTGGCTCATAATGCTGAGCTTGCCGGTGAGCTCTGCAGCCATGCCCTTGAAAACCACAGTTTGATGACACGATGTCGGGAATGGGGCTACAGGCGCTCTATCCGCTATCATCCACTTTGGACATTGAGGAAAATATAGAATCAAACATAAACATTCTGGATGATGATTCAGAAGTTGCAGTGCCAGGGATAAAAATGAAAAAAAGGCATCCCTTTCTGTTTGGAGTTATTTTCACTTTGACCCAAAGAACAGCATGCAAGTGATATGCTGTTTATGTAAGGCCTCTTTCAGCAGTGGAAGACAGGCAGGCAAGAGGGCCAGATTTACATAGACATAGGCCCTGTGCACAACAGTCACCATCGCACCCCCCTCCCCCCATAGTGTTGCCACCCCCCACCACTACACACACGGTATCGTGCACTCATTACATGACTCAGTGCCACCCATTTTAATTTATTACATTCAGTAGTTTTAATATATTCGAATATTAAGGCATGGCCAGAGGTTGGCTTACCGTCTGTTAATCCTACTCTAACCCTAGTACATAATGAGGTAGCAGGTGAAACTGAATACTTTATTCCCTCAAGGTTAAATTAACAAGGTGACCTAATGGCTGGAGTACCTAAATGTTGTTATGCAACTAAAATGTTTCTGTATTCAAGTTGGGAATGGCCTTGAGTAGTGGGATGCTGTCTGCGGGGAAAAAAGATTGAGCATCCCAGAGATGGGTCGTCTCCTTCAGTGGGGGTGGGGGGGGGTTGTACTTTGCTGCTTGGTTGCAACAGGTTCCAATATGTTTGTTTGCACCCTTTGGGGAGAAATGGGGTTGAAAACACCCTCAGTAGATCCCACACTGTCAAATATGGCACCCATCAGCCTCAGATGGACTAGTGTAAGTGGTAGAGGTAAGTTTTAGGGAAGATAGGTGGTGGGGTTGGTGAGGGGCCAGCAGAATTGGACAAGAATGGACTATGGCTAGTCGGGAGACAGTGACTACACATACACATACACACACACACACTGCCAGTAGCCTAGCACTTTATCTTGTTTACAGCAGAATTTAAGTCGCTAGCTTTTTAAATAAAAATGATGTGCTACTTAAGTTCAAATCTGACACACACACAGAACCCTTAGAGGTTGGTGGTGAGGTGACTGAAATGCAGGTGAGTTTATCTGGCGCTCTTTCTATCGGACAGTTTGACCCAGTCACCTGCTGATGCTTTGAAAGTTTCAGCAGCTTGAGTACAAGGTTTTTTTTCCAAATTTGTTTTTTTTTATTAATTTTCTTCTTTGAGACGATAAAGGACAAATGGGCAAGAAATAAACAATAGAGCAAGGACATTGCCGTTTCTTTTGGACACAGAGATAAACATCTTTGTACCTCTGATGTCAGAGTCTATATAGGATGCATAAGATTACATTAGTTCTCCCTCCCCCCGAAGTATAAGTGCTATAGAAACACTGTCAACACTGTATTCTGAACAGTCATCTCACCTTGCATGTAGAAAAATATATAGTAAATTAGTAACTTTCATGATGCTAAATCTGACAAATTGTTCATTTTATGAGGGAGATGCGGCGACAAGGATGAAGATTAGAAGGTTGTTGGCGGAGATCAGCCCTTGATGCCGACCATTGTAGATTGATGGAACACTATCAAGTCTATCATTCTGCAGTCTCCCATAAGAAGGCAGAGTTCCTGTCCAGGGAGATCGCAGCTGCTCAGAACCGACCAGCTCAGCTCTTTCGAACTGTGGACAGACTGTGCAACCCAGCCTGCTTACAGGTTCGAAGAGCTTTTTCACAAGTAGAGTGTGAAGAGCTTGCTTGCTTCTTTGTGGCTGAGGTGGCCGACATCACAGTAGCTCTCCTACCTGCATTTCTATGGGAGAAGCTATGGATTGGCGCTTAGTCGCAAACCCTGAGTTCTCCTGGAGTTCCTTTGCCTAACCGGAACTCATTGATGTCATGCAGATTGTTCAGAGTATGCGCCTTACATGCTGTAGTTTGGATCCGGGCCCAACCTCCCTGATTAAGGGTTGTTGGTATACCATTGGCCTGGTCCTAGCACGGATAGTCTGGTGCTCCTTGGAGACGGGTGAGTTTCCTAGCTCCCTGAAAGAGGCGGTGGTGACATCCCTCTTAAAGAAAGCTTCTTTGGACCCAGTCTGCTATGCGAACTACAGGCCAATCTCTAACCTTCCCTTTGTGGGGAAGGTGATTGAGAAAGTAGTGGCAATACAGCTGGAGAACCATTTGATCATCCATGACATCTATGAACCTTTCCAGTCTGGTTTTTGAAAGATGCATAGCACCGAGACTGCACTGGTTTGGGTGCTCAGTGATCTCCTGATGGCAAGAGATTGGAAGAACCATTCCAGCTTGGTCCTTCTTGATCTGTCTTCAGCGTGTGACGCTGTGGACCATGGGGTTCTTCTCGAATGCCTGAGGTTCGTCTGTGGCCTGTCTAATACAGTTCTTGGGTGGTTTAGATCTTTCCTCACTGGCAGAGCACAGAGACCCAGTCTCTCTGTCATGTGGGGTACCTCAGGGTTCGGTGTTGTCCCCCATGTTGTTCGCATTGTATATGCTGCCCCTCGCAGACATTTTAAGAAGGTATGGGCTGAGGTTTCACTGCTATGCTGATGATACCCAGCTCTACCTGTCTTTTGCACCCAACCAGGATAGAGCTGTCTTGACATTTAACAACTGCCTCACTGAAATCCAGAATTGGATGGATTCGAGCTGGCTGAGGTTGAACTCGGTGAAGACAGAGGTGTTGGTTGTGGACCCGGGTCGCTGGATGGGGGGGAGCTGGTTTACCTTCCGGGACTTTTTCTCGGTGGTTCCCAGCTCCCCACCTCTGAACAGGTGCGAAATCTGGGGGTGATTTTTCACCACATGCTGACACTGCGATCTCAGGTGTCGGCGGTCATCAAATCATCCTTTACCATCTGAGGAACATCTCCAGGATTAAGCACCTTGTTCTGTCCAATGATCTGCCAACTTTGGTCCACGCTTTTGTGACCTCGCGCCTAGATTATCACAACTCCCTTTATCTAGGACTACCAGGGGTTGATATCCGCCGCCTGCAGCTAGTGCAGAATGCTGCGGCCCGGTTATTGACTGGTACTTCTCATACTTGTCATATTTCCTGTGCTGCGCAAACTGCATTGGCTGCCAGTACAGTGGTGGATCACCTTTAAAGTTGGACTTCTGACATATAAAGCCCTACACGGACTTGGCCCGGACTGCCTGAAAGAGCTTCTGGTACCTTATTGCCCTGGGCGATAGCTCTGCTCGGCGGACAAGGGGTTGCTAGAGATTCCAGTGGTTTCTTAGAAATTTTTCAGGGTCCATGCATTTATGTATGCGGCCCTAACCCTTTGGAATTCTGCACCCCACCCGCTTCAGGAGTGTGCGTCCATGGAGGAATTTAATCAGGCGCTGAAGACCCATTTGTGGTTTCAAGTGTACATGACTTGATTTGTTTTATGAATTAGTATTTATTGTATGTGTGTTTTATTATATTGTTGATGTAAAGCACCTTGATTTTTAGAATGGCGCTGTATAAATACATTTTATTATTATTTATTAACCCCTTAAAGAGGTATCTTAATAACATATGACGTTATTCATTGCGGGTATTAAGAGGAGTGGTGCCTTCGTTGCTAGTTGACATATCTTTTATGCTCTGTGTTTGATTTTCAGAACTGTGTGTGTTTTATACAAACAGTAAACATATAGGCCTGGATATTCAAACTGCGCCAGGCTGTGGCGCAAGCCTGGGTGCAGCTCAACTTGACTGCGCAGGGGTGTGGCCTGGGCGATATGTAACGGAGCTGCGTACTAAGCAGCAGCTTTGAATATCGCACTTGGTCAATTTCACTGTGCATGGCGAGTGGCACTGCACCAGCCAGTGGCCAGAGTGGAGCATGGAGATGCGCTAGCGCAAGTGCCATTGCGCCATGCACAGCACCTGCAATATTCAAAAGGGACATGCAAATGGAGCCATAATTTATACAAAGCGCACATAGGGCCATTGCATGTCATTATAGCCCCATTTAAATCCAATGCTATGCAGGTCGCCCGATCCCCGGCGCCTGGCGCCTGCCAGGCAACAGCGTTAAGGACCGGCGCCCCCCTGCAGCCTGATCGCGGGCATTTGTCTAAATGAAATATCCTCCCTAATATCCCTGGTGGTCCAGTGGACCACTATATGCCGGATCGCGGCATTTGTCTGAAGAAAATCCCCTCTAATATCCCTAGTGGTCCAGTGGACGCTATGTGCCTCACGGACATCAGTATAATAACCCCCTCCCCCACCATCCAATATCCGTGGTGGTCAGTGGACCGCCTCTGCCCGATGTGGGCATCTGTAAAACATATAAAATGACCTATTACCCTGGTGGTCTAGTGTACCCCCCTCCCCACTGAGCCCCCACTCCCCGGTCAGCGGCGGGTGGCAACACCCACCGCCTGCCGACTGACAGCTCGAAGGGCTGCCGCCCATTGGTTCTGGCGTGAGCCAATGGCGTCTGCTCCTCCGCTACTATACAGTCAGATATGTGAATGAATCATTCACATATCTGGAATAATAATAATTACAATATGGGCTACCGCCCATTGGCTCACGCTGTGAACTCAATAGGCGTGCAGTCTGAAAGCTGTCAGTCGAGGCAGGTGGGTGGGGTGCTGCCGGCTGACCGGGGGAGGTGGGGGCAGTGGGGAGGGGGTACACTAGACCACCAGGCTAATAGGTGCGTTTTATATGTTTTACAGATGCCCGATTGGGCAGAGTGTGGTCCACTGGACCACCAGGGATATTGGACGGGGGTTATTATACCGATGCCTGCGATCGGGCACATAGCGTCCACTGGACCACCAGGGATATTAGAGGGATTTTTCTTTTAGACAGATGCCTGCGATCGGGCACATAGCGGTCCACTGGACCACCAGGGATATAGGGCCGGGGGGTTATTTGCCAGATGCCCACGATCGGGCAGCACTTGGTCCACTGGACCACAAGGGATATAGGGGGGGGGTTTATGTACACAGGTGCCCGCGATGGGGCATGGGGGGTGCCGCCAGGTGCAGCAGGAACTCGGGTGGCCACCCACAGGTGGCAGCTGCCGTGTTGCGCCCTGCAATGTGGCAGCTCACCTGTGGGTAGCCATCATTTGTTCCTTGTTTGGGGGCTTAACTTTGTGCAGGCGCAAGTAGTGGTTGCGCATGCATGGCTCTGCACATCTCGGGCTGAATATCGGGCTGTGCAGGTTATGCATGGGCATGCCCCCCCTGCCTGTGCCTGCATACATTACTGATGCACTCCGGCGCGTCGGGATTTGTGCGGCGCACTTTTCCCTTTTAAATATCACGCCAAGGCGCATCAGTGGGTTGTTCATTGCGCAACACCTATTGCGCCATGCGCAACCCTTTTGAATATCTGGGCCATAGTGTAAAAAAAAAAAAGTTCTCCTCTATCTCATCCAGCCTTTTTAGTGTACCAGTCGCACCTCACAAACAGTTAACGATGCACCAGGCTTTTGAATGGAGAACTGAATATGGCCAAAGTCATCCAGTTGTTTAGCAGTTAAATAAAGCAATATCTGCAGTGACTGCAGTTGCCGTGCATCCCTTTTCTGTTATTGACTGTTGGCTTTTGGGAGGCGATGAAACTTGCTGCCCCTCGGTATCAGCTGTCATCACAGACATATTTCTCCAGAAGGGCCGTACCAGCTCCTTATGGGGAACTATGCCAGAAGTAAACTGTGCCTTGCAGTCATTGGCTATTAAAAAAATACATATAACACAGATATGTGGACAAGGGGTCAAACAGCAGACTACGTGGTGACTACCACCGCCCACTGGGTATCATTTTCCTCTGCAACATCCTGTGCCACCACCAGGGACCAACATAATCCTCAAAATCAGGCTGCCCTCTGTATTGCAAGCTTTGACAAAGAAAATCACAGTGGTGTGAACATCTTACAGGAGCTAAGGAAATGGTTCTCAGTATAACTTTCCACTCGTAGCCCTTCCCCAGGATTTGTGGTGTCAGACAATAGAGCTAGCATTGTGAAATCCTCAAAGGATGGTGATATAACATACTTTGCACATTCACTCAATCTAGTGGTGTAGGACTTCCTCATTGAAAACACTGGAGTGTGCAAAGTATGCTGGGTGCTGCATGGAAAATATGTGGTCACTTCAGGCACTCTGCAAAACCTTGAAAAATGTTGAGATCTGCAACAACAGACTACATTACAGATTCAGCTAAAACAAGAAGAGCTTTTTTGGGGGTATCTCAGTCATCAGGTCACACCATAGGAACTTCACTGTCAGTGAAGCAGGATCAACATAGAAGATTTTCCAGCAGTACAGCTGGGGTCGCCCATGCCAACGTCATGTGACGACACCACCAACTCTATAAAGATGTGAGCGGCCCCACTCCCACCTCAGTTCTTTCCTGCTGTCGACTTGTCTGCATGGTTCTCTGACGCAGTTTTGAACCATTTTCGCCTACCTTTTTTTCTACCTATTATTTTAGAAACTCTTTTTTTAAGAGATTCCTTTATTTTGTTTATGTTGGACCCTTTCACCTCTTAAGTGAACCAGATCCTAGACTACCTGATCTCTCTGTCTGACTCAGGTCTCCAGTACTCCTCCCTCAAGGTGCATCTTTCGGCTATGTCAGCTTTTCATGAGCATGTGGGTGACCGTATTATAGCCAACTGGATGTTTCCAATACCTTTTTGAGGGGCATCCTGCATCTGAAACTTCCAGTCCATTCCCTGTCCCGACTTAGGATCTGAATTTTGTTTTGGAGAAGTTGACTGTCTCCTTTTAAGATAGCTGCAACTTGTGAGCTACACTTCCTTTCCTGGAAAGTGTTATTTTCACTAAAAATTCACTAAAAAATTACCACCAACAGCTTAATCTGGTTCAAGGTCAGTTGGCATTCATCTGTATCCCCCTCCCCCGGGTCGTGCCTGAAAATAGGTAGGATTTGTCTAGTGCACTTACCCGGTCAACAAAAACTAAATAAATAAAGAAATAAAAATTTTTAGTTACTATTACTTCTGCTCAAAGAATTTCCGAGTTCAGGCCCTCTGGTGCGAGGAGCCTTATTTGCTTTTTCACAAAGACAGGGTATCTTTACGCATGAATCCTAAGTTTCTTCCTAGGGTGATATCTGAGTCAATCTAAACACCTTCCTGTTTATTTTCCAGAGCATTCCAATCCAGGAGAAGCACTGCTCCATATGTTAGTGTGTGCAGAACTTTGAAATATTACCTGCTCTGAACCAAGGAATATAGAAAGTCAAAGCAGTTGTTTCTTTCGCCCCAGGTAAAGAGGGCATTCAGATTTCTAAACAATGTTTGTCCGAAAGGTTGGCTAACTGTATTGTGTTCTGCTACTTGAGCTATGCTCCCTTTGTCTCTGGGGGAACAACTGAGGAGGGAGTCGGGTCGCTCACGCCTCTACAGGGTTGGTGACGTTAGTGTGGCCGGCCCTAGCTGTACTGCTGAAAATCTTCCATGTGGATCCTGCTTCACTGACAGGGAAGTTCCTACGGTGTGACCTGATGACCGAGATCCCCTCGAAGATCTGTTGCTACGGTAAGTTCTTACGTAACTGCTCTTTTGCTATGTTGCTAGTAATAAAAGAAAACTCCTAAAAAATGTCAAAATTCTGACTTTTTATTGCACTGAACTGTGATATATTTGCTAGGTACTCGGGGGCATTTCCAAAACACTGGACAGTAGTAGTGATGAGACTATTGGCAGTGATGCTGAAGAAGAAGAGTAATACTGGGGGAATGTTGCCACTTGCTTCAGCCTGTGTCTCATGTCATTCATGTTCTGTTTCATGCCAGTCAACATTTTGCCTCTTCAGGTTCAGTGAAGCACTGTATAGCAAGACTAAAAGCTAGAGGCTGTTCTCTGACTCTAAGGAATATATGAAAGAATTTCACACTCACACTTAAGTGTATTTTTATTTTCTCAATCTTCTCTTCGTAAGGTCAGCTTAACCGACTGCATTCTCTGGCATAGACTTACTGTATGCCAGATCTCTTTGTCTTGGATAACAGCTTCCTGAAAATAAGTTCACTCTGAGTTCTGACTGATCTACGGATGTATAATCATTTATGAAAGAAAAACATTAGATTAAAAAATAAATATAATACACCACATCAAAGTGAGTGTTCTCTTTCACACTGCTTCCTCAGTCTGCCTTTAGAATTAGATCTTTTCTTCATTGCGTTGTACTAACAACAACAAAAAAGTGAACAGAATTCGAGTGTGCAGTCGGTGCATGTGCATCATAATTCCTGAGAGCAAAAGATGAAAAACTGGGGCTGGTTGCTGGCAAAATGGAACAACAAAGTCAGCTTTTAAAACAACATCAGTTAAAAAAGGTGGGGGGAAGGTTCCACTGCAGTCTGCTACACTCTTATAAGTGTGAGACACTGACACCAAAATGTAAGTTATGGGCCCGTATCATGTGGGACACTTATGCCCTGGGACACAGGCTCTCATAATTTGGGCTATGGACATCTGAGACCTGGACTTTCATATCATATGAGGCTAGGGTTACCACCTTTTCAGAGGCCCAGAGTGGGACAAAAGCGCACGACCTGCCTATTGGCAACCAACTGCGCGTGCCGCGGGTCCGCGGCTGCCTTACGACACAGGGTACCAATCAGGATATTTGGGATGCTGTGTCATATGCCACTGCCCACCCCATGTATGCCTCAGTTCAGTATTCTTTGCATGTTCACCCATGGAATAACCTTAAAATTGTCTGTTCATAACTTTTGGTAAGTTGAAATCAGGAACAGACATTGCAGTATTGCAAAAAATGCATTATTTATTAAAAAAAATAAATAGTAAAGCAAAAAGTAAATTTTCAAGCAGCAAAGCCATTTTCAAGCAAAAAACAAAACATACCTTTCAAAACTACTCCACCTCTTTCTCACTCAAAACAGCTCTATACCTCATTTCTTAGCTTTGAAATTATACTTGGCGTTCGATTTAACAGCATGCGTAAGGGATCTATTCCACATAATGTTCTAATGGAATTCACCACATTTCATTCGGTAGTTTATAGTGACCATCAGTTCAGCTTTTATTAATTCCACCCTGCAGCGGTTTCTTGTATCGGTCCCCTTGTTGTTTTGGAGAGAAAAGACTCTCTCAGCAAAAGCATTTGAAGGTGGGATGCTCATGATTCGTGCAATTACTGGATATAGAGCAGGCAGGTCTGGTGCATCCATAGAAATCTTATGCCACTTTTCTCCTGGGGATACGTCCAGTCTACACAAGTCTGGCATGAGGGGCCTAATGACTGAATAGTCTTGAAACAATCTGTCTGTATCTGTGGATTCCTGCAGAGAAAGGGCAGTAACAGTGTTCAACAAATCATCAAAGGCAAAGGGTTCCTTTAAAGACAAGCAAGACATTTTCTTTGGGTAGTTATTGTCACTAAAGTCAAACCGCTGCTCCAAGTATTTGACAGCAGTTTCAAGGAAAAGGATAAAATCCTTCTCCAACTTTTTACAGGAGACAGCATCCTTATCTCATGACTGTGTGAAGCTTCCCCCCCCAAAAAACTTGTCTGCTGCTTGAACTTCAAGCTTTTGTCTTAGTGAGGACATCACAGCAAAGGCTTCCATAGCAGTCAGTTGTGTCCTTTCTAGGGTGGCTATATGTTCATTAAAATTAATCAGAACTGCACTGAGAAAATACAGGTAGCACTGTGGCAGTGTTGGAAGTTTGCCCTCACCATGTTCATTATCTGTAAAGTATTGCCAGATTTGCCGAGGGGTCCTCTCCTTGTGACAGGAAATAGGACTGCAGTGCATCAAGATTTTTTGCAATTCTTTCAATTGCTGGCAGCAGTGACAGCCACCTGGTTGGCACATGCCTTAGAAGGGACTCATATTCCATGCCACAAAAATCAAAGAACTCTTTTAAATCTTTTGTTCTTGTGGCAGAGCCAGAAAAATGGCTGAACATTTTCAGGACGAACACTTCCACATCCTAAGTAAGTTTTGCTGCTGCCTTCTTTGCATTTAGTGTCCCAGCATGGAATATAGGTTGTTCCATGATGCACCCCAAGGCCCTTGTTGTGAAAGCATAATGCAATATGTCACTGCAGCCAAACAAGGCCTGAAAACATCCTGAAAACATGAAAGAATCCCTAAACTAAACAGGGCTGAACAATTCACAGCTTACAAATGACACTGCTCATTAGCCATTGCAGGCAGTGGACAACATTTATAACCTTGGCAAAATATTCTTCTCATGTACCTTGGGCCTTGCATCTGGTTGTTTGCAACCAAGATGTACAAACTGGGAAAGGCAGCTGGCCTGGTAGTACAGACTACAGATTCGGACAGTCTCAGACAGTCCAAACCCTAGTCTGTACTGCTAGGTGCCTCCCCCACTTTGTACATTTGGTTGCAGATGACCAACTGCAGTCCCAAGGTACACGTGAAGAATATCTGCATGGAGTAGTGAGCTTGGCACTGTACAACCAGCAGCATTTTCTTAACTGGTTTGATTCCCCCATCTACCAAAATGCAGAAACAGAAAGAACATAAAAAGGCCCCACAAAAGACACCAGGTGGCCACGACAACGTCCAGCTAGTAGTATTAGTATAAGCAAAACACCAAAGCCACAGCTGAACCACTTCATTTCTTTTCTAGTTCTGCCTACACGTGTGATGGCTCAAAGCACACTTGTCATGTGGTCAACTGTCTCCAGCTACTAAAAGCAGCTGCATTACCAAGTCAGGAAGTGATGTAAGCATGCGACTATAGTTCCAGTTCCCTTATCTGTAAATATTTTTCCCAGACATCTTTAGTATTTTTTTTTTTTTTTTCATATTTGCAATTTGAATTTGTGGCACCACAAAAAATTTGGCTGCTGACTAATTTTCGGCTGTGAATCCCCCACAAATCACATCCTGTCTTTTGGTTTGTGCAGAGTAGGATCATGTGCCCCCTGTGTAGTAATGACAGTCAAACACATGTGCAGTTGGCACCGGCATTGGACGATCCACCCCCCCCCCAAAACATCTGCTCAGTTATTCTTTGCTTTTGTTTACATTCTACACTGGAGCCCCCTAACATGATCGGCAGAGCACGAGGAATAAACTGACCAAAAAAGAACAGATTGTATTTACTGCTGCTTTAAATAGACATGCACATCCACAACAAAACATCGCAGTGCCACCCAGAGAAAAAAAAATCTACCACACAAGACCCGCATTACATGCCATCATGTGAATCTGTTCAACAGTTTCTAGAGGCATAAAAGAATGACTAGAGAATGTTAATCAATTTATGTTGAGAAATAAAATCTGTTCACAAAAATCACATCCGGTTTGTTGTCTTCTGTTAAATATGCTGTCTTTTGCTATCACATGTAGTGCGTGGGTCAATAAAAAAAAAAAAAAAGTCCTCTTAGGGATAAGGTTAGGCAAGAGGTTAAAAACAGTGCAAAGTTTGTTGATTCACACACAGACATTCATTCATACCTGACACTACCAAACAAGAACACACGGAGGTGTAAACAAAGTGCAGAGTTCATTCTTCTGTAACAGATGGCATGAGCTCCGCACATTAAGTTTGCACCTCTAAAGTATGCCAATCTCAGGAATCTGGGGTGAAACACTCTGCTAGCTCCTGTGTGACTACAGGAACTCGCCGAGTATTTCACAAAAGATCCTTGAGATTGATTAGCAGAAGCAGACAGCAGTGCTGAGCACACTGCAATACATGGCGTAGTGTACCATTTTATTTTTGACGGAGTGTCCTTATCAAAACATCCACTGTACTGTATGTAAATGAAAGACTGATTTTCCTCCAACAGGCTGTTATTATGATAAATTATCCCCAACACTAGCCAACATGCCAGGGAACACACAACAGCAGGCTGCGTCACCTAGTGTTCCAAAATAATGCAGCCCTTGGGAGTTATGGTAGTAGAGGCCATTATAATGACTTTATTGTTATATTCAAAATAAACTAACATTGCTTCTCTGCTGCCCAGACCAGAGAATTCGATTTATACAATTTGCTATGGTTGCTTCTCTGTTTGCCCCATTAAATTATAACCTACCACCGGGGGGGGGGGGATCAGTCTTTTATCCACTAGGGCTGTTAGACCCCCCAAAAAAAACATAAATAGCCATTACTTATTTCTTCACAAATCTGGGCTTAAAGGCACTCAGACTCGATCATTGGAACAAGCCAAAACAGCAAATTTATTCCACTGTTCTAGATCTCTGCTATCTGTAATCTGAGCTATTGAGCCCAGCTTTTCAAGGAAAAAAAATGGTCTAATATAATCACATCAAATCAATCCCACAGACATACGAACATACGAAATTTGCCAGCAGATAAAGGCCTAGAGGTCTATCAAGTCTGCTCGAATGTGCAGCTACATAGACAGTGTCGGCAGATAAGGGCCTATGGCCCACCCAGTCTGCCCATTTGAGCTTGTAAGTTCAGTTTGTTTTCCTAGAAGTCTGTTGCACCTTACCCCTGACCTCCAGAATTCCTTTATGTCTATCCCATGCATTCTTAAATCCCGTGATTGTTTCAGCCCCCACCACTTCCTCTGACAGGGTGTTCCACTTGTCCACCACCGGTTTTGTGAAGAAATTCCTTCTCATGTTTCCTCTGAAAACCCCTGAACTCCCTGTTGCTGTTCCAGATATCTAGGGAGCCATCCTTGGGGAACCCCTCCTATTTCACTGACTCGCTCCTCAGGTTCTGGAGACGCTTCCTCAATCACCTGGAGAATAGAGTGGGGATGGCATGGATTGGAATCCCAGCTATGGACCAAAAGTTCCTACCACCAAAACTAGATTCAGAATTTTGAGACTGGCACACTAGAGGCCTAATTTTTTTCATACCAATTCTACATGAATAGTATCTTTAAAACATTCTCCCAAATCCAATCTGAATTTGATATCCCTTAAAAAGATTTTTACAGATTCCTCCAAATGTGGCATTACCTCTCATGAATCCTAGGATTGGATGTATCCTCCATTTCTATTCCCCTTGTATACTTATTATTGATCCAACTTTTGAGGGAATGCTCACTCTGACACCTGATATCCAGGTTTAATGATGCATTGATGGCTGCCCCTGCGTCGGTGATGGAGGGTACGCAGTCCACTTGGAAGGCAGACCTAGTTTTAGTCCTCTTCCCGGAGGACTGGATCAAAATCTGGCAAAGACAACATAAAATGATAGGCTCTTATGGCTGGCGGGAATTCAGCTAGAAAGTGGCGATTCTGTACTTTCGTACCCCTCAGTTAACAGCTAAATACTCAACCATGGGAGAGTTGACTTGCTGGAGACAATGTGGATGTGGATGTGGATGTGAGATGGCAACACATGCCCACATTTTCTGGTCCTGCACTGTTTTGGCCGGGTTCTGGAGGGACACTATGATGGAACTCTTTCCCTCTCTGGGACTGTTAATCCCAGAATTAGCTTTACTAATACACTTCCCAAAAACATTTAAACATAAAAACCTAATTTACTTAGCAAGTATCCTACTTACAGCAGCCAAGAAAATAATAACCAGACTGTGGCTGCAAAGCACTCCCCCAACTACAGCTAATTGGGAAGATACAATTTATGATATCTACCGTATGGAATCCATGACTGCAGCATTACATAATACAACCCCTAACCCGATGAATAAATGGACCATATGGTTTCACTACATCTCCTCTCATAGACCTGAATTCTTCCCATAGAGGGAGGAAGAGAGTAAGGGTGGGAATGGGGCCTTGTCAGACCATAAGCATTGATAAATTCAAGGAACTACAGCCAAACAAACATCAGGGAGCAACTGGAGTCCCCAAAGAAATAACATAAAAACTCTATAGTAGGACCTTTCCTCTCAACTCCGGCTCTATGCAGCAAGCATTTAAGATGATGGAGTTTTCTGATTTTATATAAGAAAGATTCTGTGGTAAACAACAACATGGTATTTTTTTAAACCTTGAATGGCAGAAAGTAACTGACATTAAGACAGAATATGTGTCTAGATGTAACAGTAAATGACCTGTGAAAATATCAATAAAAATTGAGTTTAAAAAAAATTAAAAAAAATACTCTGAGAGGTGAGGAGGGAGAGGGAGGTTGCAGTCAAACAGGAGGAGGGGGAGGGGTTTCAGTTGAGAGGGGAAGACACTGGGGCAAATGGTAAAAGCACCACCTTGAGTGACCTCGGGAATGAGAACCTGGGTGGGAGGTGGCGATGGGCACAAGAAAAGAGGAGTGGGGTGTACTGGTGTTGGGTAACTCCATACTCAAGGGGATCAGATGGGGCAGCAAGGGGGAGAGGCATAGTCGGATATGGGTGGAGTCCATACTGGGATTAAAGGCAGACAAGGCAGGACATGCAATCCTAAGGTGTGCAAGGAGGGGTAGGAGGAAACCGCACATTGTGGTACATGTTGGGACAAATGACCTAACGGGGGAAATGGTGGCAGTAACAAGGGAGAGGTTTGAGGAAGTGGGAAGGTTGTGCGAGGAGATTGGGGAGTCTGTGGTCTTCTCGGCGGTGCTCCCAGTACCCTGCACAAGCACAGTGAAAAAGGAGAGGATTGGGGAGTTGAACACATGGTTGGTAGAATGGTGTCAAACTAAGGGGTACAGGGTTGTGAGCGGCTGGGGCAGTACCTGGGATAATCTGTTTGCAATGGATAGGCTGCACCTGAGTGGGGAGTGGAAGGAGGTATTAAAGCAAAGACTGGGGAGCTATATTGCGACAAAGGTGGATTTAAACTAGCCGGGGGTGGCAGGTGAACAGCAGGTAGGCAGGGATCCGATAGAGTGGAGTCACAGCCTACCCCCAGGCTAGTAGGGAAGGACTCAGGGCGGCGGAAAAGAGGGAGGGAGTAGAAGGTAGGAGATGGAGGGCAATGAAGGGAAGGAGGCAGGATGGAGTGCGGTCTCGCCGAATGCGAGAACGGTAGGCAACAAATCAGCTGAGCTACAGGCACTCTTGGCAGTGTGGAGAGTGGATATTGCAGCTGTCATGGAAATGTGGGCAACCAAGCACCGGGACTGGGATCTGGCAATCCCAGGGTACAAATTATACAGGAAGGACCATAAGGAGGGGAGCGGGGGTGGGGTGGCAGTCTATGTGAGGGACGGGATCAAATACACAAGGGACTAGGGGGAGGAAAGGAGAACAGAGGCAATCTGGCTGCAACTCATAGACTCAAGGGGTAGGAAACTGGGGTTTGGGGTGGTATACAGGCCGCCGTCCCAGTCTGAGAAGCCTGACGGAATTAGTGGGACAAATCAGAAAGGTATGTAGAAAAGGGATGGTGGTCTTCATGGGGGATTTCAACTTGCCAGGGGTGGACTGGAGCATTCCTGTCACCTCCAGTGCTAGGGAGCAAGTCCTCCTGGATGTGATCCAGGAGGGTCTCCTGATGCAGTTGGTCAGTGTACCTACTAGGCTAAAGAACACTTTAGATCTGGTATTGTCGAATGGGAAGGCAGTAGGGGAAATAAGGGTGGAGGACCCACTAGTCGACAACGATCACCAATCGGTGTGGTTTAATATCACGATGTGCGGGGAGCCAGAGAAATCGGTAACCCGGGTGGTAAACTTCAGGGGGGCGGACTTTGGGAGGGTGTGGGAAGTACTGAAAGAAAAACTGGAGGTCATAAGGCAGGACAGTGACACAGTGCAGAAATGGGATATTATTAATTGGGGGATTCAGTGACAGCGGTAGCGGTTTTAAAACATGGGTCAAATTAGACCCATAGGTGTAAAAAATGTGGGTCAAAATGAGAAACAACTGGGTCCAAACCTAATCGTAAGTAGAAATTTCACTAGTACAGAAGCTTAAATTTGTTGAGTGAAAATACTTTTCTATTGTTTAGTTTTCCATCTATAAGCTATTGTTAGAGACAAGTGCACCACTTTGGACCCACTGTCCTGTGGAAAGTGGGTCATTTCTGGGCAAGCTGCAACTTATTCCCTTTTTGCCCTATCTAGCGCTGTCTCTGGGGGGATTACAAAGGCAATGGAAGCCTGCACCAAGACACAGAGTAAGAGGAGCAGAGCAAGGAAACCATGCTGGTTGAACAGTGAGGTAGTGGACTTGCTTTACCTCAGGTCTTCACCCAGGGCCAGACAAGAGCCGAGCTCTGGAACCCCCCTCCCCCCCAGAGAGGACGAGCAGTCCCTGGGATGCTCAAGTCCTCTCCCCCGGCCAGCCCTCCAGCTCCCGGGCTGGTTCCCGAACCTGGGTCGCTGGCGTCGCAAGTGGAAATCCAACCGCTGGGCCAGCTACACTTTTGTCTCTTTAATAGTAACACAAACTGATGCATTAAAGGAGTTTTTTTGCAAAGAATATATGAGATATGCTATCCCCTACTGGAAATATTGTTGTTATGTTTTGTTCGAGTGCCAGTTTACCCAGTGACATCACGAGCAGCAAAGCCACGAGTGATGTCATCAGGCACAAGGTGGAGGGAGGGCTATGGGGGGGGCAGCTGCAGTCTAATGGACTGAAGTGCTGCACACTCATGCAGACTAGATAGACTGAATGGCCTGTATTTGCTGGCAATTTCATATGTTCGTAATCGGTTTGAGAAAAAATGTCAACAATATTTCCAGTAGGGGGTTAACATATTCCATTTATGCCATACCTCCAAAAAAGTGACAACAACAATTGAATTTCCTGCCATATTATGCTGATTATAAAAAATATAAACAGTATCTTTAAATGAAACACCACTCATTTGGTAGATATTTTTGTGCTGAACAACTTTTGTGCTCAAAGTACCATGCTATCATTCTTCATTTTAAAGCTGTTTGCATTTCTTTGTTGCAAAAAGTGAAAAAAAATTTGAATTTTCTGGGTTTTTTTTTTGCTAAATATAAAAACACTAAAAGGTGTCTATAAATGAAACACCACTCATTATGTAGATATTTTTGTGTTGAGCAACTTTCATGCTCACAGTAGCATGCTATCATTTTTCATTTTAAAGTTATTTGCATTTGAATATGGTTAGTACAGCTAGTATGCATCTCCAGAGCTGGGCACAGAGAGAGCGACACACACACCCACCCACAAGTGTTTTTCTGTTACATCTGGCTTGAGCCCCTGGATGTTTGAAATTCCAGGCTGATCACACAGAACAGCTCTGCTGCCTAGATCAAAGGAACATATTTGTGTTGATGTACATGACTTCTCTGCCCAGCAAGCCAAAACTCTGTAATTATCAGCATGAATGATGATTGTTGTGGTACTGACTCGCCCCTTAAACACTGCTCTGCATTGGACAGACAGTGTCACACCCCTCAAAAGGCACTGTTATAGCAAGATGTTTGCTACACACATGGCGAACATAAAAAGGCTGTTTTCCTTTTCTGTGGCATTGTTTTTCTGTGAGTGCGGGATGGCAGCGGCTTTCACTTTCACTGGATGACACCCATGCATTAATAACTGGGTTCCATTCCATAATAACCGGCTGGTTATTATGGTGTTAGAAAGTGGTGTCAGTCCAGTCAATAAATGGGCTTACCAGTAAGTATATTCTTTGTTACACACACATACCCATGTTTTATTTTTTATAATTACTGTCCAGCATTTTTAATAAGGGAGTGACTTAGAGACACATAGAGATTGTTCACATATATAAACCGGAACTTACAGTTCCGTTATGTAGATTTTAACTGATTATTATATATTATTTTTTTTATTTTATTCTTTTTTGGTAATAGGGTACTGCCCTCTAGGCACAATGGCAAAGAAGTGACTTGCATTAGGGTCACACAGTATGCAAGCTGAGGTTGTTGAAGTCAAACTCAGGTCTGCTGGATGCACCAAGCTCGTTCACAGCTCATTTTTATTCTAACTTCTAGACTATACTGCCAGCCCACAAAATTGTTTTGAACTGTCAAAATTCATCTGTTTTTCTATGATGGACACTAACTGGGCAGTCGTGCAACTGGGCAGTGCAGATTCAGCAGTTCCAGTTTGACTGACCGCTCACAGTTATGCATGACAAGTTGTAACCAGAAAAATTATAACATGGTTATTTAGCTATTAAAAATGCTGGCCAGTAATGATAAATTGTATTGATTTTTTTTCCATTTGGTCAACATGGGCAGGCTTTGCCGGCCTGGTGGCGCTGAGGGTTGAGGTGCTGGAGGGAGTTGGATGGAGCTATCCGATGGACTGCTTTCCTCTCCCTGGGGTGGGATCCAGGGTATTCCAGCATAGTAGTGACCCCCGGTGGAGACCAGGGGCACAGCTAGCGCATGGAACATCTAGGGGGAGGAGCGTGGCAGATGCTTACGGCACTGCCGTGCGGGGGCATCATTGCATGCTTGTGCTCCTAGGGGCAAACCTACATGGAACCCCCCCCCCCAATCCCAGGATAGGTGACTGCTCACCTTCGAAGCCGTGCCGCCACACGCCCAACACCGGGCCCTGTCTCTGAGCCCCAGTCTGCTTCTCCGCCACCTCGGCCAGCACACTTGACTTCCAGATAGAGCGCCATAGTGGAGGCGGCCCTACCCCAGGAGGCTCAGAGCTTGGGAGTCCGCCAGCTGGAGGATGGTGGAGGGCAGCGGGAGATGGGGGATTAGGTCGGCGGCAGAGCAGTGGTAGGCCTGCAGGAGTAGCTTGAGAGAGTTTCTGGGAGAGGGCGATAAACAGAAGATACAAAAAAAAAAAATTGTAAAAACAAAAAAAAGTCTCTCAGTCCTGTCCTCGCCCTCCCATCTGGCAACCACCTCCCCCGTATTCACTGAATCCAGAGACCCCCATGGATTGCCCCCTTTATTGGAGCCAGGGAGGGCCATCCTCACCCTCCCTGGAGAACACATATCTAGTTACAGATCCAGTGATCTGAGTGGCGGCAAACGCCTGGGGGGCTGGTAGGTAGGACTTAATATAGCCTGTGCTAACCTTTTTCTCCTGTGAGTTCTCTTGCAGCCACGGCATGTTGTGCGTGTGTGTAAAAAGGTGATGCACATGTCATGGAACCGCGACCCTGCCCTTTTTGTGGCTCGTACACCGTCACTAAGCATCCACCTGGTGGCAGCCAAGGGCCAAGTCGGCAGGCCTCCCTAGCTTAGCAAAGGAGAGCAGTCAGTCGGGTGCTCAATATTTTTCCCCCAGCCGACCCTCGCAACCTGTGCTCATTCCCAAACACGGGTTGCTGGCGTGGCAGGAGGTAAGGCGTTACAATGCTACAGCCCTCCACACCACCATGCCAGTTTAACGGATTATATCTTGAAGAGATTTCAGGGATTACAAAATATCTCTTGAGCTGTATATATTAAAATGTTTTCTACTTTGACGCTTGCTGGCCTGTGCCTTATAAGACTGGCTTCTATGTTAAGGTGCTCTGCAGCCTTATCAACATACAGCCTAAGCGGATTTGCCACTCAGCATAGTACGAGCAGTAGCGGGATTATACATGAAAGACAGGTTACCCTATCCATCAGCACTGAAGTGTTGAACGTGTCTGACAAGGAAACATGAGAGTTGGGGGTGGGGGCACCATGTTTTTTGTACGGTATCTTGTATCTAAATGTGTTTACATGTATTGTATTAGATGTCTTCGATCATTCTTAGTTCCTGTCTTATTGTTACAGGTTGTGCAGCTTGACACTTAAGAAGCTGGTGATGTTGAAGGAACTAGATAAAGAGCTCATCTCTGCTGTCATTGCAGTTAAAATGCAGGTAACCAACCTCAGGTTCAGTAACAGAAGCATGAAGCACTGAATATGTGTGGCCCATTCTTTGGCAGGCAGCGAAAGATGCTCCTGCTGGATTATAACCACTGTACACTGGAAACTACCAACTAAAAAGGAGGAAGATAATAAAATACTACAGCATACTAGCATATATTCATCAGCTTAGTTAACAAATGACAAAAAACACTTTGTTGTTGCATGGCAGAGAGAGAGGAAAAAAAAGCACTGAAGAAACGACTATACTGATATGGTGCTAGTACTAATTCTGTAGCAGTCCGTGTTGGAATTACAGGGGGGCTTACTGGGGCCCTGCCCCCATTGTCCTGAAATGAGTCCCTGTCCACTGTCCTGTGGTTTACTTATAATAGGGGAGCTTGTTTTAAAGACTAGACAACCAAAGGCCCCCACAGCTCAAAAAAGCTCATAAGGTATCATTTTAACTCTGGTAGTAATCATGGAAAAAAAACTGTACCAGTACGTGGTACTCTTGTCACAGAGCTCTCTTTAAAGGAACACTGTCAACCCTTTTTGCATCATATTATTTCTAGTTAAAACCCACGTTTTATGATTACTTAACTTTTCTATAATTATTTGATGTTGCTGGTTATTTTATCTGACTTATTTTATAGTACAACTGAAATGCATGCTGATAGTATAGTTGTACCCAGCACACTCGTCAGCAACGTCCTGAGAGAACAGATGATTTTCCCGGCTCTCGAGGTTGGTGGCTCCTTTCATTGAGTCGGGAGGGGGACGCTGTTAGGCACTTGGGAGAGACGTGCGTCAGCATGTCGCCTCTCTGGACTTACATCCTTGTGCCGGTGTTCCAGGGGGCGAGGAAACAAGGGACACAGAAAACAGAAAAACTCCCTTAGCGGTCCTAGAAGACGGCCGCCCCGAGCCCTTCAGACCACCACTAATTCTCAGGACAGACCCCGATGTGCAGGTAGGAGATAGGAGGAGAAGCACTCTAGGGGCAGATCCCGAGGTCAGGGGGCTGAAATGGGATGGACGGCCCGAAGGAGTGGACACCGAGGGCAGGCAGGAGAGGATAAAAAAAAGTAAAAAAAAACAAAAAAAAAACACTTGATCTACTCTTCCTGCATATTGTCTGAATATTAGGAATGCTTATAAACAGTGCAGCCACTCATGACTTAACACAGTCTCCTTTCCTACCACTGCATTATGAGTGGCTAGACTGTGCTGGGGATGTTCCCAAATCCAGGAAAGATGCAGTGGAAATTGATTAAGGAATGTAAACAAACATGCTTTTGTGTGATAACACCAGTACAGAGGGCAGCATGGTTTTTTTTTTTTTTTTTTAAAGAAAAAAGAAATCAGAATCAAACTTCCAGCTACATCAGTGATCTCTGCAGAATGTGAGCAATCATAACAAGTTTTTTTTAAACTAGGGACACTTTGAGGCTTGAGGGGATTGACAGTGTCCCTTTAATATACTTACACCCAGTGGTGCAGAGGTCTGAGGTGTTGGATGCCTTACCTCGCGTCCTACTGGCGACCCATGTTTGGGAACGGACTCGGGTCATCGGAGAGCCGGCATGGGGAGGGGGTGGGACGGAGCAGGATCGAGCAGCTAAATAGCAACTCTCCTCTCCCAGGAGGTTGTTGTGGCCCCCGTAGTTCCACTGCCATCAGGTGGAGGTCCGATGGTCAGAGTAGGCAGGGAGGGCGTCCCAGTTCCTCGCAGCGCAAAGCGTGCTCGCCGCGCACGCACGGCCAGGACAGGGACCAGGAGAAACAGGAAAAGTCTGGACCATAAAAACTTACATGAAAAAAAAATAATATATATATATATATATGCTTATTATACTTCAGCAAATTACTGCACACTCCAGTTTATGTCTGGCTTCACAGTGTATGACTGAATTTTGTTTGTCAGAATTTTGTAAAGCCTAAAGTTAACCGTGAAGTTCAGATACAGTACCTTAATTTTAAGGTCCCTCTGCAAGTTCATAAGTGTAGTAATAAAGTCTCAAATGAAGGCTGTCTAGCCCAAATGCACCAGTTTTGTTTGTCAAACGTTTGTTCATTATATGCTTTAATATACTTTACATTGTAATGGCACTTTAAAACACAGGCTTCCAAACTTTTGTACATCACAGTAATAGCATGTGACATTTCGCAACAACCTGCTTCATGTAAGATTTGTGCTGAAATTGACTTTTTCATTAGAAGTTCAGATATTCTACTTTTATTGCAGTGCAAACTGAAAAACAGGGATGGCAGACTTTGTGGCTCACGGCATCCTTTTATGTATCTAGTACACTACTCTTCTGTAAACTGCCTCTTTAGGAGGCCCACTCCTAGTGTACTAAATGCCCAAAGTCTAAAGAAGGCTGTGTGAGTAAAAACATCATGGTACTTGGTTGTTGGCACAGCAATATAACGCAAATATAAATCTTTAATAAATAGCTAATCTTTATGAATTATTAGTACTATAATTGCACATCCAGTTGGCACTGAGATCACTTATATGCTGCCAAATTTTTTTGAGATGGGCTCTGAGGATTCAACTGACTCTCTACCCCTCCTTTCCCTGTCTTTTTTTTTTTTTTTAACTTACTAACTTTCCTTCTCACCCAAGGGACCAGTCTCTTCTTTAGAACATCTACAAGTCCTTGATTCTATATGTACTTGTGCGGTCACTACAGGGCCTCAGATTACCACTGCCAGTCCCCTCATGTAATGTTCTAGGCTTATACCTCTCGATTGGGCTTGCTGGCTCAGAGGACAGCCAGCCATAAAGGGAAGTTATTTTTTCAGTAACTAGATATTCAAAAGAGTTTCCTGTATAGAGCCACACTCTTTAAATGGGTGCCGCTGGTGTTAGGACCCTGTGGAAACATTAGAACCTTTGGCCACCTGTGCCATAGGCTTGCAGCTGATGTGTGACCCTGTGTACAGAGGCACTGTATATATGGTGCGGGCATGCCCAAACACCTCAGTTCCTGCTGGAGAAAACAAAGGTCTCCAGCTTCTTACTGAAATGTTACTAAACTAAGTTAATAAAATACTTGAAAAACAATTGCGAAACATCAGATCACAAATTGGGTCTCTTAACCCATACCACACATGAAAAAAACTAGGGCTAGAGAAAACCAAAACCACTGTTCATAAAAGTTGGCTTTCTGATGCTATGTTAGGTATTTGACAGAAAAAGACCAATTGGGAACTCCTCAAGGAGAGAGGAATCCTGGGGTGCAAATTAAAGAGGCGGGGTGGTAGTGCTGAAGGTGGAAAGGACAGGAGCATTAAAAAAGGCGCAAGAAGGAGGGAGGGCAAAAAGGAAAAAAGGGAGGCAACAAGCAGCGTGGAAACAAAATCTGGAAGTCCATGTGTGTGAGTGCTAGAAGTCTAGGAAATAAGATTCCAGTATGGCCATTATGGAAGAGGCCAGCTTGGATATTGTGGCCATTGGTGAGTCATGGTGCACTGAAAACCGTGATTGGGACATGGCCATACCAGGCTGTACTCTGTTCAGGAAGAACTGGTTGGGAAGGAAAGGAAGAGGTGCAGTGCCGTTTGTGAGAGAAAGCATAAAAGCAACGGAGATGCAGGGAATACGGGAGAGGCCGAGGTACCGTGGGTCACCCTGGAGACAGGAAATAGAGACACTATTCACACTGGAGTGATCTACAGCCCTCCAGCCCAATGGGAGGAATTAGATAAGGTACTGGTGGAAGCCATTGGCAAGATGGCAGAAAAAGGGAGGTGCTGCTGGTGGGGGATTTCAACTTGCCAGATGTAGATTGGAGCCTTGCTGCAGCAGCTTCAGCTAAAAGCAGGGACATCCTGGACTGTCTGCAGGGGGTGTTCCTCGGCAGCTAGTCAGTGAACCCAATCATGATGGGGCAGTGCTGAAGCTGGTACTCACTAACGGGGACAGTGTTGCAGACATCAAGGTGGAAGGCCACTTGGGGACCAGTGATCACCATATAGTGTGGTTCAATATAAGGATGGCTATGGAATCGAACCACACAAGGGTGAGGGTCCTGGACTTAAGGAGGGCAGATTTTAAAAAGATGGGTGAATGCTTAAGGGATGACCTAGCAGGAGGGATGAACTGGGTGGTGTGAAGGAACAGAGGGCAAAAATAAAAGGGAGCACAGTAAAGGCAACAAACCTCTGCAGAAGCAAGAGGATGAAGAGACCTCTATGGTTCTTGAAAGAAGTGGTGGTAAAGGGTAAAAGGGTAGCATTCGGAAGGTACAAGGAGATGCAGAGAGAGGAGGATGGGGAGGTCTATTAGGGGAAACAGAGGGAAGCAGGAAAAGCAATAAGGAGTACAAAGTATAAACTGAAGAGCGGGATAGCCCAGGAGGAAACAAGAGGGGATAAGGCATTTTTTAGGTATGTAAGTGAAAAGAGGAAGACCAAGGGCGAGATTGTAAGGAATTACAGGTTGGCCCCCCAGCTCTGAAGTGAGTCCCGGTAGCTCAGACATCACTGCCATTGACTTTTCATGAGACTGTAGGCTCAGTTTCAAGTTAAGGCCCTTATGGGCCCCCCAAGCTCCCAAAGCTCTTGAAGTATAATTCCAACACTGATTGTAAGGTTAAAAGGGATCCCAGGGCCAAGGTTAAAAGGGATTGGGGAAAGGCAGACATCCTGAACAAATACTTTTGTTCAGTGTTCACAGAGGAAGGAGAAGAGGAGGGGCCACAAAAAAGTAAAAACTTTGCGAGGAGGTGGACACTAGTCCTTTTTTTTGGAGGCAAGAGTTAACATAGAAACATAGAATTTAACGGCAGATAAGGGCCGCTTGGCCCACTTAGCCTGCCCATTTCCCTACCTGATGGATAAGCTGCAGATTCTAGTTAATCAACAGCTTACTTCCTCCTACCCCCCACTAGAATTGCCTCATGTCTGTCCCATGCATTCTTGAATTCTCCCACTGTTCCTGACTCTGCAGCCTCCTCAGGAAGGTTGTTCCATGCATCCACAACCCTCTCTGTGAAAAAATACTTTCTAACATTACCTCTGAGCCGTCCCTCTATTTTCAAATTGTGCCCCCTTATTCTTGCACATCTCTTCTTCTGAAACATGCTATCCTCTTGTACTTTAATTCTCTTGAGATACTTGAAAGTTTCTATCATGTCCCCCCTCTCCCTTCTTTCCTCAAGAGTATACATATTAAGCTGTTTTAGTCTCTCCTCGTATGTCTGCTGGTGCAGACCCTGCACCATTTTGGTTGCCCTCCTCTGAACAGCCTCCACTCTGTCTTTGCGGAGATGGGGTCTCCAGAATTGCACGCAGTACTCTAGATGGGGTCTCACCAACTGTCTGTACAGAGGGATAACAACTTCCTGTTTTCTACTGTTGATGCCTCTCCCTGTGCATCCCAGTATCCCCCCAGCCCTCCTTACTGCCTTCTCACATTGCTTGCCCACCTTTAGGTCATCTGATATAATTACTTCTGGGTCGCTTTCAATTTTTGTTGTTGTTATTAACTCACCCCCATTGTGTACTCTTCCCCTGGGTTTTTGTTTCCCAGATGCATTACCTTACACTTCTTTGCATTGAATGTGAGCTACTATATATTTGACCATTCCTCCAATCTTGCGAAGTCCCTTTTCATCCTTTCCACCCCACCTTGTGTATCAACCCTATTGCAGATCTTTGTGTCATCTGCAGAGAGATACTTTTCCTTCCAGGTGCTCTCCAATGTCACTTATAAAGACATTAAAGAGGACCGGTCCCAGTACCAACCCCTGTGGTACCCCACTAGTTACCCTCCTTTCTTCACTGTGGACTCCGTTTACTATTACCCTTTGCATCCTGTTGTCCAACCAGTTTTCTATCCAGGCCACCACATTGGGACCCACTCCAGGGCTTGCTAACTTGTATATTAATCTTTTGTGTGAGACTGTGTCAAATGCCTCGCCAAAATCTAGGTAGGCCATATCCATAGCCCCTCCGTGGTCTACTACTTTGGTCACCTAGTCAAAGAAATCTATTAGGTTCGTCTGACATGACCTTCCTGCTGTGAAACCTTGCTGCCTTGGGTCCTGTGCCCCACTGGCCTCTAGGTACTATTTTATTTTTTTTTATTTTTCTATTTTTGGCCTCCACGCCTCTCGTCGACCATCGACTCTGGTCACGGACCCCTGGAGCCCCAACCACCGGATATTTGCCGTCTGCCCCGGTCATCCTAGGCTTACCCCCCAGAGAGTGGGGCGCAGCTCAGACCCGGAACTGTGACTGGTTGGGGAGCGGCTCCAGTGGTCTGTCCAGGGGCTTCCAGGAGCAAGCGTCACCAAGGACTCAAGGCGTGGGATTTTTGCCCCCTTTAAGCAGGATGAGGACATACAATGACGACCAGCGTCGCCCCATCCTGAAGCTCTGTTGCCCGGCGTGGGCGTGCACCCAGCCTCCGTAGAGTGCAGCTCGTCATGGCTTCACAGCCCTGCCCTCCCAGGAAAGAGCTGCCCTGGACTGCCTTCATCTTCCCAACCCGGCCGGTCCTCGCGCCAGGTCCGTTCCCGAACCCGGGTCGCCGGCGCTGCAGCGGAAATCCAACCGCTGCGCCGACGGACCGGCGGCCTCTGGGTACTTAATTCTTTCCTTCAGAAGTGATTCCATCATTTTCCCTACCACTGAGGTCAAACTAACTGGTCTGTAGTTTCCTGCCTCTGCCCTGCTCCCACTTTTGTAAAGTGGAATCACATTTGCCCTCCTTCAGTCCTCAGGTACCACCCCATCCTCCCATGATTTGTTAGGGAGTAGTCAGTGGCATTACTAGTTCTACTCTTAGTTCTTTTAGTATTCTTGGGTTTCTTTCAGTACCTCCCCCCTTGGCTAGTTTAAATGCTTGCCAATGAAGCATTTAAACCTGTCACCTAGGATCCTGCCCCCCCCCCCCCCGGACAGATACAGACCATCACGTCAGTATAGGCCTGCATCCCTCCAGGTGGCTCCCCAGTCCCCAATGAAGCCAAAACCCTGAGCTTCACACCACTTTTTCAACCATTCATTGAATCCCATGGTGCGGAATACCCTAGCATCATCTTTACCATAGACAGGCAGCACCTCTGAGAAGGTTACCGTACATGCTGCTTGTCTAAGGCCTCTCCCCAACCTCCTCTTGCACCACTCTGATCCCATTCACAGCCATGTAATTTGTCCCTAGGTGGACAACGACATCCAGCTCCTTCCCTCGTGCAGCTGGTCCCACAATCCTTAGGATTCCTTCCTGCCCTCAAGCCCGCGGCACCAGGCAGGCACCTTACCTCCCTGTCCCCTTCCTCCCCCCCAATGATCGAGTCCCCCACCAGGAGTTGTTTCCTTCCTCTGTGGGGTCTCGTGGCACCCACCTGTGGGTCTCCTTTGTGGAGGTTCCCAGCATCCTCCTTGGTCTCCACTGCAGGTGCTTCCATAGAGGAACACCTCTTCGCCAGAACAGCATATGAATTGTGGAGAGGTACAACTGGAGGGATGCACCTCTTTTCCACCACCCTCTCCCTCCCTGAGCCCACCTTGGCAACCTCTGAGGGAGGGGTGGTGGCCCTGGTGGTCCCTGGGTGGGGGAAGAGGTTTCACGAATCCTAACCAGGTCAGCCTGGAAACGGGCAATCTCCTCCCTCAGACCAGAAAGGTGCCTGCAAACAGGGCAGCAACGCAGCCTCCAGAATGTCTCCCGAAACACTGCTGCCCTACAGCCATTGCACTGCACCACTCCCATCTTGACTTATTTTGTGTTCCCTCTCCTGTTGCTTTGTATGCTTTCTGTCACCTCCCTCTATGTATTTTTACACTTATTTTCCTACTGCCTACGTGCTCTTACAACTCTCGCCTTTCCTGTTCTGGGACAGGAACTTCCTGTAGTCTTCAGTAGTCTCCTTCTTCTGTGCTTGGATTCAGACCTCCAGCAGCCGGGTGGAGAAAGAGCTATTTTTTTAGGTTCCTTCAAGGTGGATGAAACTAATGTGTCTCACTGATCCTTCTCTTCCTACTGCCAAACAGGAAGTTCCTGTTGTCAGTCAAATCCAGTGGCTATAAAAGTAGAACTGGCTTTGGGTGGGAGGGTGGAGGAATGGGAAGGAGGGCAGTTAGTAAAAGAGCTGTAGTTCTAGACTGCTGTTACTTGATCTGACAGCAAAGTTCTCTGTCAAAAACAGCAGGAAGCTGTAATTGGAGACACCTGCTTTTGTACTCCTAAGCTCCTAAACCACACCCCCAATTAGCCTCAGCCTCTGCTCCTGACTCAGTAAATTAAACTGATACAGCCCCCTTCCTCAGAGAAACACACAGTGACTTTCTTCCTTTTTTTTAAACTTAAATGAGACCCTCTTCTTTTAATAAAGTATCTGTTTGCTTAATCCAAACAGGCACTGCTGAGACAGAAGTGATTTATCAGTAAAAGAGCTGTACGAACATACGAAATTTGCCAGCAGATAAAGGCCTAGAGGTCTATCAAGTCTGCTCGAATGTGCAGCTAGCACCCTTATTCTGCAGCTGCCCTCCCTTCCACTTCATTAACCCTCCCCTTGTCCTGTCCCATCCTCGCTTGAAGCAGTCCACTGTTCACTGCATACCACTTCAGGAGGTAACGCATTCCACCCAGCCACCACCCTTTCTGTAAAAGTGTCTCATCTCCTCCTGAACCTTCCTCGCCCAGTCTCATATCATGGCCCCTGGTGTCCCTCCCTCCCTTACTTTGAACAGCCCCTCTGTACTTGTCTTGTTTATTCCTTTCATGTATTTAAAGGTTTCAGTCATGTAACCCCTGTCTCTCCTCTCCTCCAGTGAGTACATATTCAACTCCTTCAACCTCTTCTCGTATGACATGTCCCCCAGCCCCTTGATCATCTTTGTCGCTCTGCGCTGCACCCCCTCCAGTAACTTAATGTCCCTCTTCAGATACGGACGCCAGTACTGCATGCAGTACTCCAGGTGTGGTCTAACTAATGACCTATACAGTGGCAGAATCACCTCCTCCCTCCTCGAGGATATACCCCTTGCAATACAAACCAGCTGTAGTTCTAGACTGCTGTTACTTGCTCTGACAGCAAAGTTCTCTGTCAAAAACAGCACCAACAGCAGTTCTGAAGGGGTGTCCTAATTTGAAGGTGGACAAAGCAATGGGGCCAGATGGGATGCATCCAAGGGTATTGAGGGAGCTCAGGGGAATACTGGCTATACCTGTGATAGTCCCATTTAACAGCTCATTGGAAACAGGAGTGGTTCCGGAGGACTGGAGGGAGGGCAGATTTAGTCCCACTTCACAAAGGTGGTAGCAGGGATGAGGCTAGCAACTATAGGTCAGTCAGCCTGACATCAGTGGTAGGAAAGTTAGTCGAGTCAATGCTGAAGGAAAGAATTGTGGAATATCTTGAATCCAGTGGGTTACAAGACCCGAGGCAGTATGGTTTCACAGGGAGAGGTCATGTCAAATGAATCTGATAGATTTCTTTAACTGGGTGATCAAGGAGCTAGATCAATGCAGACCGATGGACATGGTCTACCTAGATTTCAGTAAGGTGTTCAACACTGTTCCATGTAGGAGACTAGTAAGCAATCTGGGACGCTTAGGAGTGGGTCCAATGGTGGTAAACTGTCACCTATCCCCTGACCAGTTTATCCAGAGGGCAGTGGTAAACGGAGTTCACTCCAAGGAAGGGAGAATGACCAGCGGGGCGCCTTAAGAATTAGTGCTGGGACCGGTCCTCTTTAATGTCTTTATGAGTGACATTACAGAGGAGCTGGAAGGGAAGGTCTGCCTCTTTGCAGATGACATCAAAAGCTGCAGTAGGGTGGACACTTCGGGCGGGGGGGGTGGAAAGGATGAGCAGAGACCTGAGAAAACTGGAGGAGTAGTCAAGGTAATGGCAGCTGGGTTTTAATGTGAAAAAGTGCAAAATAATTTACTTAGGGCACAGAAACCCAAGGGTAGAGTACAAAATGGGTGGAATGATATTGACAGCCACCCAGCAGGAAAGAGACCTGGGGGTAATTACAGTATATTGGATGGCCTAAAGGTGTTCAGGCAGTGTAACAGGGCAGTAGGGAGTGCGAGTGGGGTGCATAGGGATGGGTAGCACCAGCAGAAAGAGGTGTTTTTTCCTCTGTGTAGATCGCTGGTGAGACCTCGCCTAGAGTACTGTGTCCAGTATGAAGACCACATGTCCGAAGGACATAGACAGAGTGGAGGTGGTCCTGAGGAGGGCAACTAAAATGGTACAGTGTCTGCATCAAAAGCCCTATGAGGAGAGACTAAAGTGTATACTCTGAAGCAGAGGAGGGGGAGGGGGGATATGATAGAGGCCTTTAAATTCCTCACAGGGATAAATAAGGTAGAGGAGGGGTGTCTTTTTTCAAAGAAAAGGTGCACAAGAACAAGGGGACATGATGTGAAGCAAGAAGGGCATAAATTCAGGAGAGATGTGAGGAAGTACTTCTTCACAGAAAGGGTGGATTCATGGGACAGTCTTCTAAAGTCTTCAGGTGCTTTCTTTGGTGACTTTGGGCTCATTAACATATACGTTTTTGGCTCACTGAGAGTCTCTCATCTTCCGGTTCATACCCCTTTGACAGTCTTCAGGATGGAAAATCCAAAACCCAGTTTTAAGCCCTTGCAGCCACTGCTGCTGGAAAATATCAGCCACAGAACCGCGGGACACATGCCTGTATTGCCTTGGGGGGGAACATCATGATGTAAGTTGGTGTCCATCTTGTTAGGCCATGCATGCAGTGCAAGGAACCGGCTCAGTCAAAGGCCCTGAGTTAGTCTATTTGGGTTGTTCCTACCCTGGCGGTCAACCCCTTGAGGTCCACTGCAAGACTCATCATGGTCTTGTTACCGAAGAAGGCTGTCTTCTCACGGTCCCAATCCCACTAGACCGATCAGTGATCATACTGTAGAGGTCAGACTAAATCGTCTTTTATGTGTGTGTGTATATATATATATATATATATATATTAGAGCAAAAAACTCCGTTTAATGCATTAGTTAGGGTTGTTCCACAGCGACAAAAGTGAGGAAATTAGCTGTAGGGTTGAAAACCCCCTTGGACCCCGCCCACCCCAACCCGGCATTGGGGTGCGCATTGGGATAAATCAGCCCTAACTCTCACCCCATGACATGTAAATCAGCGAAGTATAGGAGAATGGGGTGAGGTTGGGACCCGCGATCCCAATGCGCAATGACAGGTGGCGAAATCAGGGGTTTCAACCAGCAGCCTCACTCACACTGTGGTACTTAACATCAACGGAGATTTTGCTCTTTCTTTTGAGAATGATAATCAGAAATAGTAGATGTAATGCAGCGGCGGAGCGCCTTGAGGCCCGCTGTGGCATAGTAACAGGGACAACAACGCAAACAGAAATGCTAACAGTGGCGCACATGGTAACCGCGACACGAATGAGAACAGAAAGGGTAGCACATGGTGGTGTGAGACGGGAATGGTCTGCCACGTGATGTGTTGTCACATAGTAACATGGTGCCTGCAAACAGAAATGTCAATGGGCATGGTGATGTAAAGTGAAACAGTAAGATAAACAGTACTGTAGACAGAAATGGCAAAAATAACAGAAACGCAAGTGCAAATGAAAACGCAAGGATAACGCACATGGTGGCGCAGACGCGTCAATGGTAAGTGAACGGTACCGGATCCGCAAGCGGAAAGGGCAACAGTAACAGTAATGAAGCACAGGCTGGTTTTCCCAAAACCTGCATTGAGAAAGACAGTGAGTACAAATAATGTATGCAAAATAATGAGTATCAAGCGAAAATGAGATCTTGGAATACTAAATACATTATATCTCAGGACCGTCTGACGATAGAAAAAAATTTAAAAGTCATATTATTTACAACTGTCCTGGCTAATTTGAATCTTAGCCCCAGTAGGGGCTAAGAAATTTTCTGATGAAAAGTCCGTATCTCGCACCGTTTCCGAGATACGGGCCCTGAAAGGCGCAGCGAACGCCATAATGTTATCCTATGGGAAAAAAGAAAAGTTCGGAGCGCCATAACTTTGCCTCCCTGTAATGTTTTTTCACCAAACTACTGAAAGGCACATCTGTGGGCTGTTGGCTGTCTTCCCTCCAAACTTCAGGAAAAAAGACCAAACCGTTATTTTGCAGCAGGGCTCCAAATGATTTCTGTTAAGTGTCGGGCGCCGTAATGTTATCCTATGGGAAAACCGTCAATTTTGGAGTGCCGTAACTTTGCCGCCATGTGATATTTTTTCACCAAGATACTGAAAGGCACATCTGTGTACTGTTGGCTGTCTTCCCTCCAAATTTCAGGAAAAAGACCAAACCGTTATTTTGCAGCAGGGTGCCAAAGGATTCCTGTAATGCTTGAGCCGTAATGTTATCCTATGGGAAAACTGTCAACTTTGGAGTGCCATAACTTTGCCGCCATGTAATATTTTTTCAATACAACACTGAAAGGCACATCTGTGAGATGTCAGCTGCGTTCCTCAAATTTCAGCCCAAAACTCCCAACGGTTATTTTGCAGTGCAGTGCCAAAGAATTGTCATTTTCCCCACAGACTAGAAAATTACTGTCGCAATTCATGAAAGCTTTCGCAAAAATTTTGTGACACTTTCGTGAGCGGGAAAGTACTTTTTCCAGAAATTTGAAAAACATATTTCTGGGGTGTTTTACCACAAAATAAAGACATGGCAAGCATCCTCAGGGCCCGACTAGGTGAATACAAAAAAAATTAGATTGCTAGAGGGTCCCAAATTTAAATGCCAACCATTTTTCTGATCACCAACTGAAAACAAAATGGCCGATTTGCGAAAGTAACAGGCCCATTTGCGAAAGTAAAAATGCATTTGCGAAAGTGTTGAACTTTTTGTTAACTTTTCCCATTGACTTATAATGGGAAACTGTTTTTTGAATAACTTTTGAACCGTTTAATATTTTTTCACGAAATCTTGAAAGGCACATCAGGGGACCCGGCTGCATGTTCCCTGAAGATTCGGGCGATCACCAACCGTATACGACCTGTAGGCGCGACCACAGAATTCCAGAAAAGCGTAAATCGGCACAGATCATGATTAATAACTCCGCAACCGTATATCCGATCAGTACGAAACTTGGCAGATCCCAAGGCCTATGGGTCTTGATCATACATTCCAAATTTCAGGCAAATCCATCAAACGGTTGCAAAGTTATTAAGGTGCAAAATTTTGGGTTTAACATGGAAATGGCTCCTCAACCCTAACTATGGTAGCACTACCGTACTACCATAATATATAATGTGTGTGTGTGTGTATTATAGTGGCATGGTAGTGCCACTATAGATAGGTTGAGGTTAAATCAGACATTTTGCACCTAAATAACTTTGCCACCGTACAATGGATTGTCCTGAAATTTGGAGTGCATGGTCTGGCACCATAGATCCCTGGACCTGCCAAGTTTAGTTACGGTCAGATGTACGGTTGTGGAGCTACAGAGCGCCAAAGAATACATAAATTATGGGGGTTGCACATTTCTTTGCTCGCACTTATAGCCCACACATTTTGCGCGGTCAGTCCGAAAATGAGTGTCAGTGGCTCAGTAGGTAGCACACTCACCTCTGAGGCCGGGAGATCAGAGGGCTGTGGGTTCAGTTCCCACATCTGGCACTTGGGTTAATATCCCAGTACTGACACTGTAGTGCAGCATGAGAGGGGTGCTGCACTTCTGAGGTGCCGTCTTTCGGGTGAGACGTTAAACCGAGGTCCCATCTGCCTGGATTGGTGGTAGTTCAGGTGGATGTTAAAAATCCCATGGCACTTATCGAAAAGAGTAGGGGAATTTCCCCGGTGTCCTGGCCAAATTTCCCTCATTCACTAAAAATACCACCAACAGCTTAATCTGGTTCAAGGTCAGTTGGCATTCATCTGTATCCCCTTCCCCCGGGTCGTGCCTGAAAATAGGCAGGATTTGTCTAGTGCACTTACCCGGTCAACAAAAGCTAAATAAATAAATAAATAAAAAACTTCAGGGAACATGCAGCCGGGGTCCCTGATGTGCCTTCTGATGATTTCGTGAAAAAATATTAAACAGTTCAAAAGTTATTCAAAAAACACTGAAGCCCATTATAGTCTATGGAAAACGTTAACAAAATGTTCAAAAATGTCGCAAATGACCCCTTTACTTTCGTAATTCAGCCATTTTTTTTCAGTTTGGTGGTCAGAGAAATGCTTGGCATTTACATTTGGGACCCTCTAGTGACACAATTCTTGTGTTCACCTAGTCAAGCCCTGAGAATGCTAGCTGTGTCTTTTTTTGGGGGTAAAACACCCCAGAAATATGTTTTATACATTTTTTTAAAAAGTAGTGTCGCAAAGTACTTTCGCATATGTGACACTTTCATGATTTTTTTTGCGAAAGTGTCGTGATTTACGAAAGTACTTTGTGGCACTATTCCCAAAACAATAGGAAATCTTTGCCACCCTGCTGCAAAACAACAGTTTGGTCTTTTGGGCTGAAATTTGCTGGGAAGAAAGCCAAGATCACACAGATGTGCCTTTTGGTGGTTTGGTGCAAAAATATAACGGATGCAAAGTTACGGCACTCCAAAGTTGACAGTTTTTCCCATAGGATAACATTACGTTGTCCGATGCGCCTTTTGGGCCCCATATCTCGAAAACGGTTCAAGATACGGACTTTTCGTCGCAAAAATTCTTAGTTCCCCATTGGGGGGCTAAGTATAGAACTGGCCTGAAAAGTCATAAATAATATGAGATTAAAAATTTTTTCCTGCGTTGTACGGTTCCTGAGATATAAGCAGTGTAGTATTCCAAGTGCTCATTTTCCTGTCAGAGGGCCACTATTATGCCCACATTCTTTGTATTCACTGTGCTTCTGAATGCACCTCTTTCGAACACAAAGTGTGTGCGTTAGCGTTTTTTGTGTTTCCGTTTGCATCACTGTTAGCATAACTGTTTGCATTTGCATTACCGTTTGCGTTTCCATTTACGTTTGGTTCACGATTACCATTACTGTTTTCCTTTCCGTTACCCGTTTGCGCTTCCATTACCATTTGCATTTGCATTCCATTACAGCTTGCGTTTACATTACCATTACCATTTGCGCTTGCGTTACCATTTGCGTTTGCAGTACCATTAGTGTTACCGTTAGCGTTTCAGTTTGCGCTTGCATTTACGTTACTGTTTATGTTAACGTTTGCATCACTGTTAGCGTTACTATTACAGTTTGCTTTTTTGTTACCATTTGTGCTTGTGTTTACGCTACCATTGCCGTTTGTATTTTCATTACCGTTCTCACTTGCGTTACCATTTGCGTTACTGTAAATGTTACCGTTACCATTTGCGTTTGCATTTGCACTTGCGTTCATGCTTGCGTTTGCATTATCATTTCTGTTTGCATCACTGTTAGATTGTCATTAGCATTTGCATTTACATTACAAATGCTGTTTGCGTTATCATGTGTGTTACTGTAACCGTTAGCATTTGCGTTTCCGTTCACGTTTGCGTGGGCAATACCGTTCCCATCAGTGTTTGCTTTTCCATCACCTTTAGCTTTGCATTAACGTTTGTTTGCATTTGCATTCCCATTACCATCACGTTACCATTTCTTTTTACGTTACCATTATCTTTTGCGTTTCTGGTTGTGTTTTTGTTGCAGTTTGCATTTGTGTTTATGTTTGCATCACCGTCACCGTTACTGTTACTGTTTCTGTTTCTGCTTCCGTAAGCTTTAGCATTTGCATCTGTGTTCACATTTGCGTTACCGTTACCATTATTATTTGCGTTTGTGTCACCATTACTGTTAGCGTTATCGTTACTGTTAGGGTTATTATGTACAAATGGCCATCATGGTGGGAACATGGGGCCCAAAGGGCCCCGCGCTCTCACCACCACATTCCAGTCGCTATTTATATTGCACATTCTCAAAAAGAAAGGAAATTCATGGCAAAAAACTCAGTTTAATGCATCAGTTAGGGTTGTTCTATAGCAACAAAAGCGAGGAAATTCGGTGTTAGGGTTGAAAACCCTAACTGTGCATTTCCTCCACCCACACACACACACACACACGCAAGTAGGGGAAGGACCAGGGCAACACAACCAGTCACACACAACCAGCAGCAGGTAACAGAAATAACATACAAGTATCTAAACCACGAAACCACACACCAGTGCTCCCGTCGGGCTGTGGCATGGGGTCGTCATTACTAACTCTGGTCCTGGACATCCCACGCACCGCAAAACACACATCACTACAGACAACTGGGCATCTTGGGCCACACGCTGCCACCAACACATAACACAGACTACACATATGGTATTTTGGGGTTTACAAGACCTAAAACAGGATTTTCCATATTCCCTGAAATACTTTAGAAAGTCACCTTTGCAAATGAGACAGTGTCGTGCTATGCATCTGCAACACTTTCGTGTTTGCGACACTATTTTGCCTACTTTCACAAATGTGACACTGTCGTGTGTTCTGTTTGTGACAGTATTTTGCAAAAGTATGCTCCTGATGACTGCACATATTTGCCATCATCCTGCAAGCAAACGGTTGGGTCTTTTGGGCTGAAATTTGCAGGGTGGCAAGCCCTGGTCCCACAGATGTGCCTTTTCCTGCTTTGGAGCTGAAATACTTGAGCGTGACAAAGTTACACTGTTCCGAATTTGAGCAATTTGCATAGACTAACATTGCGACATCCATGATGCCTTTCGCCACCCATATGTCGAAAACGGAGCAAGGTACACAGTTTTCACTACTGCCACCTTGTTTCACTTTTAAGTGAGCTAACCTTGTGAAACAAGTTTGGAAATACTGTATGATAATACCTGAAGTTAGATTTCTTACCTACTTGCTACGATAACACAGATATACACCTCCTGCTGGTTGTGTGTGATTGGTTGTGTTGCCTTGGTCCTTCCCCTACTTGTATGAATGTGTGTGGTGGTGGGGGAATGCGCAGTTAGGGTTTTTAACCCTAGCACCGAATTTCCTCGCTTTTGTCGCTGTGGAACAACCCTAACTGATGCATTAAACAGAGTTTTTGCCATGGGGATATATATATATATATAGATATATATATATATATATATTTTAATTTTGTTACTCTCTGTTTTTGCCTCCATTTCTCCTCACCAGCTGCCAGGTCCTCCTTCCACCTGCTTAAATCCTTCTGCCTGCCGTATCCCAACCCACCACCAGCTTTTGCTCAACATCCTTTCCTGACACCTGACCATAACACACAGCTTGTCCTTTGTGGGTGGGAGCGCCTGCTTCCCCAAGCCAGGTGGAGGATACTACACTTGACGGTCAAGGCACAGAAGTCAGAAGAACCCTACTGTGGCATGGGGGGCATCATCTGCCTGGTGTTGCTAGTGTATTTTTCCCCTGCTAAGTCCTACCTTATCCTTCCCCAGGGTGTGGTCCTAATAAGTGACCCAGCAGAGTATCTGTCAGGCCTGTCAGAAGGGCAAGTGAGACCATCCTTTAGAACTCCCCTGCTGGCCCCACTCTGGGTGTGTGATGCCTCTGCATCACTCACCAGGCGAGCAGTGGATGCTGATGTAAGGCCACTCCAGAGGGACCACTTTTTCTGTACTGCATAACATGCTCTCCCTCTGGGTCACTGGGGGGAGACCTGCAGCAGAAGGAGGTGCCCTACTTACCCCAGGCTGAAGCCATCCAGATAGATGCCAGAGACTCGTCTTCTGATGAGGACAGATGTTGACATCGACTCCGTTTACATTATGAGGGCCTTCTCGGGCGGCAGCAGTGGTCCAGTACTGGTTGTGGCAGGGCCTTGTTCCTGGGTTGTGGGGTGCTGAGGGCCTTCTTGGTGGCTACTCCTCAGCTGTTGGCTTGGCATACTGCTTTGTCTGCCTCACCTTCACTGGAGATTGGGGCCCCTTCCAAGGAGGGCTACCAGACCTCCTGTCTCCCCAGCAAGCTTTCTGTTGAGGCCATCCCGGACTGTAGGGTGGTCCGCACTCCTGAAAAATGGAGTAGGGTAGTGCTTGAGGAATAGTAGGGCTTGGACAGTAAGTCCTTTATGGCCTCAACTAGAATGCTTCAGTTTGACTGGGATTCTTCAGTCGATCTTCCCTGTCAGGTTCAACCTCCTTTGAGGCACTGTTCTACTTGATGTTGGAATCCATGGAGCTCCCTCTGGTGCGGGTTCAGAAGTGGGTTAAATACCTGTTCACTGACATCTTGAATAGGGACGAGTGCCCTGAGGTAGGACTCCCCATGGCTAAGACAGTTTTCAGCATGGTTTTGGACCTGTGGTAGCATGTACCCCATGTTGTCTGAAAGTATGCAGCCCTTACTGGAAGTCTCTCAGGGATTTTGGACTACCCCTCTGTGGAAAACTTGGTATCTGATTTGGCCTTTCGCAGGTTGAAGGTTCAGAAGGATGCATACAAGATGCCCTACAGGGAGTCCAAGAAAATGGGTTATGTAGCAAAAAAGGTCTATGCAGCCTCTTCTGCTGGTCTCAGGAGGGCCAGCTATGCCATGATTATGGCTCACTTTGACCACTGCCTGTTCAGCCTTATTGGGGATTTCCTCTCCTCAGTCCCATACAACAAGCAAGTCTCTGCTAGGGCTTTTTCAGACCAGGGCTGCATGCTGGCTAAAAAACAGCTCCAAGTGGTTTGTAACAGGGACAACTCTTTCTTTTTCCATGCAGTTTATGGTGCATTTTTTTATTCCTGCTCCCCCCCCCCCCACTTCCGGGACCCTGGCAATCATGGCCGTATGCATGCGTGGAGGCGCACGCGCATGCCGGACACTGGATCAGTCCCTTCAGCCCCACCCCAGGCTATCGCCGATCTCCCCATAGCCCGACTGCCATCCGTCCTCCACCGGGTGACAGCCAAGGGCTGGGGAAGCTCCATCCTTCCCCGGGAGAGGAGAGCTGCCTCACGACAGCTCAGTCCTGCTTCTCACCCCTTCCGAACCCAGATCACCAGTGTGGCGCGAGGTGTGGCGTCCAGTGCCTCAACCCTCAGCGCCACCAGGCTGGCAACCAGGACGACTCCTGTGTGCAGTAAGTGGCTCGACTGTGTCCATGCATTGTAGGGCCTGGCTGAGGCTGTCCATCTTTATGGAGAATACCCAGCACAGCTAACATGCGCTTCTTGGGCACTGACCTTTTTGACCCAGGGGTGGAAGGATATCTCACTCATATCAAGAAGTCCATTGCCACCCTGGATTTTGGTGGCCTCCTCCTAAAAGGACCTTAAGCTGGCCAAGGCCAAAAACAAAGCCTTTCAGCCTTGAGGATTCAAGCTACAGGAGGCTCAGCCTACAGGGGAAATTCCAGCACTGGCATGAAAAACAAAAGTTTGGCAGTCGGGGCAAGAAAAAGGAGTGAGGGGTGCATCAGATGCAGAACAGGCTGGAGCCCCCTCCAAGGCTTTTAAGCAATGTTTTTTTGGGTGCCATTCCCCCTCCCATCCAGTCCCAGACCCAGCTCCAAGTCAGGGGTATGCTCATCCACATCTTGCCACACTGGTCCAACATTACTATGAGCAAGTCGGCCCTAGAAGTGACAGGCAAAGGGTTGGCTGTGGACTTCGAGGCTCTCCCGCTGTACTGACCCTGAGCTTCTCGGGAGTTCAGGGTACCAGAGGGCAAGCTGCCTGTGCTCAGGAGTGAGATTGCTTATTAGCGGCATGCAAGGCTGTAGTGTGGGTCTTGGTTGCCCTGGTCACCTAGGGATATGTCTCCCAATACTTCTGGGTGCCAAAGTGGATGGAGGGCTGGTGCCCCATATAGGATTTGAATGACTTAAACAAGTTCATGCACAAGCTGAAATTTTATATGTTCACACTGAATCAGATTATACCATCCTTGGAGCGGGGGAGTGGTTTTACTCCCTGGCTCTCCAAGATGCCTTCTTCCACATTCCAGTCCATCCATCCCATCGCCATTACCTCAGGTTCAGAGGAGAAGGGGTACTGTACTAGTTCAAGGTCAAGTCTTTTGGCCTGACATTCGTGACAAGGGTTTTTACCAAGTGCTTGTCTGTGATGATGGCCTCAGAGCAGGGGAGTCAGACTTTTCTTGTATTTGGACAGCTATCTCAACAGCAGTGGAAAGGTCCAGGGATCTGGCCCTCCAGACCTTTCAGGTCTTGAGTCTTCTGTTCAAGCTGTCCAAGCTGGAACTAGTCCTGTGGAGGTCATCAAGTTCACCCAGGCAGAACTGGACTCCCCTTGGGCCAGGGCCCATCTTTCCGCAGACAGGACACTGTATTCTGTCTCCTTTGCCATATCATTTCAGGTTGGGCAATTGTGCCCAGCCTGTGAATTCCTCTGGCTGTTGGGGTACATGGCAGCTTCAGTGAGTGTAGTCCACTGGGTATGCTGGCAAATGTGCCAGCTCTAGTGGGAGCTGTGCTGCCATTAGTCTTGGTGCCTTGGTCACCTGGACCAGCTAGTTTGGGAGACCCAGCCAATGCCAGGCAGACTGATGTGCTGACAAATGGTCAGGCTAAGTGGGCCAAGCAGTCCTTATCTGCTGGCAAACTCTATTTTTCTGTGTTTCTGTGATGCAGGATGCCACTGAATGGTGGCTTTGTCCCAGAATCTGGAGGAAGTCCGTCACTCTGATGATGGACGTGTCTCTGGTATGGTGGGGATCTCACCTAAGAGACCACAGAACCCATGGATTTTGGTCACCCCAGGAGTCCCGATACCCATATTAGCTTGCTGGGGCTTCATGCAGTGTATCTGGCTGTGACGGAATTCACTCTATTGATTCGGGGTCAGGTCATTCAGGTCCACATGGACAATTTGACCACTGTGTTTTACTTGAACAGGTAGGGTGGGTGGCACTCTTTTCCTCTGTGTCAGGAGAAGCTCCGCACCTCATCACTAGTGCTCAGCCTGCAGGATGATCTCCTGGCAGTCCTCGTCACTGGAGAAAATAACCAGCTGGCAGACACTTTCAGCCGAGTTGGAGAGCTGTTGCACAAGTGATCCCTATATCACAGCATCATAGACCACCTGTTTTCCCAGTGGGGTGCCCCTCTGGTGGACCTGTTTTCCTCATGGGGGAACAGAAAACTGATGCTGTTCTATGTCTGTGTTCCTCACACCAGGATGCTGAAGGATGCCTTCTTTTGGCTCTGGACCTCAGGCCTTCTATATGCTGACAGAATGCAAACATATCACTGAAGCTGCTATCTCCCTGGTGGCATGACCGGTTACCCTACTTGGCAATTCCTTGCTAGCCGAGTCCTGTACAGGAGAAAATCCACTTTGAAAATCACAGTTTGGAAACAATCTTCCCTAGATTTTGCATTGCAGTTGATTCAGTTGTCTGAGCAACTTGGTACTGTACTGATAAAACTGAGAGGTCACCTGTAATCCTGAGAATGCAAAAGCACTTGACTTGGAATTTTCAATTTTAGAAAGAATACTGGAAGACTGCGCGACTGGTTCAGAGTGAACTCAGATACCACCTGAGGGAGAAATCTTGTATATGTCCTGAGTACAACGCTGTCTTTATGAAAGACCAAATACTGTGGGGTCAATCTCAAGAGCCTGTAGTTCAGAGACTGTGTTGGCTAAAGTTCTGTTCACTAAGAACAGGGTTTTTCAAGGAGTGCAGAGGTTGCAACTGAAAAGGAAGAAAGCCACCTACTGAGCTCCCTTTCAAACTTGTGTCCTTATCTATGAAAAAGCCTGTTAAAACCTAAATAAAATATTTTTGGGGTCCAAAAGGAAGCTCGATTAAAAAGCAGCAGAAAGATACAAAGTGCCCAAATTGAATTTGATACATGGGATGATGAAACCGGTCTTCCACTGCGGTTCAGTGGAACTGCCCGAAAGAGTAGAAAACAGGCCCTAGCCATATTGTTCTCCTGTTAACATTTGCTGAAACTTCCTAGCTATCAAATGCTGTATTACTGAAGGCTATTCAGGCCATTGACTATGCAGCAAAAGTTACTATCTTGGAGACTAAGATGGGTATGATAAAAGAGGAATTCAAAGATGTGGCATGACTGCAGATTGAGCCCTGAAAACAGTGTCGGGGCTAGTAGAGAGAACTCTTTGCTGTGCATTAGGCTGGAAAACCTTGAACTCTGCCAGGACTGCCAATATTAGTGTAGTGGGATTGCCAGAAGATAATGAAGACAACAATCTAGAGGCATTTCTCCACAGATGGTTTCAGGATTCATTGAATTTGGAGGACGGCAGTCACATATATTGAGGTTTACTGAGTGACACCACGGAAATCACAGGGATAGGACCCTCCTATCTGTAACCATTTGGTGTTGAGTATCACTCTGGTTGTGTGTCGTACTAAAATTACATTGTTTTCACTCTTTAGGGTTGGCTTTACCTTCTTCCACTGCTGTCAAAATCTTTACTCCCTTTCATGCCAGTTGAACAGCAGGGGACAACAGGAGGCTGGTTGTGTGGGCAGTTGTGTCTTCTATTTATATACAGTGGCAGAGGGGCCTTCATAAAGGGCTGACAGGGCAGGCGAACCAGGACCATCAATTTATGCATCATGGGTATGGTTCCTAAAGTAGAAATCTTATCTTACCTTAAAGAGCTGCTGATGCCATCTGGCCAAAAGTGCTAAATTGCAGAATTAAAATAAGCATGTCCACAGTAAATCTTATACCAAAAAGTAGATTTCTATGTTACTTCATTTTAAAGTTATTAGCCATTTTGTAACCCTGATTTCTAGGGACATGGATATGTTGTTCAGTCCACACTTGTTGGCAGGTACCTTGCCACTTTAAGATGGACCCGGAAGGTCTTCAAGCTGGCGCCTTCCACTCACCCAGGTGGTAAAATCCTCAGATCCGCTCCATGATGCCAGATCTTCCTTACTGCTTCGAAGCTCAGGTTCCCTCCGTAGCACTCCTGCGTTTTGTAGGCCTGGATCCTAAATCTTCGGATTTTCCCAAATTTATACTTAAGTTCACTCAAGTTCGGTCTTCGCTCGACTCCCTCGCAGCTGCGATGGATGTTAAATCCGTTCCTGGGCTCCGTTGGTGCCCTTGCAGGCAGAAGATGTCCCACACCGATCCTCATGCCATGTGCGTTTACTGCCTTGGACTCAACCACAACCTGCAGGCTTGCGGCCTCCGTCTGTCGTTCTCCCCTTCAGCCCTCAAGGACCGCGCTACCTGACTCCAACTGGGGCGACTGGAGAAACAGTTCCCGCCGGTTAAATCGAAGGAGGCCTGTTGGGTGGTGTCCTACTGGCTCCCTCTCCGGTTTCTCCGAGTACCCCTCGGCTGAGGGGTTGGTGACTGATAGCGTATTCCGGCGCTCCAGAAACACTAGGGACATGGACAAACCCCCGGACAAAGAGTTCAAAATGCTGGACTACTCCGAGAGCAAAGTCTATGCTGCCGTCTCCTTAGGCCTTAAGGCACACTTCTCCTACGCCCTTTTGGGCTCCCTGGATGAGGTGCTTCCTCATCTCCCGGCTGACCTCCAGACCACAGTCAAGCAGGTTCAGGATCAGGGAAGGGCGGTGGCTAAACAGCAGCTCCAAACTGCTCTGGACATTGGTGATTCTTGTGCCTGGTCAGTAGCAGCCGAAGTAGCCATGCGCCACAAGGTTTGACTGCGGATCTCGACCTTCATGGTGGATACCTAGCACAAGCTAGCAGAAGTCCCCTTTTTGGGCACTGACTTGTTCGGGCCTGGGGTGGAGGGCCACCTCCAGCGGATTGAGAAGTTCAGCGCCACCTTGGACTCTGTTGCATCTGCCCAGAAGGACAAAGGCTGCCATCAGCAGTGTAAGCCCTTTCGTCCTTCCGCTCCCGCGGGACATCCGTCCCAGCAACATCAGCAACAGGGCCAGCAGGCTCATTCTTGGTGCCCCAAGGCCAAGTCTACAGCTTCCTCGGTTAGGAAGCCCGGAGGTAAAGGTCCGGGTGGCCCTCCACGGTTCTTTGTCCAAGCCTGCCCAGTGACAGGTTGCTGGGTGCCGCTAACACGTCATACCCCCCAGGATTCCCCGTGGAACCAACTCAACCACTTGCTTTCCGCCTGGTCCACTATCACCATGGACCGCTGGGTACTGGAGGTGGTCGGCAGGGGCCTTCCTCTGGAATTCGAGCAGGTCCCTCTCTTTCGAGCTCGTGCCTTGCGGGGGGGCTACCGGATCAGTAGCCTCCTTGTCAGCTCTCCGAGATGACATAGTTCTGCTCCTCCACAAGGGGGTAGTTAGCCAGGTGGCGCATCCTCCTCCTTGCCCAGTGTTTGTGTCCAGGTACTTCCTGGTTCCAAAACAAATGTGGGGCTGGCACCTCATTCTCGACCTACACAACCTGAACAAGTTCCTAAGGCCGCGTACCTTCCGGATGGTCACTCTGGCTCAGGTCATACCATCTCTGGAACTAGGCATGTGGTTCTGCTCCCTGGATCTTCAGGACGCGTTCTTTCACATCCCAATCCGTCCGTCCCATCAGTAGTTCCTCTGCTTTTGAGCAGAAGGGAACCTCTTCGAGTTCTGGGTCATGCCCTTCAGCCTTTCTTCAGCTCCCAGGGTCTTCATTAAATTCATGGCCATGGTAGCAGCATTCCTGTGGCACTGAGGGGTCCGGGTCTACCCTTACCCGGACAATTGGCTGATAGCAGCCCCCTTCAGGTTGGAGGCAGAGTGGTCCAGGGATCTGGCCCTCTGGGTTTGCTCTCAACTAGGCCTCCTCATCAATGAGGCTAAGTCGGGACTCGTGCCTTCGCAGGTGATCTAGTTCATCGGGGCAGAGCTCAACTCTCTCCGAGCCAGAGCCCGGCTCCTGGCGGATAGGGCCGAGGTCCTTTCCTCCTTTGCCCAATCATTTCTGGTCGGGCAGTTGCGCCCTGCCCGGGACTTCCTGCGCCTTCTGGGTTTCATGGTGGCCTGCACCAGCATGGTCCATTGGGCCCACTGGCATATGTGCCCCCTGCAGTGGGGGCTGGTCCACTAGTGGTCTCAACGCTCAAGTCTTCTAGACCAACCAGTCTCCATGACCCAGCAGATGTGGGACAGCCTGCAGTGGTGGCTTGTCCTAGCTCATCTGCAGGAAGGTATCCCGTTTGTCCGCCCCGAGCCGACTGTCATCTTGACGACTGATGCCTCTCTGATAGGTTGGGGTGCCCATCTGGGGGAGCACAGGGCCCATGGTCTCTGGTCCCCTCAGGAGTCCTGATGCCACATCAGCCTGCTGGAGCTCCGAGTGGTCCGGCTAGCCCTGACCACCTTCGCTCCGTTTGTTCGGGGTCAAGTGGTCCAGGTCCAGATGGACAACACCATGACCATGTACTATCTCAGCTGACAGGGTGGGACGCACTCCTTGCCTCTCTGCAAGGAGGCTCTTCACATATGGTCTCTTGTCCTTAGTCTGGAGGCAGAGCTCCTAGCCATCCATGTGGCAGGAGCCTTGAACAGTCTGGCTGATGCCCTCAGCTGGATAGGTGATGCATCTCACGAGTGGTCTCTCCTTCCAGAGGTAGTGCAAGACCTGTTCTCCCTCTGGGGCACACCTCAGGTGGACCTGTTTGCCTCCAGGGGGAATGCGAAGCTGAGGCTGTTCCTCACCTGCCCCCCCCCTCAGCAGGACTTGCTGCAGGGGGATGCCTTCTCGAGGCCGTGGACCCCAGGCCTCTTCTACACCTTCCCTCCATTTCCCTTGATCCACAAGGTACTTCTCAAGGCGAGGAGGGACAAGGCGCAGGTGATTCTGGTAGCCCCAGACTGGCCTCGCCAGGTCTGGTATCCAGATCTCCTTAGCCTCCGCTCCAGGCTCCCGAGGTGGCTTCCAGCCCGCCCGGACCTGATCTTCATCAGCAAGGGGAAGGTACTCCATCTGGACCTTCAATCTCTGCACCTGACAGCCTGGTTCCTGAGCGGCTAGAGTTCCAGGCCTTGGGTCTTTTGAGGTCCTCAACGTTGTTGAGGCATCCCCGTAAGGAGTCGACCAGAAAATGTTATGCCTTTAAATGGAAGAGATTCTCCATTTGGTGTCAGGGCAAGGGGTTGGACCCCTCGTGCTACCCGTTGGCTAGCATTTTGGACTACCTGTGGTCCCATTCTCAGCAAGGGCTCCGGTTGACGACCCTCAAGGTGCACCTGTCAGCCATCTTTGCTTACCGGGCGTGGGCCAGCAGGCAGTCGGCGCAGGAGAAGGTGGTCTGGCGCTTTTTCAAAGGCCTAGATCACGTATCCCCTCCGGTGCATGAACCTTCACCTCTGTGGGATCTACTGCTGATATTGGCCAAGCTGTTGTGCAAGCCATTCGAACCAATGCACAGGTGTGATATCTCCTACCTGTCATGGAAGACCACCTTCTTAGTGGCTATCACGTCAGCCAGAAGGATCGGGGAGCTCCAGGTGCTTTCCATCGAATCTCCTTACCTGGTCTTCCACAGGGACAAGGTTGTCCTGTGCCTCCACCTGAAATTTCTTCTGACGGTGGTGTCAGAGTTCCACCTGAATCAGGTGCTTACTCTACCATTGTTCTATCCAAATCACACCTTGGAGGCCGAGCACAGGCTCCATACTTTAGACCTGAGATGAACGCTCGCCTACTATAAAGTGCGTACGGCGGAAGTTCAGAGAGAGGTTCGCCAGCTGTTTGTCACCTACGCTGAAGCCACACTTGGCAGACCTGCAGCCAAGTGGACGATTGGCAGGTGGATCACTTCCTGCATTGATCTAGAGGGATGAGAGCTCATTCTACCCGCCATACCACTGCGTCGGTGGCTGCTTCTAGGGATGTCCCTATTCAGGAAATCTGCAGGGCTGCTACCTGGAAGTCAGAACACACCTTCATTTCCCATTACCACATCGACCTCGAGTCACGCCGGGATGCTGGTTTTGGGGCCTTAGTTCTCCAGTCCCTCTTTCCTAAGTAGGGGGTGTGCACCTTGCCTCCCTCCTCCTGGAGAACTGCTAGGAGTCTGCCAACAAGTGTGGATTGAGCAACATATCCATGTTCCTAGAAATACAAGTTACTCACCTGTAACAGAAGCTCTAGGAGTGGTATATGTTGTTCATCCACACTGACCCAAGTGACCTCCCCGGCTGCGGGCGCACACAACCTGGCTTCCAGCGGGCTAGGTCCGGCGTCATGGTGTGCAGCAGAGGATTTTACCACCCGGGTGGGTGGGAGGAGCCAGCTTGAAGACCTTCCGGCCCATCTTAAAGCGGCAAGGTACCTGCCAGCAAGTGTGGATGAACAACATATACCACTCCTAGAACTTCTGTTACAGATGAGTAACCTGTATTTCACTACTTGTGCAAAGAAAGCCTGTTCCAGTGAAGCGCTGCTGCTGATGTCATCTAGGGGCCTTACAGTCTAGTTTTCCATCAGCAAGCTTATAGGACTTGTTTCTCTAAAGTTGTAAAGATCATGTGCAATGGTTTTCATAAGTAAAGCAGGCAGCATGAGTTAGTGAACATCGCTTTAAAAACTTTGTGTTTCAGGCTTTGTAACAAAACTAACAATATTTTGTCTGGGGGCCTTTTTATTGAGGTCCTTTTGCTGAATGCTGGATCATAGCACACTGTGAGGTTTGCAGACTAAGTTGCTGATGAACGGCTGAGCTTATTCACACCTATCAGTCAATTGAGGCAACTTCTAAGAATGGCAATTTAAAACAATCATTCCGTCTCCTTGTTAATGGGGTTGGGGCAGACTCGTCTATGTTCTACTCTAAATTACAATGATAATTTTACCAGCGCTAACACTTCCACCCCTAGTAGGAATTAACACATATAAGGCCCATATTAAAACATATTGTCAAGCAGACAATGACAAACAGCAGTAAAATTAGTAGCACTCTAATTGGCTTCAGCAATCTGGAGGCATGCTGACTTAGTATCCAGCAACCCAGGAGAAATGGATCACACAAAAACAGCATTAAAGGAGAAGTCCACCCAAAACTTGGAAAAAATATATGTTGTGCAGAGTTTTTTAATTTGTATGTGAAGTTCTAGTGTTTCCTTCCCTCTGACTGGTATTAGAGTTTTTCCTAAATTAGCCTGCTAGTTTTATGCTAGTTTTACGACCCCTGGGGATCTTCATACCTGATAGCGTAATTGTATTTCTGGTTCCCACAGTGCATCTTGTCTCATGTGACAGTGATGTAAGAGAGACGCAGCATTTAGCACACACATGCCAAACAAACTAAATATCTTGTAAGCGTTACAAGCTGCACAAAAATTACCAGCAGCAGAGTTTTCAGGACAGTAAGACCTTTACGATGAGGGTGGTCACCAAGCTGAATTCTATAGATTTTGTAAATATAGCCATCTCTACTGTTGTGAACTGATTGTAAAGCAATGCTTTCTGCTGGATGTATGGTCTCTGCTACATCACCATCACATGAAACAAGGTGCATTGTAGGACAAAGGAATACAATTAAGCTGTTTCATATGGCACTCTCCAGGGGTCGTAAAACTACCCTAAAGCTACAGTAGCAGGCTAATTTAGGAAAAACTCCTAATACCAATCAGAGGGAAGGAAACACTAGAACTTCACATACTAATTAAAACACTCTGCACAACATATATTTTTTCAAGTTTTGGGTGGACTTCTCCTTTAAATAATATAATTGTATCAACTTTATTACAAAACCTGGAACATATATAGTATTTATAGAAATGTTTACTGACTGGTGTTATATGTTTTACTTGTGAAAACCATTGCACATGATCTTTACCGCTTTGGAGAAATGGGTCTTATAAGCTTGCTAACAGTCATTACTAGACTTTGAGGTCCCTACCTGACATCATCAGCAGCTCTTTACTGACACCTGCTTTTATTGCACAGGTAGTGCAATCAAAGTTACAAAGTGCCTAATAACTTTAAAACAAAGTAACGTAAAAATCTAGTTTTTGGTATGAGATTTACTGAGAGTATGCTTATTTGGATTCTGTTCTGCAATGTAGCACTTTTGGCGTCAGTGGCTCTTTAAATAGCTGACAAATGCTGTAAAACATGCCAAAACAATAGCAGCCTTGAAACATTGTGTGCCCCATCTCTTGCTCCTACAAGAGACCCATTTGAGTAGGAGCATCAGAAACTAAAAATAGTTTGTCTTCTCAGATGTAACTGAATCCTCCTATAAGGTCGGGCGCAGATGGGGAGCGGTTATACTAGTCCTGAAATATTCTCTGTTTCAGATTGCATCTGCTTATGTAGACAAAGAGGGTAGATTAGCCTTGGCAGCTGGTTCAGTAGTTGAGAAAACAATTACAGTGGGTAGGGTTTACCTTCCCCCAGGCAGTGATGCTTCTGCAATTCAGTCTCTCATGAACAAGATTTTGGAATATTAACAAGGGGTGCTACTGCGGGGTTAGACTTCAACTTTTTTAATGGACCATGGGAGGGACATCACTAACCCTAAACTAGCCAGATCACCCTCAGGACATAAACACTAGCGCCACCTGATGAAGGGTATTGGTTCGATCAGTGTGTGGAGACACACTCATCCCGAGGGTCAGTAATGTACCTTTTATTCCCATTCTCAGAAACAATATTCATGCTTTGAGCACTTTTTTCCTAAGCGTGAAACATTTAGACAAGGTGACCATGCACCCCATAGTATGCTCTGACCGTACTTCAATTAGTCTTACCATTGATTTCCCAATGGAGAAGCCTGTGACACAGTTGCATTTTAATGTCTCACTCTTCTGAGATACTGTACTGCCTTTAAAGATATGATAGCCTCGGCAGTTCCCAAATTATTTTTTTTTCTTAAACTCTGTTTATACTCTGTACTCACGGGGAACTCTCTCAGGCATCCACCTCTCTCGTCGCTCTACCTCAGTGCCTGAAACTTCTCCAGCCCCTGGCACCAGCCTGGCGATCTCCCGGCTCTGAGCTCCCTGAGGTAGGGCTGCCCTTTCCGCCTACGGCACTCTATCTACAATTTGGTAGGCCTGGCTGGGCTCGGCCCAAGGGTGGAAGGAGTCCAGTAGGTGGAGTGTGGTGATGAGCGGTGGTGCCGTCGCCTGTCCCTGTGGACGGGGATTTTCTAGCTTTTGTTGTCCCCGGGGAGGTGACGTGCCATGACGTCTATGCACGGCTGCTCTGCTGATGTCTGCTGCACTCCCAACCCCCTTACGACTTGAGCTGGTATGCCTGTAGTCTCACTAAGACACTGAGCTGCCCCTGGAACCCTCCCCAGAGAGAGGAGAACAGTCCTCTGGACGCTTGATCCTCTCCCTCCCCGGCTGACCCCCGACTCCCCGAGCTCATTCCTGAACCCGGGTTGCCATTGTGGTGCAAGGTGTGGCATCCAGCACCTCAACCCTCAGCGCCACTGGGCCGGCCTGTAGTTCCCAAATTATTGGGGAAAATCACAGCCCTGAGATATCTGTAGCCATGTTATGGAACACATTAGAGATGATTCTCAGAGGAGAAATTCTAGCTTATGCTTTCTGTAAAAAGAAGGAACAAGAGAAGCAATTCAGAACTTTGCAGCATACCCTGCAGTTTGTGTAGCTGGTGCACTCCTTCCTCCCCATGATACGAAATACCCAAGTCAGGATTCGGGAAATCCGAAACTACAAGACTGAACAAGCCTTATTCTGGCTACAACAATCATATTATTAGGAAGGGGCAAGGGTTGCCAAAGCGCTGGCCTACAGACTGCAACAAAAACAACGAGCTGAAACAATAACCAGCCTTATGGACTCACCCACAGGGACTACTCATAGTAAAAGTGTAGATATCCTGCATATGTATCCTGAAAATGTACTGTGCTTATATACCCAATACCCTGAACCCTCTGCAGACCACCAATTTCTATCTGACCTTCATTTGCAGACCCTAACACAAGACCAGCAGCAAGCCTTAATTGCCCCAGTTACACAGACAGAACAAGAATCGCGTATAATAGAGCTCAAACATGGCAAAAGCCCAGGCTCGTATGGATACGGGGCATGGTTCTAAAAACTGGCCATGAATTCTTGCTACCATTACTCAGTACCACCTTCAGCAACAGGATTGCAGGTGAGGGCACTCCCCTTGTGGAGCTATGCCTCCATCTCAGCCATCCTTAAAGAGCTACTGACATCTCAGGTAGGCAACTCATAATAAGGTGTTGCCTGACCTGAGGAACTAAATCACACATAGTTTGAATGTTTTAAATTCAAGCATTTATAAGAAATGTAGCTTAAATTACCCGTGATCTGACTACTGCGTTAGAGAAAGCTGCTTGGCTCCCTCCACAGCGCCACCCCTAAAAACAACGTTTTGATGATGCTAAGTAGGGAAGGGACTGCATGGCTACTAGTGACTATAGATAGCATGGGGGAGCAGTGGCACCCTGTAAATTTGCGTAGTTTACTTTGTAGGCACTTACACATGTTGGGAGGGGTATATAAGTGTAATACTACCCCCTTAACATGTGTAAGTGCCTACAAAAAATAAAGTATTTGCATTAACAGGGTGGTGCTGCTCCCAACTGCTGTATATAGCCTTTAGTAGATATGCAGCCCTTTCGCTACTTAGTGTCATCAAAATGTTTTTAGGGGTGGGGCTGCGATGGGAGCCGAGTGGCTTTCTCTAAAGTGGAAGTGAGATAGCGAGTAATGTAAGTTAAATTACTTAGAAATGCCTAAGTAAAAAAAAATGGAAACTATGTGCAGTTTAGGTCCTCGGCATGCAACTGCTTGCTATGAGTTGCCTGATGTGAGGGCATATAGGTGTCAGCCGCTCTTTAAACACTTTAAGGATGCCAAATGCTCTGATTTATACTGCTCCTTATTCATCGTTAATGTAGACTGCAAGCGGTTTACCAGCATCCTAGCACAGCGGTTAGATGACGTACTGCCCACCACCATAGACAAAGACCAAACAGGATTTATCGCACACAACCACACCTCGGACAGTATTAACCCTTGTTGTGCCGCCAACTGATAAGTCTCTCCAGAATTCCTACACATTCCAATTATGTCAGCAGTCTAAGGGTTAAAGGAACATTGTTACTGATGGAATATGTTCAGACGCATAACAGACCCACATAAATACTTAGCCTGAATGTAGAGAAGGCATTCAACAGGGTCTCCTGGAGATTTTTACAGGGAACCCTAGAGAGTTTTACCTTCTGTCCCAGATTTGTAAAGGTCTTGCGACACCTGTATGTGACCCCCCCAGCTCACCTTAAAAGCAAACGGGACCTATTCTGACTGCTTTCCACTAACAAGGAGTACATGACAGGAGTGCCCTTTGTCTCCATATATATTTGCCCTCTATGTAGAACCCATAGCACAATACCTCCAACAGTGGCAGGACATTTATTTATTAGCTTTTGATGACTGGGTAAGTACACTGGGCAATAACCCTGCCCATTTTCAGGCACGACCTGGGAGATTACATCATACAAGCAGTCATAGGTAGCATAGAAACAGTACAAGGCAGAGCGTAACAATTTTCCAACAATAATAAGAGTAAGCAAAACATTCAGTAGACAACCGTACATCAAACATATAAATAGCCCATACAACCACCCGTGCAGGGATGGGCAGAGTAAGTATAGGCGAGCACAATGCCAGTAAGTATTATAATTGATAGCAGCATTAAAGGAAAAGAGAAGAAACAGAACAACAGCTAAGCTTAGGTGCAGTCACAAATATCAAGCGAATATAGGTGAGAAAAAAGTGCAGTTTTGAAGGAGGAGTGAGATAAGGAGCACTTTAGGTGGGAAGGCAAAGAGTTCCAAAATTTCAGAGCAAAATGAGAGAAAGCTTGTTCCCCCATTTTAGTAGAACAGTATGGGATGGAGAACAGCTGGGCGTCAGAGGATCTCAGAGTACGGGACTGAGGCAAAGGGGAGAGCATTGTCCCAAGGGAGGCAGGACGAGGATATCTGGTTAAGGAGTCAATGAAACAACCCAGAGAATAGGAATGTCTAGAGCTGGGTGACAGCCAGTGCAAGGCAGAGTAAAGCAAGCAGTGGTGCAATAGGCGAGGTGCAGATAGGGCAAATCTGCAAATACTGTTATAAGCAGCATCCCATTTGTGAAGGTCATTGGCATTTGCATGGGAAAGGATAGGGAGAGCATAAAGTAGAGTGGGGAGAAGGACTCCTTGAGCTACAGAGATCCTAGCTGCCAGAGTTAATGAGTGACGCACACAATATGAAGCTCCAATCTTGATGTTGACTGATTTGCACACCTCACTTATATGAGCAAAGAAGTTAAGTGCAGGATCAAGCAACACCCCCAGATATTTAAAGGAGACAGTAGGGGAGACGGTAGACCCATCAAGGCAAAGCACTTGAAACTCTGGCGACGCAGTAGGGAGTTTCTTAAAGGATCCAAAAATCATGGCCTGGGTTTTCGGTAAATTGAGTAAGAGGGAGGAGGAGAACCAGGATTGGAGTTCTCGGAACGCAGATGAAAGGTGATCATTGATAACCTTGACTGAACTGGAGGCAGTGTAGAGGACCAAGTCGTCAGCATGCATAACAGAGTGGCAATGCGGATTAGAGGTTAGAATATCATTTACAAATACTGAGAAGAGCAAAGGCCCTAGAATGGAGCCCTGAGGGACTCCACAGGAGATGGGGGAAGGAGATGAGAGGACCTTGCCAAAGAGGACAGACTGGGACCGATTGTCAAGGTAGCTGTGAATCCAGGACACTGTGGATCTAGAGGCACCAAGGGCATATAGTTTATTCAGGAGCAAAGTGTGATTTACTAGATCGAAGGCCTTGGTGAGGTCAGTGAACACAGCACCAGTAAGGAGACCGTTGTCCATGTCGGATTTTACCTCACTGGTAAAAAGAGTAAGAGCAGTGGTGGTGCTATGACCAGCCCTAAAACCATGCTGGACCGGGGACTGGAGGTTGAATTGGAGTAAGTGAGCAGATATCTGGCGGTGTATTAATTTCTCAAGTATCTTGCAGAGTATAGGCAGAAGTGCAATGGGATGGTAATTAGACAGTAATTTGGGGTCCCCTTTCTTGAAAACTGGAATAGTCTTAGCAGATTTCCATGGTGAAGGCACCGCAGAGAAGCAAATGGAAAGGTCAAAAAGACGAGTTACAGGAGTGGCAAGTAGAGGGTGTATCCATGGGGGCAGAGTCAGAAAGTATTCTTTTATACAGATAACCCGCTACTTTATATCACTAACCCCACTCATTCATTACCATCCCTATTGCGGCGTCTTGAACAGATAGACATCATCTCAGGTTACTGAATAAATGAAGACAAAATAGAAGTCCTACAGCTGGGCTTTACCCCAGACCCAAACATAAAATCACATTTTCCTTTTCAAAAGGGGAACCAGCAATAAGAAATGTGGGCATTAAGATTGGGGGTTGATTTGGATGATCTGGCAAAACTAAATTATACACCACTAGCAACCACTGTCTTTGCTGACATGCTGCCTGCATATCTCCTACTCGATCTCCGGTCGTCTCCTCCCCCCTTGCCTTACTACCAAGGTCCCCTTGTATGTGTTCCATGCATGTTCGAATCCCGTCACTGTTTTGGCACCCACCACCTCCGCTAGAAAGCTGTTCCGGGCGTCCACCACCATGTCTGTGAAGAAGTATTTCCTCACATTTTCTCTGAGCACCCCCCCCCCAACTTCATAGCATGAGCCCTTGTCCTCGAGCTTCTTTTTGTATGGAAAATGCTACCTTCTAACCCCAGTAATACTCAGGTATTCCTAACTTTCTGCAGTGTCCCTTTAAACCAGAACTGCCCACAGAGGATAGATCACATGCAAATGATGGAACTTTTTGAACGTGACAGCTATTCAAATGCTGCCTTGAAATAACTGCCTTAGTTCTAACCCCCCTCAGATTTCACTCTCCGCCTATAAGGTCTAGTCGTTTGGAGTCTCGCTCTTCAACTTGTTCCTGTGACGTGAATAAACATATAATTTCATACAAGTATCTTTTTCTTTCATTTGCTGCCTTTTACTCATTGTTAAGTTTAGCTAAACCTTGGTTTTAGTGTTAAATTTTGTGTTTTTATCGGTTCCTCCCGGTTCAGTATAAACAGTGGGGAACCAATTTAATTTTGTTAGTTCGGGTGTTTTCTGACTAAAAAAAAACCGTTAGTTTACTCATACTTTTTATTTTAAATATCTTATTTTAGTAACTGCTTTATCAGTTACTCAACCGATATCCTTGGTTCATTTCCTTCGTTGGTTCCAGTTCTCATCGGTTCCGGAACTGACCGCAACTGCTAAACATTTGATGAAACTTAAAAATTATTTAGCAGTTAACATTTTTATTGGTTACTGATAAAATGTCAGAAAAACCCAAAAAGAAAAACGGTAAGCCTGGTTTTTGAAAATTGCACTGATTGTGGGAAAGTGTTTGCCAAGGCAGACAAACATACTTTATGTGTGGCTTGCCTGGGCTATCATAACCTTAAGGAAGACTGTGACATCTGTAAAAACCTTCCCAGAGAAAACAGTGGAGAAATGCCTGGAATGGCTTAGGAAAAAACTTCCTCCACTTAAGGGTCCCTCTGGCTCTCACCAGCCGACACCCTCTTCTGCTGTGGGTGAAACCACTACAGTAATTGCTTCAACCTTTGAGATGGGTGATAAGGGAACTAAGAGGCTTGCTGAACCAGCTGACTCCCCGGTTCCCTCTAAACAGACAAGGAAAGTAAAGCACACAGAACCCCCAACTGAAAAAAGGGATTTCTGTGGGTGCTCTGGCTCTGCCTTCTCAGGAAATAGCTCAGGCCTTTAAAGTGGTACAGGCTTTACAAGGGCTTTTTCCCACTGGCCAGCAGCCACCTGTTCAAGTCCCAGCTGGACAGGCTGGCAGCACAGGTAAATCCTTGTTTATTAAAGAAGAGGATTATGGTGAATGTGAGGAGGAGAAGGATGAAGGGGAACCTATGGAACCTGAGGTCTCCCCTGAGCAGGATTTCGGTTCACCTCCTAGAACCACTGAGGATTATTCCTTACATTTTACTTTTGTGAAGAAGATGGCTGATGCCTTGGACATCACCACAAGTGAAGAAATAGAGGATGAAGAAGAGGTGGAATCCTCGAAATGATGGGGTTAACCCCCCACAAAGAAGCTCCTCTTGCCTGTCAATAAATTCTTCAAGAAAGATGCACTGACGATTTTACAGACCCTAATTCTCTGCCCCGATAGAGGCTGGATAAAGTATCAGTTGGAAAGGGAAGGGCAGACTTTCTGTTTTCCCACCCTGACCACCAAGGAGTGGTGCAGGCAGCTGTCTGTGACAAAGCTAAGGTGCTCCTGGCTTCTCACCCACCAGATGAGGAGTCCAGGAAGATTGACAGTATGACCAAAAAACGATACTTGTCTGCTTCCTTGGCTATTAGGCAGGCAAATTTCCAAGCCTACGCTGCCCAGTACCCAAAAGTCGTTTTGGCAGTCTGTACTGGCCATGGCACACAAAGCCCCTTCACCCTTGTCTAATGACGTGGCAGAAACGGACAGGTTTGGGTTAGAGGCAGCCAAGTATCAGTTCCAAATGGCTGCTGATACCAATGATACAGCAGCCAGATGGATGGCAAACACTGTTGCTCAACGTAGGTTTGCCTGGCCAAGAGCTACAAATTTTACCCAGAATACTCAAACAAAGACTCTGGACTTCCCTCTGGAGGGTAATTCACTTTTCGGTGAAACAGTGGCTTATATGAAGAAGGTGGATGAATAAGCAGGGTTACTGAATGAATACTTCTGCTCAGTATTCACAGAAGAAGAGGAGGTGGAGGTACCTAAACCACAAAATAGAAGCACTCTGGATAGGGGGTTGATACCAGTCCATTCACAGAAGAAAGGGTTCTGAAAGAACTCCTAAAACTGAAGGTGGACAAAGCAATTGGGCCTGATGGGAATTACCCCAGAATTCTAAAAGAACTAAGGGGAGAACTAGTAACACCACTGACTACCCTTTTTAACAAATCATGGGAGGATGGTGTGGTACCCGAGGACTGGAGGAGGGTGGATGTGATTCCCTTACACAAAAGTGGGAGCAAGACAAAGGCAGGAAACTACAGACCTGTTAGTTTGACCTCAGTGGTAGGGAAAATGATGGAATCACCTCTGAAGGAAAGAATTGTTGAGTTCCTAGAGGCTAGTGGGGCACAGGACCCAAAGCCGCATGGATTCACAGCAAGAAGGTCATGTCAGATGAATCTAATAGATTTCTTTGACTGGGTGACCAAAGTAGTAGACCAGGGAGGGGCTGTGGACATGGCCTGCCTAGACTTTAGCAAGGCATTTGACACAGTTCCACACAAAAGATTAATAAACAAGTTAGCTAGCCTTGGAGTGGGTCCCAGGGTTGTAGCCTGGGTAAAACATTGGCTAGACAACAGGACACAAAGGGTAATAGTAAACGGAGGTCACAGTGAAGAAAGGAGGGTAACTAGCGTGGTACCGCAGGGTTCAGTACTGGGACCGGTCCTCTTTAATGTTTTTATAAGTGACATTGGAGAGCACCTGGAAGGAAAAGTATGTCTCTTTGCAGACGACACAAAGATCTGCAACAGGGTTGCTACACAAGGTGGGGTGGAAAGGATGAAAAGGGACTTGGCAAGGTTGGAGGAATGGTCATATGTGTGGCAACTGGGGGGGCGCTAGTGAGCCAGAGCAATATGGCCGCCTTTGAATAAAGCTCCTTACTAAGTCTGGTTTTGGGAGTTTAAATAAGCAACTTGTGAACTATTCTGAAAAAATCTAAATATAGAAACCGCAATCGGAAGACCTCAGGAACAGCATGGGAAATCCTCAAAAGGATCAGAATCTCCACGAAGGAGCAAAATCTAAAAATGCTCCTGCTCCCTCTGCCACGTGGTCTACCTCTCAATAACGGGCCACAGGTGCAGGAAATGAAGGGGAGGAAACTGCAATCTCTAGGCTTCAAAATAAACAGGTTAATCACCTCTGTTTCTGGCCTGGCTGAAAAAATAGATGGCATTGTTAATAGAGTCACAAACCTGGAAACTATGATCGACTCTGTGTCAGCTGAATCTTCGGATGCTAAAAAACAATCAGATGCAGCAATGGGCACTGTTAATGGCGTGATAAAAGAGAACAGACACTTAAAAATGCGTCTGGAAAATTTGGAAAACCACACTAGGGCTTCAAACATCCGTTTTTTAGGGTTTCCAGAGGGCCGTGAGGGAGATCACCTGGTCCTTTTCCTTCACGATTGGCTCTGACAGCAGTTTGGCAAAGATGATTGCCCGCAGATAAAGGGTATACAAAAGGCCTATAGGATCGCAGCCAGAGGTAGGCCAGATCATCCTGAAGCTCCTCGGACAGTTCTGGCAATCACAGATGGCGTAGCCACCAGGGACTATCTATTGGCTTTAGCCAGACAACATGAGACACTTCTCTGTGATGGGGAAACCGTCCGACTCTACCCAGACATCAGCTTTGCCACTAGACAACAGCGAAAGCGGTTTGATCGTGCCAGGGCACTCTTGCGTGAAGCAGGGATTCAGCACAGTATAATTTTCCCAGCCTGGTTGAGAATAAAGCACCAGGGGATGATCTTCATTTTTCTTGGAATTGAAGGATGTCAACCGTTGGGCTCAAAAATATGCACAGAGAAGAAGACGTGCCGCAAACCAAAGCGAGAACTCCTCAGACGACGACGAGTCATGAAAAACCAGATAGGATTACTTTAAGGAAGACCAAGGGGAAAGAGAGAGACTCTGTTTTTAGTAAACATGAAAGTTCTTTAAACCCAGAGGGAGGTATGACTATTTAAGTTTACGCTGGGACTATCACTCCTTAACATTTTAATTTTTCTCTCTCTGGATTTGTTACTCACCTTCTGAGTGTCAGACATATGTATTACGGATGTTATATAGGTCCTTTGCATAAAATACTTAAAGTTGGTTTCTTGTTTAATTAGGTTTAGGAAAACCTCATAGTCCTAGCTTCTTAGTACCTGTCATGTATGGTCCTACAGCAGATGTATCCTAATTCAGTGTGGCCTGACCTTTTCAGAATTATCACTGTTTGTGATGCTCATATTACAGTTAAAGCATGGACTTTCTCATAGCCCCTTTCTAGGGGATACCTGAATTAGTGGACTTCGTATATTAGCATTGATGTAGTATCTTTTCTATGCCGCTCATGGGCTTTATATCCAGCAATTTTGTATTAAACTCGGTATATAATAATTAAGTAACCTCCCAAGATGTATCTTAAAGCAGTAGAATAAGTAGCATATAGGAGTTTTAAAGGGGTGGCATCCTCAATGTGTCCAGAATGTAATTATCATTTGATATGACACTGCTTGGAATGTATTTTATCTGTATATTGAAAACAATAAATACAAAGTTTAAAAAAAAAAATGTGTGGCAGCTCAGATTCAGTGCAAAGAAGTGCAAGGTAATATACTGTACTTGGGAAACAAAAACCCAGGGGAAGAGTACACAATGGAGGGTGAGATACTAACAACAAAAAAACGAAAGGGACCTGGGAGTAATTATATCAGATGACCTTAAGGTGGGCAAGCAATGTGAGAAGGCAGTAAGGAGGGCTGGGGGGGATACTGGGATGTATAGGGAGAGGCATCAACAGTAGAAAACAGGAAGTTGTTATCCCTGTGTACAGACAGTTGGTGAGATCCCATCTGGAGTACTACGTGCAGTTCTGGAGACCCCATCTCTGCAAAGACAGACAGAGTGGAGGCTGTTCAGAGGAGGACAGCCAAAATGGTGCAGAGTCTGCACCAGGAGACATATGAAGAGAGACTAAAGCAGCTTAATATGTATACCCTCGAGGAAAGGGGGGGGGACATGATAGAAACTTTCAAGTACCTCAGGGGAATTAACAAAGTCCAAGAGGTAGCATCTCTCAGAAAAAGAGATGTGCAAGAACAAGGGGGCACAATTTGAAGATAGAGGGGATGGCTCAGAGGTAATGTTAGAAAGTAGTTTTTCATGGAGAGAGTTGTGGATGCATGGAACAGCCTTTCTGAGGAGGTTGTGGAGTCAAGAACAGTGGGAGAATTCAAGAATGCATGGGACAGACATAAGACAATTCTAGTGGAGCATAGGAGAAAGTAAGCTGTTGGTTAACTAGAATCTGCAGCTTATCCATCAGGTAGGAAAATGGGCAGACTAGGTGGGCCAAGCTTTCCTTATCTGCCATCAAATTCTATGTTTCTGTTTCCTTTTGAGCCCATGTCCTCTGCTCATCTGAAATATGTCACTTGGAAAACAGTTTTCCTAGTGGCTAAGACTTCTGCAAGAAGAATCAATGAGCTCCAGACTCTCAGCATTGAATAGGACTACATCTCATTCCACAGGGACAAGGTGGTCCTGGGAACAAACAGAAAATTTCTCCCTAAAGTGGTCTCTGAATTCCACCTGAACCAAACCATTACCCTACCGGTCTTTTTCACTGAGCATTCTACCACTGGTGAAAGGAGACTTCATAGTCTGCATGTCAAGAGAGCTCTCACCTACTATATGACAGCCACAAAGGACCATAGGCAGGACAGAAAACAGCTGTTCCTGACTTATGGGGATGTGGGAAAGTGTAACCCAGCATTAAAAAGGTACATTTCTTGATGGATAGTCCAGTGTATCCAATTCTGTTACATTAAAGCTGGAAGGGAAACCCCTCAACAGGATTGAGGACCCACTCCACAAGAGGGACAGCTGCTACCTTAGCAGCTGCCAGGGATGCTCCATTGGTGGACATCTGTAAAGCAGCTACCTGGAAAACAGTACACACCTTTACAAACCATTACAACCTGGATATTCAGTCCAGGGGTGATACTAGGTTTGGCACAGCAGTCCTGCAAAGTCTGTTTCCAAAATAAGGTTCTATGCCTACCTCCAAAGGTACTGCTTTGTAGTCTGCAAAAAGTTAGGAATACCTGAGTATTACTGGGGTTAGGAGAAAAAAATACTTACCATAGTATTCTTGTTCAAACAACATGAAGTCTTGCTGTATTCTGACATATGCAGTTAGGTCCTGCCTTTCAGCTGCCCCGGAGAACAAAGAGTTAAACTTTCCATGGCTAGCATGGAATGTTCACCTCGAGCTCGGTTGAAGCCCCTGTCTGCTGTTGTTTAAACTCCAACCGTCAGATTCTTTACTCCGCCTCACTGAACAGTTGCTCCGGAGATTTCTCCTTTGCTCGGTTCAAAAAAGTCGGCTAAAGTGTCGTTTTTTTGCTCAGTTTCTACCAAATTGCTGTTACCGATCTGTCGGTTTAAGTCTCTGTCTATGGTACCGTGAGTACTAGATAGGTTTTCTGTATAGTTTCTGTGTGAAACTTGTAAATTGTGGATCGATTTGGCTGAACCGATCAGTTTTCAGGTAAAAAAGTTTGTGATTTACTTAGAGTGTGGTAACCGGTCCGTATCGGTTCTAAAAAAACTGATTTTATTACATTTTTTCCCAAGACCCGTGACACGGTCAGGAACCGATAGGGGAGTCTTGCCTGGCGGATTGCCGAAAAAAGGGTAAGTTTTGGTTAGGATTGGCCATGTCTGAGAAACCCAAGAAAAAAAACGGGCCCACTGGGTTTCAACACTGCAGTGCATGTGGGGAAGTCTTTGCTAAGGCTGATCCCCACACCACCTGTGTTTATTGTCTGGGGTTTGACCACCTCGATTCAGACTGCCAAATTTGTAAGAATTTTCCCAAATCTACCCTGGAAAAGAGATTAGGTAGACTGAGGGAAAGGGAGGCCGAGAGGTCCGCTGACCCGGATGGCCAGCCCGGTTCGGTTCCGACCGAACCAGAAGGAGTGCCCTCTGACCAGGGTGATACTTCTTCGGGCAAAAGGAGAGCCGATTCTGAGGAGTTGGTTCAGGTAAAAGGAAAGAAAGATAAATCGTCCGGTTCGTACCCAGAAATTCATATTCCGACCGCCGATGAGATAGCCAAGGCAATAAGGATAGTGCAATCACTTACTTCTGTTCCGACCGAACCGACACCATCTGGCAGGGGTTCGGTTCGGTCGGTTCCCCCGTTTCCGGATTACACTTTGGAAGAATTTTATGAACCGGAGGAGGAAGAAGGAGAGTATGAGGATGATGATGGTGATTATGAAAGTCTGGATGTGCCTATTGACCCGGACATCTCCCCAGACAGACCTTCAGGTTTTTCTCCTCCTAGGCTTTCTGAGTCCCCTTCTCACTATATGTTTTACAAAAAAGTGGCTGAGACCCTCCAGCTTTCTGTGGAGGAAGCAGTAGAGGATCAGGAGGAGCCTGATTTTGTTGAGATGATGGACATCCCAGAGTCCAGGAAACTGTCTATTCCCCTCCACAAATCCTTTGGAAAACAGACACATAACATTCTTGAGTCTCCTAATTCCATACCTCCTGTGGACAGACGAATGGACAAGAGGTATACTCTTTCAGGCTCAGACACAGAGTTCCTTTTCCAGCAATGCAGCCATGTTGGGGTAGTACAGGCTGCTGCCTGTGATAAGGCAAATATCTCCTTGGCATCACACCCTCCAGACAAGGACTCCAGGAAGATTGATGCCATGGCAAAGAAACAATACATGGCAGCATCTTTGGGACTCAGGCAGGCTAACTATATGGCCTATACAGCTAGATACCAGAAGTCCAGGTGGGACACTGTGTTGGCTCTGGCTAAACAGGCCCCTGACCATCTTGCCAAGGAACTGGAGCAGGTGGCTGCAGATGGGATTGAGGCATCTAAAGTATAATTTCATGCTGTTGTGGACTCCAGTGATGTTTCATCAGGAGTCATGGCTACATCTGTGGCTCTTCGGAGAATGGCTTGGCTCAGATGTACTAGCCTATCACAGGATACCCAGGCTAAGGCCATGGATTTCCCTGTTATTGGTAATTCTCTGTTTGGGGAGCAGAGAACTACATGAAAAAGATGGATGAGTACAGGACCACTTACAGGAGTGCTCAGGCCAAAGAAAGGCAAGCAACTCCTCAAAGGCAGCATTCCAGGGGCAGGGGCAGGCCTTTTCAAAGGCCTTTTAACCAAGCTCAGGCCTCCTCTTCTTACTCTCAGAGGGGGTTCTTTAGAGGGAGAGGCAGACGGGGGATGAGCAGAACTGCATCCACCCCTCAGCCTAAAGCCCCTGCCAAGCAGACATCCTGATGGGTCTACCCAGGCCAATTCTCCCATACCAGTAGGGGGCAGGCTGGCTTACTTTGTCCAGGACTGGAAGTCTCTAACAACAGACAAGTGGGTCCTGGAAGTAGTAAGCCAGGGGCTGGTTCTCAGCTTCAAAAAATTTCCCAAGATGAGAACCAGATCCTTTCCACCTGCAAATCCATCAGAGACCCTTGCCTTAGAGGCAGTGGTTTCTTCCCTCCTAGCTCTCAGAGCTATAGAGAGGGTTCCCACCCTACACAAGGGCAAAGGATTGTACTCCAGGTACTTCCTAACCCCCAAAAAGACAGGAGAATGGTGGCCCATCCTGGACCTAAGATATCTGAACAAACACCTTTTAAAGCCAAAGTTCAAAATGGTGACTCTGGGACTAATCCTTCTCTCTCTAAGGCCAGGGGACTGGCTAGCCTCCCTGGACCTCAAAGATGCCTATTTTCACATTCCCATCAGGTGCTCCCACAGAAAGTACCTCAGGTTCGAGTTGCCCTCAGGCCACTATCAATTCAGAGCAATGCCCTTTGGCCTAACATCAGCCCCAAGGGTTTTCACAAAGTGCCTGGCAGTAGTGTTGCTTTCCTAAGGAGAAAAAAGATCTCCATCTTCCCATACTTGGACGACTGGCTCATAGTAGGTCAGTCTCCATGTTCAAATAAAACTCCAGAAGACACTGTACAGGGGCGCAGCTAAGACCTTTTTATTACTAGATAGGCCAGTGATAACAGCTTACAGACCTTCCAGTACAGCCACAGGAAGTGCTCACTCACAAAAACTCCCCCTTACTGGAGCACCTGAAACTAAGTCCCCAGGTACCGTAATTACATGTGTAGAAGGCTACTTAAAATAAAGTTAACTTAACAATCTTCCACTTTTCTTTAAAGACTTAAATTTTAGCCCCCCCTTTTATAATAGCAAAGTTTAATGTTCACATGGCTAAGTGTCTTCTTCCTCAAGCTGCCACATCCCTTTACTGAGTGCTTTTAGAAGCACAAGAGCCGATGTTCCCTTTTTGTCAAGCAGTCAGCCAGTTGTTCCCTTGTGGTAGGCCAGAGAACACGTTGGACCCTCTTGGCCTGGATAAGTTCTTTAATGCTACTGAATTCAAGACGAAGCCTTTTCTCTGAAACCGACTTGGTCGACTTGATAGCATCAACTAGTGAATGATTGTCCACAACACATGTCACAGGTAAGATGTGTTTGGTACCACCGGTAGTGAGCTCTGAGTAGAGCATTGCCAGAAAGATGGCATTGTCAATTCCCTCAGCCAAAGCAAGGGTTTCCCCAGCAAGCGTGCTCCCGGACTACTCTTCTTATCCTTTTTGACTGCCAGGAAAGTGGTGAAAAGCGTCCTTCCTCACCCATTAAGATAATCAGGTGACCACCCTGAGTACCCCCATCTGGGAGGTTGCCTAGTGATGCATCACTAAAAACTACCAATGTTAAGGAGGCATCTTTTCCCAAACATTGAAATTTCAAAGTCACTTGTTCTGTTTTCAGTTTTCTAATAATTTTGTTTGCCTCATGTATGGTTTGAACAGTGGCTTGTTTTGTGTTAGACGCCAAGTTGCAAGCATCAAACATGACATCAGGTCTGCTCTGTCTAGCAACCCAGAGAATTTGGCCTGTCTTTGACCTCAGTTGATCCTTTTCACTTTCAGTGAGAGGATCATCATGGTGTAACGCGCTCTTGTGGAATCCATGAGGATGGGATGAAGATTTTGTATGTAGTGTTGCTGTTGTAATTGTACGATTTTATCAACTGTATTGAATTCTATGCCCATGTAACAAAAGCTGTCATGCTCCTCACGGCCAGTCTTAAAGACATTTCTTAAGTGTGGTATTACTGTTGTGGCAAAGTTATGTGAGCCACTCCAAGTGAAGTCATCAACATGGCAGGCAAGCACTCCAGCTACATTGCTATCTTGATCTAACCAGTAGAAGATGGCAGGATCCACTTGTGACATTTTTCCACCTGTATTCAGCATAGTTTCTTTAACTTTGTTGTACCAGTACAGAGATGCATCTGCCAGACCATAGACACACTTTTTAAGTTTCCACAGTGTTCCTTCACCTTTGGCTTCAGGTGGAGGTTTGATGTAAATATCTCGAGACAACTCTGTTCCTTGTAGGAAAGCAGATTTAGTGTCCATGGAATGAAGTCTCCATTGTTTTTGACAAATTACAGTTAGAAGCAATTTTAAGGACCCACCTTGTAGAAATACACTTTTGTCCATTGTCTTTGACTACGTCAAACACTCCATTGCTCTTCCAGCTACTGAGCTCATCTTGTTTTGCATAATCAAAAGATACTTCCTTTGTAACTAGTACATCATCTTCTGAGTGTTGCACTTGATTGTCCATAGGTTCGATGTGAAGATTGTCTACACGTGACAAGTCAACTGACCCTGCTGTATCTGAAATGGCAGAGGGTTCCAAGTAGTGTAAATTGTACCAGTGTTTGTTTTTCCCCTAAACTTTTCCTGCACGTCCAAGAACTTTTGCTGTGTATGGAATCCCACTTTCTCTGTCTGTATATCTAACAATTTGTTCAGGTTTTAGATTGACACAGCCGTCTTGTCTTGACACATGGGGTTGTTGAATGTCCACTTCATCAGTATTTCCTGTGTCATTGGTGAAGTCCTCTACTTCATCATTGTCTGTGCCACTCATAGTGTCCATGTTATTGTGTTCAGCATCTGGTAAATCTGTCTCACCTTCTGGACCTTTTTGTAGCTTGCTGATGGTCAGCCACCGCTCCTTCAACTTGCTCGTTATTCACTTTTGGCCAACCTTGAATGATGCACCCACACATAGGTACCTCCATGTCTCACAAATATTACCGCCATCCTGACCAATGACGACCCAGGTCCTTTCCACTCTGCGCAATCCATGCGTTTGTAATAGACTTTGTCTCCAGTCTCATATTTTTCATCTGTAGGGCCGAAGTTGTTTATGCAAAGCCCGGCGAATTCTCTCTGAGCATTCTGCTTCGGTGAATGCTTTCCTCGCTGCATGCAATGCTGAAATATGCTGTCCTACCCATTCACTCATAGTCGTCCCTTCCAAAGCAGGTGGCTTATCAACCAGCACGGAGGGAAGATTAGGGTTCTGTCCAAACACTAGCTGGTATGGGCTGTAGCCATGGACATTCTGCATTGAATTTTTTGCCATAAGTGCCCAATCTAGGGCTGTTTTCCAATCACATTGATTAGTTTTTTTTACTTTCAATAGGATTTCAGTGAGTGTTAAATTATGTCGTTCCAAAAGTCCATTGCTCCTCGAACTGTACCCAGCAGTTTTCTTTACTTCTATATTAAAATTTTCTGCCATATCACGGATTTCATTGTTGAATTCTCCTCCATTGTCGCTGTATAATTTTTTAGGTGGGCCATGCACACTTATCCAGGAATGAATAAACTGCTTCAGAATTTCAGTAGGTTTCTTTGTAGTCACAATGCCTCCAGCACTGAAATGTGTGAAGTGATCAATTATGTGAAGAGACCACACACTTGGTCCTAGCTCGTGAAGATCCACAGCCACTGTTTCATTGTACTTGGAAGCCATTGGTAGCCCAACAGCAGGCTTGGGCTTGGGTTTGCTGTATCTCAGGCATGTCTCATACCTGTTCACTATCTGTTGTAGAATGGAAACACTTTCTTTATCATTATTACCAGAACTTCGCAGTAATTTCTGAAGCTTATCAACTGAAGCATGTCCAAATTGCTTGTGAAGTTTTAACAAAACTCTGTGCTTTTCATCTGTGGACATGTTCTATGTCACTTTTAAAATCTCTTTTTCACATGGACTCTCTGTAATGTCTTTGTCTAGAATGCTGACACAATAATGTCCTGAAGTAGTAAGCTCAAATATGACTGGTTGTTTAAACATCACCCTTTGTCATTTTAATGTCTAGCACTGCCCTGCCTTCTTTAAGGAAGTTTTGCTTAACAACAAAGGAGTATCTGCAGGGACAACCTCCGTTTCTATGTGACATTTTGTCTGACCTATTTTTGCTGGAATTTTAACTCTTTTGATAGAATGCACAACTCTTCCATCTCCAAATTTGAAAGCTCTGCAACTTGGTATGTCCACCATCTTGTGCACTACATCTTGTCTAAGTTCACTTACATAGCTATCTAGCCATTTTTCTCCACAGACTGTGCATGTACACGCAGTATCAATGACTGCAGATCCTAAAGACTCTACCATAAATACCTCTGCATCAGTAGCGAACTCCTTTGAAAACAATGTGATGTTACACTGCTCTACTTCATCTATATTTGTTTTTTCCTCTGTTAACTTCACTTGTTCATTTTTGTGCTGGCAGTCTTTAGCCCAATGATAAGTGCTTTGGCAAATGGCACATTTTGATCTTCTCCCGTATCTATCCAACGGATTTTTGCCAGGCAATGGTGCCCTCTTGTGGTTGTTTTGATAGCGCGCCATGCTATCCTGTTTTTTCTTTTGCTCAGTGAAACACGCTGCATCTTGACCCACGTGAATTCCCTCTATGACTGGCACAATAGATGTCTTATCGCCAAAAATCCTCTTTAATGCTGACTTCATTGATGCAAATGTCAGGCTTGTACAGGCAGTTAAAGCCAACTGTTTATCCTTCACATCTAAGCATGAAGTATCTAACAACTTGAAAGCTAGCGCAGCATCTGGCAGAATCATATTGTGTGTGCTGACAGTGTACCTTTGCTCAAAGTCAATAATGTAGTCCGTCATGGACGTTGAGCTGCCTCTAGCAATCCGTCAAAATAGTATATCGCGTCAGAATCGATCCTTCTCCTCCTTGAAAACACATCATCAAGTGCTCTGATTAACGTCTCCATTCCGTATCTTTGTTTAAATCTTCTGCTGAAATTTCCAATCCAGTGTCCCTCGCTCTACTCTTGAGCGAAAGTACGACCGCTATCGCTTGTTTTTTTTTCTCCAGTTCGGTAACACGTTGCCATATTCCAACTTCATTTTTCCAGCTTTCATATGCCCTTTTCTCGTCAAATGCAGGGGGGACCCTGTAATTGCTAACCATCCTCTGCTATCAATGTTCAAATAAAACTCCAGAAGACACTGTACAGGGGCGCAGCAAATACCTTTTTATTACTAGACAGGCCAGTGATAACAGCTTACAGACCTTCCACTACAGCCACAGGAAGTGCTCACTCACAAAAACTCCCCCTTACTGGAGCACCTGAAACTAAGTCCCCAGGTACCGTAATTACATGTGTAGAAGGCTATTTAAATAAAGTTAACTTAACATCCAGACCAAGTCAAGTCACATTTGCAAGTGACTCAGCAAGTGCTCACTTCCTTAGGATTCCTTCTCAACCTTCCAAAGTCAGTTCTCGAACCAGTACAGCTCCTCACCTTCATAGGGGCAGAGCTGGATACAGTAATGGCAAGAGCCTTCCTTCCCCTGGAAAGGGCAAGGACCCTCATGGAACTGGCCTCTTCATTCACCCTTCAGGTGTCTCGACCAGCAAGGCATTTCCTTCAGCTTCTGGGCCACATGGCAGCTTCCACAGCAGTGGTCCAAGGAGCAAGATTCCAGATGAGGGACATTCAGTTCCACTTAAGAGCCTTCTGGTCCCAAAGAAAGGATTCCCTTACCAAACTAGTTCCAGTGACTCGAACCCTGATCCAGGCCTTGCAATGATGGCAGGATCAGGACAATTTGAGACAAGGGGTTCCTTTTGTCACTCAGTCTCATTCAGTGATACTCACCACAGATGCTTCCCTGCTCGGCTGGGGAGCCCATCTGGGGGATCTTACCACCCAAGGACTATGGTCACCTCAGGAATCTCTGCTTCACATCAGTCTCTTGGAACTCAGAGCAGTGTTTCTGGCACTGCGAGCTTTTTCCAAATCTGTGCAGAACAAGGTGGTGCAAGTCAGAACAGGCACCACCACCACCACCATGTGGTACATCAACAAGCAGGGAGGCACTCGGTCTACGGCCTTGTGCACAGAAGCAATGAAGTTGTGGTCCCTGTCCTGTTCTCTGCAAACCTCTCTGATAGCAGTTCACCTCCCAGGGAAGGACAATGTCCTAGCAGATGCTCTGAGCAGAATATCCCAGGGCCATCACTAATGGACCCTAGATCCTCTAGTTTTGAAAGTGATTTTCTCGAGATGGGGCACTCCAGAGATAGATCTTTTTGCAGCCCCAGACAATCACCAACTTCCTCTCTTTTGTTGCAGACCCAACCTTGGGCTCAGTCCCCTGGATGCTCTGATTCTGAATTGGGAAGGAAATTTCTGTATGCTTTCCCCCTTCCTCTCCTGTTCAAAGTGTTAGTCAAGATAAGGTCACAACCATGCAAAGTGATTCTGATTGCTCCAGACTGGGCCAGACAGCCCTGGTACCCCCCTGTTGTTGTCCCTAGCAGTCCACCTTCCCCTCTCTCTTCCCAGGAATTACAACCTGTTGACATCCTCTCAGAGGAGGATTTGGTACCCGAATCTTTGGTCTCTCAATCTCAAGGCATGGCTCTTGAAGAGTTAAGGTTTGCAGATCTGCATCTTTCCCAGGGGGTTCTGGATAACCTTAAGGCTTCTCGAAAGCCTTCCACCAGAAAGACTTATAACTACAAATGGAAAAGATTCAGCATTTGGTGTTCTAAGAAAAATGTTTCTCCAGATTCTGCTGAGTTGCCTACGGTTCTGCACTATATGGTCCATCTTAATGGCCTAGGCCTCAGGCCAGCTACCCTTAAAGTACATTTGGCAGCTGTTTCTGCTTTCTTGTCAGTAGGCAATCCTTCCCCTCTAGCATCCCATCCTGTGTTTTGTAAGTTTTTCAAGGGATTGCTTCACACCATTCCCCCCTTTAGGGATCCTGCTCCTGCTTGGGACCTTAATGTTTGCATTGCTCAGCTTATGCAACCCCCATTTGAGCCTTTGTCCTCTGCAGAGCTTGAGTACTTGACTTGGAAAACTGTGTTTTTGGTGGCCATACCTCTGCCAGGCGTATCAGTGAATTGCAAGCCCTGTCAGTGGAACCTGATTTCATCTCTTTCCATAGAGATAAAGTGGTCCTAAGAACTAACAGAAAGTTTTTGCCTAAAGTGGTTTCAGATTTCCACCTCAACCAGTCTATATCTCTCCCTGTTTTCTTCACTGACCATTCCTCCTCTGGAGAGAGGAGGCTACACAGCTTAGATGTTAAAAGGACCCTGAGCTGCTACATAGAGCGCACTAAGGGTCACAGGTTTGAATCCCTCTAGTTGTTCCTCACGTATGGAGAGGTTGGTAAGGGCAAACCCGCCACTAAGAGATCTATTGCCAGGTGTATTGTTTCTTGTATACAATTCTGCTATGAAAAACTTGGTAGAACTCCACCCTCAGGCCTGAGGGCTCATTCCACTAGAGGTACAGCTGCTTCCCTGGCTGCTGCCAGGGATATTCCTCTCTTAGAAATTTGTCAAGCATCCACCTGGAAAACAGTCCATACATTCACCAAGCATTACTCTCTGGATTTCCAGGCTAGGAGTGATGCTCGGTTTGGCATAGCAGTACTTCAGAGCCTGTTTCCAAAGTAGGTTCTGTCCCTCCTCCATGGAGGTACTGCTTGGAAGTCTGCATATGTCAGAATACAGCAAGACTTCATGTTGTTTGAAGAAAAAATTACTCACCTTAGTAATGTTGTTTCTTCTAATGTAGTCTTGCTGTATTCTGGCCTCCCCTCTCAGAACCTAGTTTTTGGGATGTGGGTGGACAGGAGCAGTGTTGGCACCCTAGGGGTGTCCTTTTTTCACCTTCTTTTAATTTGGGTGAGTGTGTTTTGTTTTTTGGGTTTCCTGACTTGAGTCTTCTTTCTGAAACCAAAAAACCCTTTTATATAGATGTAGTTGCCAGTTGGCTAGTTTTGAGTTTTACAGTTTCCACACAGAACTTATAGTGAGTATTGCTCGTAAAGATATGACGGTTGGAGTTTAAACAACCACAGACAGGGGCTTGAACCGAGCTCGTGGTGAACATTCCATGCTGGCCATGGAAAGTTTAACTCTTTGTTCTCCGGGGCAGTTGAAAGGCAGGACCTAACTGCATATGTCAGACTACAGCAAGACTCCATTAGAGGAAACAACATTACTAAGGTGAGTAATTTTTTCATGTGGTGCATCAACTAGAAGGGAGGCACGCGGTCTATGGCCTTGTGCACAGAAGCCTTGAAGTTGTGGTCCCTGGCTTATTCCCTGCAAACCTCTCTGATAGCAGTCCACCTTCCGGGGAAAGGACAATATGCTAGCAGATGCACTGAGCAGGATCTCACAGAGCCATCACGAATGGTCCCTGGACCCTCTGGTCTTGAAGGTGATTTTTTCAAGGTGGGGCACTCCAGAGATAGGTATTTTTGCAGCCCCAGACAATCACCAACTTCCTCTCTTTTGTTGCAGACCCCCAGTCTTGAGCACAGTCTCTCTGGATGCTCTGATTCTGAACTGGGAAGGAAATTTTCTGTATGCTTTCCCTCCCTTTCCTCTACTATTCGGAGTTTTAGTCAAGATAAAGTCACAACCTTGCAAAGTGATTCTGATTGCTCCAGATTGGGCCAGACAGCCTTGGTACCCCCTGTTACTGTCCCTAGCAGTCCATCTTCCTCTGTCTCTTCCCAGGAATTAGAACCTGGTAACCTCCTCTCAGGGGAGGATTTGGTACCCCAATCTTCAGTCTCTCATTCTCAAGGCATGGCTCTTGAAGAGTTAGAGTCTACAGATCCTCAAAGCCTCTCGAAAGCCCGCCACTAGAAAGACCTATAACTCTAAATGGAAGAGATTCAGCATTTGGTGTTCTAAGCAGCTTATTTCCTCAGACACTGCTGAATTGCCTACAGTTCTGGATTATATGGTCCATCTTAATGGCCTAGGCCTCAGACCAGCTACTTTCAAAGTATATTTGTCAGCTGCCTCTGCTTTTCTGTCAGTGGGGAAGTCTTCCTAACTATCATCTCATCCTGTGTTCTGTAAATTTTTCAAAGGATTGTTTCATACCAATCCTCCTTTCAGAGACCCTGCCCCTGCCTGGGATTTAAATGTTTGTATTGCTCAATTGATGCAACCTCCCTTTGAGCCTATGTCCTCAGTAGAGCTTAAGTACTTGACTTGGAAAACTGTGTTGTTAGTAGCAATTACCTCTGCCAGACGTATCAGTGAACTGCAAGCCCTGTCAGTGGAACCTGATTTTATCTCCTTTCGTAGGGATAAAGTGGTCCTTAGAACCAATAGAAGGTTCTTGCCCAAAGTGGTTTCAGATTTTCACCTGAACCAGTCTATGTCTCTTCCTGTTTTCTTCACTGATCATTCCTCTTCAGGAGAGAGAGGAGGCTACACAGTTTAGATGTTAAAAGGACCCTTAGCTACTATATAGAGCGTACCAAGGGTCACAGGTTTGATTCCCTCCAGCTGTTCCTCACTTATGGAGAAGTGGGGAAGGGTAAACCTTGCCACCAAGAGAACTGTTGCCAGGTGGATTGTATCTTGTATATAATTCTGCTATGAGAAACCAGGAAAAATTCCACCCTCAGGCCTGAGGTCTCACTCCGCCAGAGGTACAGCTGCTTCCCTGGCTGCTGCCAGGGATATTCCTCTCTTAGAAATTTGTCAAGCAGCCACCTGGAAAACAGTCCATACCTTTACCAAGCATTGCTCTCTGGATATCCAGGCTAGGAGTGATGCTAGGTTTGGCACAGCAGTACTTCAGACTGTTCCCAAAGTAGGTTCTGTCCCTCCTCCATGGGGGTACTGCTTGGTAGTCTGCAATAGTCAGAATACAGCAAGACATCATGTTGTTTGAAGAAAAAATTACTCACCTTAGTAATTATGTTTCTTCTAATGGAGTCTTACTGTATTCTGACCTCCCTCCCTGCCTCCCCTCTCAGAACCTGTTTTTGGGAAGTGGGTGGGCAGGTACAGTGTTGCATCTCAGGGGTGCTCCTTTTACACCCTCTTCTTTTTGTTTGGGTGTTTGTCTTATCTTTATTCTTATTTGGATTGGTTTTTGATTTTGGGTTTCCTGACTTAAGTCTTCCTTTGGGGATCCAAAACTTTTTGTTGCCAGTTGGCTAGTAAAAATTTTACAATTTCCACATAGAATAGTTAGTGAGTTTTTGCTCGTAAGAATCTGATGGTTGGATTTCAGAGGGCTCCAGGCAGAGACCTCAACCGAGCTCGAGCTCAGCATTCTGTGCTCTGCATAGAAAGTTGACCCTTTGTTCTCTGGGGCAGTTTAAAGGCTGGGGCTAACTGCAATACTCAGAATACAGCAAGACTCCATTAGAAGAAACATAATTACTAAGGTGAGTAATTTTTTTCTTTTTTTTCTTGATAGTGGGTTAGAATATATGGTGGGTTATTGCTAACAGTTTTTTTGCCCCAAGCAGGCACAGTTTTTGCTCTTTTTCAGTTCCGAAATGCGTTCTGAGGTCCCTCAGGCTGACTGCAGGCAGCACTGTACTCTGACTGTATCCTAATTGGCCAATGCCTTCCTCATTTGCATTGACTCCTCCTCTCTGGGGCAGCTGAACCCAGCTGGCATAATGCATGTGTCAATAATGCTAAAGAATACCCTGGAGGAAGTAATATTACTTCGGTGAGTAATTGTTTCTTTCGGCTCTAGACAGACCGGATGTAATAGCCTGTCTATATTCTGAAAGAGCATAATGATGATACATGGACATAAGTATACTTACCTATCCATGATAGTTCGGAAAAATTAGCAAATTTGAATTGGGTTGACTTAATCAAGCATCATTCCTTCATTTCCTGGGAATATTTTCAAACTCTGGTACAGTGGAGCACACTTATAAGAACATAAGCATAAGTATCTTTATTTAAAAAAATAACGCTATTCGCCACGAAGGACCATAGCACTAGTACAATAATAAAATCAATAAAAGCCAGTAAAAATCACAGCTCAAAACTCCATTCATCATATCTAAATGTCAGATTTACATAATACTAGAGAAAGCAAGATTAAAGATATACATTTTCAACGTAGATTTAAAACTCTCCACTATCAGGCACTCTCTTATCCAATGAGTTAGAGAATTCCACAGGGTGGGGGCCACAAATTCAAATGTTCAGGCCCCAGAGGTCTTCAGATGAACCCTGGGAATCTCTAGCAATCTCTCGTCAGCAGAGGGGAGTGTAGAAGGCGTTCTTGCAGATAACTCGCCCCTGTCCATGTAGGGCCTTATAGGTCAGCAAACCGACCTTGAAGGTGATCCGCCACTGAATAGGCAGCCAGTGCAGATCACGCAGCACAGGCCTGAAATGGCAACCTCGAGGTAGCCCAGTCAGCAGCCTCGCTGCTTCATTCTGCACCAGCTGCAATCTGGCGGATATCAACCACCAGTAGCCCTAGGTAGAGGGAATTACAGTAGTCAAGGTGAGAGGTCACAAAGGTGTGAACCAGGTTTGGAAGGTCATTGGACGGAACTAGGTGTTTGATCTGGGCAATGTTCCTTAGATGGTAAAAGGCAGTCTTGACAATGGACGACACCTGAAATTTAAGTGTCAGTCCATCGACAAGAATTAACCCCAGATCTCTCCCCCCTCCCCCTCGCCTCCAGGTCAAAGCTCAGAAGGTCGCCCCACCGATGACCCCTTTACCCAACGACCTGGGTCCACCACCAAAACCTCGGTCTTGTTCGGGTTCAACCTCAGCCAGCTGGCACTCATCCAGTTTTGAATCTCCAAGAGGCAGTTGTTAAAACTCGAGACGGCTCCCACCTGATCGGGCACAAAGGACAAGTAGAGCTGAGTGTCATCTGCATAGCAGTGAAAACTCAGCCCATACTGCCTTACAGTGTCTCCCAATGGCAGCATGTACACGGCAAACAACATGGGAGATAGCACCGAGCCCTGCGGCACCCCACATGACAGGGAGAACTTGTCAGAGGAATACACCCCTATAAGAACATCCTATTTATAAGAACATTTGTTGAATGTCCCGGTTTTTGCCCATTATTTTCAATGGCAGTGAAGCCCGTTTATAAGAACAGTTTTTTTTTTTTTTCCAGAGATGGAGGGAGATGGTCATTATCACCTCTGAATGTGCTAAGCCTGGGCAGAATCGTCATCTAGTTTCCTCATTGACAGTCACTTAAGTGGGGAATGGTGTGTGAAAGATGCCTGAGGAAGAAGGCAGCACATATTCCTTCAGTTATGTTAGATACTGAATGAATTTTACAACCATACTGTAATTGTTTGAGTAATAAATAAAAAGAGCTCTTTTAAAAAGCTGTATTGTACTACTTTTAATAAGGAATTATCTAAAAGGTAGTTTGAGTCTAGTTTCATCATGTCAGCCATAGATTTTACATGGATGCTAACTGTTTTCAGTGAAGCCCTCTTATAAGAACATCCTGGTTATAAGAACATTTTTGTCTGGCAATTAGGGTGTGCTTATAACAGGGCTCCACTGTAATGAGAGATACTTCCAAAATATTGCTTCCCTAATTAATAATTAGGGATATGGTCGGAGGGATTTTAAAATCTGAGGTCTACCATCCGGAAATGTCCTAGAGTGTATTGCCTGGAAAAAATACCCGTTTTGTTGCACAGTATTACCAACATTTCTTGAGATCTTGAAACTGAAACTTGCTGGTTTTATAGGAGAGAGGTGGGGTTTAAACTTGTAAGGGGGGAGGGTCAAATAAAAGATTGGCCTCAGAGAAGTTGTTTGTGGGTCCAGGTCTAGGGATATTAAAGAGTGAGTGGGATTGTGATGCAGATCTAAGGAAAAGAGTGCAGAATAAGGACTGCGCAGGGCTGGAGAAGTGGGATATGAAGGAGAGGTTGGGGTGGAGGACAGTACTGATAAATGCCAGGAGCATCAGCAATAAAATGCCTGAGTTACAGTGCTCTGTTGGCTGAAGGATCAGCGGATGTGGCGGCAATTAACAGAGACATGGGCCACCCAGAGAAATGATTGGGACCTAAATTTGGAGGTCTACAGAATATTCAGGAAAGATAGGGGAGTGGAAAGAGGGGGAGGGATTGTGCTGATAGTCAGAAATGATGTTGTGGTTAGTGGAGTGAAGGAGGAGTGGAGGCGATTTGGGCAACCTTGCAAACTAGGGGAGGAAAAAAATTGAAAATAGGGGTGGTATACAGGCCTTTCTCAATTGAGGAGGCTTTGGAGGATAAACTGATTGAGAACATCAAGGGTCATTGTGACCTCGGTAGGGGTAGGGTGGTGGTCATGGGAGACCTCAGTATGCCAGTGGTGGACTGGGACACCATGACATCCTCTGTAGCCAGGGAACAGCGACTGATGGATGTTTTTCAAGATGCTTTCCTGGTTCAACAAGTGGGGGAGCCTACTAGAGAGGGGCGGATATTGGATGTTGTCCTAGCGGACAGTGATCAGATAAGAGGCCTGGAGGTCTGCAGTCCATTGGCGGGCGGTGACCATGCCACAGTCTGGTTTCTGTTGTATATAGGAGGTGAGGAAATTCATACTAACACAGAAGTGGTAAACTTTAGGGGTGCAGATTTCGTGGGCATGGGTAGGATTCTTAGAGAGAAGCTGAACAAGATTAGGCCGGACATGGATGCTGGAAGATTGTGGGAAATCATGAAAAATGGGGTACAGGAGGCTTCTAAGTACTCTACAAAATTAAGGCGGAAGCATGGTAGAACCAGTAAGCCATGTTGGTGGACTAGGGAGGTGCAGGAGGCAGTGAGGGATAAAAAGGCCGCTTATGCACGTTTTAAATGCTCAAGGGGGGACAAGGAGCGAGGTGAGTATGAAATAGTGGCCAGGAGAGTCACCAGAGTGGTGAGGGGAGCCAAGGCAGGGATGGCGCAAAATCTGGCTAGGAATATCACGAGGATTCTATAGATATATGAAGGCGAAAAGAGAGGACGCAGATTAATAGGATAAAAATTATGGGGGGTGGGCTCAGGAATCAGGGGAACAGGCAGAGGTGCTTAATGGGTACTTTGCCTCAATCTTTTCAGATGGGGACTGGGGATCCCTAAAGGCTGATGGTAGGGATGAGCATTCAGCCAAGGTGAGAAGTCGATCTGAGGCCAGTGGACGAAGCGAGGCTAGGGTACAGTTAGGACCAGATTCAGAAGGGGTGGGGAGGTTGAGTGAGGGTGATAAATGGGGGGAAGAAATCACAGTAGACAGGGAGGCCCTTGGAAAGTTAAAGATTCATAAAGCTCCGGGGCCAGATGGGCTACACCCGAGGGTATTTAAGGAATTGGCGGAAGAGCTGGCATCTCCATTGGCTGCACTCTTTAACATCTCTTTGCAGACAGGATGGGTCCCCCAAGACTGAAGGGTGGCTTATGTAGTACCTATTCATAAAGGGGGGATCCAGAGAAGAGATGGGGAATTATAGACCTGTAAATCTAACGTCTGTGGTGGGCAAAATAATGGAGGGCTTTATCAAGGAGAGGATTGGGAGGCAGCTAGAATGGTTAGGACATCAAGATGATAAACAGTATGGGTTTGTTCCAGGGAGATCGAGTCAGTCCAATCTTGTAGTGTTTTATGACTGGGTGACGGGGGCCTTGGATAGACATAGGCCGGTGGACGTCCTGTATCTAGATTTCAGCAAGGTGTTTGATTCAGTACCACACTATGGGCTGTTAATAAAGCTGGGAGAGATGGGGGTGGGAGGGCAAGAACTAAATTGGGTTGAAAATTGGCTCTCAGGGCATTTACAGAGGGTAATGGTGGATGGGAAATTCTCTTCTCCTAGGAAGGTAATCAGTGGGGTCCCTCAGGGCTCAGTATTGGGGCCATTGTTTAACACTTATGTCTCGGATATAGGGAGTGGGGTTAGGAATAGGTTGAGTCTCTTTGTGGACGACTCAAAACTGGGAGCTCTGGTGGATTGTGAAGAAGCGAGGGAGGTGGTCCCGGGGGATCTGGATACTCTGGAGGGGTGGTCAAGGAGGTGGGGACTGAAATTTAATGCTAGGAAATGTAAGGTACTTCATTTGGGGGTAAATAACCCGGGTCATGAATACATTCTGGGGGTCACACTGCAAGTCACATCGGGAGAAAGAGATTTAGGGGTGGTGATAGATGTCAAAATGAATAACTCTGAAAATTGTAGAAGAACTACAGCCAAAGCGAACAGGATACTGGGCTGCATAGCCAGGGGAATTACGTCCAGGAGGAGGGAGGTGATCCTCCTTCTGTATAATGCCTTCGTCAGGCCGCAGCTCGAGTACTGTGTACAGTTCTGGAGACCTCATCTGAAGAAGGACATAGCGCTGCTGGAGAGGGTTCAGAGGAGAGCGACCAGGAGGATTCAGGGCATGGAGGGGAAGCCTTATGAGGAGAGACTAGAGGAGCTTGGGCTTTACTCATTGGAGGAGAGGAGGGACAGGGGAGATATGATAAAGGTTTTCAAGTATGTAAAAGGAATAACCAGGAGTGGAACCAAGGAGCTCTTTAGGCTTAAGAAGGGGAGGGGGACAGCCAGGGCCATGGGTTGAAGCTGGAGGGGGGAAATTACAGAGGGGAGCGTGGGAGAGATTTTTTCACTGAGAGGGTGGTGGAACCGTGGAATGCGCTGCCTGGTGGAGGAGGGCACAGTGGAGGGATTCAAGAGGGGGTGGGATATGTACAAGGGGAAACTGAAACTAAAAAAGACCCTCTTGGGGGCTTGGGGGGTTGGTAAGGCGAGCAGCCATTAGGTTGCTGGCTTTCGAGCAGACAAGACAGACCATTTGGCCTATTCTGCTGGCTTCTTTAGTATGTTAGTATTTAATTCTGGGTCAATTTAATAATAAATTAAATCTTTTTAAAAATACTGGAGACAAATAGACCACATCATTGGGAAAATATATTTCAAGATTAGCATGGTTATCCCTTAGAAAATTTTCCATCAAAATAATCAGTTGTTGAGGTGGGTTGGGAATTAAGGGTTAAGGGGGAGAGCCTAGGGGAATGAGGGAGCGGTTTCTGTGTGTCCCCACTCCTCCCCAATAATGGGAAGGAGAAGGGGACCCGACTACACAGGGAACTCGGGGAGCCCTCACCGCTCTTTCTAGTGAACCTTAAGGGGGTAGATCGATACCCTTGGAGGATTCTCTTACAAAAGAGTACCTCGATCAACGCCGATTCCTCCGGGAACCGGCTTGAGATTACGGAGGGGTGGAATTTATCCCCACCCCAAAAATGGAAGCACTGATAAGTAATGTTATGTTAATACATTTAAAAATGTTAAATGGAAACTGGTTAGGTCTTTTGCTTATAGTTTGCTGTTTTGCTGTAGTTTATGCTAAAGTTAATTTTAGTTCAAGTTTGGAAAATGGAATGAGACGAAGGAGACACTACACAAAATTTCAGATATCTGCTTTATTACAGAAACTTCAGAATATTATGTTGGTGAGACCTAAAGAACATCCACAAGAAAAACTGATCAGGATTGATAGTCCTCCTCTCGCAGCTGGGGCGGGGCGGGGAGTGATCCGGTGAACTTGGTTCGGGCTGACCTGAAAGATAAACAAAAAAGAAGGTCTGAAAAACCAACATTTATAACAAAAACAAAAGAAACCAATCGCATACTTAATACAGTTATAAATAAGGTTAGGAACAACAAACATAAATGGCTTCACAACCGGTGAAAATCTATTTAATAAACGTAAACGGTCTTAATAACCCCATCAAAAGATCGAGAGTAATGCAACATCTAAATAAACAGAAGGCTGACGTTATATTTATACAAGAATCCCATCTTTCAGATATCGAGCATCAGAAACTAAAATGGGGGGGCCGTTGCAGAATTTACTCTTCATCTCATTCGAGCGGACGCAAAACGGAAGTAGCTATACTGATCCCCTCAACCACCTAATTCAAAATAAACAACATACAATCTGATAGACTAGGGCGTTACATTATAATACAAGACTGCTTATACAATCAAGAAGTTATCCTAGCTAACATATACTTACCACGCAAAACCAAGTTGCCTCTAATTCGGCAAATTTTAAATAACATAGTAGACCAACATAAGGGGCAATTAATAATGGCAGGAGACTTTAATATGACTATAACCCCAAACGTAGACTCGTCCAATCAAAAGTCTATCGCCAATCCTCCCCAGTAAAGTTCAATTAGAAAACCTTGGCCTAGTCGATATCTGGAGGAACTTTTTTTCCCTCAGACCCTGGTTTTACATATTATTCAGGAAGGTTTAATTCCTATTCGAGAATAGATTACTTTTTTACTTCATGTGAGCACTTCTCCTCAGTGAGAGAAATAACAATTTGTCCAAAAATAATATCGGACCACCACCCTCTTTTGTTAAAGGTTGATTTGGGTAAAAAAAACAAAGCTAACCCTTTGGAGACTTAACCCCTATCTCCTTAAGGATAAAGAATTTACTGACCAAATCAAACAAAGAATCCCACAATTTTTTGAAGAAAATGCATCATCAGCTGTTTCGGAAGCTATATTATGGGACGCAGTGAAGGCCACCATCAGAGGTGAGATCATTGCTTACACCTCAAGGAAAAAAAAAAGAAAAAGAAAGGAAATACCAGGAACTTACCAAAACCCTCCAAACCCCCAACTGCTATATAGGGAAGGGGACAGGGAAATACAAGTTAAAATCAGAGCAACTAAATCAGCAGTCCAAAAAATCATGGACGAAAAAATCCAAATGTCCCTTATTTACTTAAAACAAACAAACTATGAGGGAGGATCTAGAGGTACTCGCCGACTGGTGCAAAAACTAAGAGCTAGGAAAAAAGCAGTAACAATACTAAAAATTAAACATCCCCAAAACAGGTAGGATAACCCACAAAGAAGAAGACATAAGACAAACCTTCGCTGACTATTACCAGCATCTTTATACAACACACAACACCTCTATCCAAGAAGATAGACAAGCATTTCTATCTCAAACCCAACTTCCAAAAATTACAGCAATACAAGCCCAGAAATTACAAGCTCTTATAACAATAGAAGAAATAGAGATGGCAGTCACTAAGCAATCTTTGGGTCGTTGCCCCGGCCCTGACAGATACCTCAATGAATGGTATAAAATTTTCGACAAAGAATTAACACCAAGACTCTTGAAGCTGTTAAGAGAAACGACCAGTGGAAAAGTACTCCCCATCGTGGGACTATGCTACTATAGCAGCCATTCCCAAACCCAGTGGAAATAAACTAGATCCCTCAACCTATCGGCCGATTTCAGTCCTAAACTCAGACTACAAGATCTTCATGGCCATTTGGGCCAAAAGGCTAGAAATAATCCTCCCCATGATAATACATCCGGATCAAGCTGGCTTTTATAAAAATTAGATCAACAACAGACAACATCAGAAAAACATTGATACTTATGGAATATATCCAGACTCGGAGGATTCCATCTGCCTTCTTAAGCCTTGATGCGGAAAAAGCATTTGACAAGGTATACTGGCCCTTCTTGTGGGATACACTAAAAACATTTGGTTTCCCGGATTCACTGTTGTGTTGGTTGACCCAAATATACTCCTCGCCAAAAGCCTACATTAGAATAAACAGTGGACTCTCCCCCCCCCCCCAAATTTCAGTAGGCCAGGGCACAAGGCAAGGATGTCCTCTCTCTCCTCTATTGTTTGTAATATATCTTGAACCTTTAGCTAGTGTAATCAGAAACTCGAGAATCATAGAGAGCATACCAATGCAGCAGTCTGAAAACAAAATGAGCCTCTTCGCAGACGACATACTTCTATCCCTTTTGTCTCCTACGGAATCGATTACAGAGACGTGGAAAATACTGACCCAATTCGAAGAGTTAGCTGGCTTCAAATTAAACGTCACAAAAACAAAGGCCCTCTTATATAACTATATCCCCCCAAATACTCTAAAATGCAGTCTTACAATTAAATGGCACTCAACCAAAATAAAATACTTGGGAATACACATCCCTCATAATCTTAACCTTATTGAATTAATAAACTATGAGCCCATTTCTATAGAAATCAATAGAGACCTGGACAAATGGATCCATCTCCCATTATCATTATTTCAACGAATAGAAACCATTAGAATGAACATTCTACCTCGCCTACTGTATCTATTCCAAAATATTCCATATTTTCCATCTCATTATTTTTTCAAGTCGTGGGACAACATGATATCAAAATTTATATGGAACAAACAGAAACCACAAATTCGTCTTTCTATATTAAAATTATCACTAGCTCAGGGTGGAACTAACCTGCCGGACCTTATAAAATATGCTGAGGCTGCCTTCTTAAAAATTCTTTTACTGTGGCTCTCGGACCAGTTTGACTCCCAATGGAAGAGGCTGGAATTCCATTTGAACGACATGTATGACATTAAAAAAATTATTTTTTCATCCTCAGGGAGAACTCCTCCTTTAAAAGACTTCACAGCCATCACCTCACAGGTCTTAAAAATATGGCTTAAAATGCATGAAAAAGCACCATTTCAACTAATCTATGAATATTGTAAGTTAATTTCAGAGGACAAGCTTTTTGTCCCGTCCCATAACGATTTAACTTTCTCCCGCTGGCGCAGACTGGGATTGGAGCAGGTATTCCAGTTTTTGGCCCCAAACGGAATATTATCATTTGAAGAACTAAAATCTAAATATAATCTTTCAAATGTTGATCAATTTAGATATTTCCAAATCAGAAACCATCTTCTACGAAATAGAATCATTCAGGTCAATTTGAAGCCTCCCTTCCCCCCTCTCTTAAAGCTACTCATTGACCACTCTCGGGGACAACATTGGAACCATTTAATTGGTAACTTATACAAAATGATGCGAGATCAATCAAAGGAATCAACAACTCAGTCTTAGAAAGTTGGAACAAGGTCCTGGACCTAGCTGTGTCTCAGGAAGAATGGTCCCTTTCATCTCTGAGAGTGGTCAAAATCACTAGATCACACATTTGGAGGGAATACTCTTGGAAATGTAGATCAAGATTTTTCAGGTCACCGGCCACCCTGACTAAATACCTCCCAAGAAAATATGGGCTTGTTGGAGGGAGTGTGGAGCAGAACTAGCTGATTTAGCACATATAGTGTGGCTATGTCCACGTTTAATGCCTTTTTGGCTAAACATACAGAATGAAATTAGTGAGGCCTAGGTAATGTGTTGAGCTCACGAGCTGAGATGGTGCTCATGGCTGTCTACCGGATCGCCCCGGACAAAGACTCTGCTTCCATTTTGCTGTTGGTGGTGAAAAAATCTTTGACAAGGAAATGGATGACGAAAGTTGTCCCAGGTATTCAAGAATGGAGACAAATTGTGCATACTATATATCAGATGGAAAACATTACAGCGAAACTAAACAATCAAATTGAAAGTTTCGCTGCCCTATGGCGGAGATGGTTGGCCAACCAGGCGGGAATGGATCCAGAGTTTTGTCCTTAGGGAGTAGGTTAAGGTGAGGGGAGGATATGAGAAGTGGAAGGGGTCATGGACTATACCAATTATACACAAGATAAGGGTTGTTCAGATGGTGTCTCAATTTGTAACCAATGTGAAAGATATACAAGTACTATCTTATTGAATAATAACAAATCTGAAGTAATTATAGAAAATCACTAGTTTGTAAAATGTCTTCTGACGTATAAGTTAGGAAAATGGGAACTTCAATAAAAAATAAATAAAAAAAAAAATCAGTTCAAAAAATTGTTTTATTCTGTTGAGAATATATGATAGAGACTACTATGCACCCACAAAGATATTCCATATTAATGACAAATTAAACAGATTATGCTGGCATATGTGTGGGGAAGAAAGTAGTGTTTACCATATGTTATGGACATACCCTCCGATTTCGACTTGGTGGGCGACCACTAGGAAAGAATTACACAATTTTTTGAAAATTCAAATCCCAAGTTCATTTACACTTTTTATTTTTAATGACTTTACAGATACAAACTTTAACTCTCATATACAACAGATGATTATTTGGGGATCCTTGGCAACTAGAAGGATTACAGGGTATGGTTTGCAGTTATTGTGCACAGAAATCACACAAGTCAATAACCTTATTGTGCTCCTTCTAAAGGGCTTATTGTGCACATTCTAAATCCCTTATTATGCACGTTCCATAAGCAAAACAATCCCCCCAGTAGCTTGTGCTGACTCCTGCCGACTTCTCTGCCTGTTTTCCTTCATGGCACTTCAGAGTACCTCAGAGAAATTGAAACATTTCTTTTTTTTTTCTTTTTCAATTGTATTTATCCTCCTTTGGCGGATCGTCCAGTCATCAGCCAACCTAGCAGAACTCTGGGTCTTTTGGGGGCTTGTAGCGGCTTGTGTGCCGCAGCGGAACCCCAGAGCCCAGCCCGGAGGCCTCATCCTTGGGTGGCCCCCGTGTTATCCTCCATTTTCTCCCCAGGTACCCTAATCTCGAGACCAAGGAAGTGGAGACGCATGTGCATGGAGGCACACGTGCACCGCAGCCCCAGTATCAGCGTCTTCTGCCCTTCCTCAGCCTAGCACTGGTATTCCTTTGAGCGATGCCTCCACTCTGGCCTCCACCAGGGGGTGGCCATGCTCCAAGGAGACGTGGAACTCCCTCCCAAGGTGGAGAGCTGCCAGCCGGCAGCCTTTAACATCCTCTCCCTCCCCCTCCGCCGACCTCCTATGACCCAGGCTGGTTCCCAAACTCAGGTAGCTGGCATGGCGCGAGGTGTGGTGTCCAGCGCCTCAACCCTCTGCACCACCGGGCCGGAGAGGAATGACACTTCTTTTAAAAAAAAAGTCGCATGCTGCTCAGTCCAACAAACTGTCTGAAAGAAAACAATTCAGAATTGATCAAGAAAAGAAGTGGACTGCCCAAAAAAACAGCACTCGACATGAGACTGGTAAACTTTTTCCATACAAAAGAAGGGTGAAATAGTCATTGCACCTCGAACACCACAACATCAAACCGCAAAAAAAAAAAAAATTCTAATTTTGTTTTCCTCTCACAGACGACTGCCGAATCCGAACCTCAGTAGAAGATGTATTGATGTTCATTTAAAATGGTAAACATAACTAAAAACCCTATTACACTGTCTGACTCTTTAATAAACTATATGGAATAAAATATGAGTGACCATACCCAACTTGTATGGTGTTTCCATCTCGGGGTTGAGAAACCAGCATGAACTTATCGAGCTTAGCTCTCGAGGTCCATACGCTGGTATCTCAACCCCTGGATGGAAACACAGGCTCATTGTGTATGGTCACCGACCCATACATTATTCCTTATATTCTAAGTAACCAGAAAGCCTCTTCTGTACCATTTTTTGAGAGACAGTGATGGTTGCATGAATTTAGACAAACTCTAATTCTGGAAAGATTAATAGACCACTCTTCTACCACCCAAAACTGCCATGGTACACCCTGGACAAAAATATTATGTTTATTACCACATCTTTTAACAATACCTTAGACAGTAGTGTATTACGTTACAATCTGATGAATTATTTAATTTTCTTCTCTGTTTTGCTTTTTATGTGTTTTCTTTTTTCTTTCCTTTAATTTCTGATTTCCATGATCTATACATTTTTAAAGAGCAACTCTGAACTTCAGCATGTGCTTTCATAAATAAGTTGTTTCAGCTGTTACTATTTACTACAAAATGCATTTCTTTTTCATTTTCAGTATGCCTTTCCAAGATTTATAGCACATCATAGTAGCCCATCTATAAAGTCTGTATAGAAAACTTTTGAAAACGTTTGCCTCTCACCTGTAAACCTCACAGTGCCTATGCTTATGACATCATAGTGCACCCCATGACTAACAGACTGTGATGTCACAAACAGCAGTTGTGTGGTTCGCAGGGGAGAGTCAGATACATTTTGAAAGACACAGAGGTATAATTGTTGCATTATCTACAATATTAAATTAGAACAACAGAAGGGAAAGTTAAAATAAAGAACTAAAAAAACAAGAAAATTAAAACATAATTGGTGTAAATCTAGTGTTGTTAAGCTTTTTATTATAATAGAGAGTTGCTCTTTAAAGGAAAAGGTTGTGTGTAAATTGGGTTGTTTTGTTTTCTTTGTGATATAAACTCAATACAAAATGATATGTAAACAACAAAAGTATGTTGGTGTGGCACTAGGGTTTTAAAAATCGGGCCCACTGTGTCCCAGATTTCTTTACAAGCCAGAAGGAACAGCCGTTAGGTGCACACTGAAACACTGAGTGAGAGTATTGGGAAGCTCAAGAAGATTAAGTACAGAGACTATATGGGGGTTAAGCACAAAAATGTTAAGGCATTTTTTTTTTTTTTAGTTGTTTAACCAGGAGTAGCACACTAAGCTGAAAGCTTTTTTACAGGGGCGACCTGGGAGCACAGGGAAGTGAAGTGACTTGCTCAGGGTCACACAGTATGCAAGTGGAAGCTGTGGGATTCAAACCCAGCTCTGGTCTGCTCGATGTCACCAGATTTGCAGCTCAGAGCCTTAAAGTACTGTGCTATACTGCCTCTCTTGCTTAAGGTCACACAGAGTAAGTGACAGTGGTGGGATTCAAACCTGGGTCTCCAGTTTCTCAGCTTTGTGCTTATTTCAGCTCTGTGCTTATTGTTTTTAGAAAAAGTAATAATTTATAGAAAACATTTTCAGTTAGCCATTCCAATAGAAAATAATTTCATGTTTTCTGTGCTCTGCAGGGATCCAAAAGAATACTGCGATCACATGAAATTGTGCTTCCCCCTAGTGGACAAGTGGAGACAGACCTTGCACTAAACTTTTCATTACAGGTAATTTTATATAAATATCTTCTGAAGAGAAGGACAGATACTAACTTGATGGTTAACTAGTAAAAATACATTGTGTATATATACTACTTGTGTTAACATAAGCAGCAATGGTATTAGTACTTTTTTTTTTTTTTTTTGTTAAATGGACAATTCTTTTGTATCATTGCCATGTAACATTTGTAAAAAAATTTATGGATTTGTTAGGATTTCATAGCTTTAACTTGTATCCTTGCCTTTAGTAAGGGGAGTTCCTACTGTAATACAACATTATTAAAAGATGTTTCACTGGACTGGAGCACTCGTTGCCCACCAGCGACCCCCCACCCTTCCAGATGCAGGATACCAAACACTCCCCCAAGTCTCCCCTCTCCCCCTCTATCAGGTATCTGGGTGTCCTGCGAGAGCCTAGTACATCTGAGCCAAGCCATCCTCCGAAGAGCCACAGATGTAGCCATGACTCTTGATGACACATCATTAGAGTCCGCAGCAGCATGAAACTGAACCTTAGATGCCTCAATCCCATCTGCAGCCACTGCCTTCAGCTCCTTGGCTAGCTGGGGGGAGGCCTGTTTAGCCAGTGCCAGTACAGTGTCCCACCTGGACTTCTGGTACCTGGCTGTATAGGCCATGTAATTCGCCTGCCTGAGTCCCAAAGAAGATGCCATGTACTGCTTCTTTGCCATTGCATCAGTCTTCCTGGAGTCCTTGTCAGGGGGGTGTGAAGCCAGGGGAATATTTGCCTTGTCACAGGCAGCAGCCTGCACTACTCCAACATGGCTGCATTGTTGATATAAGAACTCTGTGTCTGAGCCTGAAAGTGTATACCTCTTGTCCATTCTTCTATCCACAAGAGGTATAGTGTTAGGAGACTTTAAGATTTTTTGTGTCTGTTTCCTAAAAGATTTATGGAGGGGAATAGACAGTCTCCTGGACTCTGGGATGTCTATCATCTCTACATAATCAGGCTCCTCTTGATCTTCCATAGCCTCCTCCACAGGGAGCTGGAGGGTTTCAGCCACCTTTCTGTAAAACATAAAGTGAGAAGGGGACTCAGAAAGCCTAGGAGGGGAAACACCTGAAGGTCTGTCTGGGGAGATGTGCGGTTCCACAAGCACATCCACACCCTCACTTACATCATCATCCTCAAATTCCCCTTCCTCTTGAAATTCCGGTTCCCAAAAATCTTCAAGGGCATAATCTTGAACCAGGAGAACCAACCGAACCGAACCCCTACCAGAAGGAGCCGGATCGGTCGGAACCAGACGGAGCGATTCCACAATCTGAATCGCCCTGGCTATCTCTTCGGCAGTCGGAACATGAACCTCTGGATCCGAACCAGTCGATTTATCTTTGTATTTTCTTTTTGTTGGAACTGATCCCTCGGAATCTACTCTCCTTTTGCCCGAAGAAGTATCGCCCTGGTCAGAGGGCATTCCTTCTGGTTCGGTCGAAACTGAACCGGGCTGGCCATCCGGGTCAGCGGACTTCTCGGCCTCCTTTTCCCTCAGTCACCTAATCTCTTCTCAAGGGTAGATTTGGGAAAGTTTTTACATATTTGGCAGTCTGAATCGAGGTGGTCAAACCCCAGACAATAAACACAGGTGGTGTGGGGATCGGCCTTAGCAAAGACCTCCCCACACTCACTGCAGTGTTGAAACCCAGTGGGCCCGTTTTTTTTCTTGGGTTTCTCAGACATGGCCAACCTAACCAAACTTACCCTTTTTTCGGGAACCGCCAGGCAAGACTCCCTTATCGGTTCCTAACCGTGTCATGGATATTGGAAAAAAATGGTTCAAAACACATTTTTTTTAGAACCAATAAGAACCGGTAACCACACACTAAGTAAACAAACAAATTTCACTATCAAATTACCGGTTCAGCAGAACCGAGCCACACTTTTACAAGTTCCACGCAGAAAAACAGAACAATTCCTATCTAGTATTCACGGCACCACAGACAGAGACTGAACCGACTATGCGGATACTTTTTTCGGTTTAAAAACCGACGCAAACTGAAAACTTTAACTGACTTTCGAACCGAGATGAAGGAGAAATCTGCGGAGCGACCGTTCAGTAAGGCGGAGTAAAGAATCTGATGGTTTAAGTTTGAAACACTCCAGACAGAGACTTCAACCGAGCTCGAGCTCAGCATTCTATGCCCTGCATAGAAAGTTAACTCTTTGTTCTCCGGGGCAGTTCAAAGGTTGGGAATCACCGCAATTGTCAGAATACAGCAAGACTTCATGTTGTTTGGTCTCAGAGGAAGGATTCCCTTACCAAACTGATCCCAGTGACTCTGACCTTGATCCAAGCCCTTCAGTGGTGGCAGGATCAGGACAATTTAAGACAAGGGGTCCCTTTTGCCACTCAGCCTCATTCAGTGGTCCTTACCACTCTATCAGTGCAAAACATTATGTACACATTTAGATAGATTGAGCAACTGCTTTTTCAGAGATACTTCCAGTGCCCAAGGCAAGCACAACAAGAAAGCTGAGAATAGAAGAATTTAACGGATGGCTAAGAACCTGGTGTTGTGCTAAAGGGTATGGGCTGTTGGGGGGGTGGGGATGGATCTGGGAGGACAGTAGTCTCTATGCCAAGGACAGACTACACTTGAGTGAGGAGGGAAAGAAAGTGTTGAAACAGAGGATGGAGGAGTACATAGAGGAAGTTGGGAATTTAAACTAGGAGTGGGGGGTGGCAATTGGACAAGAGATATGCAGAGACCACAGGTTGGGAAACATTATGAGCTTACCCCCCATAACAGTGACAAAGGACAAATGGCAAGTACTATTGGTGATGCTAGGAAAGGAGGGCAGGATGGGAGTGGAGGGAAATGGTGGAAGGTGGTTACCCTTAATGCTAGGAGCCTTGGGAGGAAAACTGCAGAGTTACAGGTGCTCAATGCAGAGGGAGAGGTGGACATTGTAGCCATCACAGAAACATGGGCCACCCAACACAATGACTGGGACCTGTCTGTACCAGGGTATGGGTTATTTTGTAGGGACAGGGTGATTGGGAAAGGAGGGGGTGTGGCACTATATGTGAAGGAAGGACTGAAGTGTGTAAGGGAGGAAGGGGAGGAGGGTAGTACAGAGTCACTTTGGATGCAAATCCAGGATTCCAAGAATAGGATTCTTAGAATGGGAGTGGTGTACAGGCCACCATCTTAGACTGAGGAGTTAGACAGGGAACTAGCAGAACAGATCAGGAGGACCTGCGAAAAAGGTAGTGTGGTGATTGTGAGGGACTTCAACATGCCAGGAGTGGACTGGAGTACCCCAACAACCAGGAACAGAAGGGAGCAGGTACTGCTGGATGCCTTCCAGGACAGCTTTCTGCTGCAAATGGTCAGTGAACCAACCAGGTTAGGAAATACTCTTGACCTTGTGCTGGCAAATGGGGACTTTATGAGAGAACTTACAGTGGAGGAACTGCTGTCAGGGAGTGACCACCACTCAGCATGGCTCACATTGGATATGGGCAAGGAAGGAGTGGAATCGGGCACAAGAGTGCTGGACTTCAGGAGGGCTGACTTTGGGAGGATGGGGGAAGTGGCAAAAGGGTACCTGGCCAGAATTCAATCTAGTATGAACACTAACCAGAGGTGGGAGCTCATAAAGCTGGGGATAGTGGAGGCAACCAAAACCTGCTGCAAGGCCCAGAGCAAGAAGGCTAGGGCTAAGAAACCGAGCTGGTTGAGCAAGGAGGTCATGGAAAGGTAAGGAGAAAAGAACTGCCTTTAGGAAGTACAAGAAAACAGGGAGGGGGAGGACAGGAGAAGTACTTGACAGAATCGAAGGAGGTGACAAGGGCAGTAAGGGGAGCCAAAGCATCTAGGGAACTCAGGCTGGCACAAGACATTAAGAAGGGAAGGAATTCTTTAGGTACATCAGGAGAAAAGGAGCTGTAAGGACCACATAGTAAGGATTAGGAAGGAGGGTTGGGTGGAAGCAGGGTGCGATAAGGCAGAAGCACTAAATGAGTACTTCGGCTCAGTATTTACTAAAAGAGGAGGGGTGACACCCAAGGGGAGACAATGGCAGAAACAGAGGAAGGGGTGACAGATGGGAAATCATGGAGGGCAGAGTTTGGGAGGGTTTGAAGGCACTGAGGGTGGACAAGGCGCCAGGCCCAGATGGCATCCACCCAGGGTACTGAAGGAGCTGGCAGAGGTCCTTGCAGGACCTTTCAGCGAACCTATTTAATGGCTCACTACACTCAGGGTATGTACCTCAGGACTGGAGGATGGCTCATGTGGTGCCCCTCACAAGAGTAGCCCCAAGGATGAACTGGGAAACTACAGACCAGTAAGCCTCACATCCATCGTGGGTAAGCTAATGGAGACTATCCTGAAGGAGGCTGGTGGCCCTCCTAGAGGCCAAAGGACTACAGGACAGCAGACAGCATGGCTTCATAAGGGGCAGATCCTGCCAAACCAACCTGGTGGAGTTCTGTGACTGGGTAACTAGGCAACTGGACAGGGGCCATGCAGTGGATGTCCTGTATCTGGACTTCAGTAAGGCATTGGACTCAGTCCCGCATGGAAGGCTGGGAAGTAAGTTAGTAGGCACAGGGGCGGGTGCAAAGCTGGTGAGATGGGTGGGAAACTGGCTTCAGGGAAGGCAACAGAGGGTGGTGGTGGGTGGGGAGCTCTCACATCCAAGGGTAGTGATGAGCGGTGTTCCACAGGGCTCGGTGTTGGGACCAGTGTTGTTTGGGATATTCATTGCAGACATATCATGGGACATCAAGAGCAAGATCAGTCTGTTTGCTGATGATACCAAGGTAGGAGCAGTGGTGGATGACCTAGGGGGATGGCAGGGGTTGCAGGATGATCTGGCAAAGCTTGAAACCTGGTCAGACACCTGGCAACTGGGGTTTAATGCCAAAAGTGCAAGGTGCTGCATTTGGGATGAAGAACCCAAGGAGGGTTACCAGCTGTGGGGGTGCTGCTAGCCCAGACAGAGGAGGAGAAGGATCTGGGGGTGCTCATTACAGGGTCAATGAACAACTCTGCACAATGTAGGAAGGCAGCTGCAAAGGCCAACAAAATGCTGGGTTGTATTGCAAGGAGTATATCCTCGAGGAGGGAGGAGGTGATTCTGCCACTGTATAGGTCATTTGTTAGACCGCACCTGGAGTACTGCGTGCAGTACTGGTGCCCGTATCTGAAGAGGGACCTTACGTTACTGGAGGGTGTGCAGCGCAGGGTGACAAAGATGATCAAGGGGCTGGGGGACTTATCATACGAGAGGAGGTTGAGGGAGTTGAACATGTACTCACTGGAGGACAGGAGGGACAGGGGGGACATGACTGAAACCTTTAAATACATGAAAGGAATAAACAAGACAGGTACAGAGGGGCTGTTCAAAGTAAGGAAGGGGAGGGACACTAGGGACCATGATACGAGACTGGAGGGAGGAAGGTTCAGGAGGGAGATGAGGAGACACTTTTTTACAGAGAGGGTGGTGGCTGGGTGGAATGTGTTACCTGCAGAAGTGGTATCCAGTAGAACAGTGGACTGCTTCAAAAGGGGATAGGACAGGACAAGGGGGAGGGTTAATGAAGGGGAAGGGAGGGGCAGCTGCAGAATAAGGGGTGCTAGCTGCACATTCGAGCAGACTTGATAGACCTCTAGGCCTTTATCTGCTGGCAAATTTCATATGTTCGTATTGCCAGGTGGATTGTGTCTTGTATACAGTTCTGCTGTGAAAAACTGGGAAAGATTCCACCCTCAGGCCTGAGGGCTCACTCTACAAGAAGTACAGCTGGTTCCCTGGCTGCTGCCAGGGATATCCCTCTCTTAGAAATTTGTCAAGCAGCCGCCTGTAAAACAGTCCGTACCTTTACCAAGCATTACTCTCTGGATATCCAGGCTAGGAGTGATGCTCGTTTTGGCATATCAGTACTTCAGAGCCTATTCCCAAAGTAGGTTCTGTCCCTCCTCCATGGAGGTGCTGCTTGGTAGTCTGCACTTGTCAGAATACAGCAAGACTTCAAGTTGTTTGAAAAAAAAATTACTCACCTTAGTAATTATGTTTCTTCTATTGGAGTCTTGCTGTAGTCTGACCTCCCTCCCTCCCTGCCTCCCCTCTCAGAACCTGTTTTTGGGAAGTGGGTGGGCAGGTGCAGTGTTGCACCTTAGGGGCGCTCCTTTTACACCCTCTTCTTTTGTTTGGGTGTTTATTTTATTATATTCCTGTTTGGTTTGGGTTTTGAGTTTTGGGTTTCCTGACTTGAGTCTTCTTTTGGTAATTCAAAACTTCTTGTTGCCAGTTGGCTATTAAAAATCGTTTTTACAATTTCCACATAGAATAGTTATTGGAGTGTTGCTCGTAAGAATCTGACTGTTAGCTTTCAAAGGGAAACAGACAGAGACATCAACCGAGCTCGAGCTCAGCATTCTATGCTCTGCATAGAAAAATTAACCCTTTGTTTTCTGGGTCAGTTTAAAGGCTTCGGCTAACTGCACTTGTCAGAATACAGCAAGACTCCAATAGAAGAAACATAATTACTAAGGTGAGTAATTTTTTTTCTTTGGCATCCTCTTTGGGACTCAGGCAGGCTACTTATATGGCCTACACAGCCAGGTACCAGAAATCCAGATGGGATACGGTTCTGGAACTGGCTAAACAGGCCTCTCCCCAGCTAGCCAAGGAGCTGGAGGAGGTGGCTGCTGATGGAACTGAGGCATCCAAAATGCAGTTTCATGCTGCTGGGGACTCCAGTGATGTGGCACCTAGAGTCATGGCTACATCTGTGTCTCTCAGAAGACATGCTTGGCTCAGATGTACTAGCCTTTCACAGGATACCGAGACCAAGGCTATGGATTTTCCTGTAGTAGGTAACTCTCTGTTTGAGGGGCAGACAGAGGCTTACATGAAGAAAATGGATGAATACAGGACCACATACAGGAGTGCACAGGCCAAAGAAAGGCAAGCCACTCCGCTCAAGCAGCAGTCTAGGGGCAGGGGCAGGCCCTTTCAAAGGCCTTTTACCAGCTCAGGCCTCCTCTCCTTCCACAGAGGGTTCTTCAGAGGGAGGGCAGTAGGGGGATGAGCAGAGCTGCTCCCTCCTCCCCTCAGTCTAAGGCTCCTGCCTATCAGACACCCTGATGTGTCAGCCCGGGTCAACTCCCCATTTCCAGTAGGAGGCAAGCTGGCTTACTACTTCCAGGCCTGGAAGTCTGTGACCTCAGACAAGTGGTCCTGGAAGTAGTAAACCAGGGACTGGCCCTCAGCTTCAAAATATTTCCAAAAAAGAGGGCCAAGTCTTTTCCACCTGCATCACTCTCAGAAACCATTGTCGTAGAGGCAGAGGTTTCCTCTCTTCTAGCTCTTAGAGCTATAGAGAAGGTTCCTACCCAGCACAGGGGAAAAGGAGTGTACTCCAGGCACTTCCTTACCCCCAAAGAAAACAGGGGAGTGGTGACCCATCCTAGCCCTAAGGTATTTGAACAAACACATTTCAAAGCCCAAATTCAAAATGGTAACTCTGGGAATAATCCTTCCCTCTCTAAGGCTGGGGGATTGGCTAGCATCTCTGGACCTCAAGGATGCCTACTTCCATATTCCTATCAGGTGCTCCCACAAAAAATACCTCAGGTTCGAGTTGCCTTCAGGCCATTACCAATTCAGAGCTATGCCATTCGGCCTAACATCAGCTCCAAGAGTGTTCACAAAGTGCCTTACAGTAATGGTGGCTTACCTCAGAAGACAGGGTATCACCATATTCCCGTATCTGGATGACTGGCTCTTAGTGGGTCAGTCACCTTTACAGGTGAAGTCAGCTCTTCAAACTACCCAGGACCTACTCAGCTCCTTGGGGTTTCTTCTGTCTTCCAAAGTCTGTCCTCGAACCAGTTCAACTTCTCACCTTTATAGGCATAGAGTTGGACACTGTACAGTCAAAAGCCTTCCTTCCCCTGCAAGGGTGAAGGCCCTAGTGGATCTCGCTTCCTCTTTTCGACCTCAGGTCTCCTGCCCAGCAAGACATTTCCTCCAGCTCCTGGGCCACATGGCAGCTTCCACGGCAGTGGTGCAGGGAGCAAGTTTTCAGATGAGGGATATTCAGTTTCATCTAAGGTCTTTTGTTCTCAAAAGAAGGATTCACTTACCAAACTGATCCCAGTGACTCAGACTCTGGTCCAAGCTCTCCAGTGGTGGCTGGACCAGGACATCCTCAGACAAGGGGTTCCATTTCTCCCTCAAGTCCCATCAGTAGTTCTAACTACGGATGCTTCTCTCCTAGGGTGGGGAGCCCACCTGGGAGCCCTGACAGCTCAAGGGGTCTGGTCTCCACAAGAGTCTCTCCTTCATATCAATCTCCTGGAACTCAGGGCAGTTTTCCTAGCCCTGCAGAGCTTCTCAGATTCAGTCAAGGGCAAGGTGGTCCAAGTCAGGACAGACAACACCACCACCACAATGTGGTACATCAACAAACAGGGAGGCACTCGGTCCTCGGCCTTGTGCACAGAGGCCATGAAGCTGTGGTCTCTGGTCTGCTCTCTACAGACTTCTCCGGTAGCAGTTCACCTTCCAGGGAAGGACAACGTACTAGCAGATGCTCTGAGCAGAATTTCACAGGGACATCTCGAATGGTCCCTGGATCCTCACATCCTGAAGGTCATCTTCTCCAGGTGGGGCACTCCAGAGACAGATCACTTTGCAGCATCGGACAATCGTCAACTTCCTCTGTTTTGTTGCAGACCTCCAGTTCTGGGGACGGTTCCCCAGGATGCTCTCATTTGGGACTGGAAGGGCAGGTTTCTCTATGCCTTCCCTCCCTTCCCTCTGCTGTTCAGAGTTCTGATCAAGATCAGGACTGAACCCTGCACAGTGATACTGGTGGCTCCAGATTGGACCAGACAGCCGTGGTATCCTCTACTGCTGTCCTTGTCTGTGTCACGTCCCCTGTCTCGGCCCAGGACATACAATCTCCTGTCCTCCTCCCAGGGGCGGATCTGGTACCCTGATCTCCAGTCTCTCAATCTCTAGGCCTGGCTCTTGAAGAGTTAGAATATGCAGCACTACATCTCTCTCTCAGGGAGTTCTGGGTATTCTGAAGGTCTCCAGGAAACCTTCCACTACAAAAGCTTACAACTCAAAATGGAAAAGGTTCAGTATTTGGTGCTCTCAGAAAGGCATCCATTCCTGCCTGATTCTGCACTGCAGGCATTTCCACAACCTTAGACTATCTAGTTCATCTGAATGGCCTAGGCCTTAGGCCTGCCACTGTGAATGTTCAAATAGCAGCTGTCTCTGCATTCCTCTCAGCAGGGAAGGGCTCTTCCCTGGCATCTCATCCTGTCTTCAGAAAGTTTTTCAAGGGCCTGGTTCACATTAACCCTCCCTTTAGGGAGCCCACTCTGCCTTGGGATCTTAATGTCTGCATTGCTCAGCTTATGCAGCTACCCTTTGAAACTCTGTCTTCATCCGAATTGAAGTACTTGACCTGGAAAACTGTGTTCCTGTAGCTATTACTTCTGCCAGGTGGATTAGTGAGTTACAGGCTCTGTCATTTGAACCTGACTTCATCTCCTTCCATAGGGACAAAGTGGTCCTAAGAACCAATAGGAGGTTCTTGCCCAAAGTGGTATCGGATTTTCATCTGAACCAGTCTATATCTCTCCCTGTGTTTTTCACTGATCATTCTTCTTCAGGTGAAAGAAGGTTACACAGTCTGGATGTTAAGAGGGCCCTTAGCTACTACTTTGAGCATACTAAGGCACATAGAAATGACTGTCTTCAATTGTTTCTCACTTATGGTGAAGTGGGGAAAGGTAAGCCTGCCACTAAAAGAACTATTGCCAGGTGGATTGTTTCTTGTATACAATTCTGTTATGACAAGTTGGGTAGAACGCCCCCTTCAGGCCTGAGGGCTCATTCGACTAGGGGTACAGCTGCCTTCTCTAGCTGCGGCCAGAGATATACCTTTGTTAGAGATTTGTGAAGCAGACACCTGGAAAACAGTACATACTTTTACCAAGCATTACTCCCTGGACATCCAGGCTAGGAGTGATGCTAGGTTTGGCACAGCAGTACTGCAGAGCCTCTTCCCAAAGTAGGTTCTGCATTCCGTCCTCCATAGGGAACTGCTTGGTAGTCTGCATTATGTTTGAATGCAGCAAGACTTCATGTTGTTTGAAGAAAAAATTACTCACCATAGTAATATTGTTTCTTCTAATGGAGTCTTGCTGTATTCAGACCTCTCCCCCCGTCTCCCCTCTCAGAACCTGGTTTTTGGGAAGTGGGCTGGCAGGTACAGTGTTGCACCTCAGGGGTGTACCTTGTACCCTCCCTCTTGGGTGGGTGGATGTTGTTATTTTTTCTGGTGTTTTATACTTAAATATTGTCACTACCTTTCCTTCTTTGGTTCTCGACTTGAGTCTTTTGGGCCCAAAAATAATTTTTTGCCCTTTATCTATATGTTGAACAATTTCCATACTATGGTATGTTAGTTAGTGTGCTCGTAAGAATCTGACGGTTACACTGGGAAGTACCACAGACAGAGGTTTGAAAACCAAGCTCAAGCTCAACATTCTATGCTTCTGCATAGAGTTAACTCTTTCCTCTCTGGGGCGGTTCAAGTGCTGGGGCTAACTGCATTATGTCTGAATACAGCAAGACTCCATTAGAAGAAACAACATTACTATGGTGAGTAATTTTTTTCTTCCATGATATCAAAACCCAAAAAAGAGATGAAAGTGGCAAAGAAGCCAAAGAAACACTATCAGCCTCCCATCATGCGTTGTTGCCCCTGTTTGAAACCATTTGCAGTGACAGATAAGCATCAGCACTACTGGGCCTGCCTTGGCTACTCTCACAACATGGATGTGTGCAACCCCTGCTTCTCCGTGGACCATCATACTTTAGAAATCCATGCAATGAAGTGGGGTCACTGAGTTCCCACCTTCATAGGTAGGCATTGCACACGTGAGGCCAAGGCGTGGTCTCTGGGCCTTTACCCTGGCCCCTTCCCAGCACTTCTGATACTGAGGAAGCACAGAGTCTGATACTGAAGAAGCACAGGGTCCTCTTCTACCTCCTAGAGGCATCAGAGGCCCTGGTGGTGGAACTTATGGACAGGGGCCTCCTTCTGGGTGGCCAGCTGCAAACCTTGCCCCCCCTCAATGTGCCTTCTCAGAGCAGCAGACATCCCTGGTTGTGTAAGGCAAAGCTACACGCTTGGTCTACGTTGTTGGACACCTCGGTGTTGTGGTCTGGTGCCATCTGACTCCTTACGCTGTTTGTGGTGTCAGTGAGGGGTGGTGCCAGCCGTGACAGCAGGTCCTCTCCTTACACCATTCATGGTGGGACCAGCATCAAGGCCGTGCTGTGCCTGATTGCTGAGGTGGTGTTGGTGTTGGTAGCACAACATGGGGACACCAGGAACAACACTTTTGATTCCTCAGTGCCTTAGTGAACCAGCACAAGTAAGTATCGAGAAGACTTGTGTACAAAAAAACTTTTATTCTGTTCAAAAAGATACTTATACCACCACAAGCAGTCAAAACCTTTTATGGGAGGTGTGGCCTGCATCTCGGTCCGAGTTGTCGCAAACCTTTGCAGCTCTGCAATCTTATCTTTAAAATTTGAAAAAAATGAACTTTTACTGCACACTTTACTATAAAAATGTTATATTCTTGGACTCTTGAATATTGGCTACAGAAATATGGGGAAATTTAGGAGACCTAGACAAGATGGAGACGGTAATTATCAAAAAGGTCCACCATTGCAGTAAAAAAGCTCCCAGCCCACAGGTGTGGAGGGAGGCCTGGAATTAATGTCAGAGCCATGTGTGACCATTGTGAGCCTCAGACTAGAGCAGCTTTGCAGATTAGTTGCCCTAATGGATAAAAAGATAGACTCCTTCACCAGCCGGCTGCAATCTGTGGAACATAAGGTAGAAGCTATGCACACAGATGTGGAGGGAGCTGTTGTGGCATGTGTCTTGGTAAGGCAGGGCACCACACAGTTAATTCATGAAAACAACATACTGAGGAAACGGCTTGAGGTACTCAAATCAGACTAGATGCAATAACCTGTAGCTGACGGGGGTGCCAGAATGTGTGGAGGGGGATTCCCTATACCTGTTTCTAATGGACTGGCTCCCAGAAGCTTAAGGTGTGCACCCAGAGGGTGAGCCAGTGGTACTGGAAAAAGCATACCGGATTTTCCCTCGTAGGAACGTTGCAGAATCATTGAGCCCCCGAACTGTGCTGGTCGTGATGTTGGGGGTCAGAGTGAGAGACAGAATACTTCAACTTGTAAGAAAGAAGAGATACATTACAATAGATGAAGTGCATGTGCAGTTTTAGACAGACCTTAACTACGCCATGAGACCGAGAGATAAGCAGTTTGATGGCATGCGGGCTGGATTATGAAAAAGAGGAATCATGCACTCTGTGCTGCAGCCAGCCAGGGCTTAGAATTTTTCACCGGGACCACGTCTTCATTTATTCAGACCCAAAAGATGCCGGTAGATGGCTACAGAAATTAGAAAAAGATAAGCTGCTTCCACAGAATGATAACACTTTCGATTGTGGAGGAGACTGAAAGGTTCACCATATGTTAACTTACTTGTAACTGACTGTACGATTAGTAACTGTTTTACTGAACTTTTATATCATTACTGCTTGGGAAGGCGTTATTGACTCCTGGAACATTTTAAGACTGTGTGTTTGACTTTTCAAATTAATTTATGAGCTAATTCTGAGTTTAAAGGTGGCGAATGCCATGGCACAGTTCACATACTCAGCCCTGTCGTGTTCATGTTGTCCTTATTTTCCTGACTATGGACTTTGAACTTTGTGGTGAAGATCAGGCAGGCACCATAACTGCCTGAGTGTTGATGGCCGACATAAGATTCTTTCATATGGCCCTGTACTTTCATAACTAACAGTTCAAAGCTTCTATTGTTTTCTCTTTCTTAAATGCTGTTAATGTATACCCAATACCCATTCCATGCTAAGAAAAGTTTTTTTTCTACGGGGCTTGTTCAGCTACAGATGCTGAATGGGAGGACTGCTCGATCATTGAGGGAATGTTCTCTTCAGAGGCTAGATCCAGAAACAAATGGTTTGACACCTTTTATTGAACCAACATAGATGTAACAAAGAAAACGCTGCTTAAGCTTTCGGACCAAGCAAGTCCAAGTTGGCTGGTCGGAAAGCTTAAGCACTGTTTTCTTTTGTTACATCTATCTTGGTTCAATAAAAGGTATCAAACCATTTGTTTCTGGATCTGTTCTTGCAAGGACTAATACGGCAACTATTTCTGTGTGTCTTCAGAGTCTAGGGCATTTTTGGCTTTAAGCAAGTCCATTAAGGGGAAGGTTATTTTACTGCAAGTTTGATTTCAATTTAAGAGATTACAACTTTCATCTGTTAGAGTTGCAGTGGATTTGCATGTTCTGTTCAGTGATAATGTATATAAGTTTATACTGGGATATTACCAGATTGTATGTCTGGTGCACAGAGGGAGTTTTAAATATTTGTGAAGATCAGATCCCTGCTGTTATGTGCATTAAGGTCACATATGAGTATATGTGGGGAAGAAGTAACAGATTTGTTGTTCTGAAACTCCACCTGAAGTGCCGACACAGTTAAAATCGATAAACATAAAGAAAAAAAATGTTACAGGTACACAATGTCCAAACATATAAATGTGCTTACATATTGGTGAGTAAGCACCATCTTCTTTAGAGTCTCTGAGGAAGGTGGGGCTTACCGAAACATAAGCAAGTTCATAAGTCTGAACAGTTTGCACCTGTGAATGTTTTTTTTCCCCCATTATTTGTTTATCCTCCTCGGCCCTGCGGGCAGAAGATCTGCCCCTCCTCCAGGCTGCCAGTCAGCGCCCCCCCCCCGGTACCCTCGAGCCCTTATTCCCCCACAGATTACCCTCTGTGGCGGGACGGAAGGAGGGGAGGGTCGTCCTTCCCCCCTCCTGAAACCCATTCGGAATGGCAATTACAGACGGTCCTAGGGTGGCAGCGCTGGCATGCTGGAGGGGGACTTCATTGAGCCTGCAGCCTTATTTTCACATTTTCTTGGTTCCTCCCCTTGGAGCCGTGAGTGTGTGCATCATATTGCCACACTTTCTCATCTCTCTATCTCTGGCACTGCCCCCGGCCTCCACCAGAAGGGAGCCAAGGAGTGGGATGACGTACCCACCCATCCCCAGGAGTGGAGAGCTGTCGTTGGATGCTCAGTCCACTCCCTCCCCTGCCAACCCCCGGCGGCCTGAGCTTGCTCCCGAACCCGGGTCGCTAGTGTGGTATCCAGCACCTCAGCCCTCTGCACTACCTGGCCGGCCCTCACCTGTGAAAGTTTTAACTGCTTGTATTGGTGTGAGTATTTTGTTGGATGGAATAAAGGTTTTTGTACTCAAGTCTGCTCACTATCTATTTGTGCTGATCTGGTTCACCGAAGCATTGGGGAATTGACAGTGTTGGTACCGGTGTCTCCACATGGTGCTACTTGAAAGCTGCTTCTGAACATATGTGCTCAGCTTGGAGGCTGTGAAATCAACAAACGGGTGAGCTTTAAACATTTTCTCTTTTTTTGAGTGGTGCTGCTGGTCTCTTCTCCAAGCAGTCCTAGTGGCTCAGGGGACAGGATCAAAAACAACCCAGGCAACTGATGTGGCACCATCCATTATGTCTGTCATGAGTCAACACTGGACGTGGTGGCAGTGTCATCCGTGGGGCTATCCCCGTTCCCAGCACCGTTTGCGGCACTGGGCTGACTGGATGCTGCGCACAGCATTGTGGTTCGGGATGGTCCTGGGGTCAGTGTCGAACCTGACACTGGTCCTGGCATCAGTGGCAGTGCCAGCAGCAGTCCCAGAGGGGAACACACTTCTAGGTCAGTCCCTGTGCCTGTTACTGGAGGAGGTACTGGCTCAGGGCTCGAGGAAGGCCAGGAGGTGGGGTTGTGCTTGGACCCATGTGCTGAGCCCACCACCGGTGAGGACTGGAGCTCCCCAAGTGGACTTCGCTGTTCCAGTTTTCACCTGGGGGTCTCACCAACTTGACATTGACCTGGTTGCTCCTCTTCTGTAGGTTGACCTTATTCAAGCATTCCTGTTAGGTCTCCTGAGCATGTCCACAGCTGACACTTAGGGCCTGGAGCCCCTGCCTTCTGCTTCTGTCTTGGGCCTTAACCACCTTTGCCCGAATTCTCAAGGATCATGGGCTCTTGGGGCAATGTTTCATCCTACCTCAGGGACTGAGATCCTTCAGACCCCGACAGGGCCTCTACCCATGACCAGCTTTATGTGGCTGACTCTGCTCAGGTGGATGCCCAAGAAAGGAAGGTGTTTACCTCAGCTCACGTCATGATGGGCATTGCTGCACATCAGGCAGCTTACAGCAAGCACCTGTGGGTACAGGTAGATCAGCTTCTAGCTTACATGCCACACTCAGAGTTATCTTTCTCTCTGCCAAGGGACTGGAGTTGTCAAGGCAACAGTCAAGGGCATTGTACGATGTCAGTGAGGTGGCCTCCAGGCTAGTAGGAACTGCAGTCTGTATTTTGCACGCGGCATGGCTTCGCCTTTCATGACTAGAACCTCTGGCTCTGTGAAAGGTGCATAACTGTCTCTTGCAGGTGGTTCATTTTTTTTTTATATATAGAAACATAGAAACATAGAAACATAGAATTTGACAGCAGATAAGGACCACTTGGCCCACCTAGTCTGCCCATTTTCCTACCCAACAGATAAGCTGCAGATCCTAGTTAACCAACAGCTTACTTCCTCCTACCCGCCACTGTGACTGCCTTATGTCTGTCCCATGCATTCTTGAATTCCCCCACTGTTCTTGACTCCACGACCTCCTCAGGGAGACTGTTCCATGCATCCACAACCCTCTCCATGAAAAAATACTTCCTCACATTACCTCTGAATCGTCCCCCCTCTATCTTCAAATTGTACCCCCTTGTTTTGCACTTCTCTTTCTGAAAGATGCTACCCTCTTGGACTTTGTTGATTCCTTGAGGTACTTGAAAGTTTCTATCATGTCCCTCTCTCCCTTCTTCCTCAACGGTATACAAATTAAGCTCCTTTAGTCTTTCTTACGTATGTCTTCTGGTGCAGACCCTGCACCATTTTGGTTGCCCTGTCTTTGCGGAGATGGGGTCTCCAGAACTGCACACAGTACTCCAGATGGGGTCTCACCAACTGTCTGTACAGAGGGATAACAACTTCCTGTTTTCTACTATTGATGCCTCTCCCTATGCATCCCAGTATTCCCCCAGCCTTCCCTACTGCTTTCTCACATTGTTTGCCCACCTTTAGGTCATCTGATATAATTACCCACAGGTCCCTTTCCATTTTTACTGTTGTCAGTATCTCACCCCCCATTGTGTACTCTTCCCTTGGGTTTTTGTTTCCCAGGTGCATTACCTTGCACTTCTTTGCATTGAATCTGAACTGCCATACATTTGACCATTCCTCCAACCTTGCCAAGTCCCTTCTCATCCTTTCCACTCCATCTTGTTTATCAACCCTGTTGCAGATCTTTGTGTCATCTGCAAAGAGACATACTTTTCCTTCCAGTTCCTCTGCAATGTCACTTATAAAGACATTAAAAAGGACCGGGCCCAGTACTGAACCCTGTGGTACCCCGCCAGTAACCCTCCTTTCTTCACTGTGGACTCCATTTACTACCACACTTTACGTCCTGTTGTCTAGCCAATTTTATATCCAGGCTACCACCTTGGGACCCACTCCTAGGCTGGCTAACTTGTGTATTAATCTTTTGTGTGGGATTGTATCAAATGCCTTGCTAAAATCTGGGTAGACCATGTCCACAGCCTCTCCCTGGTCTACTACTTTGGTCACCCAGTCAAAGAAATCTATTAGATTCATCTGACACGATCTTCCCATAGTGAATCCATGCTGCCTTGGGTCCTGTGCCCCACTGGCCTCCAGGTACTGACAATTCTTTCCTTCAGAAGTGATTCCATCATTTTCACTACCACTGAGGTCAAACTAACTGGTCTGTAGTTTCCTGCAGCTGTCCTGCTCCCACTTTTGTGAAGAGGAATCACATCCCTCTCTTCCAGTCCTCAGGTACCACCCCATCCTCCCATGATTTGTTAAACAGATAGTCATGTTGTCACTAGTTCTACCCTTAGTTCTTTAGAATTCTTGGGTGAATCCCATCAGGCCCCACTGCATTGTCCACCTTCAATTTTGTTAGTTCTTTCAGAACCCTTTCTTCTGTAAATGGACTGGTATCGACCCCCGTCTTCAGTGTGTTTCTCTTGTTTGGTTTAGGTACCTCCCCCTCCTCTTCCTTTGTGAATACTGAGCAGAAATATTTGTTCAGATGAACGGTTCAGTATAAAGAACCTTAATACCCTTACAAAAGAAGTCCCCCAAATTATACTTGCACAATATTTTAGTTAACTAGCCCCATTCGACTCTATCGAAGGCTTTGTCTGCATCCAAAGACAGCAAAGAAGTCTGATATTTATATTGCTTGGCAGAGTGAATAATATGGACTATTTTACTGAATAGGTCCGAACTCTGCCTACCTACTATGAAGCCAACCTGATCAGTATGAATATACGGTATATATTCTGTTTATGACCCCTCCTCTCTCCCCAGCCTTCCCTTCGGTCCTCCAAGGCATCAGAGTTGGCTGTACTGCAGCCTCTTCCCTGAGGCCACCTCCACGCTGCCTTGGTTTACCCCCTAGCGGGGAGAGGGGGAGCGGTCTTCCCTTACCACTCCCCCCCAACCTTCTAATGTCTTTGTCAAGTGCCTCCAGGGATCGTCTGAAGTGTATGGGCTACATGCTTGAGGCTGTCTCTAGGTTCGGCTGTGGGACATTTTCCTGTGTTGCTCCCGTCTCCCCTGAGTGCGTCGGCACACTAGAGGCTCCAAGGGACAAAGACATGTCACTGTGTGATGGCCGTCCCAGAACTCTGCCGACGTCCTCCCCAGCCACGGCATCCCTGAACTGCCCCTCCACCTGTGGTCACTCAGGTGGCAGTACTGCAGTGGGGATGGCTGCCTTGCCTCCCCGGAGGAGGAGGAGGAGAGCAATCCCACGGACACTGTATCCTCCTCCCCCCAAAGACCCAAGTCCACACCTGAACCTGGGTCGCCGGCATCACGAGCAGTAGCGCTTCCGGTGCGCTGACAGGCCAGCTAGGGGCTCAGTTTTTTGTCCCACAGGGTCAGGCAAGTGCTGTCAGGATGCCCTTCTGCTTCTGTGTCACAGGAGACTCCACTTGACTGTGACTGGTTTCAGGTCTTGCCAGATATGTAAGGAGCCCCTGCCCTCAGGTGCTCTCCCCCAGTGTAGAGTGCTGAGTGTAATTCTACCTTCAGGGTGAGCCAGCTCCTCCCTGTTTTGGGACAGCTTGGTACTCATACCCATCAGCATGAATAAATGGTGAAGACTGATTCCTGGAAGATACGAAAATTATGTGCTTACTGGAATTGCTGATCATGCAGTATATTTTCACCATTAGTTCACATGCCCACCCACAATCCTCCATTCAGCTAAGAGCCAGGGCCTCTGGCAGCTCACCCAGTGGGTGCTGGCATCACTTTCTGTCTACTCTGTATTTCCACTGCCACGGCCCCTATCTGGTGGTCTGTTTTTTGTTGTTACAAAAAAAAAAAAAAGATAGGGTTGGGCACTTAGGTGCCAACCTGCGCCAAAAACAAACAACAAAAAAGGGAGTGGGTAGTGCTTTTATGGAGTGGGGGGCTGGACCCCTCCAGTCTTAACTTCACCGAGCAGCTGCTCTATGTGTGGTTGGGTGCATTGCACTTTGTTTGGATCAGTATACTGGCTTCTCACAGGGTACATCTCTCTGGTTGAAGGAGAGGCAGGGCATGTACTCTGTTCATGTTACCACTTTCTAGGTGGTATACTCTTGTTACTTCTGTCTGTGCTTTGGGCCTTCGCCCACTCCATTTGGGGCATGCCAGAGGAGATGGCCGCATCTTGACTCCTTAGGACTGCTTGGTCCTGCAGCTCCTTTGCTCCTATTCCCGATTTTTCTCCCATCTGTCACAGAAAAAAGAGGTTAAGGACTTTACTCTCAGGTTTACTTACTTTCTGTCTAGTAGCATGCAGTCATTTTTTGGGAGTCCAAATGTCATTTTTCCATTTTTGGTGCTATTGCCATCTCATCATTTGCAAGGGAGTCCCAGTTTGGACTTCCCCTTTTGTGGCATCTGGCAGAGTCAGTTGCTCAGGGCTGCTGCCCTATCCTGTTCCCTGTCACTATCCACACCCTGTCTGGCTAGTGGTAAGAGGATGTGTCTCTTCTTAGACCCAAATACCCCTGTGCCTGCTAGGCCTAGCCCTTAGGTCTAAGTTGGTAGTCAGGTTTTATTTCATTTTTTCTTTCCTGCATCCTTTTCTCATCCCTTTGGGCTACAGAGTATGTAGTCCTCTCTTATTTCTCTCCGCTTTGTTTCTCTCCTGAGGAACAGAACGAAGGTGCCTGTGGGAGTCGGCGACAATTATTGACTAGCGCACATGGCACCACATGAGGTGCACAGGCACTATCAATAGCTGATGGCTCCCTCCCTGCAAAAAAAAAATGTTGCTCCCATGGGGGGTCCTAGTACCTTCTGCCCCAGACCCATCAGCATGAAGCAATGGTGAAGATATTCTGGAAGATCAACAATTACAGTAAGTATGTAATGATTAGTTTTTCTGTGTGCTGCATGAAGATGTACTAACTCTTCAAAGCAGCAGTATTTGTTAGCAAAAATGGCAACATGCTATTGTTTTTAGCAAAACTGTTTGACATCCTCAATGTATTTTTAATTTTCTCAGGTTTTTTTAAAACAGCTGTTACAGCTAATTTTGCAATTAATGACTTAAGTTATTAAAGATGGCTGCCACTCACAATTTTAAAAAATCTCTCTGGTGAGGTAACCTGTTAAACATACATACTAGATTCGTACTCTGGATGTAGTGAGATGGTGATGTTGTATGTTTCTGCTGGATAACTGTACAACACTGTATCAAGATATTTCATTTTGTCATGGTGGGTATGGCAGAGGAGTGGGAGCTTTAAAACACTTCAAAATCCTGTACCTCCATTCAGGAATGAATGAAAACAAAGAGAAAAATGGATATATTGATGTATTTGCCAGAAAAAAAAATATTGCTGAAAAAAATCCTACATGGTGACTAACAAATACTGCTACTTTAAAGGATGACTGCCTGTGATGGACTGCTGCATCTCATTCAGTAGAACGCTAGCAAAATTAAATAAGGTTTTCATTGTAGTTTTATATGTGAAATGGATAAACTATAGTTTACTGGTCTGGCGTGCACATTTTGCATTGATTGTGCCAAGGACAATAAACACAATTAACTAAAAAAAGAAACAAATTGATATGGTAAAATGATAGAATAGACGGACCTTGTGTCTTCTGTGTCAGCAATCGGCTTTCTGTGTTTGCAAAATCTGAAAGCTGTATAATGTATTTATGCTTTTAAATTCCTGCTTTTCAGGAAGAGACAAAAGTCAAAGAAACACAACAGGAACACTGCAAAGTTAGAAGTACCTTTGATAACCGGGCTGTAACTGCCACATTAAACTCTGTATTACCTGATCTATGGCTGCCAGAGTAACTAAAGAAAATTCACCCTTCCTGTTAAAGATTAACAAGGAGGCTGAAAAGGCTGCCTGCTTTCCCAGTGATTGTCATCTTTAACAACTTAGTGCGCATAATCTTGATTGACAGATCGTGCTTGGGGACACCAAAGATCGACCCAGGATCCTGGATATGAAGGTCAATGAGCTGAGGCCTAATGGTGCAGCCCACTGTGCACTACTGTGCATCATAATTTAAAAAAACATAAACAGTATTTTTATTTTAGGAAACTAGGGTATGCATTAATTAGGTCACTGCACACTCTTTGGACTGTGTTGGAGTGTAATTGGCAGCAGAAGTTTTCAGGAAATGCATTTTGCCTTTGGTCTTTCCTGAGACCATTTCAGCTGATCAGTATTTGTATGTGTGGAACAGCTTTAAGACAGCAAAACAGTATTTAGACCATAGCAGTGGTTAATAGTCTTGCTTAACTAGTGCAAGCACAAGTTGCTTGACATGCACAGGTGTAAAGCTCCAACGCAGACTTTGTTTTTTTTAAACTTTATTTTTATTATTGACCACAACATCTTGTTAAAGATTCAAATTCAATTATAAACACCGTACGTTATTTATACAGTTACAGCTGATCGCCTCCAGTGACATTTCTATTGGTTCGCTGTTCTATTAATATTATTATTAAGTTGTAGCTTCATTTCATCATTGTTTAGGGTGTTGGTTAAGTTAACTTGATATAAATCTTGATGTACTCATTTAATTTAAGAATCTAGTATCTTAAAGAAAAAAGACATAAAAAACAATAACTTAAGGTTCATTAACTTTACAACTTAAAATAAAAGACTGCCATCTACTGCGCAACTCCCTCCCTCTGACTTAGTAGTCTGTCAGACCTTTCTTTCTTTCATTTTCTATCCACTCCTTTACCCTCGCACTTCCTCCTTAGCTTACCAGGAGCAAACCCAGTCAAGTGGGGACTGATGTTTCTTTTACCGTATGTTTACTACATGTATCTCCCATCTAGTCCATCTGTTGAGAAACTGGGCCTGCCTGTGTTGAATCGCAAAAGTGATCCTCTCCATTTCTTGTATTGAAGTGACTAAGTTAACCCATTCTTTTATAGTGGGGCTATCTTTCTCCCACCAATGTCTTGTAAGGACCTTGAGTATCGCTACACATAGGATGCGCCAAAGGTACCTGGATATCGTAGCAGTCACAGAAACATGGTACACAGAGAACCATGACTGGGATGTTAACATACCAGGGTACATAACCTACAGGAGAGACAGGCAGGGGAGAAGAGGGGGAGGAGTAGCTCTCTATGTAAAGGAAGAGATAAAAGCAACTGAACAAAAGAGTAAACAGGGAGGAGAGGAGGCACTGTGGGTCACCTTGGAGACTGGAAAGAGCACCACAATCCGCACAGGGGTTGTGTACAGACCCCATGTCAGGGAGGGAATGGACAAGGATATGATAGAAGGCATTCTTAGGATGGCAGAGAAAGGGGAGATACTGTTGATGGGAGACCTGAATATGCCAGATGTTAACTGGAGCACATTTGCTGCAGCCACATCCAAGAGCAGGGCCATTCTTGATGCCCTACAGGTGGCAGGCCTCAGACAGCTAGTTTCCGGAACCCACTCGTGAGGGAGCAGTCTTAGACCTCGTACTCTCAAATGGGGGCAGTGAGAGGATCTCAGATCTAGAAGTGGGTTGCCATCTGGGAACAAGTGACCATCAAACAGTGTGGTTCACGTTAAACTCAGCTACAGAGTCAAGCCATACAAAAGTGAGGGTACTGGACTTCAGGAGGGCTGACTTTGGCAAGATGGGAGAGTGCCTCAGAAAAGCACTAGCAAACAGGTTAGAAGGAGGTGTGGAGCAACAATGGGGAATCATAAAAACTGCCATCACAGAGGCAACAAGCCTTTGTGTGAAGCAAATAAACAAATCAAAAATAAAGAAAAAGCCACCATGGTTCTCAAAAGAGGTGGCTATGAAAGTCAGGAAGAAAAAAGATAGCATTCCAGAAGTATAAGGAAACACAGAAGGAGCAGGACAGAGAGCTGTACCAGTTAAGGCAGAAGGAAGCAGGGAGGGAAGTCAGAATAGCAAAGTCCCAAACTGAGGAAATGATAGTCAACTCGGTTAAGAAGGTGGATAAAACCTTTTATAGGTACATCAGCGAGCGTAGAAAGACAAAGGGAGGGAAAGTGAGGCTGAATAGAATGAACGGTGGGTGGGCAGAGGGGGACAGTGAAAAAGCAGGGATACTGAACGAATATTTCTGCTCAGTATTCACAAAAGGGAAGGGGAAAGTGCCTAATCCAATTAACAGAAGCACTCTTGATAGGGGGGTCGATCCCAGTCCTTTCACAGAAGAAAGGGTTCTGCAAGAACTCCTAAAACTGAAGGGGGACAAAGCAGTGGGGCCTGATGGAATTCACCCTAGAATTCTAAAAAATTAAGGGGGGAACTACTGAAACCACTGGCTACTCTTTTTAATAAATCATGGGAGGATAGTGTGGTACCCGAGGACGGGAGGAAGGCGGGTGTGATTCCTCTTCACAAAAGTGGGACCAAGACAGAGGCAGGAAACTACAGATCTGTCAGTTTGACCTCTGTGGTAGGGAAAGTGATGGAGTCGCTTCTGAAGGAAAGAATAGTTGGGTACCTAGAGGCCAGTGGGGCACAGGACCCAAGGCAGCATGGGTTCACAGCGGGAAGGTCATGTCAGACGAATCTAATAGATTTCTTTGACTGGGTGACCAAAGTAGTAGACCAGGGAGGGGCTGTGGACATGGCCTACCTAGAGTTTAGCAAGGCATTTGACACAGTCCCACACAAAAGATTAATAGTCAAATTAACCAGCCTGGGAGTGGGTCCCAGGGTGGTAGCATGGGTAAAACATTGGCTGGACAACAGGACACAGAAGGTAATTGTAAATGGAGTCCACTCTGAAGAGAGAGGGGTTACTAGTGGTGTACCGCAGGGTTCAGTATTGAGTCCAGCCCTTTTTAATGTCTTCTTAAGTGACATTGCAGAGGGACTGGAAGGAAAAGTATGCCTCTTTGCAGATGACACAAAGATCTGCAACAGGGTTGATACACAAGGAGGCGTGGAAAGGATGAGAAGGGACTTGGCAAGTTTGGAGGAATGGTCAGAAGTATGGCAGCTAGGATTCAATGCAAAGAAGTGCAAAATAATGCACCTGGGAAACAAGAACCCAGGGGAAGAATACACAATGGGTGGGGGAGGTAGTAACAACAACAAAAAAGGAAAGGGACCTAGGGGTAATCATATCAGATGACCTTAAGGTTAGCAAGCGATGTGAGAAGGCAGTAGGGAGGGCTGGGGGTATACTGGGATGCATGCATAGGGAGGCATCAGCAGCAGAAAACAGGAAGTTGTTATCCTTCTGTACAGACAGTTGGTGAGACCCCATCTGAGTACTGCGTCCAGTTCTAGAGACCCCATCTCAAGGACATAGACAGGATAGAGGCAGTCCAGAGGAGGGCAACTAAAATGGTGCAGGGTCTGCAAGAGAAGCCGTATGAGGAGAGACTAAAGGAGCTTAATATGTATACCCTTGAGGAAAGAAGGGAGAGGGGGGACATGATAGAAACTTTTAAGTACCTCAGTGGAATCAACAAAGTCCAAGAGGATAACATCTTTCAGAAAAAAAGACGTGCAAGAACAAGGGGACGCAATTTAAAGATAGAGGGGGGGGTGGTTCAGGAGCAATGTGAGGAAGTATTATTTCACAGAGAGGGTAGTGGATGCATTTAACAGCCTTCCTGAGGAGGTTGTGGGGTCTAAAACTGTGGGAAAATTCAAGAATGCATGGGACAGACGTAAGGCAATTCTTGTGGGGGGTAGGAAGAAATAGGCTGTTGGTTAACTAGGATCTGCGGCCTATCCTGTAGGTAGGGAAATGGGCAGACTAGATGGGCCAAGCGGTCCTTATCTGCCGTCAAAGTCTATGTTTCTATGATTCACGTCCCTTCAAGGTCTTAGGGTCAATTCCCAACACTATATGCCTAGAGCCTATATCCATAACTTCTGTAAAGATTGCTTTTAGGTGTCTTATAAGTTCCCCCCAGTAGTCTCTTATGTCCGGACATTGCCAAAATATGTGTGTATGGCCCGCAGAGGTTTCCCCACATTCCCTCCAACATGCAGGACTGCCTCCGGGTTTGAATTTGGCCTGGACTTTAGGAACAATAAAATATCTTTTCCTAATTTTCCACCTGAACTCACACCAAGTAGGCGAGCTGGTGGATCCCCATACCTCCCCCTCCAACTCCTTTCCCATTCAGTATCTTCTAGTCCCTCTCCTAGTTCCTTTTCCCACTTAATTTTAGTTCCTCTGGTACTATATGCTTGATCTGTGAGGTAGTTGGAGTATAAAAGTGTGATGGCACCTCGTCTTGACGGCGAGGTCCATATTTTTTCAAAGGGAGGGGGAGGCACATCTGAGGTCCCCACCAATGCTGGCTTATTTAGCTCTGCATAAACCCAGTTTCTCACTTGATAATATTTAAATCTGTCCCTTGGAGTCAGGTCATACAGAGTCTGAGCTTCTTCGAATGGGATTGATGTTCCTCCTTTCAAAATCTGCAATGAGGAATGGAATCCCCTGTGAGCCTGGGTCTTAAACCAAGGGTCGTGGGTGGCTGGGACAAAGTGCGCATCCCAGGCCCAGCACTTATACTTCCACATGTGTTGCATTAAGCGTCCTCTCTTGGCCCCTCTCCTCCATCCTTCTAGGGTCGCTTCCATCCCCTGCATCATTTGACCACCCAGTTAGGTCTGCAGTTGTCTATTAAAAACAATAGCTTGTAGTGGGTGTCTTCCACTTGGCCTTCTTCTATATTTTTCCAATGGGAAATAAAATTCGGGTGCTGCTACATTGATACTATTTTCATCTGTGAAGCAATCCAGTACCCTGACAGGTACAGAACCGCCAGTCCCCCTTTGTCCTTGGCTAGATATAAAATGTTTTTGGAAATCCTCGGTCTTCTCAACCCCCAGATAAAGGAGAGTAGTTGTCTCTGCCAAGTTTCTAACGTTTGGTGAGGGACTGTACACGGGACTCCTTGGAATAAGTATAAGAAACGGGGGAGTATGTTCATTTTTATGGATTGTACTCGTGAGTGCAGGGGTAGAGGTAGAAGGGCCCATCTCTTATAATCTTGGGTTATTTCATTCACCAATTTGGGATAATTATCTCTAAAGAGGTTTATTGGGTTCAATCCTAAATAGATCCCTAGGTACTTTAACTTATCCATTCCCCACCGCATTGAAAACCTTTTCCGGAACTCTGATGGGACTTGGAAGGAGCATGACAGAACCTCCGTCTTATCCGTATTTAAAGTGTAGCCTGAGACGTCTGAGTATTTTTGAATTTGCCTGAATGTCTCAGGGAGGGAAGTTTCTGGGTTGCTCAAGAAAAGCAGGACATCATCTGCATATAACCCTAACTTATGTTCATTCCTCCCATTTCCACGCCCTTTATCTCCGAGTTCTGGCGAGCGCCTGAGCCAGTGGCTCTACAAAAATGGCAAATAATAGGGGAGAGAGGGGACATCCCTGCTTCGTGCCTCTTTCCAAAGGGAAGGTCTTCCCCAGGTGACCATTTATTTGTACACATGCTTTAGGGGTAACATAGAATTTGGTTATCAATGTGGAGAATGCCTCCGGGAAACCACAGCCTTCCAGGGACGCCTGCAAAAAAGGCCATAACACCTTATCAGATGCTTTTTCAGCATCCAGGCTCATGACCAGAGCTGCTTGTTTCATCTTACTTAAATGATTCAAGACATCTACAGATCGACGAACACCGTCCTAGGCCTGACGTCCCATGATAAAACCCGTCTGAGCTGTATACACAATCTGTGGGATAATGCTTTCGAATCGCCTGGTCATGATACCTGCCATGATTTTATAGTTTGTGTTTAATATTGATATTGGCCTATACGAGGCACATAGTTGGAGGTCCCTGGCGGGCTTGGGCAACACCATGACAACTGCGGATTTCCAAGTTTGAGGAATCTCACCATCTTCTACTAGTAAGGAATTATATACCCTACCCAAGACTGGTACCAACTGACCTCTGAGGAGCTTATAAAACTGCTGGGTAGCCATCCATTCCTGGGCACTTCCGTGTCTTAAGTCTGGCTATTTCGGCTGCTATTTCACATTCTTTTATAGGTGAAACCAGCCTGGTAGATTCCCCCTCTCCGACCTGTGGTAACCGAAGGTTCTCTTAAGTATTTGACTATCTTTTCTGCCTCGGGCGATATGCCCATCTGATAACAGTTCCTGATAGAAATCAGTAAAGGTATTGGCTATGTCCACTGTGTTAGTCTTGTATTGCCCTGTGTATGCGTGTTTAATTTTAGCTATGGTGGCCTTGGTCTTTTTCTGCCTCAGTCTTCTGGCCAATAATCTTGATGCACGAGGTCCCCCCTCATAGTACTTCTGCTTGAGGTATAGCATATTTTGTTCTAGCTTATATTCTAAAATCAAATTTAAGGATCTCTTAAGTACTTGCACCTCTTTTTCTTTTTTGGCATGCTGGGCTGGATATTCAAACTGCGCCCAAAAAGTGCGCAGTAGCAGGAGCAAGCACAAGTCCATTGCACCCATGTGCAATAGACGCAATATTCAAAAAAGGAGCAAGCTAAATTGTGCCTACAGCTAATGTTTGAATATCGCACAACCTGCGCCATAGCGCAACTAGGGAGGGGAAGCTGAGCAGCTATGGCGCAACAAGGGATGTCCAGCTGAGCAGTCCAGAGGTGCTATAGCGCAAGCAGGGAGCCCCCCAGCTGCAGAGCAATGTAACTGTACAGCCAGGGAGGTAGGGGCCCACCACCCATGCCACAGATGAGCACAGGAACAAACAGCAGAACTGACAATGTGCCCCCACACCCCAAGCACAGCACAACTGGGGGAGGGCTGGAATAACCACCGGCCCATGGGGACAAGCAAACAACCCACAGCTGGGCCATGGTGCCCCATCACACCCACTGGCAAGCTGAGACTGCCACACAAGGAGGGCGGACCACCCCATGCCACACCCCCCCCCCCAGTGCACAGCACACCCTGCACCGTGACCCCCAGACACCCCCCCATGAGCAGTGACCACCATTGCAGGAAACCCCATGCATACCACCACCCCCACTGTGACACTGCAGCCTCGTGTAGCACAGAACCATACAAGCCAGCCCCACCATGAGCACCCAGCAGTGGGTGGCAGCACACAGCAATGCAACAACGGCAGACTCAGTGCCAACACGCACAATCCCCCTGAGGCACAGCTGAGAGACCGACCATGCGTCGGCACAAGAGGTACCGCACACGGGACAGGGCGTGCCCCCGACACCACCACCAGTGATACAGCACCCTGCACAGTAGTCCAGTGACACACCCTGACCTACCACTGGCCACAACAGCCGGCACAGACACCCACAGTGGTGCATGGAAGCATACACCACACCCGGATGCAACACAGTGCAGGGACAAACACCCACCCATACCCAAGGGGACAGTAACACAGGGACGCAGTATCATGGCAACCAAGCCCCCAGTGTGGGCCCATGGAAACCGTGTACACACAGCCTGCAGTCCTCCCTGGCACAGGAGTGCCAGCCACCCTGCGCAGGCACTGTGGACCCGTACGACACCAGCATATGTATGGAACACAAGTCACAGACAGTGGTGCACATACCCTGCAACACACACAAGGCACAGCATGGAGGTGGGACAACAACCGCGGAGGTTGCAGTGTCACTGGAGGCAAACATGCACCACACCAGTGACAGGAGGCAACTCAGCATTGTGACGGGTACAGTGGCTGCCCTGCAAGGACAGCCACCACTGACATGGCAGCAGACCTTGCAGGTCACAGACATGCAAGGGTGTCAGCTGCACAGTCCATGGACGGGTTGACAGGGGCACCATGGATGCAGAGCATGCACCATGGACCACTGCACACAGTCATCCATTGCACAGGGAACAACACACACACCACAGACACCGACTGATAGCTACTCCCACACCATAGTCACTGCCCCACGGACATACACACAAACCCATGACTGCACCACCCCAGACGCCATGCACACCACTGCAGCTGAGCCGCTATAGCCCGCTGCAAATCAGAGACCACCACAGTATTCATATCAAAATAATTATATTGTAAAACATAAACAAAACTATTTACAGAACTATGTACATATGGGGAGGACATAAACAAGGTGGGGTGGGTAAGGGGCAGGGGTGAACATATAGGAGAGGGAAGAAGGGGTGTGAGGGTGGGTCCAGGGGAGGAAGGTGTTTCCATGGGCATGGATGGCCCATCATCTGCCCTGCTCATCTGCCATGTTTCGCTGATGTGACCTCCGCCTTCTGACCCCGTGTCGGTCCATCCTTTGGAGGATCTCCAGGGATGCCCTCGCCACCTGCAACAGCTCCTGCAGTCCCCTCTCTATGGCCCGAAGTCGCTGTACACCTAGGATGAGGGAGCAGAGTCAATACGTGTGACCGTCCATCCCCCTGCAGCCCACCCATGGTGCATGGCATACAGCCATGTGCCACGCCCCTGTGATGGTGTGCGACCACCCTCAGTGACCGTGTCCACAAGACCTGCCCACCCAGGCAGTCACAGCCATGTGGACCACTGCACACACCCACCGCCCATGTCCTACACAGCACCACCATGGGCGTACAGTAACGTGGCTATGCGGTGTGAAGGCAGTGCCACAGCCATGTGCCTGGTGCACGCATGGACCACCACTGACGCACTCCCAAACATGCAGTGCCACTGGACAGTGCTGACTGTCACAAGTCGCGTGCATGGCAGTGGTGTCCATGGATGGTGGCCATACCCCGCTGCCCACCCTGTTACACAGCATGCAACAGTAATCGTGGAGTTATTGCACTCACCCTCATCGGGCTTGTCAGGTCGGCGGTGACGGTCCTCGTCCTGCCTGGACGCTCTGTCCACCTCCCTCCGGTGCTCCTCCCTCAGCTGGCGCCACTCGTCCACGCCTGTGGGGGAAACAAGGAGAAGAACATCAGTACAGTCCCGAAGCAAAGTCCCCTGCCCCAATGTGTGTGCCCACCCACCCAGCCAGACCCACCACCCACACCCAACCCTAGACTAGCCCTCCCCTATGTGCTGGACACGTACAACACTGTTACCCATATGGACAATACAAGTGCATAAACGGAACCCCCACCTGGACGTGGCACCATGCCCCTCCTGGCACGTGACCGCAGACGGGCTGGTAGGTCCGGCTCCCGCCTCCTGAGGTCTCCATAGCGGTGCCTGCATTGCTCTGAGGTCCTCCTGCGTCCAGTGGCCGCCTCCAGGTCAGTGGCCACCCCCTGCCAGACCTGGGTCCTGGCCCTGTCCAGTTCCTCATCACCGAACAGTGGGCCATAGTGTGGCTCTACAATGGCCACAAGGTTGGCCAACTCAATGGCACTCCATTGTGGGGCTCTCCTGCGTGCCATCTCAGCAACTATAGTAGGCAATATGGCGCTCTGCAGTGCGGTACCCCTCGTGCAAATGCTGCGCGGTACAGTGCTGCCATTCCCCATCGCACTGTTACCGAACAGCGCGATAGAGTTGCAGCCATGCCGGACGTATGACGCCAAGGGGGCAAAGGTTGGGCACAGGGTCAAGGGTCTCTGGCGCAAGGCCACGCACAGCGCCATCGGACGACTATGCATATAGCGCGATTGGATGCCTGTTTGCCAGCGCCACAGCGGACTATCGAGCAGTTTTGCCATTGCGCCTATGGAGGCCAATTGTCACAGCGTCATGTAGTGACCCTCGCTATAGCGCCACTGGCACAATGGTGGCCATGCCCTGCAGTGACCATCGTGCACAGTACGTCATCAGCGCGGCAGACGCCAGCGTTAGCAGCCTGGGCATGCGCAGTGAGGTGTACTATGCATGCCACGGAACTGCGCCATTGGCTCAGCCCGTTCAACACAATTGCGCAAAGCGCAAAAGCGCGATATTCAGCTGTCATATGCTAGTCATCTGATCAGCCATTCAGTGGTGCAGCACCGTGGTTTGCATCTAATTAAAGTTGTTCCCCACCTAATTTGCATGTATTGCGCTATAAAAGTGCGACAGAGTTCTGCAGTTGCTGTATTCGGTTACTGCAGTTTATAGGTGAGTTGCATGCTGTGTGGGAGTGTGGACTGTGGATTGAGGGACATGCTTTGGACTGCATAGTCACAGGTAACCACTGCCATCTTTACAGGCTGAATAATGACCGATCAAGGTCTGGATGAGGAGGACAACGATGGTGGGCGGAAGAGGAGGCCCAACTTCACGAAGGTGGAGACAGAGGCACTTTTCGAGGCCTGCCTGGATCAGGAGCCACTGCTCAGTGGACGGCAGGGCATCCCTCCGGCCCGTGCTGCTGCATGGGAGGAGGAGGTGGCACGTGCGTGAATCTGCATGGCAGCCACCAGCACTCCGTGCAGGAATGTAAGAAGAAGATGGGTACTGGCAGGAGGAGGGTGAAGGAGAAGGTGGCTGCCATCAGGTCGGCACGTGCTGCAACAGGCGGTGGACAGCCGGAGGTGGTGCAGCTCACACCAGCAGAGGACAGGCTTGCTGCAAGCATGCCCCGCAGTGCCATAGAGGGAGTTCCGGGCGGTGGTTTCCAGACAGGTGGTGGCCCATCTCTGCATGGTAAGCCATGGTGTGCCGGGGGGGGGGGCTGGTTAGGTTACACGCAGTAACGTGACTTTGCTTTCCCTTACAGATACTGTGCGTCTGCATGGGTAAACGTTGGTGGGCCTGTCTACTGAGGACAGTCGGACAGAGTCGGAATGTGGACCATCCACCTCCACAGGTTTCTGAGGATCGGCATGACAGTGGTACCGCCTGGCTGTCCACACTGATGTCGTTGAGACAGGTGTGGGGGAAGCCCTTCCTGTATCTCAACATTCTGGCATCCACGGATGCCAGCACGCCGTGGCTGTGGCTGGGGCAGAGACCCGCACCAGTGATGAAGACACGACCGTCATGGGCATTGATACGTGTGTGCCATGGAATGGACACACAGCAGGTCAGCTCGTGCCCATGGCTCTGGATAGCACCGCCTTGAGGGCCAGCGTGTCAGCACAGTCCCAGGCTGTGCCTGTCAGCACCAGTGGGGCAGCACCGGTGGCTGGTCAGGACAGTGGGACTGTTGCGGCCACAGCAGCGGCAATACTGAGCCCTTGGGTGCAGCGGCCGGAGGGGCGGCAGCAACAGTCGCCCACGGGACTGGGGTTCAGGGTTCGCGGCAACGCCTGTGCAACGCCTGTGGACTTGCCCATACCTGGTCCTGGTGCGAGCGCCACCCTCAAGGGGTGCTGAACATCTGCCCTTGCCACACCCTGAGGGACAGGATGCCGAGGAGGGCAGGCGACCTCTTTGGCGAGCACACCCGCCTACTGCAGGCATCGGTCCAGCAGCAGATGCGGCTTGCAACGTCCGTGGAGGCACTGTGTGTGGCTCTGGAGCGGGCAGAGGAGCGCCGCAGCAGGGACACCGATAGGATCCTGTCACGAATTGACCGTTTGCGGGAGGATGTGACCACTGCCATTGACAGGCATGCACAGGCGTCCATTGCTGTCATGGCCACAATGGGCACACAGTCAGGTGCCCATGCGTCGCTCACACTACGCAGTGCGCTATCCACTCCCTGTTCCTGGCATTGTGCGACACCCACCCTGTCGACGCCGGGTTCAGCTGTGGGCATCCTGAGCACTCCTGGTGCAGGCATGTTCGGTGTGCTGCAGACCCCTATGCGGGCACGGTCGCGTTCGCGCAGTGGAACCCCTGGGGGACCATCGGTGCCACCCCATGAGGCCCGTGGTCAGTCTGCCAGTGCTGGCGGGTCTTGGCGGGGCCGCCCACGCATCCGAGGTGGCCGTGGCACTGTGCTGCGAGAATGACCTGTCTCCCAGCACGGGCACTGTCTGGTGCTGCTCTGTGTGCATTGTGTGTTTCGGTGGGCAGTGCACGGGTGGGTGCCTGGCCATGCACGCAGAAACACGGTCCACCTGCACACCCTCCCGGCTGTTGACTGCAGGTACGTGTGCATGATGATGATGCCTGCATTGCGCTGTACACCAAAGTGCGATGGTGCCCAGCATCTGACACACGCACATGGACAGACAGTGGACGTGGTGGCCTGTGGACATATGTGTTGCTAGTGTTGGCATTCTGGCTTGGTTGCCCCCCTGCCCTCTGTGCACGTTTGGTGCATTGTGTGTGTGCATGTGTGTCCATCCATGTGGCGTGTTGCTGTTCACCCATCCCTGGTTGTGTGTGTGTGTGCTTCTGTGCCCTGCCACATCCCTTGCCAGCATGCACCCCTGGTGTGTTTCCATGCATGTTTGTGGGCTGTTCCTTAGCCACTGGTGGTTGCGCATGGCACCATGACTTACCTGGGTTGGCTGTAGTGCTCCTCTGTGATGGTGTCCCGGTGCAGCCATGCCTGCCAGATCAGTCAGGGGTCCCGTCGGCCATCACCATCGTCACCAGCGTTCCCATCGCTGTCCCCCTCTTCGACGTGTACGGCTATCCCACATTCTTTGGCCATGTTGTGCAGGATGCAACAGGCCAGGAATATCCCACAGACCTTTGAGGGGCTGTACTGTAGGGCACCGCCAGAGGTGTCCAGGCAACGGAAATGTGTCTTCAGCATCCCGAACACCCGCTCAATGACATTGCGTGTGGTGGCATGTGCCTCATTGTAGTGTTGCTGCGATGGGGTCGTGGGCCGCCGGTAGGGTGTGAGCAGCCAGGGACGGAGTGGGTATCCACTGTCACCTGTGTGCAGAGAGTGGAGGTTAGTGTCGTGTTCAGCTTCGGACTGCCCCAAGCCCTGTGGGCCACACCCATGGCACCTCTGGCCATGCCCCCCCCCCGGCCCGCAATATGTCCATTTAATTTGCATACTCACCCACTAGATGTCCTGTGGGGATGTCCCCACTCTCAAAGCAGTGGCACAGTGCCGACTGGTGCCAGATGTATGAATCATGTGCTCCCCCAGGGTGCATGGCACAGACATAGATGATGTGCCCACTGGCATCGCACACCACCTTGCTGTTGACACTGGAATAGCCCTTTCGGTTCATGTATGCGGCTCCCTCCTCACCAGGTGGTGTGTGTATGGCCACATGGGTGCAGTCTATTGCCCCTAGCACGCCAGGCATACGTGCTACCCTGTGGAATTCCTGCATGTTTGCTGTCGGCTCCGCGCAGCGGCTGGGAAATGGATGTACTCCACAGCATGTGGCAGCAGTGCACTGAGGAATTGGGTTAGGATGCGTGACGTGGCCGACTGTGTTATGCCTGTGGTGTCCCCGGTTGGTCTCTGGAAGGTACCCGTGGCGGGCAAGCACATGCAGGCTGTTACCTTTGTCTCCACTGACAGGGCATGACTCCATCGTGTGGGTGCCCTGCATCTCATCACTGCACAGCTCACAGAGCTGCCTCAGTATTGCCCTGTTCAGGCGGTACCGGCCCACAATCTCGATATCTGTAAACAGCTCAAAGCTGGTGCGGGCTCGGTACTGCCTGTTGGGGGCATACCGCCGATGGGCCCTTCCACGGCCACGTCCCCCTGCCGCATGCCTTCTCACCCCCCTCATTACGGCCTCCATGTGGAAGGTGGCACTGGCCATGTCCCTGGCTTGCGTTCCCCCCCTTGCAGCTGTTGCTTTGTTCCCCCCGCTGTCCTGACTGCTACCCCTCTGCACCGGGTACACCTGTCTGTGCTGGCCTCTGGTATGTGTGTCACCACACACCTTCCCTGTGCCTCTCTTCTGCAGTGTGGTTTCCCTGGCCTGCCCTGTTTCTCACAGTTTCCCTTTGCCTGGCTCTCCCCCTGCCTCATGTGGCTTCCCTGTAGCGTTCTTGCGCCTCTTCCTTGCTCCTTTTTATTTTGGCTCATTTCCGCTATGGCGCAACTTCTGCCTGCTCCACTGTTGCGCATTGCGCAAGTCTTTGAACATCGCACTGCGCCCTTTATGCATGGTTCCTCCCCCTTCGGTTCGCGTGCCTTCATTATCATTGCGCTCTTGCTCAGCATGTTTCGGTGGCTTTAACTGCCTCCTGCTGAATATCGCAGTTTGGCTAATTCGGACTTGCGTTGGCGCAACCCTGTTGCGCATGGCGCAACCCTTTTGAATATCCAGCCCCATATTTCTCTTTTAGAGAGCGCTCTAGCTCCTTTATTTGGGTTTGCAGTGCTGTTCTGTGGGCTTCTCTCTCCCTCTTACACTGTGCTGCCTTTGAGATAAGATTCCCCCTGAGAACCACCTTAATTATATCCCATAAGGTAGAGGGGCTAACCTCGGAAGTGTCATTATGCTGAAGGATGTCTTTGATCATTTCCCTCACTGATTACTGATCTTACTTTTTCTGTATTAAGGCTAGGTTAAGTAAGCATTAATCACCGACAGAGGAGGGCTCTACCGGTGGATTAATGCCCTGCTGGGGGTTGGTGCGAGGTCAAAGCCGAGGGCTTCAACCACCAGCGGGCAGTACTCGATTGAGACACGCTGGAGGTGATTACACGCGCTTTGTAACATGGCAAGCGCAACCATGTATTGTCAGACTACTGGTTCAGATAGTACTGCGGAGCGGTTCCCGACAGTGACAATGTTCGCTGGTTAACTATGGGATATTTGGCTGTTTTCGGCTGACTCTGCTACTATGAGGATGTGCGCGGTCACAGCACATGCTAGACATTCTTTTAGATAGTGTTGGGTATTAGGCACTCGAGACGAGGAGAAGATTACAGCGAGACACATAGCTTAGTACACTGATTTCTCCATTCCTACCGGCCATTTGTATCGCATCCCGTTCAATGCTGGCTGCCGATCACCAGAGACTGAATGGTTCAGTTGTATTCTTTATTGTGCGTGCTCCCAATAGTGAGCGTCTTCAGTCCCTCAGCGACTCTATGTGTGTCTCTCTTGGCGCAACAGACTGTGGCGACTCTGGGTACTAACGCAGCGGGCCATAATGAGTGCTGCTGTCTGTGGACACTGTGGGTACTAGCTTAGCGGGTGTTACTGGTGGCTTAATCACCGCTGGGAGCGCATCAGCTGACGGCTTTGCACCAATCGGTGACCTCTATTTCGGCTCTGTGTCCAGAGCCATGTTACAAGACACCATAATGTCCTTTTCCTACTCTGTCCAACTGTAGTTGCATTAACAAGGGTGCATGGTCTGAGAGATGAATCTCCCTTATTTCAATTTTCTTTAACAGATCTATATTTTCCTTCAATATTAAGCAGTAATCTATTCTGGTATACGTTTTATGCACTGCAGAGAAAAAGGTATAGTCTCTGCGCTGACCGTGAAAATCTCTCCATGTGTCCAGATATCCTAACTCCATCAGGAGTTTGCTAACCTTAGAGGACACTCTCCTATCCGACCTAGGGGCTCCAGAGGATGTGTCCAAATATTCATTTAAAGCAAGGTTCAGATCTCCGCCTATAATTACAGTTCCCTCCGCCCACTCTGTCAATTTCATGCAGAGTCTCCTGTAAAAATTATAATCTGAACCCAGAGGGGCATAGACTGAGGCCAATGTTATTATTTGGCCATTGTAAACCCCTTTCAAAGCTGCTAAGCAACCTTCCGTGTCCACTATATGACCTTTAGTTTCAAAGGGCACACCCTCCCTCACCAGAACCACAGTACCTCTGCGGCGACCCCCTTGAAATGTGGAGGCCACTACCCAGGAGAATCCAAATTTGTTTAATTTATCATTTTCAGGTGAGGAGAAGTGTGCCTCCTGGAGCACGCAGAATTGCGCTCCAGACTTCTTGACGTAGCTGATGATTTTACTTCGCTTAACTGGGTTTGTTAGCCCATTAACATTAAAGGAAAGTATGATAGTATTTGTTGTAGCCATTTACCTTTTTATTGTATTTCCTGCATAAATATTCCAGGGCAGAGTGGAGCGTGACCGTGACCTCTGAGTGGGTGGGAGCACAGCAGCAGACCTAGCAGCAGGCCTTTAAAAATACAGCTTGGTTATAAACAAAGTGACGACATCTGTAACTATAACATTTATAACTAAGCTGGTTAAAACCATTTTATACCGGCATAACATTTTATATTTACCAACAAGAAAACTTTTATGAGAAAATAAACTAACTGGGAACTTCCAAGGAAAAAGGCCTAGCTATGTGAGACCTTTTTGCCTTTCCCAACAGTTAGGGAAATGGCGGAAAGGGGATATTGTATTTCCCTAATAAAAGGGATCCCTTTCCTGAGTCCAGACCAAAGTGGTAGGGATCAAATTACAGTAAAGTACCCACGAACCAGAACTCGCTTGAGTTCACTAAAGACAGTTGCTTTTGCCACCCTCCCAGCCGACCCGCTCTCTTTTTCACTGTCTTTTAGTCTCACAGAGAAAATTCTTCTCTGCAAGGTTCTCACATTTATCCCTCAAGCCAAAAACCAAAAGGAAGCAATGTCCCTTGTCTTGGTGTCTAATCTAAATGTTGTCATCCATTGCAAACTATTATATTCCTCTATTATAGCAGGGCTACTAACATTAAACTGTCCATTATTTTTCTGGGCTCTCTGTGAGAGCAATATATTCCTATCCCATTTCTCTCTTTATCCCCCCCCCCCCCCATCTCAATCCCCTCAGAATGCTGTTGTTTTTAAATTAGAGCTTTCTCTACCACCATACACCCACATAGTACAAAGGATCATTTTTCCTGGAGCAGCCCTAAGTGACTGGGGGCAGAGGGGAAACTAAGACAACACACTTAAAATCCCCAATGCCTAGTTGTGTCTGTTCTGTATAGTTAGCAGTGTTTTTGTGTAGTATATGTTGATGGGAACTTCCTGGTAACCTTTGATCAGCCAAAAGAGGAATCGCGTACTGTCTTGCGATACACTCGGGACATATTTACTTGTGACGCAGAACAGTCCTGTCTCTTCAATGATCATCTTCCTCTCCATCGTCGCTATCCATGCATCCTGGTAACTTTTTCATTAGGTCGAGTAGCAAGGATGTTGTATGCGCGGCGAACTGGCTGGAGATTTGTTTCCGCCTCCTAGAAGGAACTTTCTCCCAGAGCCCCTCCAACTCCTTCCATTTCTGTGATGGCGGTCTTAAAGGGGCAGGGCAATCTAAACCATATGTCAAGAGGGCTGCACACGCTTCTTGGGCTGAGTCATACACCTCGGGCCCTTCCTTCCAGTGGATTCTGAGGCGAGCTGGGTAGGGCATTTGAAATTTTGTTTTCCCCTCAGGAGTTTTAGGATTGTACTGTACTCCAGGTGCTGCTTTTGAATAATGATGGGATAGTCCTGGTCAAAGAATAATCTCGATTCCAAATATCTAACTTCTTGTTTTTTGCCATGCACGTTGGAGAATGTCTTCCTTTGTTCGGTAGCTGCTAAATTTTATTATAATTGATCTTGGGCGTGCAGCTTCATCTTTTGGCCTGGGAATTAACGCTCTATGAGCACGCTCTATTCTCAGCTCATAAGTAGCTGGCAGCTCAAGTACACCCTTTTGTAAGTTTGTGATGAAATCAGACATGAGGCCCGTCTCCACTCTCTCTTTCAGTCCATATAGCCTCAAACTGTCCCATCTAGAACGACTTTCAAGGTCAATACATTTATTTTCAAGATGCGTGACTTGATGACATAGGGCACGAACTGTCTGACCGATGTGAAGAATGTTATCTTCGGCCTGAGAAATACGGTCTTCTGACTCTAGGACCCTGCGTTCCACCTGCTGCATGTTTTGTTTTAGTTGGTGGAATTCTGCCTTATTTTCTGCCCTCACTTCCTTAATCTCTTTGAGGAGGACATCCAATCTCCGTCGGGTGAGCCTGTCCGTCTCCTTGTCCGTATCGTAAGCTGCAGCTTGGTCCACCATGTGGGCTGAATTCACTGCATTGTTCAAAGCGGCATTTTGAGCACCTGTAACTTCTTTGACCCTTTTTGTTTGCTGTGGACGGGATTGGGTTCCTTTCTCTTTAGCAGTAGTTCCGCTCAACATTTGGTTTCTTTATTGAACCAAAAATCTGTTGTTTAATGGTTTTGGAGAGGGATTTTCAGCAGGTCAGCTAGGGAGCTAGATTCTCAGCTGTGTACCTGATCCGTGGTGGGACTGTAAGTCCTCCAACGTAGCCTTGAACCCCTTTTAATACAGATATTTTCCCTGTCTTCCATATCCAAAAACAAGTTAGAGATGACATTACCATGCTCAGTTGATCAGTCACTATCTACTAGGTCATCTTTGACATTGGTTGCTTGTTGTCAGAAGATTAGTGCATTGATATCTGCCCATGTCCATCAAGGTTGGGCTTTGTAGCAGGTAGGTAGGTAGGTTGGTTGGTTGGGGGCCATTAGCTATCAGGCAGCTAGTGGACCAGCACTGGTCAGTGGCTGTCAGGGGTTTTCAAACTCCAGGAATCCCTCACTATGCTTATTGTTGCAATCAGCCTGAAGGTCTGAGGTGCCCCAGAGAGTGGAATTTTATGTAAATTATGGAACTCTAGAATGCAGTTTCAAATATCTGCTGCATGGTGGCATTTTACCCTTCCCTCCATCAGATTGATTTCTCCACCTGAGGAGGAAGTCGCCCCAGAGAGCCCTGTTCATTTGACTCAGATTTATCGGTCTTTATTTTATATGCTATGATATTAGCTCTTTACCTAGGGGAAGAGTACACAATGGGGGGGGAGGTAGTAACAACAACAAAAATAGAAATGGACCTGGGGGTAATCATATCAGATGACCATAAGGTAAGCAAGCAATGTGAGAAGGCAGTAGGGAGGGCTGGGGGGATACTGGGATGTATAGGGAGAGGCATCACCAGTAGAAAACAGGAAGTTGTTATCCCTCTATACAGACAGTTGGTGAGACCCCATCTGGAGTACTGCGTCCGTTCTGGAGACCCCATCTCCGCAAGAACATAGATGGGATGGAGGCAGTCCAGAGGAGGGCAACTAAAATGGTGCAGGGTCTGCAAGAGAAGTCATACAAGGAGAGACTAAAGGAGCTTAATGACTCTTCTGGGCCCACATAAATGGGCTTCTAAAGGGCACTGGCAAGGCTGAACATGGCCCCATGGAGGTAAATGGCCAGCTAACCAGCGATGATACCATCATCGCTATGGCACTCAACCATCAGTTCACCAACCTAGAACAGATCAAAGCTGGGCTGCCTCCCACCCCCATCTCACATGATCGTCCCTCCTTCCACCTTAGACTAGTTAGACCTAATGAAGTACTCCCTCTACTAAAAGCCCTTAAAACAAGCAGGACCTGTAGGACCTGATGGCATTCCTCGAATTCTCAAGGAAGGGGCCTCAGCGCCATTTAGGCCGTAACCTGGCTCTCAACCATTCCATTGCGGAAGGGCCATCCCAATACCTGGAAAATGGCTCACATAGTCCCTGTCCATAAGGGAGGTACGAGGGAATCAACCAACAACTATAGGCCAATCTTCCTATTATGTAGCCTTGGTAAGATACAAGAGAGACTGATTTACAGTCAACTCCGGGACTACCTAGAAACCCACCAACTTCTAGCCCCCTCACAGCATGGCTTCAGAACCAATCACGGGACTGACACTGCCCTCATCAGGTTCTCTACAGACGTACTCCGAGAACTGGACAAGGGGACCCCCACAGGGGCAGTCTTCATTGACTTATCCAAAGCCTTTGACCTCGTTAACCACAACCTACTGCTCTCCAAACTGAGACAGGTCGGATTAGACAGTCACTCCCTACTGTGGCTTTCCAGCTACCTCTCTGGCAGGTCACAGAGGGTAAAATGGAAAGATTCCCTGTCTGAGCCCCTTCCCCTAACTGAAGGGGTCCCCCAAGGGTCAATACTTGGTCCACTTCTCTTCTCGCTATTTACCAATGACCTCAGCAACCACTGCGGGGGGAGTTCAGTAGTACAATATGTCAACGACGCAGTCCTCTATCGGCCCTCCTCCAACATGGGTGAACTCTGCTCTGGCTTCCAAGAAGACTTGGTGTCCCTAGAGGAATGGCTAGTCACAAATAGAATGGTAATCAACCCGAACAAGACCAAGGCCATGCTGTTTGGCCCCAGTCCAGGCCATCGGGACAGAAGTCAACTCCTCAAACTGATGACCACCTCAGGTAAGAAGATTGAGGTGGTCCCCTCCATAAAATACCTGGGACTCACCCTGGATCAGGGCTTCACTCTCAAAGGGCACGTTGAACAGGTAACCAAAAACATCCTCTCTAAACTCTGGACCCTGTACAGACTGAAAGACCACTGATACCTGCGGCCCGGGTCTTCCATTGCTATGAGTGTTCTGCTCCCCTCCCTCACCTATGCAGCCCCTGTTATCCAGGGAGCAGCTAAACAAGAGCTAAATAAATTACAGGTTCTCTATCACAAAGTGGCCCGTTTTGCCTCTTTAGCAGGCCCGAGAACCCACCACTGCAACACGCTGTCCCACCTTAACTGGCCCCCTGGGAGGCTGGGCTTCAGTACCCTCGCCTGCCTCACCCACAAACTTCTCCACTCCCCACCTCCTCCCAGCCTCGCTGGACTCATCTCCTGTAAGAGGAACCCTAGGCAACTCCGCACGACTGACAGGACTCTCCTCTCGGTCCCCAGGGTCAGAACAAAAGCGGGGGAGTCATTTGCCCTTACTGACCCCACTTTATGGAACTCCCTGCCACAAGGCATCCAGGAATCCACCTCCGCCTACACCTTCTGTACCAGGCTTAAGGCGCACCTGGCTACCTCCACAAACTGTAATTGTTAGGATGAGTACCCCAAGGTGTTTTTACTCCTTTATTCGCTCGCACTTGTTGTACAACTTCAATGTATCCAGGTGACGCATGTTATGTACCTTGTTGTTTACTATCCCATGTAATAACGTACGACACTTGTTATGTATTTTGTCAAACCAATCACATGTCATGATGAATATAACCCTCGGGTCGCCCCTGAAAAAGGGACCTTCGGGGCCCAGCGGGCTCACCGATTATCAAAATTTAATAAATAAATAAATGTATACCCTTGAGGAAAGGGGGGGGGGGACATGATAGAAACTTTTAAGTACCTCAGTGGAATCAACAAAGTCCAAGAGGGTAGCATCTTTCTGAAAAAGAGATGTGCAAGAACAAGGGGACACAATTTGAAGATTGAGAGGGGGTGGCTAAGGGGCAATGTGAGGAAGTATTTTTTTCACTGAGAGGGTGATGAACGCATGTAACAGCCTTCCTGAGGAGGTTGTGGGGTCTAAAACTGGGAGAATTCAAGAATGCATGGGACAGACATCAGGCAGTTCTTGTGGGGGGGTAGGAAGAAATAGTCTGTTGGTTAAATAGGATCTGCAGCTTATCCTGTAGGTAGAGAAATGGGCAGACTAGGTGGGCCAAGCGGTACTTATCTGCCATCAAAGTCTATGTTTCTATGTTCCTTTACATGTAGAACTGCCAGCAAAGATAATGTTAGTAAAATTTGACAGCCCCCCTCTCCCGATCTTATTCCCATTCTATTACTCCCTACATAGAGAGCCTGCAGCCCCATTCCATACCCCCGTTATCAAAAAAGTTGTTTTTCAGGGTGGGGCTACAGCGCTCAGACGGACGCTCAGCTTGTACACAGAAGGTACGAACCAGGCATTCTTTTTTTCTATTTGTTTATGCTTCCGGAGCCTGGCAAGCAGCTATGGCCCTCCCTCGGAGAGACTCATCCTCCGGTCCCGCACGGTCCTGCTCATACGTCCCCGGTGTTTCCACGTGGCTTCCCCCTCCCCCGCGGCGGGGCCAGGGAGGAGAACGCTGGCTCCCCCGAGCACAATACAGAAGCCAGTGGTGACACAGGGACACAGAGCCATCATGGAGCCTGCCAGCTCCCTTTTTCCACGTTTCCTCCTGTCCCTCCCTGCCGACATGAGGATGCTGGTACTTGCCTCCCAACATGTGCTGTGCTCCAGACACCACCAGAGGGCAGTCAACGAGCGGGATGACAAGCCTCTTTTCCCCTGAGAGGGGAGAGAAGTCCTCCGGATGCTCGATCTGGGCTTGCTCCCGAACCTGGGTCACGGGTGTAGCTACCAGCGCCAGAACCTCCAGCGCCACCGGGCCAGCTCACGAGCCGGGCATTCTAAGTTAAAATTTAGGTATTTAACCTCGAAAAAAAATTCTAATGCTGATTTATTTAGCTAATTGGGCAGGCAACTTCCGGAATGAGTTGCCTGCCTGAATCCTGTCAGCAGCTCTTTAAACTTGATAGTTGCCCTGCACTGGTGTTTGGTTCTCCTCCCCAGAGTCAGGACAATTTTTCCTCCCACTATGCCTTTGTGGGCAAATGGTGAACACCCTCGACCTCTCTACCCAGAAAACAGTGGAGGACAAGGATGAGTTGGAGTTTTTGGATATGATGGGATTAACTCCAACCAAGAGGTTGCTCCTACCAGTATAGAAGCCCCTTAAGAAGACAACCTGCAGATTGTTGCAAACTCCTTCATCCACTCTGGGCATTGACAAAAAGGTCGAGAAGAAGTGTCCCATATGGACAGATGTGCTGAGTACCTCTACTCACACCCTGCCCACGAAGGGGTGGTACAGACTGCAGCCTGCGATAAGGCCAGGGTTCCCCTCTCCACTCAGCCTCCAGACAAAGATTCCAGAATGCTGGATTGTATGGGGAATAAGGTCTATACTTCTGCCTCTCTGCTGCTGAGGCAGGCTTCTTATATGGCCTGTACTCCCCAGTACCAGAAAGCTCTCTGGAGCGCTGTACTGGCCATGAGTGATAAAGCTTCTGGGGATCTGGCACTGGATTTAGCAGATACTACAAAAAATGCCTGGGATGCAACCAAGTACCAGTTCCATATAGCAGTGGATACCAGTGACACTCATTCCAAGGTCATGACCCATGCTGTATTCGTAAGGAGATTTACCTGGCTCAGGACCACAGACCTGTCCCAAGACACCCAGTCAGAGGCCAAGGATTTCCCTTGTGAGGGTAACTCCTTATATGGTGACAAGTCAGAAGCATACATTAAAAAGGTAGAGGAGTACAAAGCCACGTATAAAAGCAACACTGAGAAGGAAAAGGCCTCCACTTCCTATAGGCCCCATGGAAGGGGGGTGGGGTAGGGGTTATTTTCTCTGCAGTTTCTTGCCCTATGACTTCTCTCAGATAAGAGGTTTCTTCAAGGTCAGGGGCGGAAGAAACTCCAAACGGGTGGACCCAGCCCAAGCACCTAAGGCTCAGCCCAAACAAAACCCTTGGCGAATCGGTCTAAGTCACCCATCCATTGCCAGTGGGAGGAAGGCTGGCTCACTTCTTCCAGGAATGGAAAAACATCACCACAGACAAGTGGGTCCTAAGGTGGTGAGCCAGGGGCTCACACTGCAGTTCAAAGGATTCGCGAGGCTGCAGGTTCACAGAATCGTCACACCTCCTACTCCAACTGAAAAGATTCTGCTGGAGTTGGAGGTCAAGAAGTTGCTGCAGGCAAAAGCAGCAGAAAGAGTTCCTCTCTCTCAGTGAAGAAAGAGCCTTTACTTAAAGTATTTCCTCACCCACAAGAAAAATGGGGAGTGGTGACCCATTTTGGATCTCAGATTTCTGAACAAACATCTGAAGAAGGACAAGTCCAAAATGATAACGTGGCTACAGTGATACCATCTCTTCAACAAGGGGACTGGCTGGGCTCCTTGGACCTGAAGGATGCGTATTTTCATGTTCTAGTCAGACCCAGCCAAAGGAAATACTCAAGGTTTAGGCTGGCAACTGGTCATTATCAGTTCACAGCCCTCCCCTTCTGTCTCTCTCTTCAGCCCCCAGGGTATTCATTAAGTGCTTAGCCGTGGTGGCAGCACATCTCAGAAGGCAGGGGGTGCAGGTTTTTCCCTATCTGGATGACTGGCTGGTCACAGGAAGGTCACACCAGCAGGCCGAGGCTTTTCTGTTACTGACCTATAGAAACTTTGAAAGTCTGGAGTTTCTTATAAATGCTCAGAAGTCCCAGACAGAACCAGTCCAAGTCCTGGAGTTTATAGAAGAATTGGATGCCCTCCAGGGGAGGGCATTTATGCCTCAGGACAGGATGGAAAGCCTTGTAAACCTGGCAGAGTCCTTCGTCCTGGGCCAGCCCAGACCAGCAGGGCACTTCCTCCAGCTCTTGGGTCATATGGCCTCCA